>OZ034731.1:18981406-18993906 GCA_964027065.1 Pocillopora grandis
CTTGGTTATCGTCTATCCTTGCAGTATGGTGCTCGATGCGTTCGTAGAGCGTGGTATATCTGAAGGTTGAACCAATCAGTAGGGCCTACTGATTAGAACTTTCTCGAACATTTCATCAAGTAATGCAGTTATTACGTTATGCTACTAAAATAGTTCTTTTTTAAGCTTCTGGAATGTTCCAGAACACTTTGTGAATGTTTTTAACGGCTCATTTATGTAGTAGTAGTAGTAGCTATTGTTGTTGTCGGGAGTGATCGACTGTTTAGAAAGCTTTACCGTGAGAGAGAGCTACACTGGAAGATTGCTAATATCAAGAAACGTTGGAGGAAGCTGTGAGTTTGACTCAGTGGTGAGCTAAGATGTAGTCTGTCGTGGGCTTAAGTTTATCGAGCATTAGTAATGTAGAGCCTTTGTGAGTCGCTCCATGTTAAGAATATTATTCGTTGTTTAATTTAGTTCAGTTTGTAGGATTGTAGTATTTTTCTGTCGGTGAGATTAAACCGTAACACTGGATATCTCGGGTTTGATGATTTTATTTTATTCTCAAGCCTGCCTTTTCATTTTAAAGTTGATAAAAAACGAAAAACCAAAAGAAGAACGAACTGATCCTGATGAACGACGAAAATGATGTTAATTCAACGAAAAAGATGTTAATTCAACGAAAGCGAATTCGAAGTTGCCTAAAAAAAATTCAGTATTGTCAACTGAGTTGATAACGTAAATTGGCCCCCGCGAAGAATTTCAAATCTGACATTTCTAGAGCCAACTCTTTGTCAGAACGTCAGCTTTAAAACTTTTTTCGGTGGCTAATTTACGTTATCCGCTCAGTTGATAGTGTTAAATTATACTGTTACACTCTACCACCCACGCAGCTCTATAGTTTCTTAAGAAACTAACCCCTTTTTAAAGAAAAAAGAGTTTGCAACGGGAATTTGTGGCTGAAGAGAAACTGCATACGTCATGTTATGTATACACGGCCGTAGGTGAATGGAGATTTACACCAAAGATGCTCACTAGGAATTAGGTGGTCCTTACGCGCTTGCGCTATGTTATAATAAAAATTATTTACTACAGTGTATATATTTAGTAAATTATTTACCATGTAGGATCTGTTGTAAATTCCAGTAACAGTAGAGCTCTTAGCGCGCACAGTGTAGCCCCATAGTTATAGGAAATAGTAGTAACCCATCAAGCCAATAAAATTGGGACTTACGTCCGTAAGACCTTACAAGGTGCTGCTGTCAGCATGCGCGGCCAACTGTACCGTGGGCACGTCAACGCCGTAGCCTTACTCTTGTCCAGAGGACGTTTGAGCACAATGCGTGCACAACACTTGTACGAAATAGTAGTAACCCATCAAGCCGAAAAAATTTAGACTAAAGACCGTACGACCGACCGTAAGAAGGAAATACAAAGACGCTCCAGAGAATAGACTGAAAAGCGGTCATCAACAAAGAAGCGGAGGTAAGTCTTGTTCTATCTGGGTTTTCTCTTATGCCAAGGCTCAGAAAAATTCAAACCCTTTCTTCTTGCAAATCGCCGTTTAATACCAGCTCCAGTTTAATATAATTCAAATCAAGTTTGGGTAAAACAATGACTTTGGCATTCATCGGTTAAAAAGCCTCGCGCTGGTTCATCGCTCGAATAACATTTCAAAGTGTTCGTATTCTTCAAGTTATTTCTTGTCCTATCGTTTGGAATGTTAACACATTCGTGGTGTTAAGAGAAAAAAAATATATTTTACGGATTTTGTTTTACCTTGAAAGCTTGAGCAAATTTCTACTTCTTTCTCTCTTCATTTAACTATCGTAGGATTTACTCTCTTCGTTTTAAAAAAATTGCGCTTTGTCCGAGATGCATTGTTCTACCCTAAGAACGAAGTAGTGGCCTTTACCAAAATTGAAATATAATGAGATTGAGTCAGCGATGTTCAAGTTTACATTAAGTCTGACGCGGCAACTTGATTTTGACAATATTGTTATGTGAGAACCAGTCAATCATCTGCTAATTAAATTACGGGCCAACTTGAGCCCACAAGCACGCTGGTAAGCGCATGGTTAGCGTAAATAATTGTTGTTTACAGTTTTCGAATTCAAGAGTCCGTTTTCATAACCTTCCTATATTTTTTTGTTGAATTCATTGAGTTACAATCTTGGAATTTCATCAGTGATAATGAGCGATAAATTCGTATCGGCACCATAATTTCGGGAAGTTTAGTCAACGTTTTATCAATTCACAATTCGCGAACCATTTCTGTAACCTGCTTGAATATTTTCTTTTGAATTAATTGAGTCAAAACCCCGGGATTTCATCACCCACAAACAGGAAATGTTACGCAAATCCATTCAACGTTGAGTCATGAGCCCCAAAAACTATATTCAAACCTGCTTCTCATCAAAATTATAAATGGGTTGTATATAGCCCTTAACCGAGTTGGAAGATTGTATGTTATTTTTAGTATGATTATTTGCCGATAATATAAGGAAATTCAAAATGTTACAACCGATGTGAACCTCGATTGTTCCGAATTGGAAGTCTTTATGGGCATCACACATACAAACAATATATATGACACTGAGCCAATTAAGGGAGTGTGGCTTCTAACTCTTTTGTTTTGTTTGTATTTCGTGTTTGTTTTTGTTTAATTTGATTTCCTTTTTTATTTTTACAAATTCGCTTTAATTTTTCCTTAACATCATAATCCAACTACAGATTCGAAAGCAAATATTCGCTATGACGAATTTCCACTCAATAATTAGGTAAAAAAGCAATAAGTGTAAGGTTCTAGCAGATAATTACTTTTATGTAATGCCCTGATAATCTTGCCACCATTTCAAGATTATTCGAAGCCAAAAGAGGATTTATATGCTCCCCGGCCGGCGCTTAAACTCTCAATTATTTCGCAGACATGCATCTGTCACACAACCAATAAACTGCTATAGACAAAATAAAAATGGATAACTGGTCTCCCTATTCGGCATTATTAAACAATTCTAAAAGTAATCTGCAACTTCCGACATTGTTTGGTGCAGGTGCTGGCTATCTCCCCCAGTGGGAGTTGGCAGGCCTGCAAACTTTTTCCGGAACATATGTGAATTGAATAGTGGTACCCGGGAAAACAGTCCCACAAATTTTATTTCTGGCACTTAGAGGTGTTATTTGGGCCGAGGTAAGTTATGAAGCTTACATAAAAAAAACCAGAATTATGGGCCTGTATGAGAGCTAAGACATAGTTTGGGTTGAAATTACTGGAATTTCAAGTCTGCCTGTAAATTCCAAGCAAAATAACCGAAGCCAAACTGCAAAGTTTGTTATTAAGAATTTTTATTCTTAAGAATTCTCAAGAGTTCCAAGAATACTAGGAATCTGTTCCCCGCAGGAAGTGTTGGAACGTTTTCCACTTGGCTGAAACTTTGAATTTTAGCTATGAAAACTTTAACCAAAGAGCAGCAAGATTGATTTTTTTCTAGGTCCAAACCATTCATTTTTTCATGCAAAATATCGTTGCAATCTAAGAAAACTTTTAGTTCACTTACATAACCGAATGGCATTTAGAATTTTTACGACACAAAAAATTAAGAGTTATTGCTCCGTTTTCATTCGCTTTGATCATTATTTAGGATTTAATCAACTGCATCGTGGTAGGAGTACATAGTCCAAACAAAACACCTTTCATTGCAGGCACCATCATCTTCGTTGCCACTATTGTTATCATTATCGTAAACTTTTGGCCATTTTAGCATTTTTAAGAGCGATCGGGTCAGTAGGTAAGGTACAATTAATGATTTCTTAAAATATCCTCGATCTAAGTTTTATCAGTGTTACTATCATTATCATTATTGTTATTACTATCATTACTCTCCAAGATTATGACTAGTGCAGAGCTTCTATTGGGATGTGCAGTAACGTCAATGCCGAATGCCGGAACACTTTCGGCTCTCATCGCTGTTTCTGTAAAACTGGTTTTACTGGAAATGGAATTACATGCACAGTTCAACAATCGTAAAGGCTCTATTTGTATCGTTGAATGGATTTGAATCTCATGACAGATTGTTACGCTTGAGTTCTTTACATGCATACACGGCTACTCATCGTGATCCTAAAACTACTGAACGCATTGCAATGGGTAAAAATTTACTCACATTTCTCATATTTACAATTTATGTACGAGAGCCAAGTATTTGACATGTCATATATTGACTTTTGCGCGGTAGACTAAACGTTGGGTGATGCTTTTGGGCAAAGGAAGATATAAGCTTATACGGCAGAAGTAAGGAGGGAGGGGTGTCTAGTCCAACCCTTCCCCATCTTACCCCAAGTATATCATGTGGAAACTATTATTTATGTAGGCTTGTTTTTTCTTCACAAATTTTGTCATTGGGATCGCGCTGGTGTTTAGAAAAAATCCAATAACTGATACGTCATAACCTGATGCATCTTACTGAATAAGCTTGGTCTGAAAAATTCCCGTTTTGCAAAACTGCATCCGATACTTGAAAGGTAAGGGACGCGTACTCCACAGTAAATCTTTTCCCATTTCTTTTGTTATTCTAAAGTGATAGAGGGTGGCTAGAAAAGATTTTCCTTTGAAAGTTACAGAAGGGAAGCAAAAAAAATTCGCCTCGCTTGAGGAAGTGAGCCCTTGTTAAAAGTTCCTAGAATTATCTAAGATAAAAGCGGATCCTGATATCTTCCTTTTTCACAGATATCGACGAATGCACCGCTTCTCCATCTTTGTGTGATACCAACGCCGTTTGTCATAAGACCCCAGGCTCTTATCGATCGTTGTGCCTGCAAAACCTGATTTTTCGGAAATGGAGAAAACTTGTGGACGTAAGAATATTTGGATTGTGAGGGAGGGCACATCTGTCTCGAAAAACAGACAAACAGGCAGATAGATAGAAGTAATAATTGCTTGACTGACTGACTTGCCAACTGATTAACTTGTTTTTTTTTTTTGCATTTTATTGTTAATTGACGTTCTTCATTGGTTTTGTCTCTCATAGTAGTAGATCTAATTTCTTTTTACTTCTTTTGTTAGATTTGGAGCCCATGGAAGAAGAGAACCCTTCGGCAAAATACAGACATTTGTTGTTCCACGGACCATCCGCTATCTCATCAAAGCTGGGGAGCTCGGGGGGGGGGGGGGGAGGAGAACACATTTATACAATTTTGAATACCTTCCAGGAACATATTGTGGTGGAAAAGGAGCATTCAAAGGAGGGAAGTTCGCACTGAATAACGGAACTGTGCTAAATAACGTGTTGGAACAAAGAGGAGGAGATTCGGTGGATGTTGAAGGCGGACAAAGCACAAGCCAGCCTGCAGCTCAGCTTGGAAAATCTGTGGAGGACAATGCTGGCACTGGAGGAGGGGGAGGAAGTTTTGTTTATACTACAGATCATGTTCTGTTGCTGGATGCTGGAGGAGGAGGGGGTGCGTCGAGTGGATGGTGTGGACGGTTAAATGGGATCACCAGTAGTGAGGGGAAAGATTCGTCACAAGTTCGAAATGAAGGTACAGATGGGCAGCTAGGTGAATGCAATAGTGAGGGCGCTAGTTATCATGGAGGAGCGGTTGCGTGTTAGTTTGATCAAGGTTGTTCCCGACTATGCTCCTCCTATGCGGAAAGAGGTGGATCACGTGCTCAGTGCTGAATCGTAGGTCAAGCCGTAGATATGGATTGCGGTAATAACGGGGGCCCTACACCAGGAGCGGTTGATGGGTTTGGTGGTGGGGGAGGTGGTTCAGAAGATATTGGGGCATCAGGTGGAGGTGGTGGATACTCTGGGGGAGTCAGTGGTACTCATAATCAGCAAGTCGGAGGTGGAGGAGGAGGCTCGTATTGCAGTGGGGAAGGCTGTTCAAGTTTATCTGGTGGGAACATATGTGATAACGGCGCTGTGCAAATTAATGAATGGCTGGGCTGAGTTCAAAATATTAATTGACTTTCATATTCGGTTTTCTTTTACATATTCTTTGTATAGCAGTAGTCATAGTAATAATTGGGGCAGTTGATCTAGCTTCCAGTCTAGTTCTTGTTTTCATTTTGATTCAGACTTCAAACCTAATCACCTCAGAGATGCGAAACATCAAAATCACTTCCAAATTTAACAGCTTTGGGCCCCTCAGAAAGCTTTCCAAAGAACTGTTTGAATGAATGATTTATACCAATTATATATATATATATCTTTGGAGATTTCTAGTTAAAGTTTAAATCGATTAATCTTGCAGAGTGATACGTGTTGTTTTCTAAAACAAACGGTAACTTATTTTACCGTATTTGTGTGTCCTTCTTATCTACGCATTATCTATATAATGACGAGAATGCCAAATTTTATTCGCTAATTTTGAACTTCTCCTCGTTGTGTTTGGTTTGTAACCTAATTCAAAGAAAATTATCGACCGTCTACGTATTGAGTCATTCAAGCGTTTTCGCTAATAAAGTTTATGCAAAGATTCACGACAACTCAGGATCTCTTTTCCTTCCAGTTGTTAGCAAAGCTCTAAGCCCTATATGTAGAAGGTAAAAAAAAGAAGTTTGAACGGTCAAAAGGATGTCTTGGTTGATTTTCAGAATTATGCAAATGACCTCTGACAGTAGCGCAAGGGAGGAAACACATTGACTTGCGTTGTTTTTAGGATGTTGGTAGATGAAAGCAAGAGAGATAATCGCAGGCTTGAGGCTATCACTGACCTAATTGGTGTCTAAACTTTCCACCGATATGCTTTTTTAGCCCGATTTAGCCCAACATTTTGAGAATTATTTCTTATGCATCGGTGAATTTTTGGTATGCAAATTATGTTCGAACAGATGGGTCTCCTCTGATCACGCTGGTATGAATAATATTTCATGTGAAATTTCCATATTTCATATGTACTCTGAGGGAATAAATCTTGTATATTGTAGCTAGAGAAAATTCCGTGAGCTATATTATTGTAGTCGCAGCGCGCTCGATTGCTGTCCACACGGACTATGTAGCTAAAAAATAAAGGAAAACTTTTTTTCCCACAGGATGTCGAGAGGACCGCTCTTAGCGAGAGCGGCACATAACAACGAAGTTTGCCTCAGTGAAGCTATGTTTTCTTAAAATGTGCTCTAAAATCTCCAAGGAAATTTGGTCAGAATACCACAGAGTTAGCAAGGGAAATATTTTTAAAAAGTTTTGTGGGCTTTTTTTGTGTGCTTGCATTTTTACAGAGTATAAGTAATATTTTATTTTCTTTTGATGCTGCCTGTCTACAAGAAAGGTCCCTTAGAATAGCGAGTGAAAGATAGAAATAACTGCCTGAGGACAAAACTAACAAAATTATCTAGCATCTCTGTGAGGAGCTGTAAGACATCTCTCATAGATCCACATGTGATTGGCTAATATGTTTCTAGAAAGTCTAGCATCAAATTGGTGGTACATCACAATCAACAAACGTCTGGTAAGCTTCTCTATTAGCTCAACAGTTACAAAACATCGAAGTACTTTTTTTTGAGCTTGCTCTAAAGGACATGGGAGTTTGTCTCCACTTGTTCTTCGTCTCTGTGGCTCTCCCCCTCGGACAAGTTCTATCTTGCACAGATGGTAGGTTTTAAATCTTGCATATGTTGATATGAAACTTCTATTTTTCTCCTCTAAAATTTTCAGCTATCTAATATACTATTTTACAAAGGGAAACACGAATTCTTAAGGACTCAAATACATGAATTCTCGTATATACATGCAGAGGCCGAACTAACAAAATGGCTACAAAATTCATAGTCCAGTTCAATGCGTTGTTGTCTTTTATTCACTCAAAAATATTCTCGATTCTTTTTCACTTTGTTCGAACATATGTTTGCATAGTTTTTTTAGTTATGACTGAACAGTCTTCGCTATTTCTTAACTAATTATATTTTTCGCTGCTTATGGTCTTGAATTCTTTCGAAACTCTCATACAAAAATAAACTAAAATTGAAATTAATGAAAAGATTTTCGAAAAAAAAGATTTTATGGTTATGAAAAGCCGTACACTCAAGGAAAGACAAATTGATGTCTTAACTAGATGGAAAGGAAATGTTTTTCATCCCCCTATATTTACATTCTCTTGTGGAATAAAAATATTCCTTTGAGAACATAATCGTTCGCCGGTGTCATACTTTTTTGACATAATTTTTTTATTCAAGACAACTTTTATAGAAAAATTTTCCACCTTGAAAATATAATGCAGGCAGGTGTTAAACATAGACCAAGACGTTTTTCTTGTAACTTTTAGAACTCGGAATTCGATGCATATTTTCCTCGTTATAACACTCCTGCGGTGTTTTGTATTGTGTGATGTCTGAAGCCTGATGAGTAAGTTTTTCATAGCCAATAAAAACAGAAAGAAAATTGTCTAAATGCAGGGAAAGCAGATAAGTTTTCATAATGCAAACGGAGTACTGACGGCGAATAAGCGGGTGCAGTAAAACTTCTCACTTGACAGGTGGCTAACATATAGAGGTTATGGATGTGTAACCATTCCCATAGTGATATCAATTAACAACTCTTGATTAGGACATTTTCATAATATAATTAAAATCGATGCACAATGAAGCGAAGGAAAGATCTTAAACTTCAATAGCGGTTTAATAGGTTTTTTTTCAATATCTGTTCAAAATGTACATGTTTTATTTAACACAAGTTTAATTGATATGGATGATGGAGAAACAAAACAGGACAAAACAAAATAAAGATCGCAAGGTCAAATTAAGCATGATTTTGCTCAGCGTGTGCATATCGAGAATATAGATGTACGAATGAAGTTTGCAGAGCGCAAATGAAGTGAGTTGCACGAGGTGAAGCCAAGAGCATTTTTGGCTTCGTGAGTGCTCTCTAAACTTCCTGTGTGGATCCATATCATATTTACTCGCTAAGAGCACAAAAAAATTTTTTCTAACATAGTGGATATAACTTGTGTACGAAGATAAATTTCTATTAAAATTGAATCGGGTTTACCTGGTAATCACTTTCTACCCGAAAACTATCAATAAAGGGCAAGGCAAAACGATCAATAAATATTTAGAGACCAAAGCTTAATTCAAAGAAGTGCTTAGTTTGCTGCGACGAATTCGAAACGGAAAACGAACGAATTGCCTGCATTTACGAGACCCACGTAATCGTTCAGTAATCTGGAATCGTTTAGTTGAATTCAAGGCCAGAATGTGAGGCTTCGTGTCAAAAAATTGAAAAACATCTGAAAACTGTAGGATTTTGAAACCAAATCTTCAATTCAACAACACTTTTGGGACTTATCAACTCAAGTAATACTTACCGTTCCAAAGAAGAGTTTTCAAATTCGCAAAGCCTCATTTCAAGTCAAAAAGCTTAGTTTCCTTCTTCAAAGCTATAACTCGTAAAGCGCCAGTTTGGAAAAAACTGTTGACTTCAACGGTATTTTCGTGGATTGACAGAGCTCAAATTGGCTCATTCGGAGTTTGGAAAGATTTGCAAACGCGTGCTTTGTTATAATGTACAAAAGTCAGTTGGAAGTTCATGATTCAGGGCTTGAAAAAAACATGCGATACTACTGTTAATTCAACTTGATCCCTGTTAACTCAGTGAATATGTCATAATTATCGATATACGTACCAAGTGCATCGAACAGCGAGATTAACGACATGTGAGACCCTCAGAATTGATGACCCATTTCGCTCTTTAACACTTAATGATTTAATTTTTAGATCAATGCCGTATACTGGCATTTCCATCCACTTTGTTCTTCGTTGGAGAACGTCTTGTTAACCATACCATAGCAAACATCAGTGTGATTGACAGGGACACGTGTGAATATCGTTGCTACTTGGACTACAACTGCGTCAGTGTTAACTTTTATTTTGGAGAAAAAGGAGCAAAAGCACACAACTGTGAACTGAATAACTCAACGGGTAACGAGTATGAAAAGAATCTTGTAAAAGCGGCGGACTATGTATACCACGGAACTAAGGTAAATGTCAATTGTGCAACTGTCTCTTTTTTTTTAATTCATCAGAGCTAAAGGGGTTCCCTTTATATTCATGTCTGTAAAACGCCTCTTATCCATTATTAGTTATTTTTACATAAATTTTCGACAAATGCTGATGTCGCTACGAATCTTTTGTAGATAAGCACTAACAAAAAACAAAAGTCCTTTGAGTGCCTTGAGGAAACTCATCTCTATTAACGAAAGCAAGTAATTTTTCTTAGTCACTTCAGAACGTTGGTCACCGGCCTAGAATAAACAACTGATCCCTGTTTTTCTTGCAATAAAGAACACCACTACGAAACACTCATGTTCATTCATCTTAAATATTTTTCATGGGCAAGAATAAATGGAATGGCCTCTCGAATGCATTTCTGCAAAAGGTAGTTGAATTCAATTGGTTTTCAAGCATGAATATACTAGGTTAAATGAAGAGTACATACGACTATGGATATAACGACACAGTTGAGCTATGAACGGGGTTACCGAGTGCTGCTTTTAAGAAAGACAATTTTCTCTATAATAGCTTATTATAGAGTAAATTGTCTACAGACGCCCCTTCCTGATTTTTCAGAGTGATGGGAGTGATCTTACACAGAATTTTGGAATTTCTTTCTCCGGCAAGTTTTGGTCAGGTTCTCGGCGAAATGTCGAGAACAACTATCAAGATTTTAAACAGTTACTTGCGACATCCCGTCCAGGGGAGTGGCAATTCTTCTTGTCGCCTCATACTACAAATGTGGTATATTTAACTTTCGAAATTATACAATATGTCTAAAGCAGAATTTTTCTTTTAACGCTCGTGACAAGTTCTTCTCCGTTTCTATTTTTTGTTTGTTTGTTTTTTGTTTTTGTTGAAGAATTTCTGCGCTCAATCTCCATGCGAGAACGACGGCACCTGCCAGTCGGGATTTACAAGAAAACGATATCGATGTCTATGTGCGTCTGGATTTACTGGCCACGATTGTCAAAAAGGTAACACTTAAAATAATAAAAATGAATTGTTTTCTTAATTTTTATTTCAACACAGTGTAAAAATGCACCTTTTACAATCATAATGTGCTCCGATTATAACACCTAAGTTGGTTTTGCTTTTTGTTTGAGATGAATAGCAAAGAACTCAAACCACCCCATTAAGTGTTGAATTCCTTTTTCATTTCAAACACCATCCCGCCTCTTTCGAGTTTCAGTCTCACGCCAGGCTGTCATTGGCATTCAGCACCGTAAAAAGTGGGGCGAAGAAGATTTTTCTCCGTAATCCCGCATTTTATTTCTCACTCGCTTTTTCAATCGCCACTGCTGACAAATAGCATAACACAGAATATCTCCCCCTTCCCCTCCTTCCCTCAACTTCTGTTCTTCAGCGTCTTTACCAGAGGTCTATCAATTATATTTTAGACATCAACGAGTGTGAAACAAATGCCCACATCTGCAGCAATGAAAACGTCATTTGCTTAAATACCGAAGGATCATTCAAGTGCATTTGTAAACATGGATTCAGCGGGGATATACACAATTGCATAGGTAATGAAAATTGCTTAGAGCGGGATTGCTCGTCCGAATTAACCTCTAGTAAAAACACATGTTTTTCAATCCTATTCATAATCTACTCCGATTATAACATATAAGTTAGTTTTGCTTTGCACATTAGCTTGGTAGTGGTGATGACGATCATAGATAAAATTCGTTGATTTTATTTCAGACATCGATGAGTGTGCTCTGAATTCCCACAAGTGTAGCGAGAATGCCAATTGTACAAATACCGCGGGATCTTACACCTGCTCTTGTAATTCTGGATTCAGCGGAGATGGACATGAATGCGTAGGTATAGTGCGGCAGAGCATGACCTTTCTAGGCTGATAAAATTCCGCGTGTATTCCTCTCTACTTAACTGATTACGCCCCTTAAGGATATAGACAATACTACTCGAGATAAAAAAAAAAATTAGGTTTTCGTTTGCAAACTCATTTACTGATAACGTGATATAGCCTCTTTTCAGAGAAGTACGTTTTACGGCTCTGTCCTATGTGGTCAAAAATAGTTTGAGCCACCCTTCATGTGGAGTGGCGTTAAGTTTTTTTTCCTTAAGAGCACCCTGTGGTTTTCAGATTTGAAGCCCAGTATTCATACCCTTTTCATTGTTATATTTTATCAATATAATTGATACGGACGGCTTATTAAATTTTCGGACATTGACGAGTGTGCTCGAAATAGCCACCTCTGCAGCAATATAACTGTCACTTGTAAAAAAAAAATACCAGGGGATCGTTCAGGTGCATTTATAAACCAGAATTCAGCGGTGATGGACACAATTGCACAGGTACTGAACAGATTTCAGAGCATGATGCCTTGTCGTGTGAGCGCGAAAGACACAAAACTGGCCAAAACAGAGTCAATGTGTATGGTAAGCCGATATCAGTCAGAGCATGATTCTTATATACTGGAGATCTCTCGCACCCTTTTTCCCTTTAGCTTTAGTATTCGTGATCATGGCCATAAGTATGCTCTGTCGATTGCATTTCAGACATTGA
>OZ034731.1:18998906-19126281 GCA_964027065.1 Pocillopora grandis
ATATGAAATTATGGAATGTATCACCGGAATCCAGGATTTGTTGTTCATGGTCTAGTCTTTTCACCTTATTAGCTACTCTTATCAGTTGACAGTAGTGAGTGCGCTGCAGCGTCCATCCCTGTTTGGCTCGCGATCTTCGCAACGAGTTCACAACGATTCCACGCTTGGCCAGTTATTTTTTAATCTGAATACTTGTTCCCTCATCGTTTATAGGCATTTGCTTTTCAATAACGCGTTCGCATCTGCTGGAAGCTTTATACAGCCGTAACAGTCGTCCTCAGACATCATGACTATATCATGAAAGCAATAATCTTTTATATGTATTGCTTAAACTTTCTACACGCTATAAAATTAATCTTGCTATGATATGCAATTTCCAGGCCCGATAAAAGCGGTAACAACATAAGTAAAAAAATAAGATAATTTCTTACGTGTGTTTCAAATCGGCAAACAGCTGCTTTCATGTTACTCGCCTTTCTCGCCACTCCTTCAGGTTGATGAATGAATGGCAAAGCCTTTACCATCAATCAAGTTCGTTTGCCGAAATATTCTCGGATTATGGCTGCTAAAAAGTTGAAAAAATCCCTGTCGCTTACAAACAGTGACGTTAAAAATTTCCTGTAGGATGGAGAAGATACCAAAGGAAAGCGAAAGTTAGATACTCAGTGGCTTTGTTAATGGCTTTTTTTCGCGGCTGAGAAACAAAAATCGACAACTAGAAGATTTGCCACAGGCCGATTTTGGCCGTGTACCTGGAAATGTTTCTTCTGTTGGTAAGGAAGAAGTTCATGACTGAGAATGTTTGTTAATTAAAAGTTACGCTCATCTTGAGTCTTATCGCCAACACACTGCACGACTGAAAAGCTTATTTCGCCGTTTGAATGAGCCGCGTGCTAATTTTCTTTCAAAACGATTTTGGGATAGCACTCCGAAGCGTGTAAATAACTCGCATGACGTTTTCCAACACCTACGCGCCTTTATCTCATTAAACCCGAAAAATCGAGTTTTCAAGCTTTGGCCTTCAACCATCGCATGGCGGAACTTTAACAACAAATTAGGAAATTAGAAAAAGCGTAAAATTCCCATGAGTATTTGTTTTCAAACTCCATAGTCAATCTGCGTGTATCATTATACATGGCGCAATTTGAGAGTAGTATACGCATATCTTTGTGGTATGTCAGCTATAGCCACGTCCTTTGATCGTCATTGATAGTTTATGCTCGGGGATTTATGTCACTTCCCCGATAATTTTATGTTGGATTCAAACCCTCAATTTTCTTTTTCGTAATAGAGTGTGAGACCTGAACAATCGTTGTCTTGAAATGACTGACATATTTTATGTATGCTTTCTATTTGACTTCTCACGTCATGAACTGTGCAAAGCAGCAATAATTTTGACATGGGTTCAATATCAAATATCGGATATCTGATCACCTTGCAGGTCACGAACCGGCGGAGGGAGGGAGGGGGAGAGGGAGAGGGAGAGGGGGTTGGATGGTGTGAAGCCCGTGAGACCTCAATTGATGCCGGAATCTGGTGGCATAGGGGCATCGCGTGTGGAAACTTTCAAAAAGTGCAAAATGAAAAATTCCCTCTTTTCAGTAAGTGAAGTATCCCATCAATTAAGTAAAGGTAGATTTTGTTCACACACAAAAAATTTGGTGGGGAAACGGGCCAAAAAAAAAAAAAACAACGCTAAAACAGATCTTTGGTGTCATTCAGCTTTCCAAGCCATCTTCACAAACCTTGGCGCTGTAGGAAGAGAGGGTCCAAAATCATTGGGCAGCTATTACGCTGGTCAGGATCAGGATGGACAAGTTACACTGTCCAAGGGTATTCAACTGTGGACTGTGCCATACACTGGTAAATACAGAATAGAAACAATAGGAGCAGCAGGAGGGTACCATCCATTTGCCACTGGCAGTCCTCAGTACCGAGGAAGAGGAACAATAATGATAGGAACATTTGAATTAAACAAGGGAGATGCCATTCAAATACTTGTTGGTCAAGAGGGAGGGATTGGTGGAGGTCGTAATGGTCCAGGGGGCGGTGGAGGTACTTTCGTGGTGAAGAAGGACCGAACGCCTTTGATAATAGCAGGGGGTGGAGGGGGCGTAAAAAGACGGACATTGAGACTAGAAGGGTGCAATGCCAACACGAGCACTACAGGGAACCCTGGGAAAAATTTACTCTTTTCATCAACAGCTGGACATGGTGCACCGAGTCTTGATGAATCGGACTCAGGTAAGATTATAAGTTACATTGGTTACTTCACAATTTAAATTTCACCAGAAATAAAATATTCTTCTCCTTTCCACCGACAAGAGGTTCATGAAAAGATAATCTATCCAAACCTTCAGTTTCGAAAGAGTTTTCAAGCCTAAAGAGTAGAAAATCAGTCGAGAAAAGAAAGCTGGGCCATCCTAGAAAAAACTTCAAACCAGGAGATGTATGCATCACGTCACATTCAAATAGCGAAATGAAACATCTGACGTGAAATCGAATAATCGAGTGACCAAGTCCTTTTTCCAGTTCAATTTGATACAAAATAATCAATTTAGATTAGTTCGATTGCAGGTCTCCAAGAGGTAGCAATTTCGATAAAATAGAATTTGCTCAAAACTTGGTCAGGTGTAAATGTTTGCCTGTTTGAAGGAAATAAATCTATTGTTTTCATTAATTAGGGGAAAAAACTTTTAAAAGTTTCCTTGACCTTTCACCCTGTAGTTCCCAAGTTAACGCAGCTGTTTCGTTGTTTATCGCCGGCTGCTACTACACTTAGCAGGAGTTTCGAAGCCCTTTTGACGCTGAAACATGCCTTTGTACGGGAAAGTATAGTATGATCTTATGACACTTACTAACGTCAATTTCTAAGAAATTTGTTCTATTATTTTTTTTGCATAAGGTGGCCGAGGAGGCGGATTCAACCCCAGAGGTAATGGAAGCAGCCTAAAAGATGGCAAGGGTTTTCTTGAGGGAGGGTTAGGTGGAGTATTCAGCAATGAAGATGGTGTAAACGGGTACGGTGGGTTCGGTGGGGGTGGTGGGGGTGGTGGGGGTGTTGGGGGTGGTGGGGGTGTTGGGGGTGGTGGGGGTGTTGGGGGTGGTGGGGGTGGTGGGGGTGGTGGAGGTGTTGGGGGTGGTGGGGGTGGTGGGGGTGGCGGGGGTGGTGGGGGTGGTTGGGGTGGTGGGGGTGGTGGGGGAGGTTACTCAGGTGGTAGCGGTGGAAAGGGTGGGTGGATTACCTGTGGTGGTGGTGGTGGGGGATCTTATAACGATGGGCTAAATCAGCAAAATAAATGCTGTCCTGAGACAGCTGGCCATGGAAAGGTTACTATTACGTTTTCGATAGATTAGCTAACAAACTACGGGCGCGATCCAAGGTGGTTGCTGGTACATTGCACTTGCACAATTTATCATTCACATTATCTATAACACTTTTTTGATGAGGCGCACCTATATACTTGAAAAAAAAGGAAAAAAATAACACTGTAATTACGATATTTTAGTGCCAAAAAAGTTTTTGAGCTCAGTTTCCCTTATTCAAAATCTTTATAGAAGCTCATTAACGTACCGCTTAATTAAAGCATGTGATGCACACTGTGACGAATTTGTAATAATGAGCATTAATTGAAAAAATTAAAGAAGGTGTTTATACAAAAATGACATGGCACCACTATTTCACAGCTTAAAAAATGGAAATTCATTGAGACTTAACCGGGCTCTTAAATGCTGTCCAAGACTGTTGTGAAGATTTCGCCCTCTTTCTAAGACCCGACTGATTTGTTAATCACCGCACTATAATCTGTACCCATGTTAGATTTTGGGGAAAGCGGAATCTCTCAGAATTTCCT
This sequence comes from Pocillopora grandis, assembly GCA_964027065.1. Taxonomy (NCBI): domain Eukaryota; kingdom Metazoa; phylum Cnidaria; class Anthozoa; order Scleractinia; family Pocilloporidae; genus Pocillopora; species Pocillopora grandis. The sequence continues at coordinate 19,002,761 of OZ034731.1, forward strand.
AGTCTTTGAATTGTTATTATCATTACTATTTCATTGGAAGTAAAAGAAGTTAGCAAATGACCCGTACGGCCCTGCGCGCGTAATTCCAAAGAAAACCATAGTGAAAGCTGACGTGTGAATGGTCGGACGGTTGGACGCGAGCTTATCCGGTAAAAGCCGTCCGGCCTTGCAATCACACGGTTCTGTTGCAAAAAGTTAAAGGATAAAGAAAAAAATAGTTAAAAAGATGTCGCATCTCGCGATGAATTGTGTGCTTTTATGGTTCTGGCCAGAAAAGACGAAAAAAAATTTTTTAATAGTTGAATCTTCTTTGCAGTTGTCGTGCGAGGGCTTGTCTCTCGCAAGCTGTTTAGGTTAAAAACATATTTCAGAATTTTTAATATTTAGTGGTCATGTAATAAACGACGTATTTGCACCAGTTTTGCAGTATAATCGATTGTAAATAATGTTATCCTGTAAGCATAATACAAGGTGTCCTCGATAGACTTTGTAAGTAAACCATGTTTGTCAACTACGCTTTGTTGTATATTTATTTTCGTCCTTATTTACCTTGTTCTTTTCGACATCCTTCAAGATCCAATACTCAAGACATAACACGACAACTTGAGAAAAATTGTTTTCAAATGATTTCGATTTTTTCCTCGTTTTCATCAAAGTTTATGCTATTTTGCTGATGCCCTTTCTAGCAATATGTATGCTCCAATTTTCAAAGCCTTCCACATTCGAAGTCCGCCAGGGGTAAACTCAAAATTGTGCAGTGCGTTGAAATAAGGAATCTTCTTTAACATCAGAGTTATATTCTTGTTGTACATGAAGAATAATCCTGCTGTCGTTCCTCGTACTGGTTTTTTTTTTTTAGAGCAGTCTGCATGTCTTAAGCCGTTAAAATAACAAAAACGTTGTTGCATTAACGTTTGATGGCGGCTTTCATCGGGCATAAAATCCTGTAGCAAATATCCTTACCGTGCTGTGGTTCCGCAAAATCATATTTCACAACGTCAATTCCCTGACGACTTCTGACAACTCGGAGGGCCGCTAAGAGACCGCTGGTGTAATAACAACCAGCTTTGTCTGATCTTAGGTACACCTTTGTAATGATTGGATGGGTAATTTTTATGAGAGTCATGAGTTGCTCGAGGATTGAGAGAACAGCGAACCAATACTGGCTACAACTGTTCAACAGGTGAGCGTTAGAGGAGACTTCGAGCTTCCCACCTTTCTTGACAATGACACTGCATAAAATGCCAATTTATGCCTCTCTTTGCAAACCCCTCTGGTTGCTTTTCGCGAAACTTTATTTGCAAAAACTTCATTGTCTTGTCAGATAATTTGAAAACTTCGTCCTTCAGAAGAGAAGGCAGGATGTTTTGCTTGCATTTTTCCGGATTGTGGGCGCGCATAATGTGGGCCTTCCACTCATTGACTTTATCTTCAGCGACAAGTGCATCATGTCGAAGATCATCCTCCTTCTCTTTGATATTTATTTTGGAGGAATACTTTTGAATGGCAGAATGAATTTCCTGAATAGCCTCCTTCAGTGCCTCACAGTCGTTACATGAAATATCATGGTCGTGGCTACAATCTGTGCTATAATCAGCGCCAGCGGGATCGCTCAAGGCGAATGCAGTACAGGGGTCAGGACACTTGAATGTACCAACCTTATCTCTATAGGTCGTCTTCAAGTACAGATTAGCCTCTTCCAGCCATGTGCACGTTTGCGCACACCACTCCTTGTTCGCCCCCACTTCTTCCAATTCGTCTAGAATCTTGTGAAGTGCTTTAAAACCATCGACGCCATCTGCCGCCGTGTTATCAAGACCTTTAAGGGATTTTCTTTGGGAGGCTTCCTAAACTTCAAGAATCCTCCACAAACTGACGCTGCTCATAGGACTGAAATTTTCTTCTTTGCAGAAATCAAGGTACTGGTTAAGGATGGTAGATCTTGCAGCAATACGCACTATGTTTGGCATCTCTTATTCTTCACCACTTTCAAGCTTGAATTTTCGGCTTCCAAATACCACATCCTCTTAGTGATCCAATTGACATTTATCTAATTGAACTCGATCCTGTGGTATCTTGGCTACTAGAATACTGCGGCCTTTAAAAGAAGAACTGAGCACTCTAGCTTTTTTTATTTGCCCATCAGTGAGATTAACAAAAGGTCGATGAAGAGCCTTCAACTCGCTTACTTTAAACCTATTCCCATATATACTAAGGATATGTGTCCTTGGCATCTTAGATGGCCCTCTCTTATAGGCCGCAACTAACGCCTCTAGACTAGGGTCAGCATTCGTGTCGTTCGCTTTTTCTCCCTGGAGAGCTTGAAAAACCTGACTGTAATGCAATTGCTGTTAACCCTCTGGTTTGATTCCTCTTCTTGTCCACTACTTCTAATTCATCAGTGGAACATAACCGAGGAGTCCACAGTGTGTCTTCTTGAACACGGCTAACGTCGATTCCTGGTGTTGACGGCACTTCCTCGTAGGTGCAAAGAGCTGCCGCAGCAACCTCCGTAGGAGCCCTGTAAAAAGAACGTGATAGACAAGGTTAATCACGAGAAGTCACCGTCATTACTTTCCCTCCTACAGCAATTTGTTTCCAAACACTCTACCCCCCCCCCCCCCTCAAATATATGTTCCCCTCTTTCTGGCTATACCGCTCCATTTATTCCAATTTTACAGTCATTCTTCCCTCATTTCTCTGATCTCCCTCTGGCTGCATCTGTCTATGTCCGACTACGTTTCGTTTATAAGTTTTCAATTTAATGCTCTCCGAGCTCAATTGTACCATGCCATATCCCATATTTTACCTCTTGTGTAGGTGTGGTGAAGTGCTTGAGACGCTGCTTGCCTAATTCTCTAGATCTGGAGCCCAAGCCGACTCTTCAATGTCTCTTCCAACAATTACTGCAAATTACTGGATGAAGAAATATACTAATTGAAGCTTTCTCTGAAATTTCCCTCAGCAATCATGAACAGTTTTAGGCCACACTATCAGAACGTTCTCAAGATATCCTGGGCAAGCTCATTCCTAACATTTATTTTCATCCTTCTTTCCTTGCCCCAAGGGCATGACCGGCGAAACACCGAGAACGAGGCTGCCTCAGGCGAATGTCATCACTGAGTCCTGTTGTAAAACTGAGTACTTTTTCAGTCTTTCTTCTGCTGCGATCAATTTACAATCGAATTTGCTGACCACAGAATCGATGAGGTGTGGTGTGTCCAGTTAGTAATCATCACACGTGCAGTTAATACGTCTTAATATAGTTTGAGAAATCTTACTGAGGCTAACTGATAATGTCTAACACTATTTTCAAAGGGACAACATCAATATAAATCTAGTTCCCCAACAAGTACAACAAGGAGGGCTTCGTAACTGACTCACATGATCCAGTCGGGACAACCATGCCATGAATTTCAGGATTTCTTTCGCCATTTTGAGATTAACTACATACCCATTTTTTATAGCTTTCCTACCGCCTTGGTGGGTGGGGTATTGACAAGGCCTTCGCTAAATTCAGAACTTCCCCAACTTTTTTCGATGTCTTGGGCATATAATCGTTTCGCTAAGCTTTGAAACTGGTAATTCAAAAATACCCACTCTTGCTAAAAAAGAGTTCATACTCAGTCAGCGTTTCGCGAGATAAATGACAAGAACTTAGATGTTTTACAATTGACTCATTGTAAGGCTCACGAACTGTGTAATACCTCTTGAGCTACCATAATTTCCTCTATATTTCGAAAAGCATGATTAAAAGCATGGCGGCTTCTCAAAAAAATTTGAAAAATTGAATATCTATCCGGGTTTAAACGATGTCTTTTAACAGATTTGTAATAGTGACTACTTTAACATGACAGACAATATTGAAAGTAGCGGGTTCAGTTGTTTTTCTAAATTTACGCAACTACATGTTAGTGAAATTAGTGCAAACAAACTGCGTAATTGAATTTTGCAAGGTTGCATCGCGTGACACAAAATTCACGTACATGGATAAATATAAAAAAGTTCTTTACCGTTCTTTATATCTAAAGGGAAATTATAATCTAGTTTTTATCGAAAAAAGGAAAAAGTTGGAATTTTGCACTGAGTCGAGAAAAATGTTGCATATTTCCAGTTAGGGCGGTAGTGTCAAAGTAGGTGTCAAACAAAAAACAAATTTGAAGTAAAAAAAACCGTTAAAAAAAACAAAATTTATGTGCTTTGTTCTCATAAAGGGTTGATCTAAATATGCGAGGCAAAACAAAACCCTTGAACCAGAATTTTTTGAAAAGACGAGCTCGGCAATTTGTTCCATGTTTGATATTCGGTGTTGGTAAAAACTAGCGTTTGAGCGCTGAAGTGATTTTCGCTCAAAAAAAATTTTTTTTGCTATATTTGAAAAAAACCAAGGTGGTTTCGATTACTTATAGACTAAGGTAGATTCCGGGGGAAAGTTTGAAAGAAATCGATTTTTTGACCCGAAACGCACCGCACGGCTTTTAGAGAGACTGCCTCTTAATCACTCAGATGAAATGAATAATTAAGCAGCGTCGTTATTTAGGTAAGCAATACTGTTTTATAGATGTCATTATCAAAGATTCCAACCTATTACTGACCCGCTGTGCTTTGTAAAGTATTGTAAAGAAGTGAACTTAACTTGAAAGCTGTAAATATTCTTCAGAGTCACAGGGATTCTGTAAATAAAGTATGTTGAGAAGGGGCTCTTAAAGCTTTATTTTCCTACATTGATCAACAGAATATGGATTTATATCGCCTACAGAAACTGGCTAAAGAATCTGCTTACGACTTGCTGATTAACCATTCTTTTTCCCACAATTCCTCCTATTTTGTGATGCTAACCGTTTTCTGTGTGCTCAAAACCTCGACAATGGCGCAGCCTTAAAATGAAATTGAAGATAATTCTAAAACGTAAAGTTAATTGAATAATTAAACAAGAGGTTGTGTTTCCCATTGAAATCTATAAGTATAAGTTAAAATCTGAACTGAGCAGTGTTGTAAGTAGTTGATTGTTGTAAATATAGGCTTCTAGAAGTCTCCAGACTACTCAGTCATGCTGACATGCGTACCGCAGAACTTTCTAGAATATTTAATCAAGTCACGCAGTTATTAGTATACGTAATTCTACTAATTCTTTTGTAAGCTTCTCAGTTTTGTAGTTGTTGTTTTCGGGAGTGGCCGACTGTTAAGAAAACTATACCGTGTGAGAAAGCTGCATTGGAAGATCGCTACCGAAAAGAAACGTTGAAGAAAACTGTGAGTTTCGCTCAGAGGTGTGTTAAGATATGAGATGGGCTGAAGTCAGTTTATCGAGCATAAGTACTGTACTGCCTTTAGGAGTCGAATACCACTCGTTATTTGATGAAGTAGTTGAGTTTGTAGGATTGTGGCGTTTTTCTGTCGGTTAGATTATACCAATATAATAATTATACCAATATAATAATTATACCAATATAATAATTATACCAATATAATAATTATACCAATATAATAATTATCTTGCTGTTGATTTCTCTCCTGAACAAAATTATTGAAAGTTTCTACTAAAGAGTGTATCACATTGCTTGGATAGGAAACGAGGTGGATACAAGATACAATATATTAGCTTTTGTTGCCGTATCCGATAACTGATAAATTTAACAGAAGAACCCTCAGTCGCTTAACACCTTACCGGCTCCTAACACTTCCTTCCACACTGCAGTAATTAGGCTTTCTTCTGATTTGTAGTTTGTTGGATTTAGTGAAACTAGCGCGGGTACGAATTTTTTCGTCGGAAGTCGGAAGGACACCCGCGAAGGTGGGAAGTTATAATATCCTACAATGTTTGGTTCCTTTCACAACCACAACAAATGAGAAAAATATCATTCACAATCTTTCATTCCTTGTTTCCCCTTGAATTTACTTATTACCCTAAATTACAAATTAGTCACTTTCTCTTTCACTCATTTCACGAATTATTTATCCGCCTATTTATTTATTTATTTATCTATTTCCTGGAAGTATTTGATATTTCATCATATAATATGCTGAATATCATAGAATAGCTATTATGCACGATGATGTTATTTACTGAAAAATATCGGTCCAAGCCTACTTGGCATTATATTTGTCGGGAACTTTAACTCCATCTGGTTGTTTTCATGTGGAAAACCTTTGATTTCAGTAGTGTCGCATTCAGAATCTTGAGTGTAGACCGTGAAAGCGAGGTTTGAAGGTATGAGTGGGTATTTTTACGTAAACATTCACAGGGCCCATTGTCAATTAATTTCTAATTTGTACAGTATATACAATCATTTTTGTTAGATGCTGATGAATGCAAGGCCTCGTTACCTCTCTGTGACACGAATGCCATTTGCCAGAATACCCCTGACTCGTATATTTGTGCTTGTAAACCTGGAGTTATTGCAGATGGGAGAACTTGCACTGGTAAGAGGGTGTACAGTCAGTTTATTCTTTAAAATTTTATATTGATATAAATGTGGATTCCAGGCCTGGACGAATTTAGCCGAAAGGGCATTAAAGCTGATCATACACCATACAGCACCATGCGAAACTTGACTCAAAATGTAATTTGTAGTAGACGTGATTTGAAAAAATTAATATTTTTCCGGCACGTATTAAAGGATTGGAGGCGGGTGCAAGGTCCGAGGAAGGCTATAGGATCGTAGTTTGTAATTTGAGGTCGGTAGTAGGGCGAGGTATTTTACGTTCAGCTTTCGCCGTGTTAACCCTTAAACTCCCCAAATCTCTTTAGTTTTCACTGGTTTTCGTGTCCTTTTGGTGCATTTAATTTCCTTCAAAAGTAAATGTAATAAACTCTGGTAGGCATATTGGTGGTGAGTAAACGGTATAGTGGCTTAGCTGGCCAGCGTGCCCAGTTATCAACACTTTGTGTTGAGTATTGAAGACAAAATAGGACTCGTCCATGGTGCACAAGACAGTTTACGTAAAACAAAATAGAGAACGTAAAGACAAAAAAGCAAGGAAGACAATGAATCTCAGTTAGTAAGTGAATTTGGCTGGTACGTACGCCTTGGCTGATAAACTTAGCAGGCCGTAAATCACAGTAGATACCCTTAGCTTGAACAAGTTTTTTTAATTGAAATTTTCCCCCTCTATTTGGGCCCAAAGTTATAGGAATTATCTTACTTATCACATAAACTACGGTGTTATAGAAGGATTTTCAGCCCCAGGAGAAGTTGTAAAAACACACGTGAAAAGATGTCGTATTTTTTCACGTGTGTTTGATATCGCCAATCGGCTGCTGACACGTTACTCGCCCTTCGCGCGACTCGGTCAGGTTGAATGAACGAGGGCTAAAGCCTTCACCATTCTCAATCCAAGGTAGTTTGTCAGAATTCTTTTTGTTTTGGATTATGGCTGCTAAAACACTGAAAAATCCGTATCGCTTACAGAGAGTAACTTTCAAACTTTCCTAGATACAGTGATTAATTGAAAAAAGTTATGTATTAAGTGGCTTTTGGTATTTCTCACGGCTGAGAACGAAAACCGACCACCGATAAATTTGCCACAGACCGATTTTGGCCGTGAACTTGAAAGATTTCTTCTGTTGGTAACAACCAAGTCAATCACTGAGGATTTTCTATGTTTTGGAATGTTTGAACGTATTTTTTTCATTTGTAGCCTTGACCCTAACGCAGTTTACTACTTTTACTTGGGGATTGTCGATCCTTTTATTTTAATTCATTAATTAAGTTGACTTTCCTTGACACTTAAGGGCCATCGTGTTTACATGATAAACAAAGTAAGACATGGTTGCTTGTAGATATGTATAATTCTCTATTTATCGCGTTGTCTCATGGTAAATATGTCGGTCAGTGGTGTAGTACGGAACCTTGTTTTTTCTGCTCGGATTTATGACCCTCTTCGTGCTTGGACCGTAAATACGAGCAGAAAAACGAAGTCCGTTGCTTGGTGTGCGGACCACTATCAGAGGTGAGAGGTATCTGCATTTGTTTGAAAAACCGATGTAACACTTAAAGTAGCAATTATTAGGAAACCGCAAAAGAAAATACCGTGGCGTACGAAGAATCTGTTAAAGATCTGATAGCCAGTGCAACGCACGTGTTGAGATAATATCAAAATGGTTACGAATTTACATTTCTTGCAGCTGTACTATCTTGCGAGGCTTTAGGAGTAGAAGATCCAAACATCATACCTGACGTCCAAATCACTGCGAGTTCCAATTATCTCAGCTATTATCCACACAAAGGACGGCTCAATGGAGACAGCGGTTGGTGTCAGCAGTCTTCTAGAATCACCGATGACTATATACAGGTTGATATTGGAGCAGAACGCACAATATGCGGAGTCGCCACGCAAGGAAAGGCAAACGGATCGTTTATAAAAAGCTACAGGCTTTGCTTTTCTACTGATGGTACCAGTTGGACTGCATATAAAGAGCAAAACGTCGAAAAGGTATGAAACGTGACGGTCAGGTATTTTCTGTGTGCATGCGCAGGCTGAGGGAGGATTTACCGGTTGGGAATAGTTATAATTGATGTAAGAATAATAAATAACCTTCAGGATAAAGGGTAATCTCGCTTTTCTCTAAAATTTTGAGTTTTTCCGTTTTCTCAAAGTGACAACAGATCTTGTCCTCTTCTCCATCAAAAACATGTAGAAAGGTGGTCCGGTTCTGCTGTGTCCACAGCGACTGAAATATGTCTGTCTATGGAAACACTTGTTAGCCGTTACGTTTCCGCAATGGAAACAAAGGTTTCGGCAACACTTACGTAACCAGAATTTTGGTTTTTCGTCCAGTGACATCAGCTAAGGGATTCAATGAGATCTTAATACAGATTTAGAAAACAAACTAAATCAGGGAAGGGGGGAATCTCTTTGAAGCAGCTTAACTGAGAATAAAGTTCCCCTTATGATTAAGTGGTTTCTCCTTTTTTTTTTTTTCATTGCAGATCTTTGAAGCGAATTCAGACTTGAATACCATTATAAAACACACACTGAATAACCCAGTCCAAGCAAGATACATTCGATTTTATCCGGTCACCTTTTCTCAGTACCCTTGTATGAGGATCGAAGTTTTCGTGCAGTAAATGAGAAAATCAACAACAAGGCAATTTTTCTGCATGAACCCTCCTTAGTCTTGCATAACGGAATGGTAAAAGTGTTGGTGGATGCTTTAAAGAGGCCAGACATGGCCTAACTGTGGAAGTAATAAAAAGTTTTCGACCCCTTCCTGCGTAGTTTACGGGCCGTTTCTCGGTGGTTTCGGTAACCTAACGGGCCTGTAAAGCCGTTCTTTGTTTATTCAAGATGTTGGTTGTGAAAATTATAGATGAAACATAGTAGGTAAAGAAACAAAATGGACTGGTTAGAGTACCAGAACATGCTGCACCAATCTCAAAATTCTGATTTTAAAATATTGTCTCGGGTCCGTTAACTTAACGGAACTTTCGCGAAACAGGCCCCTTGACCCGATCCGAATGTGTGCATAAGATAGAAGTCGCGTGTACTTTGCATATTTTTTTTTGTTGTATGTTAATCTTACGTAAACATGAGAATGCCCTTGTCAGCTCAAATAACATATTTTGTATTTGCTTTAAAATTTGTTCACCCAAGCCGGTGATTTCTTACGATTCTTTCGTAATAATGTATACCCTGGTCGTTTCAAAAAAGGATCAACGAAAATATGTTGGTAAATAGACACAATTCTCAGTTTTCAGTGATTAGAACGGGTTAGAAACATAAACATGGTAGGTTTGGACCAATGAATGGTTCTAGTCATGTTCTATTATGTTTTATGCCCTTGAAAATAAATCTATTTTGACTCGCTGTAATGATTGATATTAATCTGTTAAGAAAGTCTCAAAGATGGCCGGCAGTCAAGTGTGGACGAGAGACAGAACGTGTAAGTTTGTCTTACTGCATTGACAATAATCATCATCAAGGCTAACAACTTCTGTATTTTTTGCAAAACAACCTGCCCCTCATCAATTTTAATCATCTGCCGGCGCTATCACTCGCTGTCATGAACCTAAATTATACTGAATAATTGGCGATCCCACCTGAAGGAGTTGGAAAAAATATTTTTAAGGGTAAGAGACAATTCAGCTCTTTAAAATGGAGTGAAAACTAAGGAAAAAGAAAACATGGGATATACAAAAACCCGGAGGACATAGTTGTTCAGAAAGCGATTAACACTGATCTAGGATTGAAAGTTACACTTGACTGTGATCTCCCTTGTTTAACGTGTATATTATGTTACCATTTTCAGAGGTTGCATCTTAGTTGCAACAAAAGTACTTACTTTATTGAGAAGATCAAAAACGCACGCTGTTGCACAATTTCCTAAGAGGCCATTTCTTTGAAGTCTTGGAAGTCTTTTGTAAACCATGAGATAAAAGATAAATATCCTATGTTACATAAGCAAGAACTACAATAATATACTATGGCCAAGATTAAATAATGTAATTTTAAAAATTAGTCTATTCACAAATGTGTTCATGAAACGTTCTGTGTTAATCTTTGGGCGGAGGCAGACCTTGCCCGTAAATTATATTGCTGGGGTTTAGGCTTCGGCAGAGTTTTATTTAACGAATGATGGCTTAGGGCCTTAGCTCCACTAATTTCTCATCCTGCATATGCGTGATATCCTTGACATTCAATGGAACTGAAATATAACGCCGCTTGTAACATGTTTAAAAAGTTCTGTACTGTGTTTAGATCGCAACTCTGTACGCGAATTGGCCTCTGCTCAGGTGATCCTCCATGACGAGTCTGACATGTGTGTTGTATACAGCCCTTTCATGAGCTCTAGCAATCACCAGTGTTACACTGATTCCCAGGAAATCACCATTCTCCTTAGGTACGTCAACCTTATGTAATGGCTTGATGTTCGCTCTTTTCCAAGATGCAGGCCAGGAATGAGTTGACAGGGAAAGATTCCACGCATAAGAGATAACTGTAGTTAGTAGTTCCGCGTGTTCTTTTAAAAAACCAAAAAGGAATTTCGTCCGGGCTGGTTGCCGTTTTCTTCAGATTAGACAGAGTGCTCCAGACAAGTCCCGCAGGGATTGTTGGAGCCTTGACATCTGGATCAATGTGAACATCAACTGGTTGAATGTAGTTATTGTCACTGCATAGATTTTGCCGAAGTACTCGTTTAACTGGTTAAGTGACTCACGATCTAAGGTAGTAAGGGCTGCATTCCTTCGCTGCGATACCAGATGAACGCCTTTCCACTATTGCCTCGAGCCGATCACACCCTGTTTATGTCGCTTTCTGTTCTCACTGATCACATCCAAAATCCTCTTATTCCACCATTATTTAGTCGAGCTTCATCGGACACCCTCGATTTCGACCTCAACATGGCTTTAACAAAAGGGGTCATCCAGGCAGGGTCACGTGATGACATAGTGACTACCCTTACTGGCATACACCTATCCAAGTGACCCCGTATGGTTACCTCCACTTTGTTCACCGCCTCGTTTACATTCTTGTTATCAAGTACCTCTGGCCAGTCCTCTTCAAGCTAAGCCATGAACAAATCCTGTTTCCTATGTAGATGTCTGTCCCGGGTGTGAACTTTACGACACACCGAAAAAAGTTTAGATCTTGCTGGCAAAATCACACCTCGATGATCCGATTTTGTTGACACGTAAAGAGGATAACACCTTGCAAACAAATCGGGCCGGTGCGTTAAACAGTTATCCAAGTGTGAATCGCCAGGCGTCGGGAAATCAACCAGTGCATACCAGTCAGACAATTGTTGTAATCCATCCATGTCCAAATGATTGAAATCTCCGCCCAGAACAATGACGGTTTGTGGGTGGGCGTCAAGTACATTATCCGTGTAGTCAATAAATAATAATAATAATAATAATCACATGAACATTTTCACATAATAATTCATAAAACGCACGAATCAGTTGAGTGAAATTTATTTTTGTACAAAAACGTGAAAGTGTAAAGTTAAGCTTTTTTTTAATATTTTTAATTTCAACTAATTTTGCCCCCTGTTAATTTTTTAAGAGTCTTAACTACACAAGAGCTCTCTATGTACAAACATTTTTTCACAATCTTCATTTCTAACGTATTTTATCAATAACACTGTTTAGGAAGCAATGTTTTTTTGTCAGTGGCGAAAAGAAGACTAAACATCACATCCTGTATGCGACATTTCAATCGAAACATAAGAGGCAAATTAATTTAGTCTGATCCTCGTCTTAGTGACGTAGGTTGAGATCCTGCGTGGAGGATAGTGTTGAAAACCATTGTGACTTGCTTTAATTATTGATTGTGATGTAATTTTAAGAGCAACACAGGATAAACATCATTTCACTCAAGCGAGAATTGCGATAGAGAGAGACTTATCGTTGAGAGAAGAACATGTCGTATGGGGTAAGTTGATGGAAAAAGTACTCGTAGATGTACTAGATATTATCAACCGGGTGCTTGGAAGGCTTCAAACCACATTAACTTCCTTTATCGTTTACTTTCAAGTCATCAAATAAATCGTGTTTGCTTAGTGGCGCTCACATCTCGTCAAGACCTACACTAACTTCTTTTTTTTTCTTTTTGAGTGGGTCTTTCTTTAAAATCGAAAACTTAACTGTCTCTTGATGCTTTAAAATCTTATGGCACATTTTTAAGCGCTTTCAGTTTTGCAAATGCTAGCGATTATACAATCCCTTGTGTTAATAGTTAATCGTTAAGAGCAGCAGTTTTTACTGTTTCTTGGTTTCTAACGTTAAACATCGCTTGAATTCATTCTTCATTAATAAAGTGTAACATCATTTGGTGTCCAAATAAAGCAGAATTGCGATATGAACTTGGCACTGAAGAAAGTTTGACGTTGTTTTTTACTTATACAATACACAGAGAAAATTAATTTCCAGCGCATTCGTCTCTTTGAGACGAAAACGTGACGCCATAGATTATTCACGAAGAACCCAAAACATTCCCGACACCTGAAATATTCATAATGAGAGTCTGAGAACTTCAAGTCTCATACAACTAATTTTCATATAACTATATATATATATCAGAGCTCTTTTCTTCTTGCTCCAATGTGTGACAAAATTTTCTCATTAAGGTTAGCTTAAATTTGAAACCAAAACTTGAATTGCGTTTGTATTACAGCTCTTTCTTCTTTGTCCAATTTGAAGCAAAATTTACACATAACACCACGAGTTTGGCCTCACCCTTTTAAAAACTTTATCTTAAAAGCAAATTAAATAATTCTGTTGACCGTACAGCTTTTTCCTTTTCGTCGCATCTGTACCAAAATGTATTCATTACACCTTAAATTTGATCTCATCCTTCTAAAAATCCTTATTTTGAAAGGAAAATTAGAGAACTCCGTTGACATTACAGCTCTTTCCTCTATGTCGAATTTGTGACAACAATTACACGTTACACCTAAAGGCTGTCTTCAACCTTTTGAATACTTCATTTTGAATCTACAACTAGAGAATTCTGTCTGCAGTAACGTTGTAAGTTCTTTGTGCTATTTATGACAACATTTACACATTGCACATTGACTTTAAGCTTTTGAATTCTTTATTTTGAAACCAAAACCAAATAATTCTGAACAGCCAAATAGTTCTTTAGTACTCTGGCCATGCGATGCATGACAGATGAACTCAAAATAAATCTGTATTATAAAATTAGCAAACCAATTTTTAAAAAATTTCTGATCAGGAATACAATTCCTCAGAAGTAGCCCTGTCATCCAAACTTATGCAAATTGATGGATTCCTAACCTCAATAAACTCGCAGCTTTGGCGAAAGACATTAGTATTATTGCAGTTAATCTATTTTTTGGAATAACTTCCAGGAAAATTCACCTCCAAATCACTCCAAGTTAGTCAGAGAGAATAGAATAGAGAGTAAAGATTACATTCAGGACTCAACCTTGAAGGATTCAAGTTTCAGAAATCGTCGCTATAATGCTTTTCAGTAAAAGGTGAATTTGAATCATCAATCCATAGAAAATTGAAAATTCTTTTAAGTTAATTTTGACCCGAGAAGTTTATAAATCATTCGCCTTTAGCTCGTGAGTTACAAACATTTCTGGTGTTCTCCAAAAATCCTGCGTGGGTCATAACGACGGTAAACGGAGAGAAAGAGCGGTGTATTCTCAAAAGATACTTCAATTGCCGTTCAAGTTATACTCCAATCGCGTAGAACCTCTCGCCGTATTTGCATTTGTAGTTAGATTACTATGGTAACTTCTGGCAGGAGATCTGGTGAACTCACCAGGAAATAAATCAAACCACAAACAACGTTTTTATTCTCCCTATTTTATTTTTAGATAAGGCTCTTCTCGAAGACGGTAGAATTGACACCAACTGATTCTTGAGCGACTAAATCCTGCCCTTTAACGGACAGTGAAAATTTTGAAGGGGGTAAGTTTCTAAAGAATGTTTCAATGTTATGTTGTATTGTAAGCAATACTATAGTACTGTATTTTTTATTTTTAGTATACCTACAGTTGACACTGCAAGTATCATAAGTTTCCCGTTTTGTTATATTGACTTTTTCTTCTGTAAGCATTATGATTGTCTAGTTATGTAGACATTTAAAACAATGTTTAGAACTTGTCAGAACTAGCATAAGAAAATGCCAGAACTTATTGAATGCGATGCATACAATCCATTTTAGGGTGCAAATCGTTTGAGTCTGCCGTACCTGTTTTTTATTTTGTTTTCTTTTGTTTTTTTGTTTTATTATCAAACTTTCTTTTTTGTCAAATTTATTTCATAATCAAAGCCTTCCTCAGTTAAACTTCTTTATAAATCAACTGTCGCTGTTCGCTGGAGAGTAATTTTTTTGTTTCCAGGTGACACATACCAAGATGCAGGTTTTCACAAAGTTGCAAACAGTGTTCGTGATCTTGTGGCTGGCCGATCAATTTTCTAGAATAGCATCTCAGACGTGTAGCGGCGATAACTCTGTTTATGGCTATATGCTGTGTGGAAACATCTTCAAAACCCTACGGACGGCACTCCCGTTTGAGTGTTCCCAGGCTTGTGAGGGTGACGTCAGATGTCAAAGCTTTAATTACGTCATTGCAAAAAATACATGCGAGTTGAATGATCGTACGAAGAAAGCCAGACCTGCAGACTTTTTGCCGATACTATTATGAAAAATAAAAAAAAAGAGGTAATTTCAAACACTTTAGTGTCACGCAAGTACCATATTGTTGACTCCTGTGAGGCGCGACTAATACAGGTTATAAGGTAAAACCTCCCTTTCATAATAAACAATTATCCCACTCACGCTTGTTGGATATGAGATCAAATATCATATCCAACAAGCGTGTGTGGAATAACTGTTTCATTAGCTAAACATCCCAAGTATAGATAAATCTTCCCAGATTTATTTTGTGAAAATGAACACAATGTCCCAATGTACAAATTATGGTATAAAGGTTCAAAACCCTTGATGGCTAAGCCAGTGAAAACGCATTTACCTCAATAATCCAGTTTTCAATAAAAAGTTATAACCTGAGTAAAAAGTAATAACCCAGGACAATAACACACCCTGACATTACCCTTGAACTTGATATGACGCTGATGTTTGTCCCCCATATTGAAAAAAAGAGCAATGGAGAGCGAAGGAATATCAGCTGACGACTATGGATATTCAATGATAAAATATTAAAATAACCATGGGTATCAAAAAGTGTGTCATCAGCTGAATAAATTCCTGCCTGACAGACCGATGAAAATTACTCCGGACAACTAAAAATACACGATAAAAATGTAGTCTACTTGCTCGTCTTACGATGCAGTTCCCTTATGGAAAGTAAAGTTTAAAAACCATCTCTCTTGGATGAGCTTCACCACATACTTTTTAGCAAAATTACCTCCTTTCATTTTATCTTATTTTATTTCATCATTTCTACACAGCTGCTCTTGGCTCTATTCCTGAACTTCCTGCTAAAAACTGTAGGGAAATCAAGTTGAGTGAAGGAGAGCAAACAGTTAGCGGCAAATACTGCTATTATAATTCCTGGACGGACACGGCAACATTCGCCTACTGTGACATGAAAACGGAAGGTAATTTATAGTTTATATAAGCCTCTGATTTCAAATCTTTTTAAAACCTAGACTGGCTAAACTAAAACTTAATTTACTCAAAGTCTCCTATCTACCACAACGAAATGAAAAACAATAATTTCGAAGAGGAAACTTTGTGGCCACCTGAACTTTCTAGGGAAAAGGAGAAATTTATTCATTTAGAACTACGAGAATTTTGTTTGACTAAATTTGTCAAACTTCAGAGAGTCTAATACTTGAACAGGCAAACTTTAGAGACTTGATATGACATAACATATTTTAACTGTTTTCTGTTGTTTTTGTTATTTGTTTTTAAGATATATCTCGTGTAGCACTAAGACTTCGCCCCCGGTGAAAACCGAGAGCATGGACTCGTCTGTGAATGCATGGAGTATGCGTGCATTTGAAAAAAGGGATAGAATTAGTGAATGGCAGGGTTTCCGCTTTCTACTGTAACATGACGTCACACTTCTCCATCCTTTTCGTACATTCGGTTTTACCTCGGCTATAAAATAAAAGCAACTAAGCGGGGAAAGATACCAATTCAAATACCTTTTAAATTAGCAATACGGCCCGCGTCCTTGAATGATCATAGCGCAGATACTAACTGAGGTATCTGTACTGAGTATTATTGACATAACATGACTGGTACGTGCTTCGTCCAATACCATGGTATATTTAGTATCTTATGATTATCTTCAATGATATCATCAAGAATTTTTTTTTTTGCCTTATTTATAAACCAAAAAAAGTGACATTTGACGGTAACGGGACGTTACACTTTTTCCCTTTGATATCTTTGGTTTTATCTCGGTTATACAATTAAGAGCAACTAAGAGCGATACGATATACGGGTACAACATGGTTGAAGAACAGGTACAAAAACAATACCTATTTTAATAATTTTCCGCGTTTTTAAAAAACAATTCACCTCTTTCTAGATGTTGATGAGTGTGAATACGACTTGTACTATTGTGAGGCCAATAGCTACTGCAGCAATACAGTGGGTTCATATATTTGCACAAGTGACCGTAAGTATCGCCTAGAACAGCAGTGAATTCAAGTGAACATGAACCATCGATTTCCCAATTGCTCTGGTACAAAATGATATATTAAGCAGCAACACAAAGACATGAACCCTCGATCTTCTTACCTTTTTTGTTAAAGCTTTCGTTCAATTTCTCACGTAGCCTTCCGCAAATTAGTTAAATCTCGTCTGATAGGTCAAATGAGAAAGATAGCAGCAAAGTTATTCATAGATTAGGGGAATGACCAACGAGATGCTTGGAGGGGTTTGAAATTAATGTGTTCGTACAGAATGTTCGATATTTCATATTCGTCCCACTTAAGATCAAAATACGTCTATGGGGGCCGGTTATTTAAAAAAAGTCGTTGTTCAACAGAACCGCATCCTAATCAATCCTAAACTTCGCTGAACCTTTTATCGGAACGTTTATACTTGTGAACAGGGTTGAAAGGGCCGAGAGCTAAGAGTGGAAGGACATTCATTTAATAGAATCAACCCTCTTATAGGGAAAGCCTTACGCCCATTGATTGCATAAAACCGTGGTTTGGGTTAGATCTCGTGTAAACGACCGGCCTTATAAGTCTTTCCTACTCAAATATGTACAGCTTAATTTAATTTCTAGGCGTTAAAAGATGCGGGAAAGGACTTTTGTCCACCCCCTATAACTACATTGCAGGGAGGATAATTTCTATTTAGATTTAGTGCCGTCAGATTATAACGTGGTTTTTTACCAACAGGTGGCCTCGCATCATCGAGCATTCTGAACAACTCACCAAAATACTACATTGGCACTCTTTCGTCTTACTTAGACTCAGTCCTGACTAACCTTTCCTCGAGTAGCCTTCGTTAGATGTTATCACGCCAAGACAGATGGCTGGGATTCAACAACATTTCATTCGAAATGTGATGGAAAGGGACCCACTGTTTCCATTATTCAAGTCGGTAACTACACATTTGGTGGATATACCGACGTGTCCTGGCAAAGTATGAATTTTTAGTCAGTTGTTAACTATTCACCAAATAGGAGGTGGCTAGATGAACAAAGTTCTCTATTTGGTGCGGAAATATGCACGGATATTTGACCGCCGACATTATCTGTTCTAAGATGCTCACATTTTCCTTAAAGCGAAACTCGAGAAAGCTGTTAGGTGGGGGGGGGGGGGGGGGGGTTAGAGTCTCCCGTTTCCCGTAACATGTTCCCGCCTCCCCTACTTTTGAGCTCCTTTGCCTCCCGACTCCCACCCTTCATTGTGCTACTCCCATCTTCAGGTGAATGAAGAGGATCAGAAACCCGGGTTAACTTTCAAACCGTACCAAAACTTAACGTTCTTGTTCATTTTCTGAATAGATATGAGATGGCATGACACATGTGTCAAGTGCCATGCTATCTCATGACCTCTGACGTAATCGAATTGAAGGGATTTCCAAATTCACCAGAAGTAATGCTGTTTTTCCAACCCGAGTCTTGCTCCCAAAATTTCCTTTTAAGCATTGGTGGATGTTAAATGGGAATTTTAAAACTTTGCTAGATAAGTGTTTTTAACTGAATGATGCCCAGTAATAAACAAAAAACTATTGCCTTCTTTATTTCTGCTCTCGCCTCCCACCCTCATATAGATCCCCCGCTTCCCGCCCCTTGTTCTCCTGCTTCCCGTCCTCTCCCACCCCTTGTTATCCTGGGTTCCCGCCTCCCTGTCCCTCTCCACTGTGAAAAAAAAACAGATAGTGTCCATGGACAGATATCCGTGCATATTTTCGCGCCAAACAGACGCTATTGTTTTTATTATCCTTCAAGTACTTTACAACACGCGTAAAAAAAAATGTTTACGAACGGCTTACTGTTTGCTGCCAATAACGAAATAGGTGTTGTGAGAGGTATGTAGTTTTCCTCCGTTTATAGCACTAATGGGACGGCGGGCATAGTAAAGTAGTGTCGAATATTGATGGAATCAGAAATTTTTTTTTTGTGAAAAGCGTACTCATTCAATCAGCTTAAATCCTTTTAAATAGCTGAAATGGCGGATGGCACGGGATGGAGTCCGAAAACAAAAGGCCAAGACGAGGCCTGACAAGGAAAAGTAGAGTTTAGCAAATTCTAAATTCTAAATTTAAAGCATTCGGCAGCTTTGGTGGAAACTAAAGTAATTTTCTCTCTGTTACAAAATCATATGGCGAAGAGATTTCCAAAATGCGATTGAAGTAACTACAAGAACTAAGATTAAAAATATTTGAATACCTAAAGCACTCTTTAATGGGTCGCTGCAAACAGAGGAAAATTATGCACAGCTTAAAGTAAAAGAGTTGTACAACAAACAATCTTTGAAAAATTAATCTCGAGACCATTACGAAAAAAAGAAAGAAAGAAAGCCAGTCCATTTCAAGATAAAAACAAACTAAGTTGTTAGTTATCTACTGTTCAGTAAGATGCAATGACCGAGGTTAACGCCCCTGGCAAAGACGAGGGGGGTTGGGGAGGAGGACTATCGTTCTATGAGTAAACGGCAAAGACCCTCAGGAGACACTGTCTACCATCTTACATCACTAAGCTTTCCTCTAAAAAATTTCTCTGGCTGCAGGTTCTTGTGGGTACACATCAGCTGCCAAAGCCTTCATTTTCTCTCTTTACAACGCGCATGGTTATAAACCTGTTAAACTAGCTCAGTACCAGTATCAAGGGTATGCAATCTACCGCTGCAGTAGCTATGGACCAACGTTTGGGGGTATCAAGGGCGACATGATATCCAGCTACGAAATAACGCTGGAAACATTCAAAATTCCTTCACCACTTGCGGGTCTACTTACGCCGTCCCTACTGGTTACACTGCGTTCGCCAAGTGCGTATTCTTTTCAGGGAGTGAACTATTTACCCCTGCTGATCTGGAGGTATTCTACGAGATAACATCTAAGTTGCACGATTATTAAGAGGATATGATTAGGAAAAAAGGTAAAGAAGCAGTGTTGATAAAAACTCTGTAAATAGCCTTCATAAAACTCAATATAATTGGAGCTATTATAACAACGATTCTCGGTCTGAGCTTTGGAGACCTGTTTCGCCACTATTCTTTGGGTATATTAACCAGAGATATAATTTAAGCCAAGCCAAAAAGGCGGAGCTCGCGATGTAGTAACTCACATGTCTTATCAATGAAATTACTGAGCCCCAACGGAATGTTAGAATTAGGGACGCGCACTTCCTGTAGCAGCTAGATACAAATTGATTCATCCCAGCATTTTTATATCAATGTAAATCTTCAATTATTTAACTAATTCTTGTATGCGCTTTTGGCAAATTTAAACAATGATGCTAAAATGATTTGGAATGTACCTTTATTCTTGTTTAATATGTATTGACTACATGATACCTATTTAGTTTTAAATTTGAGTCACGAATATTCGTATTTTCTATCATCCGCCTCACGATTATCTGGACTATTCAACCCAGTAACTGATAACTGAGGTTCGACTGTAGCACCAAATTTTCACTTTGTTTGGATAGTGTTGGTGCATCTAGTATATTAAAGAATCATACGTCGACGTTACGTATTTATCCTTTTATAGTTTTTTTAAACTAGTTTTCAAAACAAGGAATAATCTAAGTACTTCAAAAACAAGACTTACTCCTCATATAAACACCCAAGCCTCGCTCATGAACCAGAGAAAATGAAACAAATGTATTGCATAGCTCCTGGAAACGGTAGTTTTTTTTCCAGAAAAAAAATCATTCGAGATGATTCTGTATTCACCGCGCAAACACCTCAACCCTCATACAAGGGAAATTATCAAAGGTGACGGGATGAAAGCGAACCTTGCGTGGACTGGGTTATTCAGTGTGTGCTGTACCACGGTGTTCAAGTCTGAATTCGCTTGGAAAATCTGCAAGCACAAAATTAAATTCAGACATCACATGTCACGCGTGATGGCCTACACAAAAATTTGGCAGATTTGTTTTATCATACTAATTAAACATCATTTTTCATCTTAAGGGAAGTCAGTCATACATCACCCAGAATCACCCTCCCCTCCCCCTCTACAGCAACTCTCTTAATTTACACCTCATGAAACCACGGACGTTGAGAGCAGATTCCTATCGGAGGCAGTCAGTGACGGTTTCATCGATATAACTTCTCGTTGAGTTACTGCGTAATATTTCCAATGTTAGATATCTGAAAAAATGGCTTCTCGTTGGTAGAAAGGAAGCACGGCTCTAGGTCACTTTTCCCGTTTTTTTTTAATTTTTTTTTAGATTGTTTGTCATAGAAATTATAGAATGAATACCCCTCATCATATCAGTCAGTTAGTGTTTGTGGTATGATTGGTCAAAATAGCGCACCGAATTGCACTAAATTTCCCACTAAATTCTAAAGTTTGTTAGAGTTGATATCTCCCAACCTCCATTTGAACCCAGAAATGTAAAAAAAAATCTTAGTTACCTCCTTTTATTGGTATGTATTGTGACTACTGGAACCTCGTTTTTTCGCACGATCTTATGGCCCAAGCGCGATGCAAGGATGAAAAGACAATTACTATATCTCAGGTTCAAATAAAGGGGAAAGATTTTAATCTAAACAATTTTTAAATTTAGAGGGTTGTACTATTGAATACGGCCCACTTAATTGACTGATCATAGCGCACACACTAACTGAGATATATAACACTGAGTATTATTACCATGATATGACTGATACGTGTTTCGTCCAGTACTGTAGGATTGTAAGTATTTTATAATCATCTTCAATAACATTAACGAGCTTTTTTTCGCGCAATTTATAAACCTAAAACTGACATGTGACTGTCATAAATTCATCTTATAAGGATGATTTGCACACCAAAAAAATAAATTAAACGGGCCAGAGAAGATTAAAGTAGAATTATTTCAAACCTTGTCAATGTTTTGTTCCTGATATACACTCCAGCTGCTTTCATCATAAGAGAAAGAAAGCTTGTAGCTTTTGACGAATGACCCATTTTTCTTCCCTTGCGTTGCGATTACGCAGACAGTATGAAGTGCTCCCGTATTAACTTGTATGTAATCGTCGGTGATTGCAGTAGTTTTCTGACACCAACCTTTTACTCCATTAAGCCGTCCCATGTGCGGATAATAACTTAGATAATAAGAACTTGCGGTAATTTGGGCTTCAGGTATCTTGTGGATCTTCTGCTCCTACGAGGGCAAAAACTGTTGAGAGATACAAAAAATACGAGGTTTTGACGCATCAAATCTCAGATGGAAACGTAGCTGAAGTCTATTAATCTTGCCTATAAGAGCTCACGACTTTCTCTCCCATAAGTCATAACGAATGAATTTATCCTGACGATATCAGTACAACTTCAAGACACGGCGACAAGAAGAAAGAAAATGATATCAATTTACGGAATATCATCTCAAAGTTTTGACGATATATGTTAACTGGGTAAAAATCGCTAACAACATATTTAAAAGAAGAAATTGATAGCTTTTTGGTGAAAAATCCCTTTTAGCTGTACAGACTTACAGCTTTTTTGTGATGCATCT
The DNA here is from genome assembly GCA_964027065.1 of Pocillopora grandis. Taxonomy (NCBI): domain Eukaryota; kingdom Metazoa; phylum Cnidaria; class Anthozoa; order Scleractinia; family Pocilloporidae; genus Pocillopora; species Pocillopora grandis. The sequence goes on from OZ034731.1 coordinate 19,025,343, forward strand.
CTTTCAGCAATTAAGATATACCTCAAGATATTTAGGACCTATAGTTATTTTATCACCCTCACCTTTTAGGGACCTAGAGCTGTTCCGTGGCGTATTGCCTTAAATATACAGTATAACACACTCATAGCCATTTGCATGGCCCTTTGCGTGACGCTACAATACCTTTTTAATTGTGTGAAGTAAACTGGTTCAAGTACTGATAAGTGACTACCTCTGATTTTCCACTTCCCCACGTAAAACCTAGTTTCATCTTGGACAAAATCGTCAGGTTTCTCTTTCTTAGTTCTGTCATTCAGCTCACATATTTTACCAGTTATGACGTAAATGTAGCTCTGACATGCGACTTCGTTGTTGCAAAACACCAGACATTCGTACAGGTCTTGCACCCTTTTTGTTTTATAGGTGTGACCCTTAAGAGCCTTTTCACTCACAGATTGCTCAGCTGAGTTTCCATCACTTAGGGATCAGTGATGAGAAAGTAAAAGAAATACAGTGCTGGAAAAACATCTGCCTTGAATTGAGTAATACTGCAATGGTTAAGAAAATCAGTTTCAGGAATTGAGAAGGACTATAGACAATTCTTTGAGAGGAATGATTTTGTTTCACGGAACTAGAGAAAGTGACCCATTGCTACGCTGCAGTTATATACTGCGAAGCTAAGAAAAAAATATCCCTGAGCTGCTGTGGAATTTTTCCCAATTGAGATAACGAGAAAATATCGCTGAAAACTTGCAGTCTTTGCAATAATCGTCAATTATCTCAGTTACCTTGATATTGCACAATACCGCACTACGGACGATTTGATGACTCAGTGATTTTTGATTATAAGTCTTTACTATGAGGAAATTTTTCTGTTCGGATTAATAACTATGTTTACGAAATTCTCAGTAAATTGTCATGTATCGGCATCATAACAATCTACAATACATTAACAGTTAAGAATCATGGATCAGTCAAGTTAAAAAAACCTATTGATTCTCACGAACAGTGGCGAATTGAGCTAACAACTTTGACATGTAAATTCATTGCTAGATCGAAAACCCTTGGTCTTTTCAAGGTACCAGTAACTTTTAGAAAAACTCGGCCTGCTCTAGAATTTAAACTGAAATAAGAGTATGTAATAAAAGCTTCATCATTTATTCATTTATACCTCCGAGAAATCTTTTAAGAGGGACTGCCCACATCGACAATTACCCTCAGATATTTGTGAAATTGCAACTGCTTAATTATAAAAGTAAGGTTGCTCTGGTAACATAGATGCTCTGGAATAGCTTGGAAACAATATGCTTAATGGATTCAGAAAAAAACAAACTTAAACAGCACAAGTAATGCGACTTGCAAAACTAAAATAGTGTTTCAGAAACATTTAGATTTGTAGCACTCGGGAGGTAAACATTACATGTATTCGAGTTACGTTTTTATCTCACAAAATCGAAAAGTTTTGCCAGCCCTAGGTCATCACATGTACGTGTGAGAAGATTTGGTACAGTACAAGGACATATCAGCAATGAAAATAAAACCGGGCAGTCTTCAGAGATGTCTTTTTTTTTTTTTTAGCTTATCCCCTGCCCTTTCATCTGAGCTTCTAGAATAATCACCCCCATCAAAATGGGACCTTAGAAATGTGTCAAATCAATCCACCCTGATAGAAAGTTCTTAAGTTGAGTGTAAACTTTTCCTTTTTCTTCCCCATTATTATCTTTAGAATTCACGCGCATTCAAGGCAGCTTTTTGTACATGCTAAAGGTGGCTCTTGCACTCATCAACTTGCGTTGACATTACGACCAAGTTTTCTGGGCTTAATAAGCTACCAAAGTTATTGCGTTATGGGGCTGTGAAGTCAGCACGCTTCGAGCGTGCTTCGAGCTCCGCCATGCAGAAACTATAAAAGCAGTTTCACGTCAGGGCATCGGAAAGAACTTTTGTTTATCAATTATAAATGGTGATAATTTTAATGCAGTCTAATTGCATATTATTAGCACGAAATAGCTTCACTTTATAATGGATAGTCTTAATGTATGTAGTAAGTCAAAGAAAAATATCCTACCTAAGCGATAAGTTACTATCCTTTCGTGATTTTTTTTATTTAGTTTTCACAACAGGGAAGTTTTTTAGTGCTAAAGTACCTGACGCACTTTTTTAATTAGCAGCCTTACATCGCTGTATATTCTACGTACTCATGCCGCTACAATTGGCTTAAACTACGAAAATTATCAAAAATTACTGAAATGAGTTTGTCTCAACACAATTTTACTGCAATGTCTTAGGTAGGGGAAAGTTCTGAGTTACCCGTTGCTCCCCCTCTCCACCTCCTCCCGCATGGAGATAGCTTTTCCTCGAGGTAATAACATACAAATCTTATGCTTAAGGTTGGCTTTAGGGCATGAGCCTAAAAGATCTACATGGCATACATCTGTTTCTAGCCAAGGTAGGGCGTCGGAATAATCCATCACATGTACTAGACGTAAGGCGTGCGTTAATATACGTCAGTGAATATCTCCCCTCCTCCCATTCCATTATGAAAATATTGCAAAGCTTATTTACTGATTACTCTACGTAAAAATCAATACGCTCTATTACAAAAAAAGGTGGCACTACAATTTAATCCAAAACAGTACATCTCTGATAAATAATGACCGCCCTCTAATGAACTAAGGAAAATGAAACAAGCTTTTTCTAATTCATGGAGTTGCTGTGACAATAACAACACTATCGTTTTGCATCTAGTAGAAAAAAAACACTTCTCACACATCTATATTTACTGCGCAAACACTTCGATCCTCATGCAAGGGTACTGAGAAAAGGTAACAGGAAAGAAGCGAATGTATCTTGCTTGGACTGGACTATTCAGTGTGTGTTGTACAATGGTATTCAAGTCGGAATTCGCTTGGAAGATCTGTAAAATAATGAAACATAATCCCTTCATATCATATATCAGCTAACTAGTCAAGTCGCCCGAAAGTCATCTCGCCTGAAATATTTAGTCATGTCGCCCGAAGTCCTTTGTCATGTCAGCCTTAGACTATTTTGGTGTAATAAAAAAAATCGGGCGACATGACTCTGGTTTCGGGCGACTTGACCGTTTGGCCTTAATTCAAACTGTAATGGCTTAGAAAAAGTATTCAAATTGTCTTTTTCCTGTAATTTTTGGGCCTAACAGATTGGTTTTATCATCAGTGCGAGAGGGGAGGCACAAACAACCCGAAATCACTCTCCCCTCCCTCTTTACCAACTCCCTTAAATTTCTCCTCATTGAGCTCCAATAGAGAAACTTTCATCTATAGTCCGATTTTCATTGTTACGAAGATGATGATTTTCATTGCTAGGAAGTTATTAGAAATTGTTTCCTCTCATAGACATCTCAAAATTTTCCAAAATAAGACGCACTGAAGGCGTAAAACCGAAGGGCACAAAATATTCCAAGGCTATTTCAGTATTATCAATGAAACTTTGCTCGTTCAATTTGCCGTCAAAGCTGACAGCAGGCCAGTGACAGGACACAAATTGATAAATTACAAATAATCACACATATCATCATCACACATATTAGGAAATATAACTGAATTGAACAGGTAAGAGAAGATTAAAGTGGAACTTTTTCAAACCTTTTCAATCAGTTGATCCTGATATACATTCCAACTGATTTCATCAACAGAAAACGACAACTTGTAGCTTTTAACAAAAGAACCATCTTTCTTCCCTTGCGTCGCCACTGCGCAAACTGTACGAATTGCTCCCATATCAACTTGTATGTAGTCATCAGTGATCGTATTAGTCTTCTGACACCAACCCAGGCTTCCATGGAGCCGTCCCATTTTTGGATAATAATAAAGATAATAGGAACTGGAGGTGATTCGGTCGTCAGGTATTTTTTTTGGGTCTTCCACTCCTACAGCGGCACAAGCAGCTGAGAGATAACAAAAGTAGGGACTTTTGACTCGTTGAAACCAGGGAGAACATAGGTGAAGCCTTCAAAAATAGCCAATAAAAGCTCACCACTTTTTCTCCCAGAGGTCACCAAAAATGAATTCATTTCCATGATCATTAAATTTTCAAGTGCATGAGTGACGAGAAGAAATAATTGATTTAAACAGAAAATTTTATATGAATTAACCCCATATTCTCAAAGCCAAAACGACAAGAAATGGGTAGCAGACACTGTAAAGAACGGACATTTGTTCCAAGTTTTAGAACCTCTAGTTATTTTGTGACGTATCACCTTAAATATGTAGCATGAAACTCAAAGCAATTCGCGTCACTCTTCTTTTATGTAGCTGTCCGAATTGGTTAATTTTCAGCAGGTGCCTACCTCTGTTTGTCCACTTTCTCATATAGAATCTGTTTTCATCTTGTACAAAATCCTCAGGTTTTTCTTCCTTTGTTCTGTTATTCAACTCACATATTCGACCAGATTTGACATAATTGTAGCTCTGACATGTGAGTTCACTGTCGCAAAACACCAGACATTCGTACGGATCTTGTACCCGTCTCGTTTTATAGGTGTGACCTCTGAGAGCTTTTCCACTCACTGATTGCTCAGCTGGGTCACACTGAGGTACACCAGTAGCCATAATCCGAGCAACGATGAAAAATGTTGTGAAGGTGAAGACATAATCTGCTGCATACTTCTGGCTTGAGTTGAGTTAAACTACAATTGCCAAGAAAATTGGTTAATGGGGTTGAATATGAAAAGACAGCCAGCGGGAAGAAATGATTTCTTCTCAGTTACTTACGTTATGATCCAGATACCCTCGTGTGGATTAGTGATTCATCAACGATATATGGCGAAGCTGAGTGAAAATGAAGTCTCGCTGAGCTGCTACGATATGTCCCAAATATCCTGCAAATATCGTCGTAAACTCGCGATAATTGCTAGCATTGTTATTTTCCGCGATTCTATGTTTATTTAACTGTGTGAAAATTTGTTTTCCATGTTGTTTTAATGACCGTGTCCATGGAAAAGCTCCGTAAATTGCCGTGTCACTACAAAGACTAAGAATTAATCATCAAAGGTAAAAGTTTAAGCAGTCTAGAAACATCGAAGCGTATATGCGACCCTCCATAATCGCTCGAAATAAATTAAAAAAACCCAGTGAAGGCTGGATGGAAATATTCGCCTATGTTTTCCCGTTTACATAAGAGAGCCTTATCGCGGCAGAAACAGCTGCAGCCACAGCACACTTCGCCTTCTTGCAAATACTTCGGCATACAATTTTGTGCAACTCCGTTGTTTCCGAAAACTTTTGTCTAAAAGAATATCATTTGATGTCCGTTTGGATAAAACGCAAGAAAATCCCATTTTTTTCCGCATTACGCTGTTCCATACCATTCGAAGCCCGCGTTTATGGCACATTTTCATAACTTTTTTTTTTTAACATTTTACTTTAACTACTTAAACAACCACTGCATTGTAATTCAAGTTAAAACACCATCTATGAATTTCCTTTTTTCATGGAACACGGTTGTTTGCGCTATAAATAGGCTATAACACTCCGACAATTATCAGCGTAGCGTTCAAATGATTTTTTTCCTCTCTCTCTCTCTTAAATGTTACAATTACCCAATTTGAATTTTTCCGAAATATTGCGCAATTGTTTATCGTTTCTGAAAGCGTTGTTATATTAAGCATTCCATTAACCTTGCCACTTGGTCTGACAAAGGGCTAACGCTCAAAAAGTCAACTATAGAAACTCCCTAAGGAGACAGCTTTACATTATCAACCCAGTTGTCATAACCAAACTATCTTGTAATAACCCCCCCGACGCAGCACTACAGTTTTTTTAGAAACTTACCTCCTTTATCCTTAAATTTATTCAGCCGTCTACCAGTTTTGTTTCTAATTGCTCCTAATATATTCGAGTTCTTCCCAACCGCGTTTTAAATGTTCCTTTCGGGCGATATCAAACAGCTTTTAAAGAGAAGCTTATTTTCAGACCCAAGGATGTTTACATTCTAAATTAAAAATGTCGTTTCACTGGCTTTTACACCCTGCTAATTACGTGAACATAACCACAGTGAATACATTTTGTTGCTAAGGAAAAGGGAAAAAATCAGATACGAGGCTTTCTTCGGGTCGCTCCGAGTAATGTTAGAGCTAACTACTTTTTACTGACAGTGATAAGAGGATTGCACCTAAAATTATGATATCAACACGAAAATATTGGCATAAACACCAAGCATTTTGCACGGTGTGCCCTTTCTATTAACCTCGTAACTTAAACAGTATCGATACAAAGCGTGAGGTGAATATAATCAGCTATAATTTATTAAATGTTATGAATCATTGATGAACTGAATTAAAAAGCGAAGATGGTACTCAGCGATCTGGCTCAAAGCGAATAGCGGAGAAGTTTGGAGAGAAATTATTGCATGTGATATTTCTCGCTAAATCGAAAAAGTTTGGCCTTATTGAAATTTATAGAAGCTTTAAAGAAAACTAACCTTTTACTAGAATTGAAATTGGAATAAGAGGAAAATTTTCGAGCTTCATAATTTATTCATCAATACCTCCGAGCAGGTAGCAGGTTGTCGAGTCAACAATTGTCCGAAAATATTAAAATAGTTTTTAATGATTTTTGGAAGGGCTTAGACTGGCATTAAAAGCTACATGGAAGTACACGATAATTTGGTTTTATTAACTGAGTTTACAGTGTAAATTGGTCACCGTACGGTTAGCCCTTCTTCGTCTTACGCTCTGACAAAGACTTAACGCTTAAAACATCAGCTAAGAAACTCTCACGTCAAAGGATTTTGGTTGTGTCACGATACAATTTACCGAATAGTTCCCCCCTTTATACTCTGTTGGCCACAACTGCTCTCCCCCTGTTGTTCCGCTTGAAAACCCTGTGATACCTCCCCAAAACTTTTCACCCCTTTCTTCTGGGAAGGGGGGGAGGGGGTTAGTGGGTGGAGAATGGTCCTTAAGAAGGAGAGGGGGAGGAGACCGGTCCCTAAAAAGGAGAGGGAGTGGATAATGGTCTCTAAAGAGGAAAACGGGCGAGGAATGGTTCCTAAAGGGGAGAATGGGTAGAGGCTGGTCCCTAAAGAGACGAAAATTTCTTTGAACTCGAAATTTACTCTTTTTGGTTATAATATCCTTGACTGAATCTTACTCTTTCTCGCGCTTCCTCCTTTGTTGTAGAAGAGTATTTCATATCTAGTTGTATCACGTAATCGACGTTTAGCTGCGCTATTAGCACAGCCTGTTCGAAATGCGTCGGCAAAAAAATTTCATATGCGTTTATAATGAGCCACGACCGCTATACCAAGTGCGTGCCAATTGTGTAAGTTGTTTCTATACTTTCAGTCAAACCAAAACTATCCTCATCTAGCACTAATACATTGATGAAAAATTGCAACGTAGCTAGAGATGCACTCGGCGACTCAACACGCAACCGGAGAATACTGCCTGCTCTCGGAACCAATAATATCGCAGGATACAAAGAACACCGCCCGCTCACGCACTGAGAAGAAAATATGACCAAAGTATCGTGCTTTAACTTTAGTTGAGATCACAACATGTATTCACGTCATTTCAACGCACTCAGAAAGAAAGGACAGATTTCCTGAAAATTACTTTAAAAATAGTCGCAAGCTTTCCTGAAAACGTGGTGACGAGAAATCTCATTGGAACTGTGTTCACCCAACCGAAAATATCTTCCATAATTGAGATGGTTTAAACATTTGTAAACCGGTCGGTAAACGGTCAATTGAGTTAAAAAATTGTAGCTTGCGGTCAACAACCTCATCAGTGCTAAGAACGATCAGTGATACTGATGCAGTAAAGGATTTACTGACCAGCAATCTAGCGTTCAGCTTTAGTTAAACTTCAAAATTGTCTCTGGCTGGACAGAATTTAGGGATAGTAATCAAGTTTCATTCTTCAAACTTTGTGGTGTCTTCACCAGCTAGCCTATCCATAACATGACTTTTAACTGACTAATCTGTGCTTTGATACTGTTTTTAACCACGAAAATTTTTCAATTTATCGTCGATTTATCTCGGTATTATGATATTTTACATAGTGAGGTTAATGAAGAGCATCTATTTATTGACAGATTATTTGGTTTTCTCAATTGAGTTAATAAAACATAATTATCCTTCATCAGCGCGAAAGGCCAATCTCAGTTGATAAAATCAAATTATCGCATGATACCTTCCTCCGGCTCAGCTCCCCAGTTTCTTTCGAAACCTACCCCTTTTGTCCATTTATTCTTTGCTTTTGGCACAAACAGTTGGCATTTATTTTTTCATGTTCTTCCAATGACGTGACAGAAATCAATTTTATTTTTTTACATCGTTTCAAGAAAAATTAGTTCTTGCTCCTCTCTCTTTTAAAAAAATTTCTTCATGACTCTTTGAAACACCTGTTATTATAAAGTTCGTCGCACCACCGCATTAACATTAAAAAAAAAGCTCTTTAAACATTACACTTTAACTAGAAAACATTATAGGGTCAAATATTACTCGAGATTGCTTATATCGCGGACTGGGGTATATTTCGACGGTTTGTCATTTAAAAGGCAATTATAGAAAAAATTTGAAGCAAATCAAGGTAAATTCTTTTATCATTACGACTTGAGTTTGCGCGAAATTTGATTTATTGAGGGCAATGTTCTTTGTCATATACATTCATCCTCAACCATAACCTCCGAAAGCAAAGACAAAAAAATGACTAATGACATTTTTCATCCCAAAAGAACCGTAAAAAATTATTTCATACTCTTTGGAGGTGAGAAGATCAGTCTTCCTTAAACTTTGAATTCCACACGGTCTTAATTTTATTTTCAAATACCGAGGTGATTGTGAGGTACGTTAATCTGTGTATCCTGGGATTTCGTCATGCGAATCGTTTCATGGAAACTGCAAGAGGGCGTATATTTTTATCGAAAAACGCCAGCTTCTTCACATTTTAAAACTTTCCAAAAGAAACTTGCTGATGCTTCCATTCTCTTCGAAAGAATTTCCTGAAACGCTGACATTTTAAAGTAGGCACAGCAAGGAAGACAAATATTATCCACTTGTCATGACTGAGTGAATGCATAATTTCATACAGCTAAAAATTGCCTAAAAGTGTTTACTTTTAGTGTTTTCTTTTTGTCTTTTATCTTTTATTAAAGAGAAAACAAATAAAAATATTACAGCCTGGAGGAAAGCTGTTAGTTTTGTGTGAAGTATCATGCTGGTTAACGCCGTAACTAAATTTCATTATGTAAATGGGAAAAAAAGCCAATAGATGCATTTATGCTAGAGACGTTAAAGTTGTCTAAGACGTTAAAGTCGTCTCGAGACGACTTTAAGGTCTTAGACAACTTTAACGTCTCTAGCATAAAAACGGCCAATGTTATCATTCTAATTCAATTGAGCTCTTGATAAAAACAATCTAAAACTTGTTTTAGAGCGTTATTTCTCAATAGCTTAACAAATGAATGATTCAGTATCACAAATGAATAATTCAGAGTCCTGAAAAAAAAGTACGTAAACATCGTGAATTTAGCAAGCTCTTTCCTCGACTTTAGTCAAGCACAGAACTTTTCAAAATGAGTTCAAGTCCTTTGATAAACTCCTTATCAGCTACTTCTATGTTTTTGGGTAATTGATAAACTGCGATAAACGCAGGACAGCATAAATAAGCCGGGAAGGAAGTTTTTTTGTGTTTCTCACCGTTTCATTTACAATTCTAGCATAAGCATAACTTATCGACAAGTTTCTAGCAACTTGATATAGAGAGGTTTTCGATTCGCCACAATGAGTGTTTATCAACATGTCATATTTGCTTACCGAAACTCTTTCACTAGCAATGAACTTGGATGCTGAGAATTGCATGCGCTTTTAATAAAATCATCAATGATTCATGACTGGAAAGAAATTGAGGCTGAGTCACGATTCTTGCAGCTTATGTTTCGTGTCAATATTGCCTAAATTTTGACATGAATAAATGGTTTTCAATTATATTTGACGCAAACTGAGGTTATTTTCGTTCTATTTCCTGCCTGAGGACTCATCCTACTGCTTCATGAAGGTTAGTAAAAAGGGGACGTCTGTTTTTACTTGGGTTTCCCCACCTGCCTCTAAACGAAATTATTTTTAGCTTCATTTACAAAGCGGGGTTTCAAGGCCAATTGAATGAGATTTGTTCAATTAAGAAAGTAAACATCGTAAAACCTGAAAGTTGTGAGGGAAAATCAAACACGAATACTACAAGCTCATACGGTAAGCAAACGTGTCAGAGGTAGCGAAAACTATGAAGAGATGATGTCTGAAGAAATATGAGGTTTATTGCATCTAAGTTGAACATTGCTATGTCGAAATTACTAGTTATACGATATTTGATATTATCATAAACATTTTGGGATAACCGGCGAGACCAAATTTGGTCATTTCTCGGTTCATCCAGTGAAGAAAACCTGAGGCACCGACGCTCTGAACGCTACTAATTCTCGTAGGGCAGGTAACCTCGTTGCTTTGAAAACGAGAATCCTTTGAGTTTTTTGATTCAGAATTTTTTCAGTTGTATTTGAAGTTGATAGTATATATTTTGGTATAATTTCTTTAAAAATGCTTCGAAATAAGACAGAATTGTCCATTGTCGGGCGATCACAGCAAAGATATTTCCCCAGGCAGAAAGTTTCAAATACGGAAACAAAGAAGCTCTCATTGTACCATGGTATTCCAAGAAGGCAAAAGAGCAGAAGAATCTTGAAAAGTTTTTATAAATAAAAAACAAGATTTTCGATGGAGTACAGACTTCACTGTCCGTTTACATACTCAAGTTTCCTCATAAATATTCATTCAACGTAACGTTCGATTCCTCATGGCGCTAAGTCGTGGCAGCTTAGGCGTTTTCTCTAAAGTGATGTCAAAAACAGCTCTCACCTAAGTCTGATAGATCGTTCGTTTCCAGTACCGTTCGAGCAGGCCCTCATTCTTCGCGCTTGCGCACAAGTATGAAGTCTTTAGCAACGCGAGTCAGCGAAGGGTCAGGAACAGGTCTAGCGGCTGACCTCTGGCAAACCTCTCCCCGATTGGTTTCAAATCTCACGGGGAAGGAGAAAACGCGGCTGTTGCAGCGCTAATAATAAGATCCGCCTCTTACGCTATTCACAAGCACTTTAACTGATTTATTTATCTTTGCAGCACAACTCGATCCAGGCCAGATGTTACCGGCACTGCATATTTTCTTCTTTCTATCTTTAATTCCTCTGCGCATGGCCATTGATCCGCAGTGTGAACCCGCTGGGCAGTCAGAGAGTGGAAAAGCTCTCACAGGTCACATCTTGAAAACAGAAAGGGTACAAGATCCGCACGAATGTCTGATACTCTGCTACAGCGAACTCACATGTCAGAGCTACAATTACGTCATAGCTGATAAACTTTGCGAGCTGAATAACAGAACCAAAGAAGCAAGACCTGGAGATTTTGTCCGAGATGATACCAGATTCTACGTGCGACGTTGGAAGAACAAAGGTACGGGAGCAAAAAAGCAACACAGTCTTTAGAATTATAATTACATAAAAGATTAGTACTGAATGAATACTTGTCACAGCTGTAATCATCAAGTTCCTTTCAGTTTTTGGACAATCAAAACTAGTTGGTATCGTTAAGTAAAAAAATTTTCAGAAATCTAATCAATGTTTAAATTTTCCATATGAGGGTTACACATATTCAGTTACTTTTAGGGAAGAGAGGTTGTGTTGATAAAGAGACAGACAGAGAGAAAAAAGGGCTTGTTTATAGCTTATTCAAAGATGGCAAGGGTTTATTGAAATTTTACTGTATTCGAATCTGACTGATTCCGTCAGCGTTGTCTTGGGACCGGGTTGCTGCCCGGATATATTATCTATACAATCCAAAGCCTCGCAATAATTGAAGTGGAGAGGGGGTAGGGTGGGGGAGTGAGTCTCCTCTATTCAACCGGGAAGTTTAAGCCTAATAGGGATTAGAACTTAATGCGATTGGCTCACGGCATTTTCCAAGATGTAATCTCCAGAGCATGCATGTTTGAACATTCGAAAAAACTTATCAGACATAACCTTATGGTGTTCAAGGAATTGTTTGATTCCTAATTGTATTTTGCGATTCAACATGGCCACATTGGAGTATTTCTTGTTGAAATGATGCTCGGTTGGTTAATTGAACGATAAAATACGATACAATAAAGAAAGTAATTGTTTTTTCCAAAGTTTCTTTAGGCTCCTTCCCGAGATGCCTGCCGAGTCTTGTGGAGAGATCAAAGCCAACGAACAAGGGATGGCGGTCGGCGGTAGATATTGGCTGAAACCTAAGGAGACAAAAATTAAATCCAAGAGCTTTCTGGTAACTAAATTATTGTTATTATTAAAATTGGATGGGCAAGTCAGATATGTCTGTGATGACAGGGATCAATATCAGTATCTGGGCAACTGCCCACCTACCCCTCCCCTAACCCAACATTAACCCTAACTTGTTATCAATTGACTGTTGTTGGGTTAGGGGAGGGGTAGGTGGGCAATTGCCCAGATACTGATATTGATCCGATGACAGTTTATCAAATGATCACAGTGTAATAAAGCTGTGAAAGTGTCACCAGAGATCAGCTGTTAAATCACTATGTGATCTGCTGTTAAATCACTATGTGATCTGCTGTAATATTTGTGTTAGACCCAAGGAGCTCTATTCAAAGGAATGCTCAGAATGTAGCCTGAAAAGAGATGTTTAGAACTCAACAAACATAGATTTTGTTCTTTTGCCAGCCCTTTAAGAATTAGAGGTGAAATATCTACAGCAGTAATTGTGTTTGCTACAGCACTATGCTGCAGAAAGTAACCTAATCTGTTCAAGAATTGTCTTCTGCTGAGTCGAAATTTTGGCATTGGGCAGTCTCTGTTGCCCTTCGTGTGACTACTCAAAACGAAAGTACATAAAAAATTCAAAGCAATAAATTAAAACTACTATTGGAACTGTGAAGTTCTCTAACCTCATAGTGTGCATTTTGTTTTTATTTTTCATTTGTCATTTTTAAACCAAAACCAGGACCAAGGTCTAGCTGTTAAACCCTAGTGATATTAGATTAATTAAGGCTCAATCAAAATTATAAATAGTGCCATTTCACCATTTGTGAATATCGTTAATGACAAGAAAAAGATTACCACGTTCAAATTTGTCCCAGCTGGTCTCCTTTAACAGATACCTACATTAAATCATGATGCAGTCTTTTCACTCCCAGGATCAGAGAGCTAACTGATTACTCAACTGACAACCCTTCAGTTTGTTCTTTTGATATGCTTGAGATTGTTTTAATGCTCAACCAAAAATCATTGTCAAGCTGTCTTTTTAAAGCCATGCTTAACTATTGCCAATATCAAGAAGCTCAAACAGAGCAAGCATTGTTTGTTTCTTTGGACTGGAACAACCCTCAAGACTTTGGAGAATCAGAACTTCTAGTGTACAAAACTCTGGAGCCTGACAGAGCCTGAGTACCACCTGATTACTGTCCTTAGAGCCAGAGACTTTCCGACAGCAGATGACCTTACCTTTTTTTCATTTCCTACAATAAAGTCAAACAAGTGCTGAGGGAGGTAAAGACTTAATTTTAAGGAAAATTATTTCCAAGATAATTTCATGGAATTTAAGTTGATTGTAATATTTTCAACAATCCGGCAATGAAAAGACTGCCTTACACCTCAAGAGATAGTTGGCATAAAAGTGTTATGAATTTTTCCTGATAAGGATTGATTTATTTTCTTTCATTTATGAGTAAGACAGCAGGATAAAACTATGGTGCAGTGTACCTTTGTGCAGGAAGCCTCCCCTCATTAATCCTTTGGCCCCTAAGAATGACTAGCATCTAACTTCTCCTTACTATAATGATCACTCCTGAGTCAAACATGAAAGTCATGAGAATAGAACAGATGATCACCAACTAGAGCAGCTCTTGACTGTTAAACAAATTCTCCTTGTCAGCCTCTTTAGAAATGTATGGAGAACAGTATGGAGAATATGCATACTGATGTTAAGGTGTAAAGACTTACATGTAACTAGCACTTACTAATCCTTGCCAAATAAAACAAAGTTAAGTAAGTCACCTTTGTGAATATTGTTAAATTATGAAACAACTTTGATATCTTTGCTTCCCCAGCTTGGAAGAAAACAGACAAATTTCAATTTTTTACACTCAATTACTGTTAATGTCAGACTAAAAGTTATGGAGATCAGAAAAGGTCAAGGAATGTTATGTTACACTTTCTAAAAAGAAAGCATATTGATACAAGACATAATAACAGCAAGGGGATCAATTTGTGTTGTTATTTGGCCTCCATTGTTAGATAGTTATGTAATAAAATTGAAATAAACAATTGTGAAATTATGGCATTTGTTCTTTTGGAGGTCAAGAGAAAAAGAAATGCCCAGTGAGGATATTTTTTTAACATTTATCAATTTACTTTGCAACAAATAATTCTTGAAAGATTAATTCAAGTCTTAAAACTTCCATTTCAAATGAATACTCACACATACTCTTGAATAATCTTTGACAAGGCACTTAACCACAATACTTAGAATTACTTTATTAAGATTTTTATATCCACAGGTTACTAACAAACTTGTTTACACAATTAAAGTAGGAACATTTCAATTTATTCTTAAATATGGTCTACATTTAAACCAAGAAGGCGAGTGCTAGATTTACAACAGAATGTTAACTTACTTAAACCACAACTGTAAAACTAGATTAAGATTTAAACGTTTGTAAAATTACATATGCATCATAAATAATATACTATTCAATAAATAATTACTCTGCAACCACAAGACAAAAACATAATTTACATGATCAGTTTAGACAAAATGTTTTTCACAACACATCTGTTCCTTGATGTTTCAATAAAATACCTTTTTTTTTAAACAGTGACAACTACATGAGTTTACTGTTGATACCACAGATGTTGAAGATCTGCATGTACCCAAAAGACCACCTCCTTCAACTGGAGATTTGATTAAGTGCCAACTGGAAAATTATATATTCTTTTCTTCCATAATGCTATGATTCCACAAAATGTCATGCATCTGTAAATAATTACCAGTATGTTTACCCTCTCTTTAAGATATTGGAAAAGTGACATCACAGCCTCCTTGAAACACAATTTCACTGCTAAACTCTGTGCAGTGAAGTTGTGTTAGGTTGGCTAACTGTTTTCCTTTACCACTAATTCAAACAGAATACCTTTTTTTCAAATTGACAATTAGATAATGTTTACTGTTTATACAAGACCTGAAGGACCACCCCAAGCAGGCAGTGATTTGGGTAAGTGTCAACTGTAAAGTAATATTTTCTTTTCTTCTATAATGCTATGATTCCACAAAATGTGGTGCACCTGAAACAGTGAATAGTCTCTCCCCTCTGTACCAAGTTGCAAAAGTGACACCATACCTTCCTGAAATACAATTTTCCTGTTAAACTCTAAGCAATACAAAATTATATTTGTTGGCAAACTGTTTTTCCTTTGGCCATTTCCAATAAAGTAGATGTTCATAATTTTGCAATGTTACCATCACTTGGTTCAGCATTAATATTGTCACCTCAATGAAACCTTTTCTTACTAATACAATTAAAGAATTTGTGCAGTATTTTTAATAAACTTGTTCAAACCAAGTATTCTTTTCTCATAAAATAGATGTGGACAAGAAAAATGATAAAAAAAGAAGGGGTGGAAGAAATGAAATAGTAAAGTAAAGTAAAGTTGTAACCTAACAACAGCTGACATTACAACAAACTTGGCTAATATTTGCTTTAAATGTCATCTTTCACAATATTAAGAAAATCTTAAATTTGTCATGCTCATGCAAACTAAATTACATTTTAGAAACAATATGGGGCCCAAGAAATATTTTTCAATTTGTAACAAATAGACATTATAACAAAGAAAGTGTGCACAAATTCCTTCTATTGCATCAAAATTTGAATAGATAAATGGGAGAGCACAGTGAGCTTATGAGTTTTTTAATCAAAGCAAAAAGTGGATGAAACTTGTTCAAGCACTTTCCATGGTATGATGTTTTCATTTAAGACATTCTGAGTGTGTTTCTTACTGTCCAACAGAGATTGGTTAGTTAACGACTGTGAAATTACATTGGTTGTTTAATTAGAGCCACAAATGACAGCATAGTGGCAGTGGCCAGGGCAGTGAACATGGTGGCCATGCCCACTACATCACCATAACTTTTAACTAAAAATATGAAAATGAAATCAACTGTCTCTCATTCATTTTATAAAATTAATGTCATTCTAACAGATGAGTTCAGCTATAACTGCAAATAATAACTTCTTACCAAGCCTGAGAGCCATACAAGAGAACATTTTCCTGAGGCCCTTACAAAAATAACTAATGGCCAATATTCCTCAGTAGAACTTGAGCAAGCAAAGTTAGCAAGTGATTCATTATATTGCACTTGGACTAAACCCTTTTAATTCTAAGTTTGATACCTTTCAAAACAAAAATACATGGGTTATGATCGTTTCAATGGAAACGGTCTGCATGGAAAATTACTGAACAAGTAAGAACCAAATCAGTACTGGTATTTACCTCAAGACTACCTTGCCATAATAGTAAATTGCGAATTAAAGTTAATCTTCCTAACTGTGGTGGACATTCCACCACATAGGCTGATTTGTGCATCGGTGCCACTGACTTGTACGGTAGCGTTTGTATTACATTGTACTACCCAATAGCACCCCTCAAACCACCTATCTCAGTTTCCACAAAAACTTTGTTCCTTCTTGAATTGTTGGAAGCCCTAGAGAGCGAAAACATGGAACGATTACTAATTTAGTAAGACAGTTCCAAGAATTGACATACAAATTAGTGTCGAAGGAAAATCATTGAAATAATAATTTTGCCATTGTCGTTAACAGTCTTTATCAACAAGCGTTAGTAACAACAAAAAAAACAAAAAAAGGAGAGGCAAGAAAGGCTAACTGACCAAAGCAACGACAGGGATAACTTTCATACAACTCCTCGCTGACCAAGCTGCGAACTTCTTTGCACTTACCTCTACTGAATGAGTTAAAGTCGGTCGTAAAGACTTGAAAGAAAAACTCCACCCTACGAAAGGCTAGCTCAAGATCTCCAATACAAAGTAGAACTTTCACGGCTACTGGTAGGAGAAGTACAAAACTTTTACGTTTCACATGGAAAAAATTGAAGTGAAGAATTCGTTAATCACGAACTTAGAGCTTTACGATCGCTACGGCATTCTGGGAAAGTACACGCAAGCTCTGATTGGAGCAATAAAGAGGTGTGACAGAGGTGTGTCCATAACCATGGTTACGAAGTTGAACTTTTCAATGTGGCAGAATACTGCAGGAGGGGATATAGTTCCTCGTGTATTTCCTTCGCCTGCAACTTATGGTAAACATAGAATGCGGATACATTGCAAGAGCATCACATGGATAAACAGCTCTATCTCTGAAACGAAATTTATTGGCATCACAACGGTAAGTTAATAAAATATTCACAATTCTTTACCAAGTATTAACGCATCGAAACCAGGTTGCAAAATTTGAGACCTACTTCTCTTCCAAGTTTCTCAAAGCAAAGGAATATTGACATGTGTGGTTTTAGGAAATATTGAAGTCTCCCCATGACAGTCAAGCTGTGAATTGGGTATACATTTATCCTAATACACAGAGCAAGAATGAAAACCAAGGGCAAGGAGTTAGTTGAGATTAGCGATTTATGCGACGAATTTTACAGTTGCAGTCAATATCAATATCTACTGGGACAACACAATTCAAACTTTATTGAGGTGAAGATATTAAAAAAAAAAAAAAAAAAAACTTTATAGTAGTATATCGATCAAAAGTTACAATAGGTCATGAATGAGAGTTAACAAAATAAGTACATTGGTTCTAAAACCCTTCCTATATAGTGATAGCCTATTAAAACTTACTGAAATACAATGCGGTTGCTGTCGCATATGTAATCAGAAATTACACTGTAATAAAATGATTAAGAGGTTGCTAATGCAGGACTTGCTTTATGAAATGCCTGATACCAAAACCCAAAAAACACCCTGGGATAAAAATTAGGAATGTATTCCCCAACCAAATGCAGCAGCACAAACTCTGGGGGTCGGAGGAGTAAATTACTGACTAAAATTGTGATCAGTACATTTTCAAAGATTTAGTATTGAGCTAAATACAGTGCAACCATTGATCCTTGCAATAAAACCTTTACAACAACCACAAAATAATTACTGCTCCAATACATATATGTTTGCACTAACTGTAACCAGTAAATATTAGCAGACTTTGTAAAAACATATTTTGCTAACTTCCATTTTAACGATGTTGTTGTCTCAAAGTAACACTGATAAGAAGATCTCAAGTATTTCAAACCACTTGATAATTTAATAACATTTATATCTGATATATTGGTTTACTAATGCCTGAGTAACAGATAATGATATTATCATTTTTCAATGGGAGAAGGGGGGGGCAGTCATACTGAAAGCTTGAAAGTATCTATGGATTGTTTTTTAAGTAAATTTCATTATGGATATTGCAGTAATCACATGCATTAAATTATTATTAAAGCTGACTTTCCATGATCATATAGAGTGACAGATGATGGAAAACTAAATGGAATCAATGTTGTTAAATTGAAGAAATTTACAAAGTTTCAGTGCAAAATACAGATTTCATTACAATCCATCATTACCTGAAACTACTTCAAACATTATGTAAGATGAAAGTGGTGAGTTGTTAATGTCAGCCAAACTTTTGAAACATAATTTTCCCTTCAAACAGGTATCACTAGGATTTGGAAATATAAAATGATTATAGGCATGCCCACATTTGTTCATAAAAATTACCCTTTACAAAAACATTTACTACTACACTAAAACAATCACAATTAATAGAGTGTCTTAGAAATTTTTTCTTAACGTACTAGTTAATGTTATTGTAGGATTGTCATTTGACACTGATCCATTACCTAGAGGAGGAGTTTGGATTCAGCAAGATAACCAAATGGAATAATCTAGGAAAGAACAATGCAGCACTAAATTTTAGTCTTTGAGGAATTGTTATCAGACTGTAAAAATGTATTAAACTTAACAATCTCATAATTTTTTCTT
This sequence comes from Pocillopora grandis, assembly GCA_964027065.1. NCBI lineage: Eukaryota > Metazoa > Cnidaria > Anthozoa > Scleractinia > Pocilloporidae > Pocillopora > Pocillopora grandis. The sequence goes on from OZ034731.1 coordinate 19,044,456, forward strand.
ACTTTTTTCATTACTCAAATACATTTTCATGCATACAGAATGAATGTTTTTGGACACTGCTCCACTAGTCTTCCACTACCAGTGTATGCCATACTATGGGTAATAATACATAATCATCTAATATCTTGGTTTTTTTTTTCCTTTCAAGTAGACAGTTAACACTTAATACAGCTAGTATATATATCAAATCCTTCTTTTTTTTCATTCCTAATGCACTAAGTGGTTAGAATCCATTCCAAAGTGTCTTGTTGCATCTTTACTTAATTTTGTACATTTGAGCATGTACCTGCCAGTATTGCCAACACCATGCTTCATTTTTGGTAAATTGTTGTCTTTGACTGCAGGAGTTTAATTCACAGACAAAAGCAGATTCTGTGATATGAAAGAATTTTTGAAAAATGTTGATTTAAACCAGATTGAGCAACCATAAAATTGCAACATCCAATCCATCCAAGCCAGCTTTATAACATTAAGTCAACACCAACCCTAAGGTCACTCATGTAGTCTGACATCTCAGAATGAACCTTGTAAACTTAACTCTATCCTGACATGAATCCCAGGTTCTAGAACTGACCAAACAAACAAAGGATTTTCTCAATCCTTATTAAATTTTAGATAGAGGGCAATGACCAATTCTTTGTTGTGTTCCGTTTAGGTCTGAATTTTCTTGGTGTTTAATTGCCATATCTTGTAAAAAACATAAACATCCAAAGCCAACCTTGTAAAATCTGACATCTGAAGAATTATAAAAGCAACAAGTACAAGGAGAATGTCATTGTTCACACTGCACACAGGCAATTTCAAAAATACCTGACTGCTTAATGATGGTCTGCTTAAATGATGAAGAAAAAGTAATATGCTGAGTTGTGCTGTTATTCTTTGAGAATGTTCGGTTAAGAAATTTGTTAATGAAACAAGTCAAACACATGCTGGTTCATTGCAAATAAATTATGAGATCTTTATCACATATAATCAGTGTATTCATGTACTGTTTGAATCATTTATGATCAACAGTTTGGTAAGACAATGGGATCCCGTTGGAGGTGTCAGTATGTTCACACTAAACGTTTCAGCAGTTAAAAGATAACATAAAAATTCAATGGGTCCATCACCCTCTGCATTCTAATGAGTGATCAAATCAAACAATTGCCTTATTTCATTTTCCAACTGGTTGAAACTGTTTTGAGAAATGTGCACCAGGAATGTACAAAGAGCAGTATTTGTATGGAGTTTTGTTGAGAACATATCATACATAAAAACATATCAAACTGCTCTTACATTTCATAATTTATGGTTACTCATTATATATGTTTGGAAAGTTTTCCAAACAGCACTCCAATGGCTAGTTTATCAACCAAAGCTTTCTAAACATCACTCATGCCTTTAAATTAAGAGATGTACTTGAGCTCACGGGATTTCCCTCACAAAACGACTGTGATTAAATTAGATTTGTAGAATTGAGCAATAGAAAAAAGGAATGAATTTCATCATATTTGGAAGATGATGCTCATGTAACGGTTATGCTGTCATGCTGTTATATACATTTTCGATCTGCTCCACTGTGCTCACATGTGCCAGTTCCTGCAAGAACACACCAACAGCTAAGGAAATTGCACAAGAACAATGCTATCATAGAATCCCATACACATGCATTCCCTATTGTCTGTTTTTAACCCTTTATACTCTAATATTATTATATAATTATGCATATTCTCCATACTTTTCTTTGTCTTCTGACAAGGAGAATTTGCTCAGCAATCAAGAGCTTTTTTTGTTAATAATCATTTCCCCTATTCTCATGACCTTAATGTTTAATTAAGGGATGATATTGTGAGGTGAAATTAGTTCCAAGTTACTATTTGGGGTTTGAGTAGTAGAGTGAGTTAATGTTCAAATGATAGAAAACCTAGTGTGCCTGGCCTTTTTTTTACTTGCTAACAAGGTGTTAGTAAAATAGGGATTCTTATCATTCAAAAAAAAATTTTCTTATTTGATGATTTATTTTTGTTGCAGGCAAAGAGAATTTAAGTAAAGAGACAGAAGATGTCATGGGGGACCCACTCCCTTTTTGTCTGGGATACTTGAAAAGAATGTATTGGGAGTCTCTGTGCTCGTTTTGAATTAGACAATTTTATAGTTTTTTTAATTTGTTTTGATTTTTTAGTTACTTGGAAAAACTAACATCATTGTAGAATTGATGAATTAAAAGCAAATTATGGTCAATGTGAAATATGTGATAATTACTCATACTTAGTATAAAGCTTATTCTAAAATGGTGACCATTTTATGATTCCATTTTTAGTCACCCCAGATATGGTAATGTCATTTCCTTTGTAAATTTCCAGTTTTCAAAAAGTGAGATTTTATTTTAAAACTGAAATAGAAGGCAATATGCTGGGTAGTTGAACCCATGAACATGTTCAACCACAGAAATATCAGGCACTGAAAAGATTACTGGGTATTAATCATGAAAAAGTCAATTTTCATCCATTGCTGGCTTGTTTTCAAACTTTTAAATTCTGCTCATGACACTTGGTTGTCATCTGAAATCCAACAGCTTTAATATTTATGTCTCAGTGTCTCCATCTTCTGTTGCTGAGATGTCAAAGTGGCAGTTCCACTGTGTGATGCTGATAATGATTTGTTTGTTATTGTGGCTCTCTTTGCTGAGCTTTTGGAAAGAGCATGTTATTAATTAAAAATACTCATGGCTCATTTCACCTCAGTTGGTTCTTGTAACAGAAAGGAGTACAAAACCCCACTTACACCCTAACACACCACAGGAAGCTCAGACTTGTACAATAAGAGTCTGTCTGTAAATATATAAATACTGTAAACTGCTGCTCATAAGTGCCCCCCATAAAAGCCCACTAATAGCTTTTCTTGTTTTCTTGTTTTTGTAATATCAAAGTTGGAAAAGCCCTGGTGCTGTGACTTGGACATGGAAATTTCAGTGATAGAAGAGCAAAGATGAACTTCAAGAGAAAAGTCTGAACTTCAGTTTTTTATTTACAGTTTTGTTTTTGTTGCTAGTATTGATTCTGTTCTCAATGTATTGAAATTAATTTGAGTTATAATGACTTTTTAAAGCTGAATTAAAAGCGAGTAAATGCTAAACGTATTTTGATCAGCACACTATAGCTTTTTCTTTTCCAGTTTTCCAGTTAACCCCTAACGTATAAGCCCTTCTGTTTATAAGCCCTCTTAAAACCCCTTACGAAGTGTATAACCCATGAGCTTACAGTATGCTAGGCTTGTGGAACTTTAAGGATTTGCATCAGAAGGGATGGTCGTATTCTCAACTCAAAAGTTTGACTCTGTTCTGATTAAAAACAAAGTTAACACCCCCTCTTTTTTCGAATTTTTAAGGCTGCTTTGAAGCCAATTAGTTTGCTGTTTAGAGAGGTAAGAGAGGGAACTAAAAACTAGTTATACGACCGTAAAGCGGCCCAAAAGAAACTCACAAGATTCAACTGAACAAACAACATAGAGACAAGTGAAGCTTGTTTTTATTCAAAACTATTTTAAATGTCTGGGTTAAAAACGCAACCGGTTCATTCTCGGACACTCTCCCCACATTTCGCTTGTCGGCTAAATCAAGGAGGCTCACTGTGCGAACTTGGACTACCTGTGGACCGGTCAGTCACGCATTCAGTGTGCAACTTTAAAACAATAAAAGGGTAGGATTCCCTTAAATGCTTCATTTATTTTAATGGGTAGGGAGAATGGGAGAGGGGGGGAGGGGCTGATGTTAGCCTTAATTCTTGTCACGCACTTGGTTGATGGAAATATGCAAAAGAGGGATCAGGAAATCGTGACCATCCACTTTAACTCGCCCGGTCCTTTGCTTCTCTCTATTCTTACTTTGGGGAAATTTATCGGTTTAACTTATCTTCAGACAATCATGAAAATGACAACGATCTAACCAAGATAAACGCAAATCAAATTTACCCACTGAATAAATATAGGGATCAGAGGAATGTAGGCGTAAATTAAGGCAAAGACCTCAACAAGTGGTCGCGTGACAGTAAGGAAATTTAAATTCCGTTGTCAAGTCATTGAATTAAGCGAATGTCACGATTACATATTTAAATTCTAGGAATCAAAGGAAGCGATCAATCGAAGGTCATTCGTCTTCCACCTCTCGACTTGTTGAATTTCTTGATCGTAAAAGTGCTCTACAGTTACCTACAAGTCATTTAGTTTTACGCCTTGGTCGAGAGAAAAAAAACTTTAGCTGTGGGTGAATTTTCCCAAGAACTTCGAGTAACGGATCGGCCTTTGGTTGAATCCTTACCTCTGTGTTCCAGGTAAGACTAAGTGCAGTAGTATAGAAGATTTTGATGACGGTCGTTGTTTGCAAGTACCCCCAATTGCAGAGATGCCCCGAACAACTTGCTTCAGTATAACTATCATCGTGCATACAGTCGTATGTAATTCTAATAAATACCAAAAGCGAAGCAAGATCAAGTAAGTCGAGTCTGAAGATAACGTAAGGGTTCAGGATGTTCGATAAACATTCAAACGCGAGGTCGTTACCTTTCGTTTTGTCAGAAATCTCGATGAGAAACTTCTGAGCGCCTAAACTATAGTGAAAATCTTTGGAAAGAGACGTACTTGTGAAAAAATCGGCTCGGGAGCTCGCTGTGCTGGCATGTAAACCATTTTCAGAACAAACTAAGCGTGTCATGAACTCAAGGAAGCGAGGTGTTGTTATGTTGATGAGCGGTTGCAATATTTCCGTAGGTTGCTTGTCTTCGCAAATCTACCGCTTTTCTCTCTCTTATCGGCTTTTAATCATGTCTAACGCATGTAAGTGTGTTTCACATTGTGTAAACGTTCCTAATTTGATTTGACCGTCTATATAGTCACATCGACTCGTATTAAAGAGTTTACAAATTGACTCGGTTTTAAAAATATTTCGCCATGTTTTCTGTAATAGCTTTAGGTAAGTGGCACCAATAGATATAATCAAAGAACGCGGGAGAAACATCCAAATCACTGTAATCGAGAGGGCATCCCTCTTTCTTTCTCTGGAATATTGATTGTGTTACATCCAAGTCATGAGTTTCGTTTTCATTTTCACTTAATGAAGGGAAATTCCCTCTGCCTCTGGTCGCTTTCAGCTAGGAATTTTCCCTTTTTATACTTACGTCTATTCAAATTGAGCCGCAGCTAAATTCTTTAATTTGATCATAAGATTGTCATGTAAAGCATGAAATCACGGAATGAAGCTTATTATAGATTAGGGTGTGTAAAGAAACCCCCGATTTTTTCATTTGTATCGTGGCTTGTTTAACTTGAACTTCAACTGATAGATTAATTTCGAAAAATGAACTGATCGCTGAAGCGCTCGGCGAGGACAAATAATGTTTCATTCAGTTGTGTTCTTTTTCAGCTAAGGAGGTTCCTCAAGGCAAGAGGGATCACGATTGTGAGCAAGACAGCTCTTCAGGTTTGAAAACACTAAATATGAACATAAGCTCTTTTCTGCAATGAAATCTTTCACGCTTAGAGTAGAGTTACACTGATTTGCAAGTTAACTGTAAATACTGATCATGACATTAGATTAGACATCAGAGTGCTAAAACTGTTGTCAAAACCTTTCGAAACAGACGTACTCGTGAAAAATTCGGCTCGGAAGTTCGCTATGCTTGCATGTGAACCATTTTCAGAACAAACTAAGCGTGTCGTGAACTCGAGGAAGCAAGGTATGTTATGTTGATCAAGCGGTTGTAATATTTCCGTAGGTTGCTTGTCTTCATAAATCTTCCGCTCTTATCTCTCTCTCATCCGCTGTTAATCATGTCTAACGCAGGTAAGTGTGTTTCACATTGTGAAGACATTCATAATTTGATTTGACCGTTTATACAGTCACATCGACTCGGGGGAAGAATTGACGGGGTCTGAAGCCGAGGGACGATGTTCTCAAAACTTGCAAAGCAACACGCATGTTAATCAGCGGAATTTTTAAGCAGCTGAGTACCTTCGTCAGTGTTCCTGACATGATAGAGCAAATTTCCTCGATAGGGAATGTTTCTTCTTCAGATGTAGTGTAATGAAGTGAGCATCAGTTGAAATAATACTAAGGTCCATCAGTTTGCGAGCTATGGCTCCCAACGTGCATCACGCGCCTGTAACGGACGAAGCTCAAAGACCTCAAAAAGCAACTGTGAAGTATGTCACGTTTTTCTTAACGAAAAGAGGAAGGGCCGCGAGAATTTCTCGCGGTTTTCGGTTCTTCATCAAATTTTCTGGTGGTTTTGCAGTTTCTAATAGACTACAATGCCCCCCTCAATTAGTTAATATTGCTCTTTTTATATATATATATTTCATTTCACGTCCTTCTTTTCCTTTAATTTATTCAATATCATTTGACACGCGCAAAAGAAAAGACGAAAAATCTTTCTTGAACGATTTGTAGTCATTAGTAGACGCAATAACATCATTTGGCGGATCAGGAATTTCGCCTAGGACTCGTTGGGCAGAATCACAGCCGTACTATTCAAAGGCCATTTAAGTTTATACTTTCGGGTTGCAGAGCCCTTAGTGTTTTCTAAGAGAGTAGCAGATAGTGTTTTCCTTGGTCTTTGTCTTTTGGGGTGCTTCCCTTTGTTCCCGAGGGTTGAGCGCTGGCTAAACTCCGCTTTCTGGCAAACTTAAGCTTATCATATCATGTAAGCTAGGAAGCGACCTCGTCTTTCTTTTCGGCAACGGCGTGGGCATGAAAGCATATCTTACTTGCCTTCTAGTGAGGGCACTCGGACTCGACTTCCCCGTCACCGATTAGGAAATAATTCGGCCTTTTCCCTGATTGACTCGCGACAGAAAAAGACCCTGATCCATCGGCTGTTGAAGGCCCTTGCCACAATGATTGCTAAGACCACCGGCCACTGATTCCTCTAAATCGTCTTCGTTCTGTTCAGAAAGATCGCTTCCGTCCAAGTGTTCTTCGAAATAGCTGTCGTTAAAATGAGAATGCGTCAGGTCTGATTTTTCCAGAATCTAAAGTAGAGCTTGCAGCTTCTTGTCGTCTTATGATGCTATCTGGTACAAGGCTGAGGCTTGTAGGATTCTCAGCGGCATAGAGCTCTTCCATAGTAGCTTTTCGTAACTTTTCGAGGTAGAATGTCCGTTCACTCTTCTTCAATTACATAAAATCAGGTGCGATAAACTTGGCAAATTCAAGATGAAGTTCGTAGCTTTGTAAAACGCGTCAAACTTCTTGCGCAAACTCCTCCTCTTCTTCTTTCGCGATACTTTTTACAGCTTCAGTGGTAGCAGTGAAGACGGAGGACTGCCTTTCCCTCTTGGCCTACAATCTGTTGTTGTTTGATTCTGCGTCGTTTTTGTAAACATGGACAGGAATGTCCACCTTTCTCCTCTTTCCACCCACCTCTGTCTGAGAGATTGAAGTGTGGCATCAAACTCTTCCGGAGACTTTGCATCAAGGAGATCAGCCAGGTAATTAAAAATGCCGTCCTTGTCAACACTGCCGAGTACGTCATCAATGTAATCTCTCTGTCTTCCTGTTACGCCAAACAACCCAGGCGCAGATTTCATTTCATCCTGAAAATGTTTAAAACATCTCACACCTCTTTCGTCCGCCTTAGGAAAAACGCTTTGGATTACGTTGTTCAACGCTGTCTCATCATCTGTACCACAGCAAAGAATTTCCTTTAGCTTCGGTGTCGTATCAACAAACGTCTGAGGTAGTCTCGAAAGGTCCTCTCATCCTAAATTTCGATAGTGAATCAAAACTAAGCCTTATTGGAGATGCACCAGTTCTTCTAGCTGCTTTTCAGCAACAGGTTTCTGTAGGACATCGGCGTACGTTCGTATGGCCCCAGATTAAATGTAGTTTCCAACTGAACAATGGAGAAGTCTATTTCTGATGTGCTGTACATCTCCAACTTTGCTAGCTGGTTTTCAGATGCAAGAAAGATAGCAGGTTTTCCTTTTCTAGGGTAACTTTTCGAATGAGAGGTTCCTCTTCGCTTTTCATCTTTAACAAAACCTCCAGTAGCTCGCCATCTTTTCCTTGCCCTGAAGATAAGCTGGTGGAGGCGCCTTTTTTACCTGATTTCGGTAATAAACCAGGCGTGGACCACGTGGAAGGGCACTTAGAGAGTCCACTTGCATGACACCACCTGCGTCCATTGTTGCCTGGAATACTGCTTCTTTAGGACCCGTAGAGGAAAAATTAGTGTCAATTTTCCGTATAACACGAGGCCTTTGTGGGCGTGTAACCAGGCGCATGCCCCCTTTCGGTGTTTTGGTGAGGCTTTTGAAGGATGTTTTCCTCGTTAACATCATAGAATACTGCCACGTTGTTAAGAATGTCATTTCTTCGATCTCTCATGTGCACTATCCTCGCCCATTAACAGCTCCAAATCGTCGTTATATTTAGGTGGAAGAATTTCCCAGTAACAATACTACCCGTGTGGATGACCGAGGTGGAAAAGCGAGGTCCTACAAGAACAGACTTCGTTTGACCCAAAGTAGAGAAATTTGTTTCCTCCTGATTTGAAGACTATTGATCAGAACTTTCACCTAGGCAGCAACATTGATTACTACTATTACGTTACTGAAAATCCTAAGTTATTCACAATGTATTTCCTCTGCCGGGGCGCAGGAGATCTGTGATTTCTGATGCTCCCGAGTTGGGTTCCCGCGAAAAGGAATTCTCGGAAGTCGGGTCAGGAGGGGGGATGGCAACAATAAGAACTGAGAGTTGCATAACATTATGATTACTAACAGCCTCCATCTTAGTCCACCATCGAGATTTGACTTCTGCGTGCGGAAACTACGCAGAATTCTTTAACGGTCTCAGTCTGGGCGGGCAAATCACTACTCACACGCACCCAAAGACATGCACAAGCACCCGGTCTCGGAAAGAAAGAAGAGAACGGACAAGGTAACTCCTGAAGTGGCCGTGAAACTAATGATTTTAAAGTACATTTATAAGTTCACGTCAGTGTGACACAGGTGTTGGCTAATTTGCATACAAACTATCTACCTCGAAACGATGTTTACTTTATTTTCAGTTTTATTTTTGCTTTCTTTTTTAGTTGCCAACTTACAGACCTGCTTTTATATCAATGTTTTACAGCTTTTAGTACGTTTTTCGTCTGTTATCAAACAATGAAAATCCCAGTTTAAGAAAATAGGCACTGTAAAGAATACGAAAGGAGAAACGCAGATGTATTGCTCTCCGTGATTTTCCCTTTCTTAAAAATCCGGAGTTTCATCTAATCTGGTACCTCTTTCGAGAATTTGGCTCTGAACTTTTTAATGCTGCCAAGAAATAAAATGAAAGAAGAATTGATACAGCATTTTAAAATAACTAAAGCTGGAGAATGTGAGGCGAAGTTTCGGTTAAATGGTCAAGACATGGATTAGTAATCAGTTGCCATTATCTGTATGCTTGTTGCGTGCTTACTCAGATTTCTTGGTAGGGATGTGCCGCCCGTCGAGGGACATTTTAACTTATGGGATTGTGGTATGCTTGAGTTTGGATTCGAGTTCGAGTTTAAGTTAAACTTTGAGTTGGATTTCAAGTTGAACTTCGAGTTACATTTCGAGTTTTATGAAAATAGTTCGAATAAATGGATTTTAATTTTATCGCCCACATTACATAGGTAAATGCTGATATTTAAGCAATAAACCACACTTTCTATCGATTTCTTTCTGTAAGACTATCACAGAGACTTCCAAAGCACAAAACAAGGAAAGCCTGAGTCAAAACGGATTTGGACACCGCTTCGCAGATTCGGACCCCTCTACCAAACGCTCCTTTTAAGCATCATTTGTATCATATTTGGTAACTAATTCTATTGCAATTCTGGTTATCAATGTTCTTCTCCGACACAACACAGCATTTGTCAACAAAGATAAAGAAGAACAGCCATTTCGCTCCAATTTTACCGCATTTATTTATAGCGAGTCGTACAGTTTACTCAACAACTAAACGCGAGCAAACTACTTCATTCGAACTGCTGAAATTGTTACAATAAATCCTTGCATCTTCTGATGCGAATCAACATTGACACGAAAAGTCATAACAATAGTGAAGACTTTTGCGTCCAGTCACAATACTAACTCAGTCTGATTTTCTAATTTAATAGCATTCAACAGTGTCTAAACAAATCGAGCAGCCGAGCAATTGGGATTCCACTGATGTGAAGATAAATAAAGCTTTCACACGTTTCATACTTGCATATCTATCATTCAATGTTTCACACCTTTTTCAATAGCATTACGAAAAATCAGACGTTCTCAAGTTTCATAGCTCGTTTCTATTTGTTCGGGTTCACGAGAATCCTAAGTCGTGACGGGATGCTAAGAACAAGGTAACATCAATGCGCAATTTTTGAATTAAAAACGTACTTTAGTATGTACTGGAACGTTAAGTCTTATCAATTTCTACTAGAACGTTAAGGATAATGTTTTCAGTCAGTTTTGCTGGGGGTCCAAATCCGCAGAGGGGGTTCAAATCCGTCAGCGAATTTGGACTGGCGGGAGATCCTCATTTCTTTCTTCGAGAATATACCGAAGCTAACTCGCACGGAAAAGATGTAAATAATAGCCATACTGTATATCGCGCTTTAAATCGTTGAGCACACTAAATTTGAAATCGCACAAAGAGGAAATGAAGGGTCTAAAGTTTCTCGGTGGTCTGATCTTTGAGTTTCCATGGCGTAAGGTTAATTTTAGTAGCGCCCTGATCGGGGACAAATAATTATTCCTTCGGCTCTAAGAGGTATTTTTTTTCGTAAAAAAGAAGATCAACTCGAAGTTAAACTCGTAATCCAAATCAGAGTTTAACTCGAAGTCCAACTTGATTCTAACTCAAATTCAAACTCGATGGTTCGCCGAAAATGGAGCGAAACAAAAGAACAGCGCTAATCCTATGGATCAACGCCATGTAAACGAAATCGCTTGTAAATGTCAATCAAATTAAGAACAATTAACTAATCGTGCAGTCTCTAACAGGTAGTCTTATCTAAAACAATCCTACTCCTCACCTCGTTATTTGCCTCTTCTCTGGCTTGTGCTAAATGATATACAATAAAGGAAAAGTAGCATGTGAGATGATATGAAAAAAAAAATAATAATAACTGTCTCATGAAGGATACGTACCTCTCGCTTGCCTTCGTCCATGGTAGCACTACACAACACTCCTCTCTGTACACAGCCGTGAAAGTAACTACATGGGGTTTTGGAACAAAAAAAAAAACCTCCCAGTGGGGTCTGCACTCCATTACGTCACGCAGGCTTTATTTTGGCTTTGCACGCAAAATTTCGAGTGTCAATTAACATGATCCGATCTGTGCTCTGTGATCCGATCCGTGATCCGATTCGTGATCTGCTCCAGGTTTTTTCGACGCTTAGCAACATGAGTGCACAGTCTTATTCACAAGGTATCAATCAAAAGAACTTTGTCGGCCCTTTTCGATATTCTGATTGGTTGTCCAGATAACGGCATATTAAGTCGGAGCAGCTAAAAATACGCGAGGCGTGTTGCGTAAATGGACGCCACAGGACAAATATTTCTCATTTCAAAATTTTCCGACATAGTTTCATTTTTCAGTATTCCTGGAATGTTGCGGCGAAATTTGACGAAAATTGGTCACTAAATACCTTCATTTGAGCATTGAGGAGGGTGGCACATGAATGGGCAAAGTTCTCAAAGGCAAAAAAAAAAGCCCCACGTTAAAATGGAAAAACCGGAAATTGTGCTGAGAACCAAGACAACAAATCGATAGACAGCTTTCAAAATTACGATTCAAAGCGACGGTTAATGTGAATGTATCAAGGCTTGTTACTTGCATGAGTGGTAGGAAACCTCGATTTGAAATTTATGTAAATTGTTTTGACGCGACTCCTTTGTTCAAGATCTGGACGCCAGCGTGGAGCTTCGCCACTACCAGTCGCTTTCACTGAAGATTTTTTTTCTTTTCTTGACAGAATGGTACTCTTTATTTCCTCTTAGGGCCTGTTTTTCTGTTTCTTTTTTTTTTAACCAGGGATTTTCTTCTGCTTTTGATATTTCCATGAGCAAAGATTTTCCATAAGCAACGAACTTTCTTCTGTGAATTTTGTTAAGTGCGCGATGTAAACAAAATGTGCAAATAAAATGAAAAAGAGACGAGCGATTGCCGTGAAAATTCTCTTAGGAGAGTCGCCCAGGTACGAGATTATAACACCTTCCTGATTCATTAACTTTTATTCCAAATTACCTTTTCCTAAATAACTCGGGTGCTTTTGGAGATTTTAAAACCTTTTTTCTCGGAAACGTTAGGTACAATGTTTGAAGTCAGTTAAGTCAAATAAAAGAAAAAACGACTTTTCTGGCCTCTGAAGGTAGAAATTAACGAAAGAATTAAGATCAAATAAGTGCTATGGTGAAATTTCTCCGCGAAAATTCAGCGTGGGAGAATGAAAAATTATTTGTGGGAGAGAGGCATTCAGATAAGTAACGGAGGCATAAGAGAAAAAAAACAAAACTGTTTGATTTAAACAAGAAAGCTGCAGAAATGAGGCAGATCCAGCAAGTATCTTCTGCCAAAGACTGTAATAACTGTTAAAGGAGACATTACAAACAATTGAAGGCAAATTCCTAGTACCAAAAGTTTTGATTGCCTGGACGTATCACTTTTCTAACAATCCAGAGCTCTCGTCCGGCGTCCGCATGCAGCCTTGCCTTAGTTGTTGTGATGTCATCATTTAACCGTTGTTTTATGTCTTGATGATTCGTAGCGGGGGCACACTGTAGTTTGCGAAACGAAAAGAAATTAAAATCTGTAATTTGTGAAATGAACTTAGATGTGTAACTTTCGAAATGGAAACATGAATCTTATGGTCACCAGCCGGATGCATCGGTAAAAACTTTTTAAAATAGTTCTTTTACTCTGGGTCTATCCCCGCTTGAACGAATTGTCGACGGAAACTAAAAATATGAATTCATTTCACACATTTAAACGAATTCTTTTAGTCTTTTATAAGTGCGGAGGAATTGAAAATACTTGAAATACTCATCTTTTTAAAAAGATTAACATTGAGTTCATTTGTTTAATTTTTTTTACGTATATCCGTTTGCAACGAATTAGATAAAATAAAGTTTAACTGAACATGTTTTGTTGATGTGAATGGGGTAGAAGATAAATGAACCTATTCCCAGTTCAGAAGTTGCGTTAAGGTTCGTGCAGTATTCCAAGGAAAACGATCCAAGTGTTGCACCTCCACGATGACCTGACCGCCTTCTGTTTCTCACTGCCTTCATCATTTAAACCTATTTAAGGCCTTCGGGTCTATTGAGACCTATGTTAGGATATGTTTGTTTAGGTTATGGTGCTCTGTGGAATGTAGGAAGGGGGGGAGGGAAACATTTCTTAAGAATGATCCTCAAACTGTGACGGGCGATTTTAATATAAGTTTTTCACTTCAATATAAATCTCCCGTAAGCATAGCTTAACGGCCGATAATAAGGCATAACCTAAAGGCTGGTCTTCATCTACAACGGAGTCGAAGTCGTTATTTGAGAAATGCAGAGCAGTACGATCAAGTTGAAATCAAACTTGTCTGATCTTCCACTTCTGTCTTCAACTCCAACAATAGACTTTTCACGGTTCAAAGCGCAATCAAACGAAACCATTCTCATTTTTCCGACTCTGATCCTGTACTTTGATTCTGTTGAGCTTATGACTGCACTCATGACACTGATTTTTAGTTTTCACTCAGTCGGTAGTGCTCTAACGACTCCGACTGGGACTGTGATTCTGTTGCTAATGTAGAACAGCCTTAAGACAACTTGAAGAGAAGGATATCCCCATAAGATCATCTGGTTTTTTTTTCCATATTTGAGGGATAAATCTTGGGTAAGGACGGGAAAAGCTTTTGCAATAAAATTCATCGAGCTACAAAAACATTTCTTAGGTTTCCTATTAAACAACTGGTTAAATAAAAAGAACATCTACATTTGATTGTGGGGATATTTGAATAGAATTCAAATTGGAAAGTTGAAAGCAAATGAAAATCTTACTTTCAAATGAGGAAAGAAACTTTTTGTCTGTTAATGATCGCTATATTAATTCTATTTTCCTCTGAAAAAGGTATTTTTTTTTCATATTGGTGGGTAGGCGACAATCCGCAAAGTACCGAAAAGTTAAAGGCGAAGGACAAAGCTGGCGAAAGACAAGCTTTTGGGAATCTTGGCATTGCCTATAATAACCTATGCGATTTTCATAAGGCAATCGAGTACCATGAGCGTGACTTACAAATTGCAAAAGAAGTGGGGGATAAAGCTGGAGAAGGACAGGCTTATGGAAATCTTGGCAATGCCTATCACAGCTTAGGCGATTTTCATAAGGCAATCGAGTACCATGAGTGTGACCTACAAATTGCAAAGGAAGTGGGGGATAAAGCTGGAGAAGGACAGGCTTATGGAAATCTTGGCATTGCCTATAACAGCTTAGGCGATTTTCATAAGGCAATCGAGTACCATGAGTGTGACCTACAAATTGCAAAAGAAGTGGGGGATAAAGCTGGAGAAGGATGGGCTTATGGAAATCTTGGCAATGCCTATCGCAGCTTAGGCGATTTTCATAAGGCAATCGAGTACCATGAGTGTGACCTACAAATTGCAAAAGAAGTGGGGGATGAAGCTGGAGAAGGAGGGGCTTATGGAAATCTTGGCAATGCCTATCACAGCTTAGGCGATTTTCATAAGGCAATCGAGTACCATGAGTGTCACCTACAGATTGCAAAAGAAGTGGGGGATAAGGCTGGAGAAGAACGGGCTTATGGAAATCTTGGCAATGCCTATGACAGCTTAGACGATTTTCATAAGGCAATCGAGTACCATGATTTTCGCCTACAAATTGCAAAAGAAGTGGGGGATAAAGCTGGAGAAGGACGGGCTTATGGAAATCTTGGCAATGCCTACCACAGCTTAGGCGATTTTCATAAGGCAATCGAGTACCATGAGTGTCGCCTACAAATTGCAAAAGAAGTGGGGGATAAAGCTGGAGAAGGACGGGCTAATGGAAATCTTGGCAATGCCTATCACAGCTTAGGCGATTTTCCTAAGGCAATCGAGTACCATGAGTGTCGCCTACAAATTGCAAAAGAAGTGGGGGATAAAGCTGGAGAAGGACGGGCTTATGGAAATCTTGGCAATGTCTATGACATCTTAGGCGATTTTCATAAGGCAATCGAGTACCATGAGTGTCGCCTACAAATTGCAAAAGAAATGGGGGATAAAGCTGGAGAAGGACGGGCTTATGGAAATCTTGGCAATGTCTATGACAGCTTAGGCGATTTTCATAAGGCAATCGAGTACTATGAGTGTCGCCTACAAATTGCAAAAGAAGTGGGGGATAAAGCTGGAGAAGGACGGGCTTATGGAAATCTTGGCAATGCCTATCACAGCTTAGGCGATTTTCATAAGGCAATCGAGTACCATGAGTGTCGCCTACAAATTGCAAAAGAAGTGGGGGATAAAGCTGGAGAAGGACGGGCTTATGGAAATCTTGGCAATGCCTATCGCAGCTTAGGCGATTTACATAAGGCAATCGAGTACCATGAGTGTGACCTACAAATTGCAAAAGAAGTGGGGGATAAAGCTGGAGAAGGAGGGGCTTATGGAAATCTTGCCAATGCCTATCGCAGCTTAGGTGATTTTCATAAGGCAATCGAGTACTATGAGTGTCACCTACAAATTGCAAAAGAAGTGCGGCATAAAGCTGGTGATGGATGGGCTTATGGAAATCTTGCCAATGCCTATCACAGCTTAGGCGATTTTCATAAGGCAATCGAGTACCATGAGTGTCACCTACAAATTGTAAAAGAAGTGGGGGATAAAGCTGGAGAAGGACGGGCTTATGGAAATCTTGCCAATGCCTATCACAGCTTAGGCGATTTTCATAAGGCAATCGAGTACCATGAGTGTCACCTACAAATTGCAAAGGAAGTGGGGGATAAAGCTGGAGAAGGACAGACGTATGGAAATCTTGGCAGTGCCTATGAGAGCTTAGGCGATTTTCAAAAGGCAATTGAGTACCATGATTGTTGCCTACAAATTGCAAAAGAAGTGGGGGATAAAGGTGGAGAAGGACAGACGTATGGAAATCTTGGCAATGCCTATCACAGCTTAGGCGATTTTCATAGGGCAATTGAGTACCATGAGTGTTGCCTACAAATTGCAAAAGAAGTAGGGGATAAAGCTGGAGAAGGACAGACGTATGGAAATCTTGGCAGTGCCTATCACAGCTCATGCGATTTTCATAAGGCAATTGAGTACCATGAGTATGAACTACAAATTGCAAAAGAAGTGGGGGATAAAGCTGGAGAAGGACGGGCTTATGGAAATCTTGGCAATGTCTATGACAGCTTAGGTGATTTTCATAAGGCAATCGAGTACCATGAGTGTCGCCTACAAATTGCAAAAGAAGTGGGGGATAAGGCTGGAGAAGAACGGGCTTATGGAAATATTGGCAATACCTATCACAGCTTAGGCGATTTTCATAAGGCAATCGAGTACCATGAGTGTCGCCTACAAATTGCAAAAGAAGTGGGGGATAAAGCTGGAGAAGGACGGGCTTATGGAAATCTTGGCAATGCCTATCGTAGCTTAAGCGATTTTCATAAGGCAATCGAGTACCATGAGTGTGACCTACAAATTGCAAAAGAAGTGGGGGATAAAGCTGGAGAAGGAGGGGCTTATGGAAATCTTGCCAATGCCTATCGCAGCTTAGGTGATTTTCATAAGGCAATCGAGTAC
This sequence comes from Pocillopora grandis, assembly GCA_964027065.1. Classification (NCBI taxonomy): domain Eukaryota; kingdom Metazoa; phylum Cnidaria; class Anthozoa; order Scleractinia; family Pocilloporidae; genus Pocillopora; species Pocillopora grandis. The sequence goes on from OZ034731.1 coordinate 19,061,239, forward strand.
CATGAGTGTCACCTACAAATTGCAAAAGAAGTGCGGCATAAAGCTGGAGATGGATGGGCTTATGGAAATCTTGGCAATGCCTATCACAGCTTAGGCGATTTTCATAAGCTAATCGAGTACCATGAGTGTCACCTACAAATTGCAAAAGAAGTGGGGGATAAAGCTGGAGAAGGACGGGCTTATGGAAATCTTGGCGATGTCTATGACAGCTTAGGCGATTTTCATAAGGCAATCGAGTACCATGAGTGTCGCCTACAGATTGCAAAAGAAGTGGGGGATAAAGCTGGAGAAGGACGGGCTTATGGAAATCTTGGCGATGTCTATGACAGCTTAGGCGATTTTCATAAGGCAATCGAGTACCATGAGTGTCGCCTACAGATTGCAAAAGAAGTGGGGGATAAAGCTGGAGAAGGACGGGCTTATGGAAATCTTGGCAATACCTATCACAGCTTGTGCGATTTTCATAAGGCAATCGAGTACCATGAGTGTCGCCTACAAATTGCAAAAGAAGTGGGGGATAAAGCTGGAGAAGGAGGGGCTTACGGAAATCTTGGCAATGCCTATAGCAGCTTAAGCGATTTTCATAAGGCAATCGAGTACCATGAGTGTGACCTACAAATTGCAAAAGAAGTGGGGGATAAAGCTGGAGAAGGAGGGGCTTATGGAAATCTTGGCAATGCCTATCGCAGCTTAGGTGATTTTCATAAGGCAATCGAGTACCATGAGTGTCACCTACAAATTGCAAAAGAAGTGCGGCATAAAGCTGGAGATGGATGGGCTTATGGAAATCTTGGCAATGCCTATCACAGCTTAGGCGATATTTATAAGGCAATCGAGTACCATGAGTGTCATCTACAAATTGTAAAAGAAGTGGGGGATAAAGCTGGAGAAGGACGGGCTTATGGAAATCTTGCCAATGCCTATCACAGCTTAGGCGATTTTCATAAGGCAATCGAGTACCATGAGTGTCACCTACAAATTGCAAAAGAAGTGGGGGATAAAGCTGGAGAAGGACAGACGTATGGAAATCTTGGCAGTGCCTATGAGAGCTTAGGCGATTTTCACAAGGCAATTGAGTACCATGAGTGTTGCCTACAAATTGCAAAAGAAGTGGGGGATAAAGCTGGAGAAGGACAGACGTATGGAAATCTTGGCAATGCCTATCACAGCTTAGGCGATTTTCATAAGGCAATTGAGTACCATGAGTGTTGCCTACAAATTGCAAAAGAAGTGGGGGATAAAACTGGAGAAGGACAGACGTATGGAAATCTTGGCAGTGCCTATCACAGCTTAGGCGATTTTCATAAAGCAATTGAGTACCATGAGTGTGACCTACAAATTGCAAAAGAAGTGGGGGATAAAGCTGGAGAAGGACGGGCTTATGGAAATCTTGGCCACGCATACTTTCTGCTCAATGATACGTCTAAAGATCGAGGATCGTTTTCGAGTGCCCTTGATTGCTTTATTTCCAGTTTGTCAAAGCTCAATGAAATTAGGGCTCATCTCCGGTTTAAAGACGAGTGGAAAATTAGCTACTGCGATACGTATAATAGTATATATAATAATTTGTGGCGTCTTCATCTAAGCCAAGGTGAAGTTTGTGATGCCTTGCGAGTTGCTGAGGGTGGACGGGCACAGGCTTTAAAAGATCTCATGGAAGAAAATTATGGGTGTCGAGAGGTCTACTCTCAGTCTCATTCCTCAGGAAAGTCAAGTGGCTCCTCTTTTAGATCCATTCTTGCAACAACAGTTTTCATAGCTCTTGATAAACAAGAGATCATTTTCTGGGTTATAAGAAAGGATGTAGAAGTCACCTTGAGGAGAAGAAAGGTAGGAGATATTTCAGAAGATGTGAGAGCTTTCCTTACGACTCTACACAGTACTGCCTTGGACGAAATTGGTGTACGTGCTGGCGTCAAAATTGAAAATCGCTCGCTTGATCAGTTGCGTGAGGGGGAGTGCATGACTGAAAAGGCCTCTTGCAGTGTTTCTCAGCCTGTTTCATCAAAGGAGAGTTTAAAGAGGTTTTTTGACCTTATAATTGCTCCTATTGCTGACCTGATCCATGGAGATGACCTCATTCTCGTTCCGGAGGGTCCATTGTGTTTGGTACCCTATGCAGCACTGATGAACCCAGAGCAGGAGTATCTGTGCGATTCCTTAAGAATCAGATTGATTCCGTCCTTGACTACTTTGAAATTAGTAACTGATTGTCCAGCTGACTTCCACAATACGACAGGCGCACTTCTAGTGGGAGATCCGTACCTAAATGGAATTGTCTATAAAGAAACAAAGTATTGTCGGCTGCCATATGCAAAGAAAGAAGTAGAGATGATTGGGAGAATCCTAGTAACAGTTCCCCTCATCGGAGAGAAGGCGTCTAAAGGAGAAGTCTTAAAGCGACTATCTACGGTTGCTTTGGTGCACATCGCCGCCCATGGCGGAATGGAAACAGGAGAAATTATTTTGGCCCCAAACTCTGCTCGGGAATCCCATCACCCTGAGGAGAAAGACTTTTTGTTGACAATGGCGGATGTGTTGGAAGCTAAGCTGCGGGCAAGATTGGTTGTGTTGAGTTGTTGTCATAGTGCTCATGGGCAAATAAAGGCTGAGGGGATAGTTGGCATTGCTCGAGCATTCTTAGGTGCTGGGGCTCGTTCCGTTTTGGTGTCCCTCTGGGGGATTGATGTCGAGGCTACTTTCCAGTTTATGAAACATTTCTATAAAGAACTAGTTAAAGGAAGGAGGGTCAGTGAAGCTCTTAACCAAGCCATGAAATTTATGAGAGAGTCTGGAGAGTTCAGGGAAGTAAAGTACTGGGCACCATTTGTTCTCATTGGGGACGATGTCACTCTGGAGTTAAATGGAACTAATTCAGTTTAGTTGGCGCTCAATGTAAATATAACATGTTTTGATATTTTCCTTTAATGTTCTTAAAAATCTTAAAGTGCCTCTTGACGTCAAGTTTTGCACACTCCATTCATTTGCATTTTCGGCCGCAATATGGCTCTCTCACGAACCCTGCCAAATTTCAATCTATTTCGAGCAACAGAAATCATATGTGCGAGATTTCGCGGCCGCCCTTATTTGACTTTCCTCCAGAACTAAATCCGCGATTTCAAAGGAGTTGGCGTTGGCGAACGCAGAAAACTCATCTGACTATCTCTAATAAGGTTTTAACTGGGATTTGTACTGTATTCTTTACATCATGCCTCCGTCAAGAAGATAACACAACGTAGTCTGTTAGAAGCTTTAGACACATTGTGGATGGCAATTGTTGACTTTCTTAGCTACTGTTTATGCTCCACGAAAAGTACTTGAGCCAACCGAAAAAAATTAATTAAACAAGAAAAAAGTAAAGAGGACAGTCAGAGTTTTTAAACAAACTGTATCATGATTTCCTTTATTTGTCAAAATACATGACGTTTTTAATGGTGATGTTCTTTTTCTATGCATAGATGGTTGCCGCTCGAAGAAGATGAATGCAATCTAGAATCGTAACTGGCCGTAATTGGAATGGATCTTGTTATGACAAACCCTTTCAATGGGATAGACGGTACTGTCTTATATTTCAAACAGCATGAAATGAATCAAAATTTGGGAGTTTGGAAATAATCTGGCTCTCTTAGCGTAGCGAAAAATAAATGTTAATCTGCGGAAACTTTTTTATATCCGCCCACCGTATCCCAAATCGTAACAAACCATAGTCACTGGTTTGAATTTATATGTTGTAACTTATCGAATTTGTAAATCGACTTGATAGCGCCCATATACACGATTTAAATGAACAAATATATTGGTATTAAATTGAAGAACAAGTAAGACACGAGTTTTGAGTTTCAAAAATATGGACACTACACAGGCGGCGGAGTAGGGGGGAAGGGCCCCCTCACCAAGTAATCTTTTTTTAGAGCCCTTTAGTTGCGGTAATAGACTTGATGGAATTTCATTTACTAATTTGGGTAAAGAGCCTAGCTCTTTTTAATTATACTCAAGTCTCTGTAAGAAGCATGCGTAGTTTTGAGATGTCACATTTTCAGTAAGGAGACCTGTGAAACCACTGTAGGCCTTGAGTGTGGTTAGTTTCGGTGTCCTGTTCGATACAGAAAGAGTACCGTCCTAGATCGGGGCAGGGAAATATTAGTTAACATTTTTCAGTCAGAAATAATAAGTAACTTTGAAAGATTCTCCTTCCGCGCAGATGTTGCAGCTCAGCGGGTTCAAAAGCAAGAATGGGGAGCCAAACTTTGCATAGTGTTAAAGAATAAGATCACGGGCTCTGTTGAACTAATTTGAGTTAGCTTATTATAATTTAATTGGATTGATATTTTGTTTTTGAAGTTGTTTAAGTTCACTTAAAATATTCTCGTACACCGTTTTCATAGGCAGGTGCTGTAAAAGGTGACTGTTGATATTAAACAAGTAGTTGAAGGATTGCTCGTGTTTATTTTAGCGCGCAAATGTATAAGTATCCACATACATACATCCTTTTGATTTTTCTGCCAGCCCTTTAAGAAGTGGTGGTGTGAATATAAAGCATTAAATGTGTTTGCTGCTGCCCTTTGGGATTACAGAGAGTAACCTAAACTGTTCAAGAATTGTCTTCTGCTGAGTTGAAAATTTGGCAATGGGCATCCTTTTACCCTTAGTTTGATTTACTGAAAATGAAAATACGCAATAAAAAAATACAAAGAAATAAATTCGAAACAATATTGGGACTGTGATGCTCTCTAACCTTGAAGTGTACATTTGTTTGTTTCTATTTTTCATTTGTAATTCTCAAACCAAAATCAAGACCAAGGTCGAGTTGCCAAACCCTGGTAATAGTCGATTATTTAAGGCTCAATCAAAACTATAAATAGTGCTGTCCATGACAAGTAAAAAATCGCCATGTTCAAATTTGTTCCAGCTTGTCTCCTCTAACAGCCAACTACATTATATCATGGTGCTGCCTTGTCACTCCCAGGATCAGAGAGTTGACTGATCACTCAAATGACAACCCTGCAGTTTATTCTTTAGTAGCACTGAGAATAGGCTAAAGATTGTTCTGATGCTCAACCAAAAATCATTGCCAAGTTGTTTCTTTTTTAAAACTATGCTAAACTACTTGCCAATATTGAGAAGCTTAAAGAAAGCAAGCATTCTTTGTTTCCATTGACTGGAATAACCCCTGTCATTCTGAAGAATGAACCACTGGTGCACTTGAATTTGGAGGATTCTTTTTTCATAAAAGAGATGTGGACAAGAAAAATGATAGAAAAGCAAATGGGTGGAAGAAGTGGAATGGTAAAGTAAACTGTCAACTAACATTTGTTTTAAATGTCATTTTCCACAGAATTCAGAAAATCTTAAATTTATAATACTCATGAAGAAAGGAATGAACTTTGAGAACAATATGGGGCCCAAGAAATATTTTTCAATCAGTAACAAATAGAGATTATTCCATGGAAAGTGTGCACAAATGAGTTCAATTTCATTAACAAAGAAAATAAATAAATGGGTGAGTGCAGTGAGCTGATGAGTTTTCTTCATCAATGCAACAAGTGGATAAAATTGTTCAAGCACTCTCCATGGTATGATGTTTTCATTTCAAACAAACTAAGTTTGTTTCTTACTGTCCAACAGAGATTGGGAGCTAACAACTGTGAATACACATCGTTTGTTCAGTTAGAGCCATGAATGATACTTCTAAACAGTGTAAATCCCTATTTGTATTCAAGCAAATTCCATTTCTCAATAATTCTAGAATAGAGGATTAAGAGCATTTCTTAAATATTGAATAGAGGAGAAAAAGAAAGGTAATATTTTACGATTATTTTTGACTGTTGAAAAAGAAACTGAAGTTAAATATAGATAAAATAAAAACCCCTTGAAGGTCCATTGCAGCCGTTTCCAATAAATACACACATAACACATATAAGAAGACTATTTTATTTCAATTCCAACAAAAGCTGCAGTATGCAGGCATTGTAGGAAAGATAAAGATCTATGATATTACAAACAGGGATTTTAGGGTAATAGGGTTATAAATTTAGATCTTGCGAGTATAGTTGTCAATTGGGTATCATCTACTTGTAAGGGCCTTCAGTTATCACAATTTTTAATTGTTTTTTTCTTTTAATTTTCTCTCAAAGAAATAAAAAATGTTTCAACTGCAGAGGGAGAGGCCACTCCAACAAGGAGTATGCCTCTCCCCTCTCCCTGAGGGCCATGCCCACCACATCACCTTAAATTTTTTTTAAAATATCAAAATGAAATCAACTGTCTCTTGTTCATTTTAACTGTCACCACAGCAGATGAATTCCCCTATAACTGCAAATAATAAATTCTAACCAACCTGAGGGCCATACAAGAGAACATTTTACTGAGGCCCTTACAAAAACAACCGATGGCCAATATTCCTCAGTGGAACTTGAGCAAGCAAAGTTAGCAAGTGATTCATTATCTTGCACTTGGACTGAACTTTTTAATTTTAAGTTTGGTACCTTTCAAAACAAAAATACATGGGTTATGATCGTTTCAGTAGAAACGGTCTGCATGGAAAAGTACTGAACAAGTAAGGACCAAATCAGTGCTGGTATTTACCTCAAGACTACCTTGCCATATAGTAATGCGAATTGGAGTTAATTTTCCTAACTGTGGTGGGCATTTCACCATATGGGCTGATTTATTCATCGGTACCACTGACTTGTAAAGTAGCGTTTGTAATACATTGTACTACCCAACAGCACCCCTCAAACCAGCTATCTCAGTTTCCACAATAACTTTATTCCTTATTGAATTGTTGAAAGCCCTAGAGAGCGAAAACATGGAACAATTATTAAAAGACAGTTCCAGGAATTAACATACAAATAAGTATCAAAGGCAAATCATCTACATAACAATTTTTTTCATCGCCGTTAAAAGTCTGTATCAATACGCGTCAATAACAAACAAAAGAAGAGAGGCTAACTGACCAGAGCAACGAAAGGAATAATTTTCGTACGACTCCACGCTGACCAAGCTGCGAATTACTTTGTACTTACCTCTTCTGAATGAGTTAAAGTCAGACGTAAAGACTTGTAAAAAACTTCACCCTACGAAAGGCTAGCTCAAGATCTCGAATACAAAATAGAACTTCCACGGTTATCGAAAGGAGAGAAACAAACTACTACGTTTCACAAAAAAATTTGATGAGAAGATGAACTAATGGCTTTAAGATTGCAGGGGCATTCTGGGAAAGCTACACGCAGGCTCTGATTGGAGCAATAAAGAGGTGTGACGAAGGTGTGTCCATAACCATGGTTACGAAAGTGAACTTTCCAATATGGCAGAATACTGCAGGAGGGAAAATAGTTACTCGTGTATTTGCTTCGCCTGCAACTGATGGATAAACATATAATGCGGATATATTGCAACAGCATCGCATGGATAAACATTTTTATCTCCGAAACGTAATTTATTGGCACCACTACAGTAAGTTAATAAAATATTCACAATTCTTTACCAAGTAATAACTCGTCTAAACCAGGTTGCAAAACGGTGAGACCTACTTCTCTTCCTAGTTTCTTAAAGTAAAGGAATATTGACATGTGTTGTTTCAGGAAATATTGAAGTCATTCTATGGCAGCCAGGCTGTGAATAGTGTATACATGTATCCTAATACACTGTGCAAGAATGAAAACCAAGGACAAGGATCCCGAGTTACTTAAGATTATCGGTGCATGCGACAGTTGAGCAAACGAAATTTTTCCAGTTGCAGTCAACATCAATATCTTTTAAAACAACACAATTCAAACTTTTTTTAGGTTAAACAAAAGAACTATAAAGTACATGGATCATAAATGAGAATTAACAGGAGAAGTACATTGGTTCTAAAACCCTTCATATCTAGTGATAGCCAAAAACTTGCTAATATATTATCCGGTTGCTGGCGCATTTGCAATCAGACTACATTATAATAATAATAATTGACAGACTGCTACTGCAGAACTTACTTTATACGCTACCTGATATGAAAACCCAAGAAACACCCAGTGGTAAAAATTGGGAACGTATTTCCCAAGCAAATGCAACGGCACAAACTCTAGGGGTTTGAGGTGTAAATTACTAAGTAAAATTGTGATGAATACAATTTGAAAGATGGAGTATTGAGATAAATACAGTACAACCATTAATCCTTGTGAAAACCCTTTGCAACAACCGCACAATAATTAGGGTTCCAATACAAATATGTTATCACCAACTGTAACCAGTCAAGACCTATTTTGCTAACTTCCAATTTTTACAATACTGTTGTCTCAAAGTAACACTGATGAGGAGAGTTCAAGTATTTCACATCACCAGATAATTGAACACTATACATATCTGATGTATTGGTCTACTAATCCCTAAGTAACGGATAATGATATTACCATTTTTTAATGCAAGGAAGGAAATGTAGGAAAGTTAGAAAGTATCTACAAATTTTTTTTTTCAGCAAATTTCATCAGATATTGCAGTAATCACATGCATTAAGTTATTATTAAAGCTGACTTTCTATGCTCACATAAAGGGACAGATGATTAAAAACTTTATAGAATCAATTTTGTTAAATTTAAGAGATTTACAAAGTTTCAGTGCAAAATACAGATTTCATTACAATCCATCGTTATCTTAAATTGGTTGAAACATCATGTACGATGAAAGAGGTGAGTTGTATGTCAGCCAAACTTTTTAAACACAATTTTCCCTTCAAACAGGTATCACTAGAATTTGGAAATATAAAATGATAATAGGCATGCCCATATTTATTCATAAAAAAACTACCCTTTACAAAAACATTTACCTCTATACTAAAACAATTACAATTAACAGAGTCTTACCAATTTTCCCTAACATACAATTGAGTGTAAGATCATCAATTAACACTAACCATTACCTAAAGGGGGAATTTGGATTCAGCAAGATAACCACATGGAACTAGGAAAGAACAATACAGTATTAACGAGAATCTTTCAAGAATTGTTCTCAGTGTAAATACAAAATGTATTAAACTTAACAATAACATAATTTTCTCTTATTTATTTTTCTTGGACTCAAATACATTTTCATGCATACATATTGAATGTTTCTAGACACTGCACCACTACTTAAACTACAGGTGTATGTCATAATACTAAAATAATCATCTGACATCTAGTTTCCTTTTCAAGCAGACAACACTTCATGCAACAGGTAGTTTGAGTATACCATGGATATATCAAATCCTTTGTTTATTTTTCATTCTTATTGACCTAGGTGGTCAGAATCCATTGTTGCATCTTAATGTAAGTTCTTACATTTGAGAATGTACCTGCCGGTATTTCCAACACCATGCTTCATTTTTGGTAAATCATTATCTTTGGCTGAAGGAGTTGAATTCACAGACAGAAGCAGATTCTGTGATATGACCGAATTTTTGAAAAATGTTGATTTAAACCAGATTGAGCAGCCATAAAATTGCAACATCCAATCCATCCAAGCCTGCTTTATAACAATAAGTGAACACCAACCCTAAAGTCACTCATGTAGTCTCATCTCAGAATGAATCTTGTAAACTTAACTCTATCCTGACATGAATCCCAGGTTCTAGAATTGACCAAATAACCAAAGGATTTTCTCAAACCTCATTAAATTTTAGATAGTGGACAATGACCATTTCTTTGTTGTGTTCCATTTGAGTCTGAATTTTCTACATATTATAGCTATATCTTGTAAAAACATAACCATCCAAAGCCAACCTTGAAAAATCTGACATCTAAAGAATTATAAATGCCACATGTTTGTCTGGTGAGGAGAATGTCATTGTTCACACTGCACACAGGTGTTTTCAAAATTGCTGACTGCCTGTCCCAAACTGGATTTAAATTCTTATCTTAAAACCAGAAGAGAAGCAGTGGAAGGCATAACTTGGCTTAATCTTAGCATTTCCCTCTTGAGTGATCTGATCTTTTTCTTTCCATGTGATAAAGTTCAATAAATTTCCCAACACTTTTAAACTTAATGATTCTACACAAGTCTATTTTAATTTTTTTTTGGCTATAAATGTTTCTCTTGTTTTCATTGATTTGTAATTGAAATAAGAAACTGCAAGAGAAGATGTACCTAGTAAACAACCATCTTGCGGTAAAAATCTACATTTTCAATCATATTTGTGTGTCCTTACAACACCATGACAATAAAATTTAATTTAATTTTAGACTATGTAATTGAACTCCACAATCACAAGAGAAATACCAAATGGATGGATGTCATTACCTTAGGAAATCATAAAACCAAAGATTACTGATTGTTTTGCTTCAAATCAATATCTTACTTCAAACATACCATTTCAACACTTTCCTGAGCTAATTTACACAAAGTTATGAGCATGATGCTCACAAGCAGATATACTAGTCCTTTTGCATATTTTAGCACCAATCTGGAAACAAAGAGACAAGAATCACCATCAGTTCATACAACATTAATATTTTATACACAACATTTTGCATCAAAGAAATTTGTAATACCTAAATGACAAGATCTTTGCACTCTGTAGTTGTGTATTTAATTTTGTCAACACAAAACAAACAGAGCATTTATTATATATATCACACTTGTGTACAATGCATTCTACTAATACTCACTGAAACTGTTTGAATAAGACATGTGTGGCATTGTGTCCATTACACAAGTACCTCCAAAATTGTACTTTCAGATCATTTCAATATACATTATACTGCACATCAAAACTGTTGCTAGCACTGGAATTTAAAGACAATGTGTCAGTGACATCTACATATAATTATGTAAGTCTAAACAATGAAATTGTTGTATTAAAGGCATCATCAACTAGAAAAAAAGCAGTTAATAAAATGTATGTGGTCATTTATAGTTTACTTTTTCTGACTTTGCTCTCTGTACCAATTGTCCTGACTGGCCTTGCTTGAAGAAAAATTCATGTCTAAAGTATTGTTCAGCGTGGCACACTAGAACAAACAAAAACCCCTTGAAGGTTCATTACAGTGGTTTCCAATACATACACATATACAAAGACTATTTTATTTCCAATTACATCAAAAGTTGCAGAATGCAAGCATTGTAGAAAAGATAAAAATCTATGATAATACAAAAAGAGATCTTAGGTATTAGGGTTAATTAGTTAGATCTTGTGAGTATAGTTGTCAGTTGGGTAACATCTCCTTGTAAGAGCATTGTCTTACCACAACTTTTAATTTTTTCTTTTCTTTTCTCTCAAAGAAATAAAAAAAATGTTTCAACAGCAGAGAGAGAGGCCAAAGAGGAGGAAGAGAGGGGCATGGTGGCATTGGCCTGGGCAGTGGTTGTGGTGGCCATGCCCATCATGTCACCTTGAATTGTTATTAAAAATATTAAAATAAAATAAACTTTCTCTCAATCATTTTATAAATGTCATTGCAGCAGATCAATTCAGCTATAACCACAAATAACTTCTTCCCAAGCCTGAGGGCCATACTAGAGAACATTTTCCTGAGGTCCTTACAAAAACAACCGATGGCCAATATTCCTCAGTAGAACTCGAGCAAGCAAAGTTAGCAAGTGATTCATTGTATTACACTTGAACTAAACTTTTTAATTTTAAAGTTGGTGCCTTTCAAAACACAAATACACGGGTTATGATCATTTCAGTGGAAATGGTGTACAAGGAAAAGTACCAAACAAGAACCAAATCAGTGCTGGTATTTACCTCTAAATTACCTTGCCATATAGTAATGCAAATTAAAGTTGATTCTCCTAACTGTTGAAAAATGGTATAGCTCCTAGTAGTGAGGATATAACCTATCACCAAACCCAGCATTTTGCAGAATTACGGGAGTCTTAGAGTAAACAATTGATAACTAATTCAGTCACTTATTCTAAATCTTTCACCTGGAAGGCCCAGCTTGGATAAATCTCGATAGAATTGAAAGCCATCAACCATCATACACATGTCAAGGGAGAATGCCTATGGACATTCCACCACACAGGCTGATTTATGCATCGGTGCCACTTACTTGTGGGGCAGCGTCTGTAGTACATTGTACTGCCTAACTGCACACCTCAAAACGGCTATCTCACAGTTTCCACAATAACTTTGTTCCTCATTGAATTGTTGGAGGCCATGGATCGCGGAAACATGAAAGGATTACTAAACGACAGTTCCAGGAATTCACATATAAATTGGTATCAAGGGCAAATCATTTAAATAGCAACTTTTTCCATCGTCGTTAACAGTATTTAGCAATACGTGTCAGTCACAAAAAAAAAAAAAAAAGAGGCTAACTGACCAGAGAAACGAAAGGAATAATTTTCACACGACTCCTCGCTGACCAAACCGCGAACTTCTTTGTACTTACCTCTTTTGAACGAGTTAAAGCCGGTTGTAAAGACCTGCAAGAAAAACTCCACCTTACGAAAGGCTAGCTAAAGATTTCGAATACAAAATAGAACTCTTACGGCTACTGGAAGGAGAAAACAGGGCATCTGTGTTTCACATGGAAATTTAAAGTGATGAACTAATTTACGATTGCCAGGGCATTCTGGGAAAGCTACACACAAGCTCTGATTGGGGCAATAAAGAGGTGTGACGGAGGTGTGTCCATAACCATGGTTACGAACTTGAACTTTCCAATATGGCAGAATACTGCAGGAGGGAAAATAGTTACTCGTGTATTTGCTTCGCCTGCAACTGATGGATAAACATATAATGCGGATATATTGCAAGAGTATCACATGGATAAACATTTTTATCTCCGAAACGTAATTTATTTGCACCACTACCGTAAGTTAATAAAATATTCACAATTCTTTACCAAGTATTAACTCATCCAAACTAGGTTCCAAATTCCCTAAAGTAAAGGAATATTGACATGTGTTGTTTCAAGAAATATTGAAGCCTTCCTATGGCAGCCAAGTTGCAAATAGTGTATACATGTATCCTAATTCATAGTGCAAAAAATTAAAAACTCGGGCAAGGATCTGGAGTTAGTTAAGATTATCGATACATGCGACAGTTGAGCAAACGAAATTTTTCCAGTTGCAGTCAATATCAATATCTGCTGAAACAACACAAATCAAACTTTTTTGAGGTTAAACAAAAGAACTATAAAGTAGAACATCAATCAAAAGTTACACAGTTCATAGGTCATGAATGAGAGCTAATGAAATAAGTACATTTGTTCTAAAACCCTTCATTTCTAGTGATAGCCAAAAACTTACTCAAATAATATGCGGTTGCTGTTGCATATGTAATCAGACTACATTGTAATAAAAATAGTTAATAGACTACTAATGCAGGACTTACTTTATGTGCTGCCTGATATATAACCCAAGAAACACCCAATGGTAAAAATCGAGGTGAACTTACTGAGTAAAATTGTGATCAATGCAGTTTGAGAGATTGAGTATTGAACTAAATACAGTACAACCATTGATCCTTGTGAAAAATCTTTCCAATAACTGCACAATAATTAGGGCTGCAATACATATATGTTACCACTTATTGTAACCAGTAAATATTAACAGACTTTGTATAGACATATTTTGCTAACTTTCATTTTAACAATATTGTTGTCTCAAAGTAACACTGATAAGAAGATCTCAAGTATTTCATACCACTTGATAATTTAATAACATTTATATATCATATATTAGTTTACTAATGCCTGAGTAACAGATAATGATATAACCATTTTCAAATGGGAGAAGGATGGAGGAGGGGGGAAGTAATTGTAGGAAAGCCTGAAAGTATCTATGGATTGTTTTTTTTTAGCACATTTCATTATGGGTATTGCAGTAATCACATGCATTAAGTTATTACTAAAGCTAACTTTCTGTGCTCATATAAAGTGACAGATGATGAAAAACTATATAGAATCAATGTTGTTAAATTTAGGAAATTTACAAAGTTTCAGTGCAAAATACAGATTTCATTACAGTCCATCAAAATGTTAAATTACTTTAAACATCAAGTAAGATGAAAGCCATGAGTTGTATGTTGTTTCTTTTGAAACATAATTTTCCTATCAAACAGGTATCATTAGGATTTGGATTATAAAATGATAATAGGCATGCCTATATTTATTCATGAATAACTACCCTTTACAAAAACACTTAATACTACACTAAAACAATTAAAATTAAATTCCCAACATCCCAAAAAATGACAAAAGACAACAAACTTTTTTCTTTTGTTTTGTCAACAGCATTTGCACTATTGAGTAGTACTGTATCTCATTTGAAAGAGGGTGAAATAAGCTTTGCGGAAAAAAATATTTTTCCTTCAAAAATCCATGTATTTTAAATCATGCTAAGAAAATGGCATAAAGTTTGCATGAATTATCATGCAACTTTTGACTTTAAAACACCCTGGGCCTGAATGGAATGGATTTACAAGGAAACAATTCAAGATGAAATATTCCCTATCTTATGGTAAAGACATCCAGAGAATCTCGATGAAAAAGAACACACACAGAATTAATTAGCTTTTTTTTCCAAACAGTAACCCAAAACCATAAAAATTTACCCAGATAATTGAAGAATTTTTCCTCACCAAGTATTTACACAAGGTAAGTAAGCTATACCTTACTTGAAACAGCAGTAAATAAGCTTTCCTGAAACGCATGTTTCCTCTTCAAGGAAAAAAAACCACCTCAATGAATGCTTTCAAATTAGCATACCATATCATCAAAATTTGAACTTTGAATTAAGTGATACCCAAATGATATAAAGTAATGGGGCAAATATGAACTAAAAAGGTTCCTTTTTAAATGGGCAACATCTCCATAAAACTGGTTGGAAAATAACAAATCTGCAATGTGTTACAAAAATCTGTTGAACACTGATTGAAGTTAATAAAATGGAATTTTTTTTTTCTCTCATGTTGTTTTAGTGGTGTGATAAATCTGCAATGTGTTACAAAAATCTGTTGAACACTGATTGAAGTTAATAAAATGGAATTTTTTTTTCTCTCATGTAGTTTGAGTGGTGTGTATTTACCTTCAAGAAAATGCTGGTAATAAAAATGGTGTGGGGCACCCTCATCTCACCCTTGCCAACTCTAGGCAGGCCCCACAGCTAAATAATAAAAGGCATTCATCACAATGTTTAAAGCATAAGCAATGACAAAACAAATTTTTTTTTTACCCCTATTTTCTCCTATCTTGTTTTCCTATGTACATGTAAAACACAACATACACACACTGAGGGTTTCAGAGCAAACAGGAAATCAAGGTTCAAGGATTGGGAAGGTGATACTCTGCACTATGAAATACTGCAAAGCAGTTTCTCTGTTTAGCAACATGCATATACTTTCCCTCACACTGCGGCGCACTGCAGTAGGTTTGCACCTTTACCTCACCCCTACCTTCCCTGTAGCAGACCACACAGTTTCTCCTATGCTCACCCTGAAGTGGAATGTGTTCTGTCACAAATTGGCTGGTTTGGGGAGCTGGTCTTGGGGGTCTGCCTGCAGTGGACACAGGAGGGTTGTCATAATCAAGAAAACCACAAATTCCACGGATAAGCTCCTCCCTGAAGTCACCCAGTGAATACTCTGAGGTCCTTCTGAGGGCAGGATTATCTGGATTGTTCCTCTGGTGCTCTCTGAAAAGAATAAAACTGTTGACAACACCAATGTCAATAAGGTGAAAAATTAAGGTCTTCCACCACCTCATACATTTGCGTTGCACATTGTGGGTGGCCAGAATCTGGTCAGATCGATCCACTGCATTCATATACTGATTGTACATTGCAAAGACCTGAGGCTGAGGTACATCTAATGTTCTCCACACACCATCAGATTTTATTTTACGATTTATCTGAACAGAGTCATTAGCATTACCAGAAGTACTGATCATAGATACTACTTTATTGTCAACCCACTGCAAGACTAAGCAGGGCGGATCCCTCTGCCACCGCATACTACCCCTGGCTTTGCCCTTTCCCCATTTGCTTCCTTTCTTGAGATTTGCTGGGAAATCTTTCCTGGTATCCAAAATGGTACCTGTAGCAATGACTCCATGCTGAAATAAATGCTTCATGAGATGAACTGAAGTATAAAAATTGTCAATAAACAAGTGATAACCTTGATCATAGTAGGGACTAATAAGTCTTACCACAACATCATGCCCAAGCCCAAACTCACTAATCCCTCTTGCAGCATCTTTTCCAATGTAAATGTTGAAGTCTACAGTATAACCATTAGAACTATCAGCGAGTACCCACAGTTTTATTCCCCACTTAATTGGTTTGTCCTTTGTGTACTGCCTGATGCCAGACCTGTGACGAGACCTGACCATTCGCTCATCGATGGCCACATGTTTTCTGGGCTGATACAAAGCAACACATCTAGATTTAAAATAGTTGACAAGGGACTCTACTTTACGTAACTTGTTACTGGGGGTCTCAGATGCAGGATCTACAACATGCAAGAAGGCCATGAGCCCTTGAAATCGTATTCTGGGCATAATGGATCTTGCCCATAAACCATGGTAGAGGGTCTTGGTACTCCAATACCTGTTTATAGTAATACCTATTTTCACTAAACCAAAATAGATCAGAAGGGCTATCAACCGGTATATCTCCTCTGGTGTTGTGTCTTTCCATGATCCATCTGCTTGAGCATAACTCCTATGGGTACCCTCAGTAATGTGTTGAACAGCATAGCTGTTGGTGTGCTCAACAATATTATTCACCAGTTCTTTAGTAAAAAATAATTTAAAAAACTCAACAGCAGTATTCATCCTACCCCTGAGCAAAGGCTGTTCGAATTGTATCCCAAGAGGACGTGCAGGTGTAAAGGGAGGGGGTGGAAACTGATCACAGGGATTTCCCTCATCCTCATCATGATATGATTTATAAGTATCCTCTGAGGAAGGGTCCTCTGGGGTTGGGGGTGCACGTTTTGTGGCTCTACTACCACCACGATCACTTGTAGAACCTCGAGCTACTAAAGCACAAACTCTAGCACCTCGAACACCATGGGTACCTCGTCTGGCAGGTTCCCTTTTAGCCCTGAGAGGACAACGTGACCTTGCAGGCTTGTAAAACTTACCTGTGGCATGGGATGTGGAAGGCACTGGATCAACAGAAACACCAACATCAGTGTCTTCACTCTCCATCTCACCCTCACTCTCAATCTCACTAACCTCTGAAACCTCTCCTTCAATCCAATCAGGATCTTCTTCATGCTCCCTAACCTCTCCCACGTCTCCTTCCGATTCACTGAAGAGATGAAATAATAAAAAAAAACCGATTCACTGAAGAGATGAAATAGTAAATTTCTTTGTTGGATTTCTAAAAATTTGGCCTTGAAACAAGGATAAATAGAGATAATCAACCTCAAAATAATAAAGCACAACACATATCAAAAGCCTTTCACTTGTAATGCACCACCAGTATTTTCCAAGAGTAAAACAATTCAGAAGTGAAACCCGAAACTGTCATTTTACATCATTCCACTAAAAATATTTTCACAACGCATATTTTTTTTGCATAATTTGTCTGTTTTGTGAATTTCAGCATGTAACAAGTAGAACCACCTCTAAAACAAAACACACAAAACATATGAGTTAACATAGAGGTCCATACATATATATACAATAATCGTTTTCAAATAAAGGATTTGATTGCGCACTGCGTCATTCGATCTGTGATCAGCTTATAATTTAGCGCGTTGCGTTCTAAAATTCCATTGAAAATTATTTACTCTGTCGCTTTAAAATCATGTTTGATCACAGTGCATATTGCTTTACATTCACAAATATACATCTATAGGTTTGTCTTAAGGCAAAGAAACAAGGATTCGAGCGCGAAAAGTAAAAGTAAGTGTGGTTTTACACCGTTTCAAGACCACATGCTTTACGTATTTGAATATCGCAAGAATGTTTACTGATTACTTACCTCGATTCTTCGCTAAGATTTTCCAATTTTCTGTCTAATTCGGACTCCTCACCACTAGACATACCACCATGCTCACTTCCATCGTCAAAAATCATCTCTGAAGCCTCGGCTACGCTGTATTTCTGACGCTTCGCATCGGATGCCATCTTCACACGTTGAAATCGTATGGAACTAATTTTCGGAAGGGGCTGTTAAGGTCACGTTTGATAGTTCGGAGCTAAAACTCCCCATGTGATTGGCTTAGAATGTCTACATGCTACAGTCGGAATTTCAGAACGATCGGACGTAAAACGAGCATTTTCGAAAGGTTAACGGAGTCGTACAATTTTGTACGATCGGCCCAAGGGTTGTTGGGAATGATTTTTGTTGCTGGGAAACAATTTAATGTAAGATCATCAATTAAGGCTGATCCATTGCCTAACACAGGAATTTGGATTTGGTGAGATAATCAAATGGAATTAGAAAAAGAAAAATACAGTACTAAAGATAGTCTTTGAGGAATCGTTATCAATGTAAATAAAAAATATATTAAACTTAACAACTACATAATTTTTTCTCCTTTTTTTTTTCATAACTCAAGTACATTTTCATGCATATATTGAATGTTTCTGGACACTACACCATTACTTGATACAGGTGTATGTTATACTACTAATACATTATCATCTGACATCTTGTTTGTTTGTTTTCTCTTTTTTTTTTCTCTTTTTTTTTGTTGCAGCAAGTAGTGTGAGTATACTATGGAAAAATGAAATTATCAAATTCCTTTTTTTTTTTTTTTTTTTTTTTCATTCCTAATGATGAGGGTTGTCAGAATCCATTCCAAAGTGTCTTGTTGCATCTTTACTTAAGTTCGTACATTTGAGCATGTACCTGCCAGTATTGCCAACACCATGCTTCATTTTTGTGAAATCGTTGTCTTTGGCTGGAGGAGTTTAATTTACAGACAGAAGCAGATTCTATGATATGACAGAAGTTTTGAAAAATGTTGATTTAAACCAGATTGAGCAGACAGAAATTTGCAACATCCGATGCATACAAGCGTACTTTATAGCATTAGGTCAACACCAACCCTAAAGTCACTCATGTAGTCTCAGCTCAGTATGAATCTCTATCCTGACATGAACCCGAGATTGTAGAATTAACCAAATAAACAAAGGATTTTCTCAAACCCCATTAAATTTCAGATTGCGGACATTGATCATTTGTTTATTGTGTTCCGTTTGGGTCTGAATTTTCTTGATGTTATGGCCATATCTTGTAAAAAACATAAACATCCAAAGCCAACCTCGAAAAATCTGACATCTGAAGAATTATAAATGTTACATGTATGATGAGGAGAATGTCATTGTTCACACTGCACACAGGCATTTTCAAAAATAACTGACTGCCAGTCCCAAACTAGATTAAAGTTCTCAACACCAGGAGAGAAGCACTGAAAGGCATAACTTGGTTTAATGTTAATATTTCTTGGTTGATCTAATCTACGTGTGAAATAAAGATAATGGCATAAACCAGCAAGAAGAAAAAACTATAGGGATCTTTACTAACCCTCTGTTCTGTAAGAGTAACTTCTACGTTCAGATCGGGAAAATGAACTGCTGTTTAAAATTAATTTTTATCTGATCGAAATTACGTGGAAAAGAAGTCGTGTTCGTTTTTATGAAATGCATTATTTTTGGCAATTTTAGAAGCGTCGCTAAGGGCGACCAACACAGTGTTTTATTTATAAAGAATAAGCGGATTATTTGGATCAGCAAAATGGCTGCTGCTACTGAAGGAAATGGATCGGAAATAAATGAATTTACTTTAATTTATGTCTATTTTTCTGCTCCTTTTTTCATGCAATAGGAGTGACGACCTCTGTCTCTATTAAATAAAATAATTGTAATTTTTAAACATTGTCATGGTACAGAAAGAAGAACGCGCAATGGGACTGTTTTAGGAGCCGTGTCCCATTTACCCGTGCCATATCTCACGCACACCGCCTCGCATTATGCTGTTAATATGAATGCGTGTCATATTTCACGTTCTGTGTGCCGCGTGCCATATGTCATATGTTTGAAACAAAGCCAAGCATTAAGTGCCTCCCATTCGCAATTACCTTCTTCGCCGTGTTTTTGTAGATGACTGCATATTTGTCACTATGCCCATTCAATTTCATTGTTTCATTTCTGGTGAGATTAACCTCAATGGTGGTCAAAGAGTTCTTTCATTTGCCAGTTTTCCTCATCCTGTTGGTTATTGTTTCATTCAGTAAACACTCAGTATCACCGGGATTCACGCGAAAACTCCTTCTCTGGAGGAGCAATCGGTGATGTATGTTTGCGGGAATCTTATCGTGACGTCAGTGCCAAAGCTTCAACTATGTGTTCATCCAAGAAAAGTGTGAGTTGAGCAATCGCATAAAGGAAGCCGGGCCTGAAGATTTTGTACCCAACTCTGAGAGGTATTACTTCAGACGAGATACGTAGAGAGGTGGGCGTTAAGGCAAAATGATTCGGCTAACTGTCTTAAAGGGGAAGACATCGCGTTTTTCTCTTTACTTTCTCGTTTTCTTATTTTCTAGCTATTCTCGGTGCCATTCCAGAGCTGTCTGTAGACTCGTGCAAGGAAATCAAGGCGAGTGAAGGTTGACAGGTGGTCAGCGGCAAACACCGGCTGAATTTCATCAAACCTGACACTCCTGTGTTGACTCACTGTGAAATGAAAACCGTAGGTAGAGGAAGAAAGTTAAACAGAATGGATATACACTAAAAAGTATTGTACAGAGCGTAAAAGCTGACAGTAAGCTTTTCTCTCAGGTACAATACTATCTTGTCGTCGATCGTAAGTCTGATCGTTTGGTAGAAACACACATAGTAAGTCTTTTCCTGGTACACCAGGAAAAGACTTACTATCTTAAAGAAAAGATAAATTGTTCTTAGTCGTTTAAGATTTCTTCCTCGGAAACTAGTTATGAAGCAGGAAGGAACTCTTTTGTCAGCCCTTACAGAGTAAGGGCTGACAAAGGAGACTAAAATTTACTTAAATCGCATCACCCACGAACGAGCGCCCGCGCATTTCGAAACATGGCAGATCTTTTTTTTAATCTTATCTTTTCTCTTATTTATATATTTTATATCTTAATCCATGTACGGCAATAGATGACTGCAAGAATTGCATATTCATAGGAATCTTTTTTTTTCAAATTAGGATTTGATAAATCTTGACTCGTTTGCATCCTAGTAAGTAAGGTGAACTCATTGTTTATGCTTTGCTTCAATTCCTAACACCAAGCAACGACTCAATATGTTATTGGAATGATATACATAGAAACTCTTGGAAAGCCTGCCCGATAAAGCTGTTTGACACTCACACTCTAGGCCTTTTTTTTAATGGTGAATAACTTGATTAAAGAGGATCTGAACAATAATTTGCTTAAAATTGTGCTTCATGATCAATGTATATTGTAGCTCTAAACGCTTTGCATATTCATCTACAGGCGAATGTAATACCTGCGTTAGTGTTTGTGATGTGAACGCTGACAGGGAAAACACTCTGGGATCGTATCGCTGCTCTTGCAGAGCCGATTTTTCTGGAGATGGACATACCTGCAAAGGTAAGAAAAAAATTTCATCAGAAAACGTACTTTTCTCATAAAGCAATTGTCGTTGCAAGGTGTTATTTCTCTGAGCTTTCTTCGACCATGACTTCTTTAGATCTGAAATTATTTCGCGTCAAAAATTTATTCTTTGATTAAATGTAAAAGTTCGGTGCGAATGTTCTGAAATCTTCGAATTGTTTTCTTTCGATTAGATATTCTTTAATTTTATTCTATTGCAAAGTGTTTATTATGTGTATCAGGGACATGGCGGGACTTTCATGATAAACCCTAGACATCTTATACTTTAATTTCCAAATGTTGACCCTATTCTCGATAGTGTTTGTTAAGTGTGTAGCTCTCTCGGTTCATTGTTCAATTGAAGGTGATAAAATACTGGGAAAAAGAAAAACAACTATGTCAAGACAAAGACCGCAGTATTTGCGTAGAAAGCAGAAAAAGTAACTTGGCTTTAGAACTAGTACTTAAAAGAACAATAATTGAAATCCAAAAAAGGTTAACTGGTACTTATGTGGGTACTTGTTTTAACTCGTACTTGTACGTCGAGACTGACATTAGTGATGTTGGAAATCAAACTCAGATAGTTTTGTGGACAGCAGGTTCTGAAATTAGTTTTCTCTTTCTCAGAAATAGCGCATGAAAAGAAGAACTCTAGAAAAACTAAATGTACAACTAGGATATTTAACTAACAAACAAATAATATGGCCGACAATGGCCATCTAGCAGCAACGCATAACAAGTCTATGTAATACCCACTTAAAAAATGCGAAAATAAATGGCAGATACTAAACATACGCCTTCAAAGGTAAAGTCATCCCAGACCTGTTTAGGATTTGAAGAGCAGTTGTATGAGCCCTGATTATTTATGCAAATGAAATTTGGATGGCATTCGTTCCTTTTAATAGCATGAGCTTCTCTGTATTTGTTACTGTCTGAAAAAATAACATGCAAACTACATAAAGATTAAAATGAAACGACTGTCAATTCAAGATAAAGGGAAATAAACGTCACAAGTTCAATACTCGCAATCTTATGAAACAAATGTTAAAAATAAGTATAAAAAGACAAGATTTTCCGTCAGGAAAATCCCACATCAACGAAAACGTGAAACGATCGGCCGTCCATTCATTCTAATAGGAAGATAAAACAAAAAATCAGTGATCTCCAGACCCTTATCATGGAGCACAATATTACATTTAAGGCTAAATATTTGTACTTTGTTGCAAAGAAATTCGCTTCATTTCTGCTGGTAGTCAATACGAATTAAGTCACTGATTATACGCGTTTTGTTTGAAAAATGCTAAGCATTTTCCTTACCATCCTCATTTTGTTAATTAACACATTTACGAAATTATGGAGTTCTATCATTGTCTGTCACGTATGTGGAATTTCGTTGTAATTGCGGCGTTCGGAGCGAAATTATACCGGGAAAGGATTATATAGAAATTAGAGAAGATAAACGGAACCGAACTAAACAGCCTGGTAAATAGCCTAAAAATCCAACTCTATGAGAGCGAGGAAAGTATTTTTTCTTAATTCAAAACTTATTCAGAATTTTAATTTAAGAAATAAATCAAATTTATTTTATCTCTCAAATCCTCACTATGCGTCCACTGCTTAACGTAAAGCAGGCATTCCAAGCTCACGTCACGAAAAGGCAAACGATTTTTTTCACGAACTAACGAAGTTGACTTCCACTTCTGACAGGAATAACAGTAGGAAAAGCGAGCTTAAAACGGCAGAGAACGCCAGAAACCACAACGGACACACAAGGTTTGAGTAGATTCTACCAATTTTACGCGTAAAATAATATTTCGAGATATATATCGTTGTTAGTCGACCATATTTCGTTCCCTATAATACATAGATTTAGCCAAGCCTAAAAGCGGAGCCCGCTTTTTTTTTCCCCCCTCACGTCTCAAGGGCACAACGCCTTGCCCCGGCCAGGACTAGAACACGGGTCGTCCGACTCGGAGCCCAGTGCGCTGACCACTGGACCACTGGACAAAGCCGTGGCCTTGGCGTGCCCGCGGCACAGTTGACCACGCATGTTAAAAGTTGCACCTTGTACGGTCGTACGGTCGTACATCCCAATTTTTTCGGCTTGGTGGGTTACTACTACTTTGTATAGTTATGGGGCTACGCTCCGCGAGCTCCGCTATTATTCCTTACAACGTGTTCAACACCGAGTCACACAGCGCATGACGCTTTCATGAATCAATCGCTTGCTTTTTCTCCTGACGTGAGCTTGGGACGCCTAGGCGTAAAGATATTTACATAATTGCTGAGGCGCATCCTGCCAGCTTGGGTTAACTGTACTTAAATCGCTTATTTCTTCTTCTTCTTCATCTTCCGAGTCTGTTCTCAGATCGCCCTCAAAATTGTTATGTCTAATCCATATCAAAGCATTTTTTAAAATAATTGCAAGTATTAGTTTCCTTTGAAGCCAACGAACAAAATGGGTTGCTTTCAAATTCGTGTTGTGGCAGTTCCTGACTGCATAGCGAAAATTCAGATAGCGTCCCTTTGTAAAAAATGGTCCTTATGGTTGTTCGGTTGGCTGGTGAAGCTTATTTTCCTCGTGTGACAGGAATGTCACGTCGGCGAACGATAAATTAACGCGCGCAAAATAATGCAAAGGTATGATAGCGGAAGTTTGTTTCCCTTTTCTTTTTTTAATTGTTCTGGCTAGCCAAGAATAAAGACAACGACTTTTTCAGTCTTAATTTCCTAAAGAAGAACATAGGTTACGTTTTTCAGCTAATTGTTGTAACGCGTGACTTAAACGCATCACGCGATTAAAATTATTGTCTTAACTCTGAATTTATTTGAAACAACACTTAACAGCAGCTGTAAAAACCTTAACTTCTCTGTGTATTTATTCTCTGCTGCTTAAGTGGATAAATGTCATCAGGTTCTTTAAGTGTAAAGGGACAATCAATATTCAGGTACTTAATGTAATAGCTTTGTAACTTTCTCCTTTACCCTTCGTAGTCAATTATTTTATCCTTCTTGCAGCAAAAATTGTTAACTTAAGACGGTGAGCAATTTTTCTGTGTATCGCAAAATAACTTCATTTCCGGCACACATGTCGATTCTGTTGATGAATACGTGTTTGCTTTGTGCTCTAACGGAATATTTATTCTTCACTATTTATCTCTGGAACGTATAATCTGTTGTTCGGTCCGTCTAGTTTCTTCAGGTTCTGTGATATCACCGAAAAATGAACTTTACAATGAGCTTTCTTAGTGGTTTCAAAACAAAGGAAACACGGCACTTCGGTAAAACTGATCAAAATTAATTTTCTCTCTATAAACATTACTACAATGTTGTGTAAACTGCTGACGAGAATCAAAAACAATCAACTTGTTAAAATGTCCAAATGCTTAGCGAAACACATCAAGATTTAGTATTGAGATCTGCGTACTTCAGAATGGAAATATCTGCATGGGAGCGTCCACTTTGAATTGTTGTTTTACATTTAAAACACAACAACAAAAAAAGAGGAAAAATTGGTGACTAGTTTGCAAAACCAAAAATTTGAAAGTCAAATGAAAATTGAGTCGGAGACAAGAAGCAGTCAGTCTGTGAATGAAAATTACTAATATTTCATTAATTTTTTTTTCTTTCTTTTTTTTTGTCGACATTAGCATTTCTTTCCTCAGCATCAATGAAATTAAAAGGAAATTAAAAGGAAAAAAATTAGAAAAAAGAAAAATATACTTTGTCCACATGCTCTTTAGAAAGACGTAATAAATACTAGAGTTTCGATAACTTCAGGTATAGAAACAACTCTTCTAGTTTATAACTGTTTACTTCCAAACAATAGATTCTTAATTCTCTCAACAATACCGACGCCTTCTCAGGGAAGAGGGTAGTGGGAAAAACGAGATTCATCGCATTATTCATCGCTCAAAAAGGCATTTGAAAGGGAAGGATTTTTTTTTAATCTTGGTCCCTGATGACACGTTTAATCGACCAGAGAATTAGAAATTCGTATTGTCAATGTGAATTTTGAAGATGAAGCGTTCATTCTAAACACGCACAACTTATAGAATTCAGGAGAAATAAATGTCAGTCAGTCTATAAAAGAGAAAACATGCGCAAACATATGCTTTAGCAGTCTAGAACAGTTTAGAACATTCTAAATAATTACATCATATTCTATTCATAAAACAGTATAACATGACTAAACATTAGAAGGTGCGAAATGGAATATTCTGGAATATTTTAGAGAACTCTGGAACATTGCACATGAAGAGTCAAAGAATCAACAAAGCGTTGTTGAAAATAATACCAAAATCATCAAAATTAGTTAACAATTATACTCCTTTCTTTACGGACAACAACAACAACAACAAAAAACGAATATTTCTTACTGACTTAACCTCTAACTGTGCCAAATATGAGATTGTTTGTTCTTGATTCGAAAGTCCAATTTAGTTGGCAATTTCGAGGCAAAACGCTCTCTTCTCTTTAAAATTAAAAGGAAAATAAACATAATTTCTTTTGCCATTACTTAGAAGGTTAGTTGTTATGAAATGCAAATTATTGTCTAAAAACCGATGCCTTCAAATTTACTAAGATAATGCATAGCTGGGTTGAGTATGAATTGTCCATTTTTGATACATCAGGATATGCGCACAATCCATGACAGCAATACTAAAAATACACTGTTAAATGATCCGAATAATTTTTTATGTTTTTTTTTTTCCTCTTGGGAATAACACGCACAAAAATGTTAAAAAATATATATATCAAGGTATCAGTAAACCAAAATGTTTATCGCAATATTCAAATGTCCTACGAGGTATGAAGAGTAGTTATCAGACAAGACGATAGAGTCACTTCTTTACTTTTACCAGATCTTAACATACGTTGCCATTTTTAGAGTACGTAAATCTTAGCTGTGCATGGCTGAACAGTAGACAAAGAGTCCATTGGTTGCTGGGTGACTGTATTTATTAGTTTTGACGTAATTTTTTTTCGTGAGTAACAAGGCAACCAACACAATCTCCTTTTTATTATTCTTAATACGGAAGGGGAATGTTTTGGGACAAAAAGGAGTTTTTTCTTTTAGCTGCATAATGCAGGCGATGAAAAGTACTGTAGATAAACAATGGCAAAACAACATCTTAATTTTCAGCAGATTTAAACAATGACTATCTTTTTAAAATTCAATTTTCCAGCAAGTGCTTAGAAATTCTTTAAGGTTTTTTTCTGTTTCACTTCGAAGGATACGTTTGTTCTTTAGCCGATGGAGACAAAATCATTAAAAACCTCAAGAGTTTTACTCCAGAAGCTTGTGTATAAAACATCGAGCTGCTTCGAAAGATTCAATTTACTATCTCTTTTGATTAAAAAATGAAAGAAACAAAGTGAAACACGTCAACTTTTCTCCTGCAGGAAACAAACTGAAATACGTCATGATGCTACCCCCAATGGCTAAGTGGAGTTTCATCCTCCTTTTCTGTAAGCCCTTCAGTTGTTCACAACTGTTGTCGAATGTGTTTGCTAAAATGATGAACATTTGCATTTGTTGATAAATGGGAGGGAATGGGAGTCTATGGGTAATGTGGCAGGGGAGGAAGGGTAGGATGCTTGGGGAGGCCTGAGAAAGAGCAAGGAAAGGGAGGAAAAGAGGAGAGGAAGGGAGGAGAGTGCAAGGTTGAATGGATGAATAGAGCGACGAGAAAAACTACGAAGTGGGAATGGGGGTCTGTTGGAAATTGTTATGTCAAGTTTTCTTGAACTGCAATATGCGCCAGTGTTTAATTGTAAAGTAATAACCATGAGGGGTGACAACTTCTCACATCTGCGTGAAATATCAAACTTCCTCTAGGCAGGCACGATGTAGTGTATGCTTTTCTACGATCAAATTTCAAATTAAAGCTCTAGAATAAGATGACGTCAATAGATTATTCCTCTAATTAATTAATAAACTACATCCCTTTATCCTCTGAAACACTTCTCTCAATGAAACTAACTGCAAATGTAAAGCGTTAGTGAGTTGTTGGTTGGAATGGAAGGCTCAGTTTTGTAAGAGTTACCTGAAGCCCGTTGAACTGGAGCTCTAAATGACAACTTATTGCAGTCGTGTGATAGATGTTTTAAAGCCTAGTGATCTGATATCTGATTAGGGGACGAGCGATGCTTGTAAGACAGGGATCAACTTAGGTCTAATATGGCGGCCCTTGTCATGGAGATATAATGCAGACTTTTTCTTTCTTTCGGCATATACCACTAAGCATTCATCGATCATATCTGTAATTTCTTGTGTGTGTGTGTGAACCAAGTAATTGACTTGTTCCATTTGTTGTAGTTTTGTTCAAATATCCTCAGCAAGCAAAAGGATGGAAGAGTGTTCCTTCATTTTCGGAATCACATGTTCTCTCAGTTCGAAAAGGGTACTACGTGGAACTAAACTTTACCATGCGTAGCTATTTTAAAGCTCCTTGTCTATGGGATGAGTATCTTGAGATCCGTGATGGCAATAATCAGGCAGCCAACGTTCTTGGTGTATTCTGTGGAGATTACAAAACTGCTGTAGTGCGATCCAGTGGGCGATACCTGTGGTTAAGATTTTTCCCTCGGAGAATGTATAATTTGAGTGCACACTATTCGGGAAAATCCTTCAATCAAACAGGTATGATATTTCTTGTTATATTTCAAGTTAAGCACTATTAAGGCACTCGGTTAAAATCTTTCAATTCAACTGTAATTTCATGCGATAATAAATTACATTCGGACACATAACGTTGGCCTACATAACTATTACGTTTTATTGCTCATGTAACAGTATTTATTCCCTTTTTAAGTAGCTTTTTATCTGATATACAAACAGACAGACGAACAGCCACGGATAGAGACAAAGAGAAACAAACAAAGAAAGAGACCGACGGAAGTTCTCTGCGAATTTGGAGTAAAAAATGGTTGTCCATACACAATGTATTTACTTCACATATTATGCCTGCGGTTTGCTTTTTCTGTATGATAAAAAAATGTTTTTTTTTGTTTTTTGTTTTTTTCTCGTTTTTCACCAATTGCCAAATGTAGCCACACCCACCATGACCCAAGTACCCAAGACACAGATTGTATTTTTGAACAGAACCTCCAACCTGTGGTGCCCGGTGGAAGGTGCGCCAGCTCCATACATTTTGTGGAGAAAAAATGGTGTTGTCGTTGAAAATAGTACCAGTGTAAGATATCAGCTTGTACCGGAAGAAAAGAATGTGAATTACAGCTGTGAGGTACGAAGAGATAAAGAGATATCAAAGAGGGAAATCAGCCTCAACTTTGAAAGTGAGTTTTATTTCTTACACCATTGTAATAGAACTATATAACTTTTTTGCAGTGCCTACATTTGTACTATTTGGTTAATTTCTTAGTATCTTGTTTTATTTCTCAGTATCTCTCCTCCAAGGCTCGCCGCCCTCGATGTAGTCGCTCCCATAATTTGTCCCATTCTTCTAAACTGCGATAGATTATCAATATGTTCGACAGTTCTACATTTAGATTAGGCTTTCTTTGATTGGATATATCAGTATGACAATCTTTGTGTGGAAAGAGGCAAGTTTGGCTAATGATTATGGTGCGAAGATTGTAATCTAGTGGTCTGAGTTCAAGCTATCCACCCTGCTACTCACTGGATTTTTTTTTCGGTTTTCCCCGCCTTGTAAATTGCCAAATGGTCTGCCTCCGACCAGTAAGGACTTTTGCACAATGTTTATTTACGATGTTTGCGTCAATTAACTCTTTAACTCCCAAGATCTCAATAGTAATTCTCCTTACTGACTGCGGTACAATTCTTATGATCTTAGATCTGAGAATTTGTTACTGGATGATAATCCCCTAATTGATATTTTTCTTTATTCTCATCACTTGTCTGCTTGAAATCGTTTGGATCGATATTGTGAGAGAAATTCTCTCTTGGTCACTCGTGGGAGTTAAAGGGTTAATTTGCTTTGATTAGTTTTGGTAATTTCAGTTTTCCATTTTGTTTAAGTAATTTTTCTTGATTAATTTTGTCATAAGCAGCATTTAATCATATCCACTTTTTAATTAGCGCAGTAGAAACATTAATCTTATCGCACGTATGGAAATGAGACCTACTTTTTTGTTGTTTTAATTATTTAGCGCTGTTCTGCCTCTCAGAAAGAAACTCTCCATGCTGCTACAGTTTGATGAATTTTCTGTTTTTGTTTTAGTTTAAATTCTGACTTCCCTAAATGTTGACAATAATAATTAATTAGTTCAAAGTAGATACCCAAAAGTTGAAAAATTTCGCGAATTTAAATTTAGCCTAAGTTTAAAGGCGTATCTCGTGCATTCCGTTGTAATCTTTCTAAAGCTACTTTCCTATTTTTTTCTCGATACTATAAAATAAGTTGGTTTTCCCTTTGCAATGCAAACTCAATGATGACATATTAACATTTTTTTAGCGATTTAACCGTATGAAATATACTTACTGTCTAATATTCAGAGTGCCCAGGCCCTTGTGAGTGCCACACTTTGAAGGGAACATACCACCTGCTGCGTGTGAACTGTGAAGGAAAAGAATTGATGACGTTTCCGTGGAAAATTCCTCTCCCCACAGTAACATTGTGAGTATTAATGAGAGATCAACTGTTGAGGTGCTATGTAAGTTGCAGATGACAAGGGAAATAAACGTTATTCTTCATCTTAACTGAGTAAGAGCGACCTTTAAATCAATCTTACACCAGCCTTTGCCTTGAATTTTTTGAACGTAGGTTTCATTCGGGGATCATTCCTCGCCCGAACTACTATTTCCCGAGTCTCTCGAGCCATATCGAAAGAAATATTTACCTTGTAAACTCAAACCTTTAACCTCGTGGCTACACTAAAAAGTATCTTAACTGTGATATGTTATACAATGTCCATGCCAACAGGGTAACAAAACAAGAACAAAGCTAAACAATAAGGCATTACTTCTTGTTTTCGTCGAGGCAACGTGGAGTCGCAAGACGAAATATTTTGTAGAATGTGAATAACAGCGCAATATGCTTTCTGTTTATGCTCGAACTACTTGGCACTTTAGCAACTGAAGATATAAAGCAAATGATGAGAACTTCAAAAAGCGTAGATATGTACCAACATATTTATAACTTTTTTTTTTAGTTATATTCAGAATTATCTTTGGTGTTATATGACTGCTTAAATATAGCCGCACAAGTCAAACGTAACTGTGAAAAAGTAGGTCTGACTTTATGAATAGCATCCCACCGAGAAATGGCTGGAACAATGGTGCAATTTATCCATTTCTGGTGTACAACGGACGACTTAGAGTAAAACTGTTCGGTGCGGAAGAGTTTACTACTGAATGCCGCTTTTCTTAAACTGTTGTTTTGTTATTATTTAAGTTGAAATATGCAACAAAGCCTTGTTGCATTTTCAAGTTAGGGCGTTCTGCTTTATGTCGTTTACCGCCAAGTTATTTCGAACAAGAGATGATTTAAGATCATTGGTTCATAATCTATGTTATCGTATACGTATTTAGCTGAAAAACTTGTCTACTTAACCACGGTTGAGTCTCCCATTTTTTCAGCCTCAATGATTTGATAACTTGATCTACTCAGTACATTTACACAATAGGCGCTAGAAGCGAAAATATCGTGCGAAGGTGAAACAAAGACTTTGGAAAGAAATAAAAGCGGTTTAGAATCTCTTGATAAAATTATCTGTCATGAGTTTTGAAAACCGTATTTATTTAACACAGTTGAATGAATTTTTGCTAACAGGACCTTGAGTAACAACCAGCTGAATGACTTGCCACAAGACATTTTCAGCAACAATACTCACCTGAGTTGGCTGTAAGCTGAGATTAAACAAATCTATAATGTGTACATTTCACTTTAAAAGGTCAGCGATATCTTAACAGGGAATTTTGTAGAATTATTTTCGTCTAGAATGTAATAATTGGATGCTCTGAAAGCGATATAGAAAATTATCTCAAAAAGGCTTTTGAATAAAGGAATAAAAAGAAACCCAGATTAAAATGTAACTTTGACTTAGCGCTTATTGGCCTTCGAACAACTGGGTCCTGATGAATAGAAGTACATTTTATCAGCATTATAGCCTGTTCATGTTAAACATGGTTGGAAAAATTTCTTGATGTGGAGTTCAGTAAACAACCGGCTACAAAGCTTTCCGTTTGGCATACCTTCAGCTCAATGAATTGGAGGCCGGGATCTAAAAAGGCAAGACATTATAACATCTTGAAAAAAGTCAGTTTTTTCAAAGAATGACGAATTTCTAAACCCTTAAGTTGATTGATATTGTTATTAATAGCACACTGCGATTACTGACTCATCGATGTATTCCTTCCCAACCTGGCGTAAACAAGGTGTCCAACCTCGAGAAGGCTTCAGAATGGTTGCAGATGTCAAAGAAAAGTTAGATAAATGGCGATACAGCAGGGCTTGAACAGAAGTTTTTATTTGTATTATTATTATTTTTTTACACATATTTTAAATATTTTTATAATGCAACGATATTTTGATAGGAACTTGGGCCAAAACAAGCTAAAAAAGTTACCAAAGGGCATTTTCAGTAACTATTCCAAGCTGAAGACGCTGTAAGTTACCACCGCTCATTTATAACCTAAATCAGCGGAGGCTTATACTATAAAACTTTGCATGGGAGTTTCGGCCCCGCTTTGTAACTACGTGGATATTGATAATTTTTCGATACTCTACAGCGCGAGAGCCGAATAGTTTTCCCCAAATTTATCAAAATGTATTCCATAGAACTTCTGCCAAATATCTGGACACCTCAGTTTTAAGCGCGGGAGTTCCACTACAGAAAGAATCGTTCACATTTTGCCTACTTTCTACAGTCTCAGAGGGCAAAGCCGACAAAACACTTTTTTTTATAAATATTTCTTTCCCCGGGTGGCTGAATTTCATTCTTGGTCCAATTTGTTAGACTATGGGCTGCTCTTTGGGGACATTCTGCAACACAATTTTCATTTTTACATTAATGATAGCTTTCTTTCCAAATTGACCATCCTTACCAGTTTTTCTCAGAAAAAAAAACAAACAAACAAACAATAAACAGGGGAGGGGGAGATTTGTTGTTCGTTACATACATTATCAGAAAAAACACAATGCAAAGAAAGAAATGCTGGGATGTGTTTCCCTCAGACCCTCCTTTCTTGAATAGTCCGTTTACCATGTCAACAACACTGGTTAATTTCACCATTCACAAGTTTTTCGGGGACAAGTTTCCAAAAGAACAGAGGAATGGCGCATGATGCATCTTTAAAAGAAAGCAATTTCCTGAAAAATTACACAATCATTCATCTCGCAAAGCAAAGCAACAGTTCAAAACAGGTCAGGTTAGACGTACAGAACTGAGTTTTAATGATTTTAGATATATGAAATTCATATATTTGCACTGCAGTGAAGAAACGAATTTAAGAGATCTTCGCAGCTAAGAACACTTCTGAACTAGTAGTTGAAAATAGGACCTGAAAGGAAAAAAAAATTGAAATTGTACTTTTACCCGTTGTTCCACGTGGTAATGAGTGTGGGAAAGAGCATGGAAAAGTGATATTTTTAACAAATCAATCTTTCCTGAATATTTCTTGTAGCGAAGAAAGACAAAAAGACTCAGTCACAACATCGTTTTTCGAAGCTCACAAGATTTTGACACTTTCACCATTAGGAGGTCTCAATTAGTGTTGTCTCAGATTAAAGCTTTTTATCTTCTCTGGGGCCTTCATATATCAAGCCTTAAC
The DNA here is from genome assembly GCA_964027065.1 of Pocillopora grandis. NCBI lineage: Eukaryota > Metazoa > Cnidaria > Anthozoa > Scleractinia > Pocilloporidae > Pocillopora > Pocillopora grandis. The sequence continues at coordinate 19,094,499 of OZ034731.1, forward strand.
GATGACATCAGTTCTTGAACGACATATGTCTGATAACGTGTATATTTGAGGTTCTTGTATAAGGGCACGAGAAGAGAAAAACTTTTTTTTTCGAGCATACTAATACCTTGAACTTTGTTGTCGAATACCACACAAGTTACACTGCATTAACTTATTTTTGATAGGCTGTTGGACAACAACCAGTTGAACCAATTACCATCAGGCATTTTCAGTAACCATACCCGGTTAGAGTGGCTGTAAGTTTGGAACCTTTGTTCATGTGTAAAGAACGCGTCTAATGCCTTTCGCACTTGTGGGAATAGCAGCTGCTCAGGGCAACAATTTATCAGCTCCAATCAAAAATAGTTAGGAGAGAGAATTGTTCTGGCTTCTTAAAAATTGAGGGGGGGGGGGAGTGAGGGGTGCGTGAGATGTACTCTTTGACACGCCCCCTCCCCCCCCAAACACACACACACACACGCACACACACGCACACACACACAACTATATTCTTCTGTTTTAAAATCACGTGCCATTACTTGTCTACGTATTCTTAACTTTTTTCCCACTTTAAATTGACTTCCAACTGTAATTTCAAGTTTTTCTCAGAATACAAGACTTTATCTTGTTCCTCATTTTGATAAAGCCGTACCATTACTTAAATTATGAGAAATTTTAAGAAATGCACTGGTTCATGGACAATTTGATCGCTACATGCCTTATTAAAGAAAAACTTGCGGCGGACATTTGGTGGAAGGGGAGAGGGTAGAAATGAAATTTAAAGCATTTAGTTGTTTTCATTGCTTTGAACTACAAAAAATCCCTAAATCGTTTGTTCTAAAATAACGCTTCTTCAAAAAGAAAGCATCGCTTCGTTGACACTAAAAGTCTGTTTGCAGACATTTAGTGTGTTTCCTGACCTTCCTTAATTGGTACAAGAAACACCGCCTTTCAATGACCTTTTTGCCTGGGAAATTTGTGAAGGTGAACGCACGAGAAGATAATATCGAGCACTGGGGCATGTCCTTACGGCAAAATTTAAATCTAGAGTCTCCGAAATGTCATTAAGTAAGGCACAATTTTACGGCTCGCTGCGGAAGTATTACATACATTTGTACACCAGTATCATGCAGCTACGTGATTGTCTGACTTTAGCAAAAGGCAAATTCAGAAACGAGGTTTTTCATGGACTGACTATTCATTCTAACACCGAAAAATTCTGAGGCTGATCAATGTAGATTTTGACGTTATTTGACCAGACTCGCTTTGTACGTCAGAGAATTTCGTCTGCTACATCTCGCGAGACAATGATAAATGAGTACCTGTTTTATGCCACCTTATTCATGACTCAAGGCCCGGGTCTCCATGCTAGGAGAAGGGAGCTCGTCCACTCTTAAAGCTGCCACAAAATTCACGAAGACGCGAAAACAAAAGTAAAACAACAATCACCAACAAAGACTAGTAGGTAATAACGTGTTCTCAAGAAATAATAATTCTGTTTATTCAGTCTCTTCAACATCCGTCTTTAGGTTGACACAAAACAATTCCACGCTAAATACTTCGCTTCGTTGACCAATCAGAATGCGAGATTTTATTCAATTATGCAATTTTGAGACTGATCAATAGAGCTTTTAAAGTCATTTGACCCAACTCGTTACGTGTGCTGAAGAATCTTGCCTGCTACAGTTCGCGAGACGCATCGGTGGAAGTTAAATAGGAACTGGTCCTAAAACTGGATGATAAACGGTTATAAACAAAAACAGTGTGTTTTCTTTAATTTCTGCTCCCGCTTTCCCTCTCAGATAGATCTCTCTCCCACCCCCTGTTCTCCCGAGTTCCCTCCCCCCTGTCCCCCTTGTTCCACCTGTCTCCCTCCACTAAGGCTAAAACCAAAGAAAAAACTTACAACCTTATAGATAAAGGTCTTACCTCAGTGGGCTTGTGGCACAGTTCGAAGAGGCCGCCTTTGCACATGTTCAAAAATTAAATTTACCCTATGGAAACTCAGATTGTGCCGTGTGTCAAACAGTCGTAACACCAGAAATTTTCCCTATTCTCTTCTTTGCCAAAGTCTGTCTATTCCAGACATTCTCTACTATTATTTCAATATTTTCCCCTTCCAAACTTCTTTTAATATCTTACCTACCCTACCCCCTACCCTAAAACAAACCCATGTCGGCTGGCTCATGATGTGGTCTACACTACATATCAGTTTGTATCTTAAAGCCTTATGTAATTCTGACAACAATAAATGATTGGAGGAGATGTAGGAAGAAGAGAGGAATTTTAAAGTGTTGAATTGCTTTCAATGCTTCGATTAAAAGTCTCAAAGTCCTTCTGTTCTACAGTATAGCTTGTTTATTTATCGCAGATTTAAAGTGTAAGCATCGCTTTATTGACTCTAAAAGTCTGTTTGCAGGCATTTATTGTTTTCTTGACCTTCTTTAATTGGTAGAACGTACTAAACACCGCCTTTATCTCTTATCTCAATCTCTTTTAAGGTCGTTAAGCAACAACCAGTTGAAGGAATTACCATCAGACATATTCAGTAAAAACACCTTGCTGCGGTACCTGTAAGTTTATACCCTGCTTTATTTAAGCAAAAGGCGCCTTAAATCTAAAAAAGGAATAACAATTGCATCGTAACAGATTGCTGGTGTACCACTTGTTGGAGTTCAAATTTAGCTATTAACTGTTCACCGAAGTAGAGGTAGCTAGTGGTAGATATTTACCAAGTCGCAAAACGGCGGTTTAAATATTTACCACTGGCCACCGATGCTCAGATGTGAGTAGTTGTTTTAGTGTATACTACAGTGAGATAATATAGCTCAAAAATATTATTTTAAAGTGATCCTGAATTATAAACCTCAACGCTCGGTCATGTTTAACGCAGGTCTCCGAGTACAGATCCATGGATGTTGACACTTAATGAGAAATTGCAAGTGCTCGAATGCCGGTCACGATTCTTAAATAACTAAATGACCTGCAGTTGGAAATTTGCTGGAAATTTAAGAAATCAGGACAAACCATACAATCAAAGGAAAATAATGAAAAAAAGTACATCGTAACGGATTGGTAGGGGTATCACTTGTTCGAGTTTAAGTCTGTCCTCTTTAGAAATTCTTCATAGCTAACAACTATTAATTATTAACACATATTATTGCACCCTTAGTAAATGTCTGACGCAAGTATAAGTCAGTTTGATTGACGGCTTGTCAATCAACACAGGCAAATAAATGACTATGTTTTTAGACTTCACGATTCGTCCAAATATTTGACAACTTTGAGGTCAAATATCTCCCCTTGCCAGAACGCTACCACACTAATCTTAACTCCCCTTTATAACATTGTAATACAACAGACTGTGTTTTTCCATATCTGAATGTCATTTTCCACAGAGAACTGAAGTACTGTACATGTAATAGATTGGTGGACCTTATGTTGATACATAGGGAAAAGTCAGTCAGATTTCAGCTTCGCGAGTAGCCTTATTTCACACAGTGTTGGTATTAGCCACACCCTACTACCGAAACGTACTCGTAGTATTTACGAAAAGCTAAAAGTAACGTTCGGTACTCCTGTCTAATTCCCTGCTTCTAGTTTATCTAATCGAATATCCATCGCGGGGAATTATGACTTTCACAAGTCTCGTTCTCATTGTGTTGGTGGTTTTATAATGGCCGTAATAATGTATCACATCCGACAAACTCGGTAGCCTCATGCAATGCACGTATGTAGCGACGAACGAAATTACGAATCACGCCGCTACCGTCACACCGCTGAGGAATTGTTAAACCGTTTGTATTTTTGAACGTAGCGCTGGTGGTTATTATTGCACGTTATTGTTAGGACAAAAGTTGAGATTGTCAAAAACAAACTTACGAGCATACGATCCTTAAAGTTTAAAAAAATACACGAGGCCGGCACAAAAGAGAGGCAAATATATTAAACAGAATCCAACCTTGAAAGTAGGCATTTCAATGCGTGGGTGCTGTCGCATCTTGTCCTAATAAAGTGGCATTAACACTTGGACTTAGAAATGTCCTTTAAGACATGCATTGGTTTCGGAAAATTCGTTCCATGATAGATTGTCCACAAAGAAAAAAAAATAGTAAACAAATTTGTTACAAGGTATCATTCGAGGATGGAATTTCCCCCTCAGACCCTTCCCTAATTCTTAACTAGTCTAGTTATCAGGTTAAGAATATCCATGCAATTCGGTGCTTAGGTCTGTGTTTCATTTTTCATCTGATTATTATCCTTTGAATGAAGGGATGAAAAACAAAACAAAACAAAACAAAACAAAACAAGGAAAAAAAAAGAAAGATAAAAGGAAAAATCATCAGCCCAGTGACACCTGTTGCTTAATTAAAACACGAGAACCCAGTTTGAATGAGCCAATCAAAGCACTTAAATTGGGCGCAACAACTGAAAGCGAGGTTTAGAAATGTGTCATGCACCCTTAATTTATCTCCAAGCGTCTATGAATCAGTATTACAGTATGCCATAAATTTACAAGCTCGATTGACCCGAACAAATTGTTTGAGAGGCCAGGAGGGGGTACCAATCCCATTAACCAATCCTTCCTAAATCCAGATCCAACATTCGAGCGTCTCTGAATCATCTTACCTCAAGCTCAGTAGCAACAAAGTACCACTGGTAAAGACCTTAATATATGACTCACTGACTCCTACGAATTTGTAAAGTTTTTATAGAGATATCCGGGACTCTCTAACCGTAATTGAATTTAACTACTGCTGGCTATATTTCTAATAAAGTGGATACAGGGATACAAGCAACATGAAACCTGTGAGGAAGCCTCATTTCTTGAAAAATAATATTCCACGAGGGAATATATATCTGAAGCAGAACACGGAACTTCCTAAATTACTGTCGCGCTCGATAAGGTGCATTTGAACTAAACCAACGGCACCCAGAAATTTGTTAGCGATCATAAAATAGAAATGCTGTTAATGATTTGTAATAGGAAACAAAACCGGCCATTGGGAGAACACTTTTCTCCCTGCTGATATCCATTACATTCAGCGCTTAAATTAAGGTTGTTTTCATTGTGTCCTTTTTCAAGCCTTTTGGGTGTAATATATTTTTCAAATTTGTTAGGGGCGGCAGGAATATTCAGAAGATGATAAGTGTGTACAGCATTGAATCAAAGAGATTGTTTCTTTTTAGAGAGATTTTGAGGTTATAAATGTAAAGAATGGTTTATGTTTAGAAAAGTGTAAGATGTATTATGAAATATAATATGAAAGTAGCCTCATACAAAACTTTTAACAAAAACTTTTTTTTAATTCCGTTATGAACGATTTTGCATTGGTGATTTTCCCCAACAAATTCAAGTTGACTACTTAAACAAGACTTTCACGTAAAATGAGAAGAAAGGAAACAAATGGCTTGGATAAAATCCAATGCAAATCCAGAACCGAAAGGCATAAAACCTGTCTGAAAGGAAAGAATACATAGTCGCGCGCGACAAAGGATCGTGGTTTTCCCAACTTTCAATGATTTGCGGAGCTAGAACATGTTTAATTTTTCCCTTGGTTTTAGCCTTACCCTACCATCGAAACGTACTGGAAGTATATTCGACTGACCAGTGAGATAATATAGCACAAAGAGATGATTTTAAGTGCCGCTCTCACTAAGAGCGGTCCTCTCGATTTCCCGTTAGAAAAAAGTTTTCTTTTATTTTTTTCCCATGAAAAGGGTTTAGGACGCATGTTTCAAGAATACTCAAGTTGTTCTCCAATTCTCTCTTTTTGTGTCGCCACAAGTCAAAAATGATTTTTGACCAGACCACCCCTGTGAACGGCGATCGAAAGTGTAAAATGTCAAAGATTTTGTCCAGCGCGCAGCGACTACAACAATGTAGCTCTGGGAACTCTATCTTGCTACAAGTTACAAGATGTATTCAGTTAGTTCACAGACAAAATATGGAAACTTCAGCTGAAATATTTTACATACCAGCGTGATCAGAGGAGACCCTTCTCTGAGACCTTAATTTGCATATTAAAAATTCACTACTTTGTACGAAAGAATTCTCGAAATACAGGCGTTAATCGGGCTTGAAAAAACATATCAGTACATTGTTTATACACCAATGAGGTCACGGATTGCCTTAAACCCGCGGGTAGATCTATAGCTTCCATCCACCAACTTCTTAAAAACAACGCAAATCCATGTGTTTGCTCAATTGCGCTCGTGTCAAAGATCATTTGCATGATTCTGAAAATTGACCAATATCTCCTTTTAACCGTTCAAACTTCGTTCGTTTATTTTCTACATTGAAGATTTTAGGTTAATAGCAACTGAATGGAGAATAGATGCCGAGTTGTCCTAAAACGTTGCGGAAACGTGATCGGTCCTAACGCTTGCAAATTTGACACGAAAATAATTCTGATGCCTCTTTGAAAAGAAACAATAGCTTGAACAGTAGATATCGCAAGATCTTTGGCCATGTTACAAAAGAATATTCAATGCACTAGAAGTGCACACATCGAGTTCTGAATGCAATTGAATAGTCTGTTGAACAAATGCAGACGTAGAGTAATTTTAATCTTTACCAAATTATGTCATCGCAAAAAAAGTTCTAGGACCTGAGAGCATCTGAGTGACGGACCGTTAGATTTTTGATTAGGGGTACGAGGGGGGGCTGGGGGGTTGGGTAACAAGCCCCAAAAAAATCGATCACAGCCTTAAAGGAAGAAAAAACATCGTACAATTAGCAAAAATCCCCCCTCCTCAAAAATCTAATGGTCCGTCCCTACGGTACCTTTTAAATTATTCCAAAATGAGTTTCGTTCTGGAAAGAAATGGATTTCATACCGCGTTTACATTCAAGACAATCTAGCCTGTTAAAAAAAAGTATTTGTGTCCTTTTCTGTCTTTTTCTATGCTTTTTCTATGTTGACAGAAATATCGGAAGTCAATTATATTCGTTACACGAGGTCACACAACTCGGGTAATATTCACGGTGAAAATTCGCATATTTGAGCGGTCGAACAAGAAAAGTCATTTCTCGAAAACTAAAATATATTTTCACAAAAAAACTGCTGTGCAATTATTAGGACATATAGGGCTACAAAATATAAAAGTAGGAGTCAAAACGAATTTTGGGCGACTCGCCCAACTATTTCGAATTTCTCCTTAGTTGGATTGCGGGAAAATACTGACACACTTCGGAGTTTGATTCTTTGTGATGACTTTTTGCGAATAGATTTCATCAGAGGCATGTTTAGTACTCAATTAAATGACGGTCATTTGTTGTACTCGCTTCCTTCGACTCAAGAGGTGAAAAACAGTCAAATCGATTTTTTGTCATGCAGCGTGTGGTTGTGTTTTTGAAAACGGCGCGCGCACAATTTTTTTTTACTTGTGTGCACTCGCTAGTCTGTGAAAGAACAGTCTATTAATTATAAGGGGTGCTACTCTCTGGAATGCAATTGCATTTAAACATCCGGATGTAAAATAATGAACGATGGACTAAAGATTCGAAACTAAGAAGGATTCATGAACTAAGAGACTTTCATCTCAAAGCAACATCCGCCTGATGACAAAGTAATGACGATTTTACATATTTCTAATGGCTTCCGTACTAACATTTCGTGGGAGCATGGGCTTAAAGCAACGAGATAAATCAAGCAAATAAATAACGCTTAAAGTATAACGTGACAATCTATGAGCGTAAAAATTACTTGAGTCTTTCAATTCCTACAAGATAAATGTATCCATGTTAAAAATATAATTCTCATAAAATAAATAAACTAATTGGACATTATCGGGAGTAGATCATAATTGGGAAATGTCGCGTGAACCGGAAACCAAATGATACTCATACCTTACCCTGTTTGTTTGTTTTTGTTTGCTTTTTTTGCACACAGGGGTTGCCAAAGCTTTTACTTGCTTTGGCTTTTTGTTTTGTTTGTCTTTTTTTTTTGAGAAGAGAAGTAACTTTATCAGTTTTCGAGCACTCTTATTCCTTGAACTTTGTTGTCGTATAGAATGCAATTGAAAGTACATTAAGTTATTTATGATAGGCTGTTGAACAAGAACCAGCTGAGGAATTTACCATCAGGCATTTTCAGTAGCAATACCCATCTAGAGTGGCCGCATGGCTGCAGCTGCATTAACACTTGGACTATGAAATGTCCTTTGAAACATGCATTAGTTCAGGAAAATTTGTTCGCGAAATAGATTATCAAAGAATCATTTGAAAGGAAATTTTTTTAACGGAATTATTCTGGGGTAGAATTTCGCCCTTTGAACCTTTCCCTCTTCCTTAAATAGCCACATTAACAAGTTGAGAATATTCTATGTGGTTCAGTACTCAGGTCTGTGTTTCAATTCTCCTATAAATATTCTCTTTTGGACGAAGGGACAAAAAATTCAAAAAGAAAAAAAAGGAAAAGGAAAAATGTGACAACCCCATATACAAATTATTTTGTAATACTTGTGGGTTTACTTTAGGCCTTTCTATCAGAGCATGAGAACAGAAATAATAACTTTTTTATAGGGTAGCACTCTTATTCTCTGAACTTTGTTGTCGCATACCATGCAATTGAAAATGCATTCATTTATGTTTGATAGGTGGTTGAACAACAACGAGTTGAAGAATTTACCATCAAGCATTTTCAGTAACAATACCCGGCTGAGGGGGCTGTAAGTTTGGAGTCTTTTTGAATATTGGTGTAAGAGCAACGCATGGAATCCGACCTTCAAAGCAGCCGTTTGAATGCGTGGGTGATATCGCATATTTGGTTTCTATCTTAATAAAGCTGCATTAACACATTTTCATTTGAAACATGCATCGGTTTAGGAAAATTTGTGCGCTAAATAGATCGTTAAAGAAAAATTTGTAAGGAAATCATTCCGTGTGGTGCAGTGGTAGCGCTTGCGCTCTCTAAATAGGCTTAGTGGGGTTCCATTCCCTCTCACAACGAGAACGCCACTTTTTTTCCTTTATCTGAAGGAGTGAACAAAATAATTAAATAACTAATATACTTTTTTTTTTATTAACTGACAGTCTATTTACCAAACTTTATTCCTTTGACTGTCGTCACCTAACCTGTTTGTAAATGCATTATTTTGGGCAGATAAATGATTTTCTAGTCCGTGTTTTATGCCTTATTTACGCTCTCCATGATTAGTAAAGTTGATATGCTAAGATTAGCCACATATAGAATAACTTAGAACGCGTCTTTGTTGAATAATAGCTAACTCTGTTTAATTCACCGACCCATAATTTTTTTTGTGGGAAATGATAGACTAATCGTGCCATATTTGTGTTTTCAAAACAAACTAGTTTTCTGAAGTCTGTGAATAAGAGTCCTCCTCTTTCCTCTAAATTTCGTATTAATGCAAGCGGCCATCTGATTCCATTGCTCACTAAAAAATGGCGAGTCAAACTTTCCAGTGAGAGTGTGGGACATGTTCAACTGTTCTTTCTGTGAGACGGTAGAGTAGCTAGTGATACTTTGAACGTTGTGTCCTGACAGTTGCATAACATCAGTTGGCAGCACGTCGTTGTTTCCAGATTTTACATTATTTACTGCCAAAGTAAAACAGTGCATCTGGTCTTCGGTTTTCATTTCCGCGGGTCGCTTATCTGCGTAGACTTTGTAGGCCTTTACTGGACATTTCTGGTCGTTCGGCGCAGCAAAAATTTTCGGTGCAATGGCTCTTACATTCCGTGGATCGTTTCCTGAACGAGTTTTGGTTTCTCTTTCATTGAATTCGAGGTACTCCTGCCCTGTGGAAGTTTTGACAAAGTTTTAAGTCTCCCCCTGAACACATTTCTCTGTGCCCCTTGCAGCCTAGTAACCCGAAATGGATTATGTTGTTGAACCATACCGTGTTTAAAAGCACTTCTGCCGTGGAACTTCCCAAGAGATCCTTTTCAAACAGAACTTGAACATCTTCCTCACTTAAAGCAGCAGAAGCATTAGGCTTCTTGCCCATGCCTTTCTGTTTTAGATCCCTTTGCTTTGACTGAAGCGCTCTCCAAGTTTGCTCGAACTGGACGTCTTTCATAAAGCAAAGTCCATAGTTAATTTTTTCTCGAATGGCGCTGAAAGCTAGCGAAGAATGCCCTTAAGGAATTAGGCTCGTATTCCTAGTTGTCTTCTTTTTTGCGAACCGTTAGAAGGAACTCGCTGAGAAACTTGTCTCGCCTTTCAAAACAAGCAATTCATGGAACAGAGCAACATATTGTTTAGTCTTTTTCTTGGTGTTTTCATTTTTCCGTCCGTCTATGAACTCCTATGCTGCTAAACCTAGGCTCTGAAAACGGTTAGTCTGATTTGAAGCCATCTTTCTCAAAAAAGGCGTCGTTGTCAGTGTGATAGTGGCTTTATAAGGGTCGTAGTAATGTATTTCACATCCAACAAACTTTGTGGCCTCATGCAATGCACGTATTTAGCGATGAATGAAATTACGAGTTACGGCGCCACTGTCACTCCGCCGATGAATTGTTAATACGTTTGTATTTTTAAGCGTAGTGCTGGTGGGTATTATTGTAGATTTATTCCGATTACTTCGAGAAGTTGACATCCTCCAGGTGTAACGTGAGATTTTTAAGGTGAACGCACGAGAAGATAACACCGTCCAAAGTAATGAATCTAGGAGCGTGCTCTTACAAAAGATTTTAAATCTAGGGTCTCGAAGGTGCCATTTTTCATTTCAATATTGAATGATAAAGAAAACAATAGATCGCTTAGGGCGAAGAGTCAACTTTCGGCGGATGGGATTGAGAATTTTCTCTTCTAAATGCTGTTTTATGGTATCAACAAGCATAAAGAAGCTTCAAAGTGCTCAATTCAGGCGTCAACCATGAGTTGTATGGGTAAATTTGATATATAGTTAAGTCCGCTCTTTGCACAGTGTTGTTTGTAATTTTCGAAAATGAGCCCGCTCTGCTAACAAAATTAAACCGAAATCATAATATGTTTTCTAATTTACATACCCCTCTCTCTTATTTTAGTTATTCTGAATAAAAATGTCGCCGGGAACAAGTTGGACTTTTAAGCAGAGGCGAGATTGAAAGTTGCATGTTTACGGTCATGGCAGCAGAGGGAAATAGGTGTTTAGCGAAAAAATAATTTTCAGTGTCAAAAACCAATGAAAAATTTTAACAATTTACGTGATTTGTTCTTATAAATGATCGATCTAAATATGCGAAGCGAAAAAGTTCTTCAAACAAACATTTTGTGAAAAAACGAGCCATTTATGATGGTTAATACTATCAAAAAATAGGCCTTCGAGCGCAGAACCGATTTTCGCACGGAAAAAATTTATTTTCCATTATTTCGGGAAATCAAGGTTGCTTCGTACACTTTTAGACTAAGACCGATTCATGGGAATAGTTTGAAAGAGATCAATTTTTTTGAACCGAAATGCAATGGTCCGCTTCTTGAGAGATTGCGACTTAAATCTTCAGAAACCTTATCGGCCGATATTCTGCTGGGAGATGTGGCAGCGCATTGAAGTTGCCCTGCTCTGAACTCACTGTAGCAAATAATCTCTCACAACTGTTGTTTTACAAACTCACAAATTGTTCTAACTCGACATATGTACAGTACTACAAGCTTCTGAACTTACGGTATTTTTCAGGAATATTAAGACAACTAAAACTGAGTAAATTGAATAGCGCGTTCAACCATTGCCTTTTTTTTTCCTACGAAATTTACCATTCAAACCAAAGAGGAAGAATTGTACACTTGTTTTATGATAGAAATAATAATGATAATAATAAAAAAGACACAAAAATGAGAAAGCAAAGGAAGCCCAGGCATTGAAAAGTTTCTCTTAACCATCCTCGTTTCCATTTTCTTGAGGGTCTCCAAATGGCCTTGAGCCGTAATTTTCTACAAAAATAGATTCCAATCCTAAAATATCTCTTTCATGATCAAAACCCCTAACCAACTTTGTAAGCAAAATTTGAGCCAAATCAATGGGCCTGTCTGTCCGCAGCTTTTCGATTGCTTTTGATAAGGTCGAACCAACACTTGAACAAGGAAATTTTATCAAATCGCTCGGTTCAGGAAAAATCGTTCGCTAAATACATCACAGAGAACTTGTGATTGAAATTTTCGAATTCAATCACAAAAAGGGCAAAATTACGAAAATTTTACCCTCATTTTATTATGGTAAGGAAAAACCCATTTAATAAACGTTCAAAAGCTTGTTGAAAGCTTGAAAAGTTCAGAAGCTTGTAGTACTGTTACGGGAAAATTTACTGATTTTCCCGTGTGTGTTATTCGGAGCATATTTATTCGTAAACTTTCACATTTAACCATTTCAAGTCCTTTCATTTCAATAAATCAAAAAATGCATAAAAACCACAGTAGCTTTTATAATAGATTTTTGTTGTTACTCGCTTTCATCATATGCACCTGCTTGTCGGCACTTTTGTCATCTAGTACATGGTTTTTTTTTAGGTAAATATAAGTGCTAATGGTCTTTCTGGAAACATTGGTTTTCATGGTAGATAGCAGCTGAGTTTAAACGCGTAAATCTAATTTCTTTTCATGCAATGGTTTCCAAACCAATCTTGCGTAAATAAGCAGAAACTTTTAATTGCTTTTCCGTTTTCTATTTCCTAAGCTGCGCTGCTGCAATGAAGATAGGTATTGTTTTCTATATCAGAGCTGTAAATTCGCACCTAGGTTTCCTACCTTAATGGCCTAGAGTTTATTGCATCCGTCTTTTTAATTTTGAGATTCTATCCGTCGTAGAAACAGATGGAATAATTAAGTAGTTTTTGTTTAGCTTCAAAGAGACTTTTTTCCGCTCCTTTGTGTCCTTATCCAAATATTGCGATTTGTGTAACAATAGCACTTCGCACCAGTTACTTCTTAAGCAAGTACCTTGTACAGCTTTGATGATTACAAACTAGAGTATGCTAGAGGTCATGTCGCTTGTTGGCCTGACGTAGAATAAAAGTACTGTGGAACCAAAGATTGTCTTATCCTTGACGTCCGTATAAGCTCGCTCGAAGCAGATCTCCGTGTACCAGGAAATCGTGACGAGTTTCCGTTCTCGCTGCCAAGTCGTCTCTACAGAGTTATTCCCCCCAGTTGTTGTTGTCCCGTCCGCGAAGATTCAGTCCTTCAGTTTTCCAGTTTTGGGGCCAAAACTTATCGTCACAGTACTGTACATATGTCGAGTTAGAACAATTTGTTAGTTTGTAAAACAACAGTTGTGAGAGATTATTTGCTACAGTAAGTTCAGAATATCATGCTGTTTCCCATGCCGACATTGAAATATTTTCTGTGGAAAATGATAGATTGACGAATGTGTTACTTATTGATGGATGTCTTGGAAGACATTCGCGTCTGATAAACAAAACTAAATAATGGACTTGACAGATTTACCTGAAAATATAAATACGTTGCTGCACTATGAGCAACATGGGTTCTTACCACGAACATTTCTTGTCACTTGAAGATCTTGATGATAATGATAATACGTTTATATCAGTAATGCGCCTGAAGACTAACTATCGTCATTTGTTGACAGGTACTTGGACAACAACCAGTTGGAGAATTTGCCAAAAGACATATTTATGAACAATATCAAATTAAGAGAGCTGTAAGTCAACAGTGAAGGCTATTCTTTCTAATTTTAATCATGCAGGCAATGTACAGGGACGATGAGTAGGGACAACGAAAGACTTACAGGGATGATTGTGACAGTTACAACATTGCAATGATCAGACATATTCACCAAAGTCACAAAGTGTATTATTGTTTTAAAGAATATCGATAGCTAAGGCTAAGCTTTTTAGTCATCATTCAGACAAACTTTACGATGTATCCACTCAGTCCATTAGTTGGAAGGAAGAGGCGGGGAATAAGGTTGGGTAGCCACTGGAGGGTAATATCTTCCATGTTAGGAGAAGGGAGTTCGTCCACTCGCGCTTGATTCTAAATCTTGGATAAGTTCGTTACAGAAAATAAACAAGTAACATGAATTTGATACTTTTTAAAGCTATGCAAACCCCTAATTGTGTCCAACGTTTGCATAACTTTCTTGAATCCTCCCAGCTTTCCTTCGTGTTTAGATGAGAATATATATACACAGAAAAAGCTCTCTGCCGTTTAAATATAAAATCGACGGAATCCGCGAAATTTTCCGAACGTTGCTAGAACAATGAAGAAAAAAAAAACCATGTTGGCCTTTTTTTTTTTTTTTTTTGCCGCAAATATTCCATCGACAGCCTCGGAACGCATCTGGTTTGCAAATGTTTCGGTGCTTGAACTTGGCAGCTCAATTTAATAGAAATTAAGAGCTAATGTCAACGTGCATCAGACAAACAGCGGCAAGTCGCCCAAAATTTGATTTCACTCCTACTTTCATGTTTGGTAACCCAATATGTCCTGATAATTGTGGTGTAGGTTTTTTGTGAAAATATATTTTAGGTTTCGAGACATAATTTTTTTAGTTTGACCGCTCAAATACGCAAATTTTTACCATGAATATTACCCGAGTTGTGTGACCTCATGTAACGAATTTACTTGACCTTCGGTATTTCTGTCAACATAATCCTTTGTTTTATCATCTAAACTTAATCCTCTGTCATTACTGAAGCTGGCAAAGAATTAATTAGGTTTTGGTGAATGTTTTTGTCCGACATACTTTTCCCATGTCGAAAAGTAGCATCAAAACAAAGACAGTTTTAACAATGACCGATATGACAGAATCTACTGAGTTTCCAGATTTAAAACACAAAAGCATGGTTATAAAGTTACTGTAAAAACTGAAGGAGTGAACAAAATCATTAAATATCTAATACACTTTTTTTTATTAACTGACAGTCTATTTACCAAACTTTATTCCTTTTATTCCTCTTTCTTTGACTGTCGTCACCTAACCTGTTTGTTAATGCATTATTCTGGGCAGATAGATGATTTTCTAGTCTGCGTTTTATGCCCTCTTTAGGCTCCCCATAATTAGTGAAGTTTATATGCTAAGATTAGCCACATTTAAAATAACTTAGAAGGCAGTTTTGTTGAACAATGGCTAACTCTGTTCAATTTACTGACCCATAATTTTTTGTGTGAAATGATAGACTAATTGTGCCATCTTTGTGTTTTCAAAACAAGTTTTCTCAAGTCTGTGAATAAGAGTCCTTCTCTTTCCTCTACATTTTGTATTAATGCGAGCGGCTATCTGATTCCATTGCTCACTAAAAAATGGCGAGTCAAACTTTCTTTGTAAAACGGGCACAAGAAAGCCTAATTTTCCGCTGTCCAGCCGGTGGAAACCTTTAGTTCTCGACGTGTTGCACCTTACCATCTCCTAAGAATGAGTAATTGCATTTTGAAACTTGATAATGAACGACTACGAAGCGTCTGCTTGTTCCTTTGCGCGTGTAAACATATTGTAGTGTAAATGACCTAACTATGGAAACCAAAAGCAAGTGAATACACGCACAGGGTCCAGAGGAGTTTGAAAATTTAAGTTGGCTGAGTTTGCGAGCTAAAAAAGACTCGTTAGTACCTTCGACCATGTTAATTTTAATTATCCTCACGTTAAATTTGCGTTGCGCAAGGTATATACCGCAGTGCTAAAGACGAAGAGCTCGTAAGATGCCAAGATTAGCGTTCAATTGTAGGTTGTTTCACGGCTGGTGAGCGCGTACGATTTTTATTCACAACGAGTGAATAAAATTCGCACAAGTGAACCAACCGTGAAATAACTTATTTATCATATACGTTCCTGGATTTATAAGCGAACAGAACTCAAAGATAAACATATCTTTATTTTCTTTCAAAGGAAAACAACGCGCGGTCAAGCCCTCACAGTTCGAGAGTTGCACTGAAATGGCTTCCTTGTAAAATACTTTACATTTAAATTATCGAGCAAAAATGCCGTTAAAAGGCAGAGCTAGTAAGAATGAAATAAGACATCCTGAAAATATGTCGAAAAACCCGAGACTTCATTTTTTGTTGCTTATGAGGACCCGCATGCTTGAATTGACAAACACCAGTAAGAATCCGAACCAAGAGGTTTGATTCTTTTGTAAGTTTTGCTAGGGTTTTCCTCTCACACTGAAAGTGTGGGCGATTTAAAGTGTTTATTGCCGCACCTATATGTCCTCCGCTTAGAACAGCGCCCGAAAAAATGAGAAACGGGCTGCTCTGCTGCTTGCTTGCTTTGCTGAGAAAAAAATGGACGAAATGTTTGATAAGTGAGTTCGTCAAACTCGTGCTTTCTTTTCTCCGGAATAGAAGAGCCAGACTGGGGAGTTATTTCTCTCGAATTCATTCCAGTGAGAGTGTGACTCATATTCAACTGTTGTTTCTGTGAGACGGTAGAGTACCGAGTGATACTTTGAACGTTTTTGTGTCCTGACAGTTGCATAATAGCAGTTGGCGGTACGTCGTTGTTGCCAGATTTTACATTGAGTACTGTTAAAGTAAACGGTGCATCGTTGGTTTCCATTTCCGCGGGTCGCTTTTCTGCGTAGACTTTGTAGGCTTTTACTGGACATTTCTGGTTGTTCGGCACAGAAAACATTTTCGGTGCAATGGCTCTTACATTCCATGGATCGTTTCTTGAACGAGTTTTGGTTTGTCTTTCATTGAATTCGAGGTACTCCTTCCCTATGAAAGTTTTGAAAAAGTTTTACGTCTCCCCTTGAACACATTTGTCTATGCTCCTTGCAGCCAAGTAACTGAAAATAGATTATGTTGTTGAGCCATACCGTGTTTAAAAGCGCTTCTGCCGTGGAACTTCCCAAGAGATCCTTTTCAAACAGAACTTGAATATCTTCCTCACTTAAAGCAGCAGAAGCATTCGGCTTGTTGCCCATACCTTTCCGTTTTAGATCCCTTTGCTTTGACTGAGGTGCTTTCCGAGTTTGCTCGAACTGGACGTTTTTCATAAGGCAAAGTCCATAGTATATTTTTCTTCGAATGGCGCTGAAAACTGGCGAAGAAAGTCCTTAGGGAATTAGGCTCGTATTCCTCGTTGTGTTCTTTTTTGCGAACCGTTATAAGGAACTCGCTGAGAAACTTGTTCAGCGCTTGAGGAGTCATTCGTCCATTCGCCTCGTCTTGCCTTTCAAAACAAGAAATTCATGGAACAGAGCAACGTCGTGTTTTTTGTTTGGTTTTTTTTTGGTGTTTTTCGTCATAAGGCAAAATCCATAGTTTTTTTTTCTTCAAATGGCGCTAAAAGCTAGCGAAAAATGCCCTTAAGGAATTAGGCTCGTATTCCTAGTTGCCTTCTTTTCTGCGAACCGTTAGAAGGAACTAAACTTGTTCAGCGCTTGAGGGGTCATTCGTTCATTTGCCTCGTCTTGCCTTTGAAAACAAGAAATTCATGGAACAGAGTAACATATTGTTTAGTCTTTTTCTTAGTGTTCTCATTTTCTGTCCGTCTATGAACTCTTCTACTGATAAATCTAGGCTCCGAAAACAGTTAATCTGATTTTAAACCATCTTTCTTAAAAAAAAAAGAAAAGTGCGCCTAAGCTCTTAGAAATGTGCAATTTGTCGGTCAAGAGGAGCGGCGAGCAAGCGACACGGTTTTTTTCATCAGTGAAAATAATGATAATCGTATGACCAATCAGCTGACGTCTCTAGCGCGAAGAAACTATTTTTGTCTCGATGAATTTTGGCGCGTAAATCTCGGTATGTATATAATAATGAATAATACGCGGCTTCGCTCGGAAAGCTTCGGTTTGCGCCGGCTAACTAGCGGTTATTTATTTTAAAATTGCCGACTTGCATAGAGTGACAAACAGCGACCTAGTCGTTAGGGGGACATGGAGCCGGCAATCTGTTGCTAAAGGATTGATAGGGCTTATTAACTGCGTGAAGCGATAAGGATTTATATTTCACGCGCTAGGATTAACTTTTAAAACAGTAATTCATGTGTTCAAACTGAGCTCCTCTGGACCTTGTGAAACACGTCGTGCTCACTGAATTCCTCGTGAAAATCCTGAGGGAATGTGATTTGACGTGAGTTTTTACAACTTTCGAAAAGGACAGGAGATCTTCATTTTCGCTTATATTCTGTTAGTAACATACTTGACAAACACAAGTGACAAATTAAGCTGGGTTGTAAAAGATAAGTTAGGGTGTTGAGGAAACAAAGGAACTTAGCGTGTTAAAAAAAAAAAAAAATCTAGGGAGTTATAGATTCAAAGCTCTACCGCGCTGGCCAGATATGAAAAATGACTACCAACACGCTTTCCAGAATCAATTGTTTTTATGTACATATCTGCACGGTAAGCGTGTTATGCTACTGGCGCGCGAGCGTGTTATAACGTGCCGCGTGCGTGCGTTCATCTTATTCCCTGAAATCCGTGGAGTGTCACAAATAATAATTCCGATACTGATTTGTGATAGGAAACAAAACCAGGCAATGGGGAAAAAGGTTTTTCTCCGTGCTGATATCCATTATTTCGAGCGCTTAAATTAGGTTTGTGTCCATTGTGTCCTTTTTCCAAGCCTTTTGGGTGTAAAATATTTTTAAAGTCTCTGAGGGGTGGCTGGAATATTTAGGAAATGAGAAATGTGTACAACATTGAACCAGATAAATTGCATTGCTTTTAGAGAGAGGATTCTTGCGTTCATAAATGTAAAGAAAGTTTTATGAACAGAAAAGTGTAAGATATGATATAAAATGGAATATGAAAGTAGCCCCAAACAAAAATTTTGTAACAAAAACTTTCTCTAAATCTCGTTGTGAATGACTTTACATTGGCGATTTTTTTCAATAAGTTAAAGTTTATTACCTGAACAACCCATTTAAAACAAAAGCAAAAAAGGAAAAAATAATAATAGTAAATGTAACATACAGTCGAGTTATAAAGAAAAAGCAGAATCTACTGAGCTTCAAACTTTGAAAAGACAAAAGGATGGTTATAAAGTTACTGTAGTAATTTATGACAGTCATGTATATTTCATAATCGCTGGCAAGTAAATTTTGCCGAACTTTGAGTTCGTCTCAAGATGAAACAACTCAAATACACAATTAAATATTTACAGTGAGTTTATAACCATCCTTTTGTCTTTTAAAAGGTAGAAGCTCAGTAGATTCTGTTATGCTACTTTTCGACATGGGAAAAGTATGTCGGACAAAAGTATTCACCAAAAAATAAATATTCCTTTGCCAGCTTCAGCAATGACAGGGGATTAAGTTTAGATGATAAAAGAAAGGACTATGTTGACAGAAATACTGGAGGTCAAGTATATTCATGACACGAGGTCACACAACACGGGTAATATTTACGGTAAAAATTTGCATATTTTAGCGATCGAACGAGAAAAGTCGTTTCTCGAAAACTGAAATATATTTTCACAAAAAAAACTGCACCACAATTGTTAAGACATATTGGGCTACAAAATATGAACGTAGGGGTGAAAACGAATTTTGAGCTACTGACACCCTGTCTAGTTGGATTGCGGGAAAATACTGACACACTTGCGCGTTTGATTCTTTGTGATGACTGTTTGCGAATACATTTTATCAAAGGCCATGTTTAGTACTCAGTTAAATGACGCTCATTTTATTGTACTTTCTTCCTTCGACTCACGAGAGGAAATAACAGTTTAATCGATTTATTTTTATGCAGCATATGGTTGAGTTTTTTAAAAGCGGCGCGCGCACGAATTTTTTTTTTCTTGAAGGCATTCGCGAGTATATGTAAGAACAGTCTATTAGTTACAAGTGGTGCTTTTTTCTGGAGTACAATTGCATTCAAACATCCGCATAGAGCAAAAATGAACGATGAACTATGGATTCGAAACTGAGCAAGATTCATGACCTAAGAGACTTTCATTTCAAAGTGACATCCACCTGAACCTTTGATTTAAGTAATGACGATTTTATATATTTTTATTGGCTGCAGTATTCATTATTTCAGTAACTTGTAAATTATTGCAAACCTAGTACTCAGATGGAAGACCATATAAGCACCAGCTTTAACTATTGTCGTGCTGAAATAAAGTGTATGTATGTATATGTAAATTAGAGTCACAACGATTTTGTTATCTGGGACTTACACGGAAGGCATTGAATTTGGGGAAAATAAGTTTGATAATATCACAAGATACTACTCGGTTGTAAGGTCAGGTGACACGTTTAGACTATACCCGTAAAAAATATTTATGGATTATGAAGCGAGGCTTTGTTGCAAAGACGATTGTTGATGAACAACTGTCAGAAGCTGAAACGAGCTCCTCCGCTTGCGGATGATATACAGCCCGGTTACTGAGACAAGACAAAAAGAAATAGCAATCTTTTCTTTCTTGCTGTGGATTCAAGGCATTTCGTAAGAGCATGAGCTAAAAGCAACGAGATAAATCAAGCAAATAAATAACGCTTAAATTATAAAGTGACAAATTATGAGCGTAAAAATTGCCGTATTGGTACTAATTTTCGCGTCGCTTTAATTCCGCGATTTGCGAACTTAAAGCGACGCGAAAAAAAAATCCCGCGAACTTTAATGTCGCGAAATTTAATATCCTCCTATATTCCTTGTTTTCACAATTTAACGAGGAAACATATGTCTACGTATTTTGTATAATGTGTAAAAGCTTTATGGCATGCCTACAGATGACGAATAACAGTTTAACAGTGACTGTCAAATTTCACTATCTGCGTTGCTTTGACCTCTTCGTCTGCATCGCTATCATCGTCTTCAGGTCCTTTCAGCACCTGTTTTGAACAGTCATCGAAATGGCCATCTATCCCGTGTTTTTTTAAATTTGAAACGACAACCTGTTTATAGTTTTTGAGTATTGCCTTGTTCCTTTCGGATCCATCTCAGCTGTACCTTGTAAGGGAATTTCCAATCCTCCTTGCACTAGTGAAGATCTTCTGTGGTTCTTGCCGATGATGCGAGCTTGGTGAATCCTCACTCGAATGAAGGTTCCTCGGCTACTTCAGCAGCAAGAAAACGTGGAAAATACCGACACTATTTGGCTGAAACATGCGCCAAGATTGGGAAATATGCCAGTGAGAATGGTAATTCGAAAGCCATCAATCAGTTCAAGGAGGAACTCCCAACATTAAAGGAAAGCACTGTAAGAACTTTCAAGCGGGCTTATGAGAGGAGACTACGCGAGGAGAAGAAAAAAGGTAAAACAGACGCGACTGTCATTGCTATCCCGAGTGACACCCATGGGCGACCACCAATACTCTGTGACTTGGACAGTATATTAATCTCTCTTCTTAGGAGCATTAGAAGCAGAGGTGGAGTAGTTAATTCCTGTGTCGTGAAGGCAACAGCGCTAGTGCTTGTTGATAGTAATAAGACGCCATATTTAAGAGAATTTGAGCCTACGGTGACTTGGGTGAAGTACATTAGTCCATATAGGCGCTGCAATTTTACTCGCCGAGCTGGAACAACCACTCGTCCTCCAGTTCCCAGAGAGTGTTTGAAGAATGTAAACTTACATTTCTAACTGACATTAAAAAGATGAGGTTTTAAATTCCCCAGAGGAATCGCGATTTCCCAGAATCCGAGACATTACTGTAATGAAGATGAAACTCTAACCTTGATAGATAAACTAATCGCCCCTATGTCGAGAGGAAAAGAAAGGAGTTCAAACTGGCGCCAACTCAGAAAGCTCTACTGATCTGGGATGTGTTTAGAGGCCAAAAAACCTCAAAGGTTTTGAAGAAACTGGTATCGCTAAATATTGCGATTGTGTCGGTGCCCGCCAACGTGACCTACTTCTTTCAGCCTCTGAATCTCACCGTCAATGGGGAGCCCAAGAGATTTAACAAGGACAAGTTTACGACATGGTACTTGGAAGAAGTAAAGCAGCAGATAAAATCGGGAGGCGACAGCACTAATATTGATGTAGATCTGCGACTAACAGTCCCAAAACCACTTAATACCGTCTGGTTGGTGGACCTTTACAACCACCTGAGTAGTCTTGTTGGTGTGGAACACATTGCAAAAAGATGGGAGAAAGCCGGGATCTCCGGCCTCTTAGATGGACAAACAGATCTCCCTCCAGAAGACTCCTTCACTGACATTGAGCTCGCCCTAGAAATTGATTAGAGGCCCAATAACTTTATGGCAAAGGTACACAAGCTCTGGTCTAATTCACGACTACAGTGTAAATGTGTATTATACAGTAACAAAGAACGTTAAGCATAAGGATAATGTCTTTGACTATGCCTATGGTACATTATGCGGTTTCTATAATTTGGTTTTGTTATGAGTTGATGATTTTCAGCAATAAGAAGTGTGAAATAATAATAAAATTATCGAAATAATTTCGCGAAAATTGATTCCGGAAGAAAATAATTTTGCACCAAAATCGCGAAAATATAGACCCGTGAAATATGCCGACCCTTTTTTTCGCGAAATTAAGTGCCCGCGAAAATTAGTACCAATAAGGTACTTGAGTCTTTCCTTTCCTACAAGAAAAAAGGTATCTCTGTTAAAAATAGAATACTTATAAATTAAATTAACTAATTGGACGCTAATGTGAGTAGATCATAATTGGAAAATGTTACGTGAACCGGAGACAAATCGGTACCCACACCTTTCCCTGTTCGTCGATATTTGATATGTAATTGAGTTTGCTCTTTATGCAGTGTTGGTTTTAATTTTCGAAATGTGCCAGCTGTGCTAAAAGTTCACCAAAATCACAATATAGTTTTGAATTTGCATACTCCTTTATCTTATATTAGGTAGTCTGAATAAAAATGTCATCGGGAACAAGTTTGACTTTAAAGCAGAAGCGCGATTGAAAGTTGCATGTTGACGGTCACGGAAGCAGAGGCAACACAGATGTCAAAAACCGTTGAAAAAGAAAAACGTACGTGATTTGTTCCCATAAAGGATCGATCTAAATATGCGAAACAAAAAATATTCCTCGAAGAAGAATTTTGTGAACAGACGAGCACTGCAATTTTTGCCATTTATGATGGTCGGCACTATCAAAAACAGGCCTTTGAACGCAGACGCGATTTCCGCCGGGGAAAAATTTATTTTTCAATATTTCGGAAAACCAAGGTGGTCTCAAATAATTTTAGACTTGGACCGATTCATGGGAATAGTTTGAAAGAGATCAGTTTTTTGGACCGAAATGCACCGGTCTGCTCTTAGAGAGACTAAGACTTCAGGAACCTTATCATACTGGGAGGTGTGGGAGCGCACTGAAATTTCCCAGCTCTGAATTCACTGCAGCTCAATGTTGTTTTAGAAACTAACAAATTGTTCTAACTCGACATATGTACAGTGCTACAAGCCTCTGAACTTAAAGTTTTTCAGGGATATTAAAACACATAAACTGAGTTAATTGAATAGCGCGTTTAACCACTCCCTTCTATAATAATAATAATCATTCATCATCCTAATCATAATCATAATCATTATCATAATCATAAAAATACAAAAATGTGAGAGCAAAGGCAGCCTACGCATTGAAAAGTTGCTCTCAATCAGCCTCGTTTCCATGTTCTTAAAGGTTTCCAAATGGTCTTGAGCTGTTCTTTCCCACGCAAACAGAACTTAAAATATCAATTTCATGATTAAAAACCCTAGCCAAGTTTACAAGCAATATTTAACCTCCACAGTGGACCTGCCTATCCGAAGCTTTTCCATCTGGCTTCATTTTTACGGACTATCGCTATTTAGAAAGCCGAACCAACAATTAAAAAGGAAATTGAAATAAATCGATCAGTTCAGGAAAACTCGTTCGCTTCATACATCACAGAGAACTGGTGATTGCATTAGCGAATTCAATTACAAAGAGAGCTAACGTTGCGAAAAATGTCTAAGCTATTTCAAATGCTCTTTACGTAAACTATTGTTTGCGTTCTCCCTTTATTTCATAATGGTAAGGAACAAGCCACTTCATAAAAACTCGAACATCATGATGTTTCCTATGACGCCATTGAAATCCTTTTTGTTGAAAAATAACAGATTGACGAATGGTTAACTTATGGATGGATGTCTTTAAAGACATCTACGCCCGAAAAGCGAAACTAAATAATGGTATTGACAGATTTACCTGAAAATATAAATACGTTGCCATATCAGCAACTTGGGTTCTTACCAAAAACATTTCTAGCCACTTAATCATGCAAGCAATATAAAGGAACGACGGGCAGGGACAACGAAAGACTAAAGGGATTACTGTAACAGTTACGACATTGCAACGATCAGATATTCTTTAAAGTCACAAAGTGTATCGTTGTTCATAAACAATATTATTAGCTAAGGCTAAGCTTTTTAGTCATCAATCAGAAAAACTCAATCCGGTTCATCGGTTATCAGCCCAAGTATCTTTGGAGCATTAGGATGTAAGTTTATGAGAAATTTTCAAAGGCTGAAACGACTAACTCTGCTAGGATAGGAACCTTGGTTACCTGGAAAAGACAAAAAAAAAATGGCGATTTTCCTTCCATTGCTGTGGATTCAAGACTTTTCGCAGGAGCATGGGCGATAAAGTGGAGCGAAAGCGGGACTTGAGCCCAAAATCTACCTACAACGACTTTTTTAAAAATCAAGATTAAAGCAACGCAATAAATCACGCAAATAAATATGTTGTGACGAAATAATGCTTGAGTCTTCCAATTTCTAAAAGAAATAAGGTGTCTATGGAAAAAGAGAATAATTGAAAATTAAATAGACATTAACTTATCAGAGACTCTCTTAAGAAGAATATGATTGGTAATATAAGAAATTACTTTTCAAGTTAACCTTAACTCCCCCCCGACTACCTTCCTCAATCCCTATGCATGTGGTACAAAGGGATACAAAGGCTGCTACTTGTTTTATTGGTTTTTTTGTTTCACTCTTAACTTTTTTCTTCTGTTGTTGTTTTCTTGTGTGTGTACAGGGATGCTAAGGATGTTTTTTCTTTATTTCCCTTTTTTTTCTTTTTTTTTCCTTTTTGTGTTGTTTTTCTTTTTGCATGCTTTTTTTCTGTTACGTAGTATTAGAGAAAACTGAAGTAAGATAAACATCGTTTGAATAGATATCATGCATATTTGAGTCAAAGAGTTTGTAGTAAGGTTGATGATGTTATTGTTGTTCTTGTGTAAAGCTTTAATGCTTGGAAAAATTTAGGTTTTTCATCATCTTTAACTTCATCTATACTTTGATATGTTTTCTTGTAAAAGGACTCTTGACGAAAACAAGCTAAAGAATTTGTCTTCAGGCATTTTTAGAAACAACCGCCGTCTGTATAATCTGTAGGTAGGGGTTGTCTTTATATTTATTTACAACATGGTTAGAGATACATATGAGATGACGAGAAGGAACAACCAAGATTTTTGTGACACGTAGCTCTGATTTTAGTTTGTTCATGTTTGCTCGGATAAAATACTGCACTTTTATGAAATTTGTTTTAATTCAAAATACCTCAGAGCATCTACTGCACTGAAAATCGCATGAACTCGTAATGAACCCTTTCATCGTTCTTTGTACGGTCTGTGTTTCATGGAGATTTTGATTTCAGTGCAAATTGAGACTGCGGGTTTGATATGTCTATGAATGCGCTGTTTGAAATAGCCTTTAACGTAAGAAAAAGAGGCTACGCCGTATATGAAAACACTATTTCAATATTTATCATTAGGCCGTAAATTGGTGTTGATGCATAAATTAGGTGGTCATTATTAAAACAGAGGAAGCAGAAAGAAAAAAGCTAGTAATGAAAGTACTTACAATATCAATGATAGTAATTATATTAACTATATTGATAATGACAATGATAGCATAAATAATAATAATAATAATAATGATAATAATAGTGGCAAGTAGTGTGGTCTTGTGTTAGCTCCACCGCTAGAAGCTTCGTTCTACACCGGGGCAAGCCAAGCTTGGAGCACCCAGACGCATCTGAATAAGTATTAGTATACCTTGCTAATTGTTGAGCCTTAAAGGGGAGATACTGGGTGACTTCAAGAGCAGGTATAGAACGTTTTAGTTTTCAAGTTAAGTTACACATTAGGTAACCAAAGGGTAAAAGGAGGCAGTATTGGGCACTGGAGATGAACTCTACACTGCTTGAATGAAACAGAAAAGCGCAATTGATGGTTAAATCAAACGACCATGGAAAATACCGTAAGAAAGGTTAATTACATGGAAATCAAGACGGTAATTTGGGATCAACATGGATATAAACACCTTGGTCTAACTCGCCAAATCCCCCGCGATCAGGCTACTTGCGTGGAGAAATCGTTGGAGAATTCCCAAAGAGTTGGAAGGCGCCACTTAGATGCGAGAGAAGAGAAGAAATTTATGCAAAATATAATTGTAACAGCGAAAATATTCCAGAAGAGAAAAATGCTAATCAGGACGATCAAGTTCAAACGCACTTGCACAACACCTAGAGCATAAGCCCTTTGGGATCTGCTAACAATCTGCCGATCGAGCGGGGAAGTGCGTGCTTTGATTGAAAAGTCGAAGGTATTGTTTGCTCCAGCATCAGTCAACCGGGTAAAAACGTATATCAGGAGATTGACACCAGAACAAAAGAAAGAACAACAAAGACTGACATTGAGAACATAAATAAGAGTGTGATGCAACTAAAAACCGGCACTGCGTATCGCCCACTGAAAACCCTTTTGGCCATTTGTGGCTCGTGAAGTGCGCTCTCTACTCAACTGTTGTTGCCTTTCTGTTGTTGAAAGGCTAGAAGAAAGCCTTGAGTCACAGTGCAACTAAGAATTCTTACAGAAAGAAGAAAGTTTTATTGGAGAAAGTGGATGAACTCTAAAAAAATGTCTATTGCAAAGGCAGAATACAGTAAAATAAATGGCAAACTCCCCTTTGGTCACAATCTTCACAAAAATCCGGAATTTTAAGTTCCGAAGAAACAATGGAAGGTGCTGGAGGAAATAACAAGGCTAAAAAGCAATTTGATGATGAGTTGGAAGGAGCTGGGGAGCCACAAATATTTTCTTTGGCGGGGTGCAGACTCGAATAATCAAATATGTAGCCATAAGTACCTTTGACTAGGGCTAATCATTTAAAAAAATTGTAAGCCAGCTTTTTAACGACGATGCACGCTGGGAGTTGTTAGCGAGCGTTAGAAGCGAAGTAATGATGGTACTCTTTCATTTATTTGAATGTAAAACCATATTATAATATTGCAA
The DNA here is from genome assembly GCA_964027065.1 of Pocillopora grandis. Taxonomy (NCBI): domain Eukaryota; kingdom Metazoa; phylum Cnidaria; class Anthozoa; order Scleractinia; family Pocilloporidae; genus Pocillopora; species Pocillopora grandis. Next base: position 19,121,571 of record OZ034731.1, read on the forward strand.
CGCGTGAAATATTTCACTTCACCAATTACATTTAGATACACCGGGTTTGGGGTTGAATATTTGTTGCCATTAAAATTTAAATGAGAGAACCTTTGGTCGCAGGGAAAAGGTTTGAATAATCGCCTGAATGCTAAATGCGTAGTTGCGAAGCTCGACTATGAGATGTAAAGTCTTATATATTCATTGTGGATTAGCATTTCCCGGTTCGTAATTTCGTGAGACTGATCGGTTAAAATAAAGGTCGCCATTTTTTCTAAATTGTCTGAAAGTCTCAGTTCAGCCCAAAGTTTGGGTGCAGTCGCCTTACATGTTACCTTTAAGGTAACGTTTCTAGGTTGTGTTTGAGATTTTTGATCTGTGACTGCCTCTGTTTCTACCGCCTAGTTACGTCAAGCGACTTGATTTAACGGTTGAAGGAATTTCAAGTGCGGCTTTCAAGTAGCTTCTCAGTTCGAAACGAACTGAGAAGCTACTTCTATCCACTGGAAAATTTGAATCTTAACTTAAAATACTAATATGAATAAATTACATAGTACTTTTCGTACTGACACATTCCACACGAACAATGAAAAAAAGTCTCTGACACTAATCATAGATTAGCACAGTGCGTTCAGTCTAGCATGTGAATAAATATAAGTATAAGTATGAGTATAAGTATAAGTATAAGTATAAGTATAAGTATAAGTATAATTTATTTATCGTCAGGTACACGGGGAGTGGTTGCCCAATCTCCCGAGCCGGGAGCTCATGATAAAAGTGACTGACTAAGATATATATTGTTTGCCTCAGCCTGAAAAAATTCAATGTATATCAAATCTGAAAAAATCGAGTGGTGGCTTGGCTTACAGTTCTGATTTGAAGTAAACAACTGAATTTGTTGGATCAAATGTTTCAATTTATCTACATGTCTTCCCGGGGCACTAGATAAAGGCAAGTTAACCGGTGGAACTTCACTTTCAGAGGGTTTTACAGATCTTGCATGAAGTCGAGGCCGTGTGCGTCAATCTTTCCAAAATAGCGTGGAAAAGCTGGAAACGTTTCGGATTCGGATGGATACCCTTGGAATATCATAAAACTAGCGGGACTCGGAAACAACATGAATTTTAAGCCTTGTCCTACGTTGAAAGAAATTATATTCTCAAGTTAAACGGCGTACAAAAGAAAAACGAAAGAAAAATAAAGGTGCAAATGATTTGGTATTTGTATCCTACTGATGCTTATCGCAAACCTTCGGCATTGGTCTTTCATTTAATTAAAGTGTGAAGCACCCATACCTGTCGAGGGCGATTTTTGCGTACAGGGATTAATTGTGCCACAGTCATTAATCTATGTATTTACTCATATCGGTTTGAGAAAACACAATCCTATTAGTGAAAAATACCTTACATGATGATCCCTCACCTGATGATGGGACCCCACATGATGATCCCAAAATGATAAATTTAAGAGTAAACAAGGAAGACAGCAAACATCGAGTGGAGGAAAAACCCTACTGAGACTAGGATACCATCCAGTCATTTATAAAACAGGCACGGATTGGAACTGGGACGTCATGGGAAAAGAATCCCAAGAATATCTGGTCGGCGGGCTTGAACCCAGACCACTGTATGCAGTACTCTCACCGCTTACCCCTGCTAACTTCTATTAGAGAGCCCTGGAATATACTTCTTTTTGCTCCTGTTGAGGTTTCTAACTTTGAAGTGCATGAAAATACCTTAACAATTAACCTGCTTTGAATGCAATTTTCACTTTATTTTCTTATTATTGAAATTTTAGTGTCTTGTCCGGTAATCCGGTAAAGGAATTGCCGTCAAATATTTTTAGCACAAATACTGACCTGAAGTACCTGTAAGTAGATTTTTTTTCAATTTTAGAAATCACCTTCAACGCATAACAATGATAATTTTCTTTTAGAGTTTATAACTCGCGAATAATTTTACCTCTAAAATATGGTTAAAGATCTAACTGATAGCTTGATATTTGGAATGGTATTAGGAGGCCTTTGTCGATAGTAAAGAAACAATTAAGAATGACAGTATTTGGAGGTTTGTGTTAAAATCCGTACGTAGGAGATTTCAAGAAAAATTGGTATGTTGTGGGTGAGGAACTACGATGACCTACTCGAAAGCTGGAAAAGGCAACCCTCATTATCTCTCAGTTGTATTAAAAAAACGAAACGAAACAACAACAAAAAATTTAATGATTTTTTGTCGCAAGACCATGAGTAAAATAATGTGGAAAATATTTGAAAAAATGAAGAATAATCTGATCTAGTGCTAAATGTTTTCACTATATGGTGCACATGGATCAGCGAACCTGTAGTTTACTTTTTATAACTGAAAACGGATAATTTTAGGTGCACAAATATATAGTTGCAATGAAAACCGTTTTGCTATATCTCTATTAAAGTTTGGCAACCTATAACCCAGAACAGAGCAGACATGCTTCCTAACATTTGAGTAAGGAGCATGCAGGTAGGCTTCTAAGTACTAACTGCTCGACATCCAGGCTCTTTGTGAAAGTTTACTGTCAATGAATAAGGAGATTCGTTTGTCAGGTGCTGGAATTATCGCATCAAGGGCAAGAAAAATTAAAGTGCAAAGCTCACTGAAGGTCCAACCATACGAAGCCCGGAGAAATTTGATAACACAGCTCTCTCTTAAGGGGAAGGGGAATGCGATCTTAGTTTCCGTGTTATGTTTCGTATTTACTCAGGTTCCCTCGTTCCTGCCATTATTTAAAATTATCTCTCCGAACTTCTATTAATATGATTATCATTCTCAAAAAGGGCGTTGCAATTTTCCACCGCCGCAATACACCTGATTACACGTTCTTGCGGCGCAGAAAGTTATGAGAATTAAGTCGCTTTCAAAACATAATTTTGACTCTGATTTTCACTGAGCTTCAAATGACGGTCATAGCTTTATAAAGAGTTAAATTCTCTCCAAAAAAAATTAGTTTACTCAATTCACAAGAGCTAATCACTGTAGCTGCATAAATAGGAAAGTGAAAAGTAAAAAGATGGATGACACGCCCTTGGCGATACCACTGATTTCTACCGAGAGAAATCATAATACAGCTTATCAAGGAATGAAAATTAGAAGAGCTGAGATGGCAATTATTACAAGAATGAGTCCAATCCTTATAGTTACACATCAAGATTGGGTTTACTTAACCAACTATAAAGTAATTTGGTAATGTATTGCTTCTATTTATATGCTGTGCAACACTTATGCATGGGGTCTATATCATTAGGTACTTGTCTGAAATGCAGTTGCACAACCTGCCCCTGAGAATCTTCGACAATAACACAAAGTTGCAGTATTTGTAAGTAACATTTCTTTTCTGTGCGGTTTTTAAACTCAAGATTACCGAGGAGTAAGTCTTATGTACTTGAAGATAACTAAAGATCAAGTTTCCAAGGTGGGAAAAAATCCTGCCTATTTCATCTCATACTGTGCTCCAAACAAATCACGCACGACGGGTCCTCCCGACTAACTCTCACACCTGCTGACAAAACTCCAATTTCAGACCCGGTATTAATAGCTTACCAAATTCGCGTGTCCAGTAGAACAAGAAATTTTACAGACTCAGTGGTACTCAAGACATTGCCACATCTTTCTTGAGGTGCGGCTAAGTTGTGCCTCTTTTGCTGCACAACAGCTCTAAAAGCCTGTCAGCGTTTTTGTTTTAATTTGATATAAGTCAAGGTGTTATGGATTAACCTAAACAGGTTTATCTGATACCTCATTCCAAGTCACCACCCTAGAACTTGTATCAAGAATGACACCGACTGTCATATTCAAGACAAGGAATATGGGTCCAGGACTGACCGTAAAGAGATTCGTTCTATTTACAACAGTCATCACCAGGTGTGTGGTGCCAGTATTGAGGTACCAACAGTGTGGTTTGATGAGTACATAGAATGAAGTTAGTACAAACAAATAATCATTCATGAAACCGAGGCCAATATTTTTTTTAATTGATACAACATCAATAACTGTCAGGGACAACAGCCTAAAAAAGTCTAGGTGATTCCCCTACCAAGAGCAATACACTTCAGGCGTACCTTGACTCTATTATTCATCGGTTTACATGTTGAATAACGCAGACGCCTGAATGACAACGACATGAAAGGGATAAATGGAAAGGCCTTCAAAAACATGAGGAATTTAGAGGAACTGTAAGTAAATAGAATGATACTGTTTTTGAAGGCATTTTTGGCTTTTAAAACAAAGTTATACACGGTAATAGTTAATACTTTCCCTTTGCTGGATAGCAATGCACTAGATTTGGATCTGTTCTGTTACCCATATTGTGAAATGATGCGAAAACAGATAAACAAACAAACTGATAATTTTTGAAGGTAGTCAAACTGTAAAAGTTGGGAAAGGTTTAAATTCTGATTACGCTCAACCGACACCTCTTTTAAGAAAGATGCTTTTCGTGTTGTCACGAGCGTGGGACAAAGAAAAAATTCTGAGTCCCCATGAGGAATGAGAACACGAAAAACATCTTTCTTAAAGATTAAGATATATGAAAATTCACATATTTGCACTGCGGTGGAAAGATGAAATTAGAAGATCCTCGCAGCTAAGAACACTACTGAAACTAGTAGTTGTAAGTAGGACCTGAAAAAAATTTCAGGCCCGTACGGGATTTGAACCCATGACCTCTGCGATACCGGTGCACTACCAGCTCCCAGTTGGCT
>OZ034731.1:19126481-19136481 GCA_964027065.1 Pocillopora grandis
CCATTGGTGGGAATATGGTGACGAAAAAACAGGAATAAATTAGTTGAACTTTTAAATGCGCTCGCTCACGATGCAAAACTTGTCCTTTCATTCATAACGTAGAGAAAATATCGGGACCCAAAAGATCCATTAAGATCATTGATCACTTTACGTGTACCTCCGCCAATGTTATTTACTGCATAACTTGCACTTATTGCAATAAGTTATACATCGGCGAGACAGGAAGACGACTGGGTGACCGATTCCGAGAACACCTTCGCGATGTGGAAATAAATGACAAGGACGCATCCAAGCCAGTCGCTAGACACTTTAATCTTCCTTATCATTCTAAACAGCATATGGCAGTTTGTGGCCTTTCCTTACATCTAGGCAGTTCGGAAAGCCGTAAAACACTAGAACAAAAATTTATATTTCAAATCGGCACCCTTAATCCCCACGGAATCAACGAGCGCTTTTCATTCAACTAATTTATTCCTGTTTTTTCGTCACCATATTCCCACCAATGGCGTAGCTCCACTTTCTACATATAAATCCACACACAACCCACAATTCCTCTAATCGCTCTGACGAAGGGCTAACGCTCGAAACGTCAGCTTTTTTACTCTTTACGGTGGCTAATTTACGTTTTCAACCCAGTTGTCAACACTAAATTACCTGGAAAATTATATATTCTTTTCTTCCATAATGCTATGATTCCACAAAATGTCATGCATCTGTAAATAATTACCAGTATGTTTACCCTCTCTTTAAGATATTGGAAAAGTGACATCACAGCCTCCTTGAAACACAATTTCACTGCTAAACTCTGTGCAGTGAAGTTGTGTTAGGTTGGCTAACTGTTTTCCTTTACCACTAATTCAAACAGAATACCTTTTTTTCAAATTGACAATTAGATAATGTTTACTGTTTATACAAGACCTGAAAAACCACCCCAAGCAGGCAGTGATTTGGGTAAATGTCAACTGTAAAGTAATATTTTTTTTTCTTCTATAATGCTATGATTCCACAAAATGTTGCACCTGTAAACAGTGAATAGTCTCTCCCCTCTATACCAAGTTGCGAAAGTGACACCATACCTTCCTGAAGTACAATTTTCCTGTTAAATTCTTAGCAATACAAAATGATGTTTTCCTTTGGCCATTTCCAATAAAGCAGATGTTCATAATTTTGCAATGTTACCATCACTTGGTTCAGTGTTGTCACTTCAAAAAAATGTTTTCTTACTAATTCAATAAGAGAATTTGTGCAGTATTTTTAATAAATTTGTTCAAACTAAGGATTCTTTTCTCGTAAAATAGATGTGGACAAGAAAAATAATAAAAAAAGAAGGGGTGGAAGAAATGAAATAGTAAAGTAAAGTAAGTTGTAACCTAACAACAGCTGACATTACAACAAACTTGGCTAACATTTGCTTTAAATGTCATTTTTCACAATATTAAGAAAATCTTAAATTTGTCATGCTCATGCAAACTAAATGACATTTTAGAAACGATATGGGGCCCAAGAAATATTTTTCAATTTGTAACAAATAGACATTATAACATAGAAAGTGTGCACAAATTCCTTCTATTGCATCAAAACTTAAATAAATAAACGGGTGAGCACAGTGAACTAATGAGTTTTTTAATCAAAGCAACAAGTGGATGAAACTTGTTCAAGCACTTTCCATGGTATAATGTTTTCATTTAAGACATACTAAGTGTGTTTCTTACTGTCCAACAGAGATTGGTTAGTTAACAACTGAGAATACATTGTTCGTTCAATTCGAGCCACAAATGACTGCATAGTGGCAGAGGCCAGGGCAGTGAACATGGTGGCCATACCCACTACGTCACCATAACTTTTAACTAAAAATATGAAAATGAAATCAACGCTGTCTCTCATTCATTTTATAAATGGCATTGTAAAAGATGAATTCACCTATAACTGCAAATAATAACTTCTTACCAAGCCTAAGGGCCATGCAAGAGAACATTTTCCTGAGGCCCTTACAAAAATAACTGATGGCCAATATTCCTCAGTAGAACTTGAGCAAGCAAAGTTAGCAAGTGATTCATTATATTGCACTTGGACTGAACCCTTTTAATTATAAGTTTGATACCTTTCAAAACAAAAATACATGGGTTATGATCGTTTCAGTGGAAACGGTCTGCATGGAAAAGTACTGAACTAGTAGGAACCAAATCAGTGCTGGTATTTACCTCAAGACTACCTTGCCATATAGTAATGCGAATTAAAGTTAATCTTCCTAACTGTGGTGGACATTCCACCACATAGGCTGTTTATGCATCGGTGCCACTGACTTGTAGGGTAACGTTTGTATTACATTGTACTGCCCAACAGCTCCCCTCAAACAAGCTATCTCAGTTTCCACAATAACATTGTTCCTTATTGAATTGTTGGAAGCCCTACAGCGAAAACATGGAACGTTTACTAAAAGACAGTTCCAAGAATTGACATACAAATTAGTGTCAAAGGAAAATCATGTAAATAATAATTTTGCCATCGTCGTTAACAGTCTTCATCAATAAGCGTCAGTAACAATAAAAACAAAAACAAAAAACAAAAAAAAGAGAGGCGAGAAAGGCTAACTGACCAAAGCTACGAAAGGGATAATTTTCATACAACTCCTCGCTGACCAAGCTGCGAACTTCTTTCTACTTACCTCTACTGAATGAGTTAAAGTCGGTCGTAAAGACTTGCAAGAAAAACTCCACCCTACGAAAGGCTAGCTCAAGATCTCCAATACAAAATAGAACTTTCACGGCTACTGGTAGGAGAAGTACAAAACGTTTACGTTTCACATGGAAAAAATTGAAGTGAAGAATTCGTTAATCACGAACTTAGAGCTTTACGATCGCTAGGGCATTCTGGGAAAGCTACACGTAAGCTCTGATTGGAGCAATAAAGAGGTGTGACGGAGGTGTGTCCATAACCATGGTTACGAAAGTGAAATTTCCAATATGGCAGAATACTGCAGGAGAGAAAATAGTTACTCGTGTATTTGCTTTGCCTGCAACTGATGGTAAACATAAGACGCGGATACATTGCAAGAGCATCACATGGATAAACAGCTCTATCTCTGAAACGAAATTTATTGGCACCACAACGGTAAGTTAATAAAATATTCACAATTCTTTACCAAGTATTAACCCATCTAAACCAGGTTGCAAAATTTGAGACCTACTTCTCTTCCAAGTTTCTCAAAGCAAAGGAATATTGACATGTGTGGTTTTAGGAAATATTGAAGTCTCCCCATGACAGCCAAGCTGTGAATGGTGTATACATTTATCCTAATACACAGAGCAAGAATGAAAACCAAGGGCAAGGAGTTAGTTGATATTAGCGATTTATGCGACGAATTTTACAGTTGCAGTCAATATCAATATCTACTGGGACAACACAATTCAAACTTTATTGAGGTTAAAATATAAAAAAAAAAACTTTATAGTAGTATATCGATCAAAAGTTACAATAGGTGACGAATGAGAGTTAACAAAATAAGTACATTGGTTCTAAAATCCTTCATAGATAGTGATAGTCTAAAACTTACTGAAGTACAATGCGGTTGCTGTCGCATATGTAATCAGAATACACAGTAATAAAATGATTAAGAGATTGCTAATGCAATAAAAAATAATTGGACTTGCTTTATAAAATGTCTGATACCAAAATCCAAAAAATTTCCTGTGATAAAAATTGGGAACGTATTCCACAACCAAATGCAGCAGCACAAACTCTGGGGGTCAGAGGAGTAAATTACTGAGTAAAATTGTGATCAGTACATTTTCAAAGATTTAGTATTGAGCTAAATACAGTACAACCTTGATCCTTGCAAAAAAATCCTTTACAACAACCGTACAATAATTACTGCTTCAATACATATATGTTGTAACTAACTGTAACCTGTAAATATTAACAGACTTTGAAAAGACATATTTTGCTAACTTCCATTTTAACAATGTTGTTGTCTCAAAGTAACACTGATAAGATCTCAAGTATTTCATACCACTTGATAATTTAATAACATTTATATCTGATATATTGGTTTACTAATGCCTGAGTAACAGATAATGATATTATCATTTTTTAATGGGAGGGGGGGGGGGAGGGGGGGGAGCAAGCATAGGAAAGCTTGAAAGTATCTATGGATTGTTTTTTAAGTAAATTTCATTATGGATATTGCAGTAATCACATGCATTAAATTATTATTAAAGCTGACTTTCTGTGCTCATATAGAGTGACAGATAATGGAAAACTAAATGGAATCAATGTTGTTAAATTGAATAAATTTACAAAGTTTCAGTACAAAATACAGATTTCATTACAATCCATCATTACCTGAAACTACTTCAAACATTATGTAAGATGAAAGTGGTGAGTTGTATGTCAGCCAAACTTTTGAAACAAAATTTTCCCTTCAAACAGGTATCACTAGGATTTGGAAATATAAAATTATTATAGGCATGCCTATATTTATTCATAAAAATTACCCTTTACAAAAACATTTGCTACCACACTAAAACGATCACAATTAATAGTGTCTTATAAATTTTTTTCTCAATGTACTAGTTAATGTAGGATCATCATTTGACACTGATCCATTATGTAGAGGAGGAATTTGGATTCAGCAAGATAACCAAATGGAATAATTTAGGAAAGAACAATGCAGCACTACAGATAGTCTTTGAGGAATTGTTATCAGACTGTAAATACAAAATGTATTAAACTTAACAATCTCATAATTTTTTCTTATTTTTTTCATAACTCAAATACATTTTCATGCATACATTGAATGTTTCTGGACAGACTGCACCACTACTTCCACTACCAGTGTATGTCATACTAATAATACATAATCATCATCAAGATTCTTGGTTTTTTTTTCTTTCAAGTAGACAGTTAACACTTAATGCAGCTAGTATACCATGGATATATCAAATCCTTCTTTTTTTTCATTCCTAATGCACTAAGTGGTTAGAATCCATTCCAAAGTGTCTTGTTGCATCTTTACTTAAGTTTGTACATTTGAGCATGTACCTGCCAGTATTGCCAACACCATGCTACATATTTGGTAAACCATTGTCCTTGACTGGAGGAGTTTAATTCACAGACAGAAGCAGATTCTGTGATATGAAAGAATTTTTGAAAAATGTTGATTTAAACCAGATTGAGCAGCCATAAAATTGCAACATCCAATCCATCCAAGCCTGCTTTACAACATTAAGTCAACACCAACCCTAAGGTCACTCATGTAGTCTCATCTCAGAATGAACTTTGTAAACTCAACTCTATCCTGTCATGAATCCCAGGTTCTAGAACTGACCAAACAAACAAAGGATTTTCTCAATCCTTATTAAATTTTAGATAGAGAACAATGACCGATTCTTTGTTGTGTTCTGTTTAGGTTGAACTTTCCTGGTGTTATGGCCATATCTTGTAAAAACATAATTAACATCCAAAGCCAATCTTAAAAAATCTGACATCTGAAGAATTATAAAAGCTACATGTATGATGAGGAGAATGTCATTGTTCACACTGCACACAAGCAATTTCAAAAATACATGACTGCCAGTCCCAAACTGGATAAAAATTCTTATCTCAACACCAGGAGAGAAGCACTGGAAGGCATAACTTGGTTTAATCTTAGTATTTCCCTCTTGATTGCTGTGATCTGTTCCCTTCCATGTAATAAAGTTCAATGTCTTAACACTTTTAAACTTAATGATTCTAAACTGGTTAACTTTTAATTTGTTTGTGGCTATTAATGTTCCTGTTGTTTTCATTGATTTGTAATTGAAATAAGAAACTGCAAGAGAAAACGTTCTTAGTAAACAGCCATCTAACAGTGAAAATCTACATTTCCAATCATATTTGCATGTCTTTGCAACATCCATGACAATAAAATTATTAAAATTAATTTTAGACTATGTAATTGAACTCCACAATCACAAGAGGAATACCTGAAAGAAAACTTACCTCACGCATTAGTTTTTATGTTAATACTGTGGACTTTGAAGGGAATTATGGATTACAATAATAGTTGTTATTATATAAGTCAGGTGGCAGATTGTATTATGTATTAATATCTAAACACCTAGAAGTCATATATATGCTACAAGCTTTAGATCTGTTCATCTCCTTGATAACTTATTACATTTTTAAACATGTGGTTAAAAAGAATTAAGCTATCACATTCCTTTCTGTATGATGATGATATTATTAAGGCTTTCAATATTCAATGTTCCTTTTCATAAATGTTATTAAGACTGCAAATTAAAATGTATGTTTATCAAAAAAAACCATCAGCAAAAAAACCCACTATAGGCATCCATTTGAAGCATTGTTACAATGACTAAAACATAGGGATCTTAGTAGTTTATAGATGTCAACCTTAGGAAATCATAAAACTAAAGATGTCTGATTGTGTTTTGCATCAAATCAATATTTCACTTCAAATATACCATTTTAAAACTTTCCTGAGCTGATTTATGCAAAGTTATAAGCATGATGCTCACAAGCAGTTACACTAGTGTTTTTACATATTTTAGCACCAATCTGGAAACGAAGAGACAAGAATCAACATCAGTTTATATAACATTTATATAATATTTTGTACTGGAATTTTTTTAAAGGAAAATGTGTCAGTGACATCTACATTATATATTATATATGTGTGTGTGTCTAAACAATCAAATTGTTGTATTAAAGGCATCATCAACATAAAAAACAATACAATGTATGGAAATATGGGGTCATACAGAATTTACTTTCAATTGAGGAAAAATTCATGTCTTAAGTATTGTTCAGTGTGGCACCCTTGCATTCATGCTCATTTAGAGTAATATTCTAACTAACTATAATTAAACCATAAATTACAATCAAACTTTCCTTGAAATACTGTGAATTTTCTTGATACATCACATTGTTTGAAATGTAAATGACACAGATGATAAGTCATGAAATCGAGATTACCGATTCCATAATATATAATCTGTGTGGTTTGTGTGACTGATGGAGTCTTTGTCACATCTCAAAAGATGGATCAGTCCATGATTTGGAGAAGGTGATATAAAAGGGAATATTAATTGATTCCTGTGATTCCAAAAATATCAATTTAAAGGCTTTTGAGAAATAAAAATGAATAGTTTTCATCCTGTTTGTTCATATAATACCTTGTGATGAGGACATGTTAACTTTTGGCAATAAGTATGAATATTTTTATATTGACTTTTTTCCTTGTTCCTGCAGACATGCTTTAGAATAAAGTTTGTACTGAAATTTATTCCTCGTTGAGTTGCTTAAATCAAAATCATATTCACAAAACAAATTTCAGAAAGCAAACGGTACTCCAATGCTTCTTTAAAACTGGTCAAAACCATTATCAACCAAGTGATTTTTACTGAACAGCAGTCAGTTACCATTCAAGGAGAAGTAGTGTCCAGAAAATCACTCTTTTTACTTTGCACCAACAAAAATTTAATACAAAGATAGAATACTCACTACAGTTTCAGCCTACTAAGCACTTCCTATAAACCACATCAAATCCTCGCCCTAAAATATTGCGTGACGTCATCGAGCTCAACTTTGACGGGGAAACAAACATGGCTGCTGTTAAGAACCGTATCGTTTCAAGCCAGAACTTGCCCGCAGAGCGAGTGCTCACTCATTTTTTAACGAAAATTACAGCCGCCATCTTGATTTGTATGGCAACGGAAGGCTGGGGAGAGAGTAAAATTTGTACCAGGGGGGCGGGTGACAGTCAAAAATAAGGAGTGGGGTGGGGCTGGGAGAACTACTTTGACTCCAAATCAAACATGGCCTGTCGGAATAGTTTAACGTTAGCTGGCGTTAGCAAAACGCCTGCACTGCAGGCTTAGCCACAACATGTTCCCGAGGAGAAAAAGGCGTCCAAGGACGATAGTGATACGTCTGAAAGAGTTAGAAGTTTGAAATGACGACTGTGTTCGTAGTGAACTCAAAGAAACTGCAAGAGAGTGCCTCTGATGTCTCGAACAGCCCGAATCGGAAAACAGGTTTACGGAATTTATTTGATGAACTCTGTTCTTTTCCGCCCTTTCAATGTGCATGCAAATAGGTATCAGCTCCGAATTTACGTGATTAAGACTAGATCTGAAGATCCCCGCGGTTGAGAATCGAGCCTTGCCAGAATCTGACATGTGTTATAATTCTCTCTTGTCATACCTGTTTTTTTTTTTCAAAAAGCGAGCTTTCTAACAACGTGTTGTAAATAAACCTTGAAAGTGGTACAGTTTTCAGCCTCCAATATTCCAAACCAAGCTTTAGAATCATCGACTGTTTCGACACTATTAAATATTACGCTTTAATTATTACCTCACGTGCGAAAATAGTGTTGTGTTGTTTTGCAGATCACGAAGAGTCTTTAATCGTTAGCTTAAATCGGGCTGTTTTGTTAACAGCACCTATACGCTTAGAAATATATAATTATATTTGCACTGATATTTATCTAACAATCACGAATGCACAAGGCATCCCAAGAAAGAAAGAGAGGGTTATACACCTCAGCTTTGTGATCTGTATTCCATAATGTGCAGCAGTATCATTTTACTTAAACATGTACTCTCAAACCAACTCTTACACTCTCAAATGAGTCAGCTTTAATCAGAATTAATCAGGTTCATCCTTTTATCAGTGGGTACTCAGTGTCCTACAGTGAGAGAGAGATGGGGTTTAACTTTTCATTGTCAAATTGTTAGTGTCCTTTTTTGTTATTTTCCCTCCAATTTTAATAAACAGTCATCAACAAACCAAAACAAGATAAATGAGAGACTTCAGTAAGTCACTAAGAGACAGGACTTCCATACTTTTTCTACTTAAATTCAAATACCACCTACCTGAAATAATCAAACAATAGTCATTATACCAAAACAAAGTGTTTCATTCATTTTAATGAATTGAAAAATAACTTGTTAAGTGCAACACAGGATTTCCATGCTACACACTGGCTTGAAATTAAAGCTTTTAAAGATAACAAAACAACACTAAACGTTTCAGCAGTTGAAAGATAACATAAAAATTCAATGGGTCCATCACCCTCTGCATTCTAATGAGTGATCAAATCAAACAATACAATTATCTTATTTCATTTTCTAACTGGTGGAAAATGTTTTGAGGAATGTGCTCTAGGAATGTACAAAGAGCAGTATTTGTATGAAGTTTTGTTGAGAACATATCATACATAAAAACATATCAAACAGCTCTGACATTTCATAATTTATGGTTACTCGTTATATGTTTTGAAAGTTTTCCAAACAGCACTCCAATGGCTAGTTTATTAACCAAAGCTTTTTTAAACATCACTCATGCCTTTAAATTAAGAGATGTACTTGAGCTCATGGGATTTCCCTCACAAAAACAACTGTGATTAAATTAGATTTGTATAATTGAGCAATAGAAAAAAGGAATGAATTTCATCATATTTGGAAGAAGATGCTCATGTAACTGTTATGCTGTCATGCTGTTATATACATTTTCGATCTGCTCCACTGTGCTCACATGTGCCAGTTCCTGCAAGAACACACCGACAGCTAAGGAAATTGCACAAGAACAATGCTATCATCGAATCCCTAATCTATTATTCCCTATTGTCTGTTTTTAACCCTTTACACTTTAACATTATTATATATGCATATTCTCCATACTTTTCTTTGTCTTCTGACAAGGAGAATTTGCTCAGCAATCAAGAGCTTTTTTTTGTTAATAATCATTTGCCCTATTCTGACCGTAATGTTTAATTAAGGGATGATACTGTAAGGTGAAATTAGCTCCAAGTTACTATTTGGGGTTTGAGTAGTAGAGTGAGTTTAAATGTTCAAATGATAGAAAACGTAGTGTGCCTGGCCTTTTTTTTACTTGCTAACAAGGTGTTAGTAACATAAGGATTCTTATCATTAAAAAAATATATCATATTTTTTCAATTTTTTATCTCTCTAAAGTTTTCTTCTTATTTGATGATTTA
>OZ034731.1:19143981-19601607 GCA_964027065.1 Pocillopora grandis
TATTGATTGTGTTAAATCCAAGTCATGACTTTCATTTTCATTTTCACTTATTGAAGGGAAATTCCCTCTGCCCTCGGTCGCTTTCAGCTGGGAATTTTCCCTTTTTATATTTACGGCTATTCAAATTGAGCCGCAGCTAAATTCTTTAATTTGAACTTAAGATTGTCGTGTAAGGGGTAAATTATCAGGGAATGAAGCTTATTATAGATTAAGGTGTGCAAAGAAAGCCCCGATTTTTTCATTTGCATCTTGGCTTGTTTAACTTGAACTTCAATTGATAAATTTGGAAAAACGAACTCATCGCTGAAGCGCTCGGCGAAGACAAATAATATTTTATTTGTGTTCTTTTTCAGCTAAGGAGGTTCCTCAAGACAAGAGAGATCACGATCGTGAACAAGACAGCTCTTCAGGTTTGGAAACACTAAATATGAACATAAGCTCTTTTCTGCAATGAAATCTTTCATGCTTAGAGTAGAGCTACACTGATTTGCAACTGTAAATACTGATAATGCCATTTGATTTTGTTTAAAGACGTTTTATAATTTGATTAGACCGTTTATACAGTCACATCGACTCGTATTAAAGAGTTTACAAATTAACTCGGTTTTTTATTTCGCCATGTTTTCTGTAAGAGCTTTAGGTAAGTGGCACCAATAGATATAATCAAAGGTCGCTGGGTGAATATTCCAAATCACTGCAATCGAGAGGGCATCCCTCTTTCTCTCTCTGGAATATTGATTGTGTTAAATCCAAGTCATGACTTTCATTTTCATTTTCACTTAATGAAGGGAAATTCCCTCTGCCCTCGGTCGTTATCAGCTGGGAATTTTCCCTTTTTATACTTACGTCTATTTAAATAGAGTTGCAGCTAAATTTTTTCATTATATCATTAAATTGTTGTATAAGGCATAAATTATCACGGAATAAAGCTTATTAGAGATTAAGGTGTGCAAAAGAATCTCAGATTTTTTCATTTCTATTGTGGCTTGTTTAACTTGAACTTCAACTGATTTATTAGGAAAATGAACTGATCGCTGAAGCGCTCGGCGAAGACAAATAATATTTTATTTGTGTTCTTTTTCAGCTAAGGAGGTTCCTCAAGGCAAGAGAGATCACGATCGTGAACAAGACAGCTCTTCAGGTTTGGAAACACTAAATATGAACATAAGTTCTTTTCTGCAATGAAATCTTTCATGCTTAGAGTAGAGCTACACTGATTTGCAACTGTAAATACTGATAATGACATTTGATTTTGTTTAAAGACGTTTTATAATTTGATTAGACCGTTTATACAGTCACATCGACTCGTATTAAAGAGTTTATAAATTAACTCGGTTTTTTATTTCGCCATGTTTTCTGTAAGAGCTTTAGGTAAGTGGCACCAATAGATATAATCAAAGGACGCTGGGTGAAGCTTCCAAATCACTGCAATCGAGAGGGCATCCCTCTTTCTCTCTCTGGAATATTGATTGTGTTAAATCCAAGTCATGACTTTCATTTTCATTTTCACTTAATGAAGGGAAATTCCCTCTGCCCTCGGTCGCTATCAGCTGGGAATTTTCCCTTTTTATACTTACGTCTATTTAAATAGAGTTGCAGCTAAATTTTTTCATTATATCATTAAATTGTTGTATAAGGCATAAATTATCACGGAATAAAGCTTATTAGAGATTAGGGTGTGCAAAAGAATCTCAGATTTTTTCATTTCTATTGTGGCTTGTTTAACTTGAACTTCAACTGATTAATTCGGAAAATGAACTGATCGCTGAAGCGCTCGGGGAAGACACATAATATTTCCCTTTACGTACTTTTTCAGCTATGGAGGTTCCTCAACGCAAGAGAGATCGCGATCGTGAGCAAGACCGCTCTCCAGGTTTGAAAACACTGAATATGAACATTAACACTTTTCTACAAGTAAATTTCTCATGCCTAGAGTAGATATATGTTATTTGCCGGCTGGGCGGTCGGTATGGTGAAAAACTGTGACCGAGGTCTTGAAAATACTGCCCGAGGCCGTAGGCCGAGGGCAGCATTTTCAAGACCGAGGTCACAGTTTTTCACC
Source organism: Pocillopora grandis (assembly GCA_964027065.1). NCBI lineage: Eukaryota > Metazoa > Cnidaria > Anthozoa > Scleractinia > Pocilloporidae > Pocillopora > Pocillopora grandis. The sequence goes on from OZ034731.1 coordinate 19,146,044, forward strand.
ATACGGACCGACTCTTAGCCGGTAAATAACATATTTATTGTTTTTAAACTTGACTAAATTCTTTCCGAAAGAACCCGAATGATTTGTGGACGTAAATACGGCAAGATCTTCCATAAACTGAACAATTTTTTAGTGGGTAAATGGTGGTTAAAATAGAGGTGATGCAAATTTAAGAGAGATGCCTCAGCGAAACATTTTCATTTCCGTAACGATAAAGGTGATTTAAAAGGCTTCCAAACAAACTTTGAAACATTATTTTTACAAGTATCTGTCACAATCTGACACCTGTCAATTAGAGAGCGCGCAAGAAAAAAAAAGCGTAGGAACATTTGAAAACAAACAGAACCAGTTTGGCAAGGACTGTCACGACAATGTTTTCTTCAAAATCAGTTAATGATCTAACGGAAAGTATTATTCACTCTCATCGACCATTCATTCATGTACGAAGATTTACCTCTGTTCATTAAGTAAACGGCGAGGAAAGTAATTGTGAGTAAATTCAATTTTTTTATTTTGAAGTTGTGAGAGTTTGCTCGTTTGTTTGCTGTAATGGCGTGTTTAACTCTGATCTTTCCTTCACAAAAACTAAATTCGAACGGCACACTCCAACGAGACACAAGGGAATGTAATGCGGCCTTTTCTAAAAAAATTCCTTCAATTTCTGTTGTGCAATTTAAGGTACAAATGTCCAAATTGAACGGAATCGGAAAGACTCACCAGGAGCGTATATTTGTTGTAGAACTTAAATTAAAACTTCGCTCGCTCTTTCACTATGAACAAATTGCTCGAGAAAATTCAGATATTAAATGAATGAAAGTTCCATCGTTCAGTTTAACTGTAACCAAATACCTCACGTTTCAACTTTCTGGGTACTTTTTGTGAACGATTAAAATTAATTGCAGACGGTTTTTAGGCCGCTTGTCAACCAACGTAATGACACTATTGTTTATACAAAATTCATTCTGAAACCAATATTTTTCTGTCAACCAAAGTGATTTGATAGAGAGAAAAGAGAGGATTCATAAGTTATTTATCGGCTTGAGGTAGTGACCGACGTGTTTGCTTAAAAGTACTACCCAGCCGGAAAACGAGGTATATTTATGAAAAATGACAACGAAAGTTGGGATGTACTCGGCGACTCACGAAAGCGTCACCGTGGCCCGTGGGCAGAGATAGGAAAATACTGACCGGGTAAAGAACCAATCAGATTGCAAGATTCGTTACCGTGCCCTCTAAAAAAACAATAAAGCTACATATTTGCAAGTTAACTGCAAATATCGATCATAACCTTAACTTTTGTTTGAAAGTAAAATTAGTACAACGGCATGAAGATGGAGAAACAAGAAGCTTATTGATGCTGCAAATATTGCATGGCTTTCAGAGCTGTTAGTTGGATACTAACGGGGAAAAAACTGCGGGCTAGTCTGCCATCTTTAGGTGGATACTTTCATCTCATTTTGCTTAAAGTGAAGTATCATTAGCATGAAACAGGTTCATACCCCATTCATAACAAAGCTTAAAAATGTTTCAAAGCTGTTTTGTCAAACACAGTTTAAAATATTTTTCCGCATAGGAGTTGTTCAAACCAATATTTGTGGACTTCAAGTTGAATGCTACGAAAAATTCACTATTTCAGTTCTCTATTTCTGATTTACATTCGGTTAAGCCTGGTTTAAAGGAAATCTGTCTAAAACGAGGTTTATTTCGCTAGGCAAACTTTATCTGTAACCATTTGAGCATAGAAAGGTATCGGAAAACTTGGTACTTATTTATAATGGTAATGAGACTGAGTAAAGTCCATTAGGCCACTTCCCAGTTCTCGCGGTTCAAAGATCTGGTACTGAAGTTACGGAGCGAGGACGAGGCTAAGTGCAAATTCGCTCTCATTGCTTTAAGGTTTGTCCTTCGGGAAAAAATTCATACGCGTGCTAATTTCTCTTAAATCCTAACAAACTTTCCATCGGAGGAAAGCTTAATAACTGCAGTTTATGATAAAAAATAATATATAGATTTAGCCAAGCCTAACAGCGCAGCTCTTCTTAGTTCATTTTTCAGCCCTTCACTATAACAGAGACTGTCCTAAAACTCTTCCCTACTGGCTGTCGAAGCGTTTCTCCAAGGGGATTTAAAGACCAATCCGGGCAGTGGGGGGGGGGGGGGGTAGGGTGGGGGGGGTTAGGGTGGGGGGGGGAGGGGGAAGAATTGACGGGGGCTGAAGCCGAGGGACGATGTCCTCAACACGCATGTTAATCAGCGGTATTTTTAAGCAGCTGAGTACCCTCGTCAGTGTTCCTGATGGTTTGAGCAAATTTTCTAGGTAAGGAATGTTTTCCTCTTCAGATGTAGTGTGATGATGTGAGCATCAGTTGAAATAATACTAAGGTCGATCAATTTGCGAGCTATGGCTCCCAACGTGCCTCACGCGCCTGTAACAGACGAAGCTCAAGGACCTCAAAAAGCAACTGTGGAGTATGTCGCGTTTTTCTTAAAGACAAGAGGAAGGGCGGCGAGAATTTCTTGCAGTTTTCAGTTTTTTATCAAGTTTTCTGGTGGTTTTGCAGTTTCTAATAGACTGCAATGCCTCCCTTCAATTAGTTAATATTTCTCCTTTTATATGTATATTTCATTCCACGTGCTTCTTTTCCTTTAATTTATTCAATATCATTTAGCACGCGCTAAAAGAAAAGACGAAAAATGAGGCGAGGAGTAAGAAGGAATCAGGAGTAAAGAAAAATAGAAATACGAGAGCCTGATTATTAGAATTGAAATCCCCTATAAATTAAGCGTTTATGTGACTCTTTAAATAAGCTCTTGTCATTCTCTGTAATCGCCATGTCAGTACTTGCTTCAAATTCAGTGTTTTTTGGCGGTGATGCATGCAGCACGTAGGTAGTAGCTTTCTTTTGTGAATTTTTTCAAGTGCGCGATGTAAACAAAATATGCAAATAAAATGAAAAAGAGATGAGCGATTGCCGTGAAAATTCTCTTAGGAGAGTCGCCCAGGTACGAGATTATAACACCTTCCTGATTCATTAACTTTTATTCCAAATTCGGGTGCTTTTGGAGATTTGAAAACCTTTTTCTCGGAAACGTTAGATACAATGTTTGAAGTCAGTTAAGTCACATAAAAGAAAAAACGACTTTTCTGGCCTCTGAAGGTAGAAATTAACCTGAAAGAATTAAGGTCAAATAAGTGCTATGGTGAAATTTCTCGAAAATTCAGCGCTGGAGAGTGAAAAATTATTTGTGGGAGAGAGGCATTCAGAAAAGTAATGGCGGCATAGGAGAAAAAAAAGCAAAACCGTTTGATTTAAACAAGAAAGCTGCAGAAATGAGGCAGATCCAGCAAGCATCTTCTGCCAAAGACTGTAAAAACTGTTAAAGGAGACATTACAAACAAGTGAAGGCAAATTCCTAGTACCAAAAGATTTATTGCCCGGACGTATCACTTTTCTAACGATCCAGAGCTCTCGTCCGGCGTCCGCATGCAGCCTTGCCTCATTTGTTGTGATGTCATCATTTAACCGTTGTTTTATGTCTTGATGATTCGTAGCGGGGGCACACTATAGTTTGCGAAACGAAATGAAATTAAAATCTGTAATTTGTGAAATGAACTTAAATCTGTAATTTTCGAAATGGAAACATGAATCTTATGGTCACCAGCCGGATGCATCGGTAAAAACTTTTTAAAATATTTCTTTTACTCTGGGTCTATCCCCGCTTGAACGAATTGTCAACGGAAACTAAAAATATGAATTCATTTCACACATTTAAACGAATGCTTTTAGTCTTTTATAAGGATGGAGGAATTGAAAATACTTGAAATACTCATTTTTTTTATAAAGATTAAATTTGAATTCATTTGTTTAATTTTTTTTATGTATATCCGTTTGCAACGAATTAGATAAAGTAAAGTTTAAGTGAACATGTTTTGTTGATGTGAATGGGATGGAAGATAAATGAACCTATTCCCAGTTCAGAAGTTGCGTTAAGGTTCATGCAGTATTCCAAGGAAAACGACCCAAGTGTTGCACCTCCACGATGACCTGACCGCCTTCTGTTTCTCACTGCCTTCATCATTTAAACCTATTTAAGGCCTTCGGGTCTATTGAGACCTATGTTAGGATATGTTTGTTTAGGTTATTGTGCTCTGTGGAATGTAGGAGGGGGGGAGACATTTCTTAAGAATGATCCTCAAACTGTGACGGGCGATTTTAATATAAGTTTTTCACTTCAATATAAGTCTCCCGTGAGCATAGCTTAACGGCCGATAACCATAAAGGCTGGTCTTCATCTACAACGGAGTCGAAGTCGTTATTGAGAAATGCAGAGCAGTACGATCAAGTTGAAATCAAACATGTTTGATCTTCCACTTCTGTCTTCAACTCCAACAATTGACTTTTCACGGTTCAAAGCGGAATCGGACGAAACCATTCTCACTTTTCCGACTCTGATCCTGCTCTTTGGTTCTGTTGAGCTTATGACTCCGCTCATGACACTGACTTTTAGTTTTCACTCCGAATGGGACTGCGATTCCGTTGCCAATGTAGACCAGCCTTAAGACAACTTGAAGAGAAGGATATCCCGATAAGATCATCTGGTTTTTTTTTCCATATTTTCGGGATAAATCTTGGAATCTTGGGTAAGGACTGGAAAAGCTTTTGCAATAAGATTCATCCGGGTTCAGAGTCAGTACAATTTATCGAGCTACAAACACATTTCTTAGGTTTCCTATTAAACCATTGGTTGAATAAAAAAAAATCTACATTTGATTGAAGGGATATTTGAATAGAATTCAAATTGGAAAGTTGAAAGCAAATGAAAATCTTAATTTCAAATGAGAAAAAAAACTTTTTGTCCGTTAATGATCGCTATATTAATTCTATTTTCCTCTGAAAAAAGTATTTTTTTTTCATATTGGTGGGTAGGCGACAATTTGCCAAGTACCAAAAAGTTAAAGGCGAACGACAAAGCTGGAGAAGGACGGGCTTATGGAAATCTTGGCAATGCCTATCAGAGCTTAGGCGATTTTCATAAGGCAATCGAGTACCATGAGTGTCGCCTACAAATTGCAAAAGAAGTGGGGGATAAGGCTGGAGAAGGACGGGCTTATGGAAATCTTGGCATTGCCTATCACAGGTTAAGCGATTTTCATAAGGCAATCGAGTACCATGAGCGTTGTCTACAAATTGCAAAAGAGGTGGGGGATAAGGCTGGAGAAGGCGGGGCTTATGGAAATCTTGGCAATGCCTATTGCCGCTTAGGCGATTTTCATAAGGCAATCGAGTACCATGAGTGTCGCCTACAAATTGCAAAAGAAGTGGGTGATAAAACTGGAGAAGGACGGGCTTATGGAAATCTTGGCAATGCCTATCAGAGCTTAGGCGATTTTCATAAGGCAATCGAGTACCATGAGTGTCACCTACAAATTGCAAAAGAAGTGGGAGATAAAGCTGGAGAAGGACGGGCTTATGGAAATCTTGGCAATGCCTATCAGAGCTTAGGCGATTTTCATAAGGCAATCGAGTACCATGAGTGTCGCCTACAAATTGCAAAAGAAGTGGGGGATAAGGCTGGAGAAGGACGGGCTTATGGAAATCTTGGCATTGCCTATCACAGGTTAAGCGATTTTCATAAGGCAATCGAGTACCATGAGCGTTGTCTACAAATTGCAAAAGAGGTGGGGGATAAGGCTGGAGAAGGCGGGGCTTATGGAAATCTTGGCAATGCCTATTGCCGCTTAGGCGATTTTCATAAGGCAATCGAGTACCATGAGTGTCGCCTACAAATTGCAAAAGAAGTGGGTGATAAAGCTGGAGAAGGACGGGCTTATGGAAATCTTGGCAATGCCTATCAGAGCTTAGGCGATTTTCATAAGGCAATCGAGTACCATGAGTGTCACCTACAAATTGCAAAAGAAGTGGGAGATAAAGCTGGAGAAGGACGGGCTTATGGAAATCTTGGCAATGCCTATCAGAGCTTAGGCGATTTTCATAAGGCAATCGAGTACCATGAGTGTCGCCTACAAATTGCAAAAGAAGTGGGGGATAAAGCTGGAGAAGGACGGGCTTATGGAAATCTTGGCAATGCCTATAAGAGCTTAGGCGATTTTCATAAGGCAATCGAGTACCATGAGTGTCACCTACAAATTGCAAAAGAAGTGGGAGATAAAGCTGGAGAAGGACGGGCTTATGGAAATCTTGGCAATGCCTATAAGAGCTTAGGCGATTTTCATAAGGCAATCGAGTACCATGAGTGTCACCTACAAATTGCAAAAGAAGTGGGTGATAAAGCTGGAGAAGGACGGGCTTATGGAAATCTTGGCAATGCCTATCAGAGCTTAGGCGATTTTCATAAGGCAATCGAGTACCATGAGTGTCGCCTACAAATTGCAAAAGAAGTGGGAGATAAAGCTGGAGAAGGACGGGCTTATGGAAATCTTGGCAATGCCTATCAGAGCTTAGGCGATTTTCATAAGGCAATCGAGTACCATGAGTGTCACCTACAAATTGCAAAAGAAGTGGGAGATAAAGCTGGAGAAGGAGGGGCTTATGGAAATCTTGGCAATGCCTATCAGAGCTTAGGCGATTTTCATAAGGCAATCGAGTACCATGAGTGTCGCCTACAAATTGCAAAAGAAGTGGGAGGTAAAGCTGGAGAAGGACGGGCTTATGGAAATCTTGGCAATGCCTATAAGAGCTTAGGCGATTTTCATAAGGCAATCGAGTACCATGAGTGTCACCTACAAATTGCAAAAGAAGTGGGAGATAAAGCTGGAGAAGGACGGGCTTATGGAAATCTTGGCAATGCCTATCAGAGCTTAGGCGATTTTCATAAGGCAATCGAGTACCATGAGTGTCACCTACAAATTGCAAAAGAAGTGGGAGATAAAGCTGGAGAAGGAGGGGCTTATGGAAATCTTGGCAATGCCTATCAGAGCTTAGGCGATTTTCATAAGGCAATCGAGTACCATGAGTGTCGCCTACAAATTGCAAAAGAAGTGGGAGGTAAAGCTGGAGAAGGACGGGCTTATGGAAATCTTGGCAATGCCTATAAGAGCTTAGGCGATTTTCATAAGGCAATTGAGTACCATGAGTGTCACATACAAATTGCAAAAGAAGTGGGAGATAAAGCTGGAGAAGGAGGGGCTTATGGAAATCTTGGCAATGCATTCTTTCTGCTTTATGATACGTCTAAAGATCGAGGATCGTTTTCGAGTGCCCTTGACTGCTTCATTTCCAGTTTGTCAAAGCTCAATGAAATTAGGGCTCATCTCCGGTTAAAAGAAGAGTGGAAAATTAGCTACCGCGATACGTATAATAGTGTATATAATAATTTGTGGCGTCTCCATCTAAGCCAAGGTGAAGTTCGTGATGCCTTGCGAGTTGCTGAGGGTGGGCGGGCACAGGCTTTAAAAGATCTCATGGAAGAAAATTATGGGTGTCAAGAGGTATACTCTCAGTCTCATTCCTCAGGAAAGTCAAGTGGCTCCTCGTTTAGATCCATTCCTTCAACAACAGTTTTCATAGCTCTTGATAAACAAGAGATCATTTTCTGGGTTATAAGAAAGGATGAAGAAGTCACCTTGAGGAGAAGAAAGGTAGGAGATATTTCAGAAGAAGATGTGAGAGCTTTCCTTAAGACTCTACACAGTACTGCCTTGGACGAAATTGGTGTACGTGCTGGCGTCAAAATTGAAAATCGCTCGCTTGTTCAGTTGCGTGAGGGGGAGTGCATGACTGAAAAGGCCTCTTGCAGTGTTTCTCAACCTGTTTCATCAAAGGAGAGTTTAAAGAGGTTTTTTGACCTTATAATTGCTCCTATTGCTGACCTGGTCCATGGAGATGACCTCATTCTCGTTCCGGAGGGTTCATTGTGTTTGATACCCTATGCAGCACTGATTAACCCAGAGCAGGAGTATCTGTGCGATTCCTTAAGAATCAGATTGATTCCGTCCTTGACTACTTTGAAATTAGTTTCTGATTGTCCAGCTGACTTCCACAATACGAAAGGCGCACTTCTAGTGGGAGATCCGTACCTAAATGGAATTGTCTATAAAGAAACAAAGTATTGTCGGCTGCCATATGCAAAGAAAGAAGTAGAGATGATTGGGAGAATCCTAGGAACAGTTCCCCTCATTGGAGAGAAGGCGTCTAAAGGAGAAGTCTTAAAGCGACTATCTACGGTTGCTTTGGTGCACATCGCCGCCCATGGCGGGATGGAAACAGGAGAAATTATTTTGGCCCCAAACCCAGCTGGGAAATCCCTCCATCCTGAGGAGAAAGACTTTTTGTTGACGATGAAAGATGTGTTAGAAGCTAAGCTGCGGGCAAGGTTGGTTGTGTTGAGTTGTTGTCATAGTGCTCATGGGCAAATAAAGGCTGAGGGGGTAGTTGGCATTGCTCGAGCATTCTTAGGTGCTGGGGCTCGTTCCGTTTTGGTGTCCCTCTGGGGGATTGATGACGAGGCTACTTTCCAGTTTATGAAACATTTCTATGAAGAACTAGTGAAAGGAAGGAGGGTCAGTGAAGCTCTTAACCAAGCCATGAAATGTATGAGAGAGTCTGGAGAGTTCAGGGAAATAAAGTACTGGGCACCATTTGTTCTCATTGGGGACGATGTCACTCTGGAGTTATATGGAACTAATTCAGTTTAGTTGGCGCTCAATGTAAATATAACTTGTTTTGATATTTTCCTTTAAAGTTCTTAAAAATCTTAAAGTGCCTCTTGACGTCAAGTTTTGCACACTCCATTCATTTGCATTTTCGGCCGCAATATGGCTCTCTCACGAACCCTGCCAAATTTCAATCTATTTCGAGCAACAGAAATCATATGTGCGAGATTTCGCGGCCGCCATTATTTGACTTTCCTCCAGAACTAAATCCGCGATTTCAAAGGAGTTGGCGTTGGCGAACGCAGAAAACTCACCTGACTATCTCTAATAAGGTTATAACTGGGATTTGTACTGTATTCTTTACATCATGCTTCCGTCAAGAAGATAACACAACGTAGTCTGTTAGAAGCTTTAGACACATTGTGGATGGCAATTGTTGACTTTCTTAGCTACTGTTTATGCTCCACGAAAAGTACTTGAGCCAACCGAAAAAAATTAATTAAGCAAGAAAAAAGTAAAGAGGACAGTCAGAGTTTTTAAACAAACTGTATCATGATTTCCTTTATTTGTCAAAATACATGAAATTTTTAATGGTGATGTTCTTTTTCTGTGCATAGATGGTTGCCGCTCGAAGAAGATGAATGCAATCTAGAATCGTAATTGGCCGTAATTGGAATGGGTCTTGTTATGACAAACCCTTTCAATGGGATAGACGGTACTGTCTTATATTTCAAACAGCATGAAATGAATCAAAATTTGGGAGTTTGGAAATAATCTGGCTCTCTTTGCGTAGCGAAAAAATAAATGTTAATCGGCGGAAACTTTTTTATATCCGCCCACCGTATCCCAAATCGTAACAAACCATAGTCACTAGTTTGACTTTATATGTTGTAACTTATCGAATTTGTAAATCGACTTGATAAGCGCCCATATACACGATTTAAATGAACAAATATATTGATATTAAACTGTAGAACAAGTAAGACACGCGTTTTGAGTTTAAAAAATATGGACACTACACAGGCGGCGGAGTAGGGGGGAAGGGGGCCCCCTCACCAAGTAATCTTTTTTTAGAGCCATTTAGTTGCGGTAATAGACTTGATGGAATTTCATTTACCAATTTGGGTAAAGAGCCTAGCTCTTTTTAATTATACTCAAGTCTCTGTAAGAAGCATGCGTAGTTTTGAGATGTCACATTTTCAGTAAGGAGACCTGTGAAACCACTGTAGACCTTGAGTGTGGTTAGTTTCGGTGTTCTGTTCGATACAGAAAGAGAACCGTCCTAGATCGGGGCAGGGAAATATTAGTTAACATTTTTCAGTCAGAAATAATAAGTAACTTTGAAAGATTCTCCTTCCGCGCAGATGTTGTAGCTCAGCGGGTTCAAAAGAAAGAATGGGGAGCCAAACTTTGCATAGTGTTAAAGAATAAGATCACGGGCTCTGTTGAACTAATTTGAGTTAGCTTATTATAATTTAATTGGATTGATATTTTGTTTTTGAAGTTAAGTTTACTTAAAATATTCTCGTACACCGTTTTCATAGGCAGGTGCTGTATAAGGTGACTGTTGATATCAAACAAGTAGTTGAATGATTGCTCGTGTTTATTTTAGCGCGCAAATGTATAAGTATTGTACCTCACGAAGTGTTTTGAATTCAAGATTGGCTTTTAGGCATATATTCTTCAAAAGCATATTTTTTTTTCTCTTTTCATCTGGAACGTCACCTTATTTCTGAGCAGAAATCAACTTCCGAGAAGCCAATTACCAATGCACATTGTTTGTCTTTTCAGTCTTTTCTTTTCCGCTTTTGAAAAACAGAGAGGTTATATTCATTCCAGAATATAACGATTGTAAATACAGCAATGTAAGATGCTTTGTCGCCCTCGAAAATATATTTATCCGAGCGCCTTTTTGCAATTGCTTAATTCTTCTTCTCTTTTAGGAAACTAGGAAGAATAACCTCTATTTAGTTCTTAAGTCATGATCATCAAAAAACATCAGCGGAGTATAACATGCGAGTGAGAAGGATAAGGGAGTGACCCATGCATCGCACTGCCAAGAATGAACCTAAACGCTTAGGCCATTTTTTCGTGATGTTTATTCTCTTTATGATGGCCCACGAAAATCACGTTTAATCCTTTCGTAAGTATTGCTCTGCACATCCTGTACTGCGCATAAAAATTACGCACAAAAATCAAGATATCTCCTTACACTTCTTCCTTGCTCTAGCCACTTATTGCGTGCTTTACAACAGGACAGAACATAGTGAAGGCTTCTCTACTTGTTAAATATGGAACATTGTGCGGTATTGCTAACTCTATATTTTTTTCAAACATCTTACAACTCTAGCAATTTAGAAACCAGCAGGAGAACCAGTACTTTAAAAGAACAGTGATTGATATCCACAATGGGTTAACTGGTACTTTTGAAGGTACTTGTTTTAACTTGTACCTGTACGTCGAGACTGACATTAGTGATGTTGGAAATCAAACTTAGTTTTGTAGACGGCAGGTTCTAAATTTAATTTCCTTTTTCTCGGAAATAGCGCATGAAAAGAGAACTCTAGGCAAGCTAAATGTACAACTGAGATATTTAACTAACAAACTGGCAATCTGGCCGACAACGGCCATCTAGCAGCAAAGAATTCGAATATTAAGTCTATTTAATACCTACCTCAAAAAATGCGAAAATACACGGCAGATACTAAACATACACCTTCAAAGTTAAAGTCATCCCTAATCCATTTAGGATTTCAAGAGCAGTTGTATGAGCCCTGATTATCTGTGCAAGTGGCATTTGGATGACATTCGTTCCTTTTAACGGCATGGGCTTCTCCGCATTTGTTAAAGTCTGAAAAAAGAACATGCAAACTAAACAAAGATAAAAAATAAAGCGAATGTCAATTCAAGATAAAGAAAAATCAACGTCACAAGTTTAATACTCGTAACCTTATAACACAAATGTTGAAGAAAAAAAAAGGAAAAAAAGAAGCAATTTTTTCCGTCAAGAAAATCACACATCAACGAGAACATAAACCGATCGGCCATCTATTCATTCTAATAGGAAGATAAAACAGAAAATCAGACCCAGGTCCTTATCATGGAGCGCAATTCTCACATTTAAGGATAAATGTTTGTAGTTTGTTACAAAGAAATTCGCTACGTTTCTGAAGGTAGTCAATACATTTCTGACGGTAGTCACTGATTATTCGCGTTTTGTTTGAAAAATGGATTCATTGGATTCTCTTTCCATCCTCATTTTGTTCATTAACACATTTACGAATTTATGGAGTCCTATCACTATCTGTCATGTATGTGGAATTTCGTTTTAATAGGGGTATTCGTAGCGAAATTACATCGGATTATGTAGAGGTTAAACAAGACGAACGGAACCGGACTAAACAGCCTAGTAAATAACAGCCTAAAAATCTGTTACGATAAGAGCGTGAAAAGTTTTTTTCTAAATTCAAAAATTGCTCAGATTTTTAATTTAAGAAAGCGACCTTGTATTTTTTCATTCAAATCCTCACATTGCGCATATTGCTTAATGTAAACCACAGGCGTCCCAAGCTCACGTCTCGATTGTCAAACGAGTTTTTCATTAACTAACGAAGTCAAGATGACTTCGAGCTATAACGGGAGTAACAGTGATGGCAAAGCAAGCTTGAAACGGCAAAGAACGCCAGAGACTACAACGGACACACAATATGTGAGTAAACTCTATTGATTTTAGGTGTAAATAATAATATTTCGAAGCATTTATAGACCATATTTCGTTCCCAATACTATTCCTTACAACGTGTTCAAATTCTCAACGTTTCCTCTCGTAACTTACCACGGCGTCACACAACGCGTGACGCTTTCGTGAATTAATCGTTTGCTTTTTCTCGAGACGTGAGCTTGGAACACCTGTGGGTGAACATATTTACATAATTTTTGAGGCGCACTCTGCCAGCTTGGGTTATCTGTGCCCACATCGTCCATTCTTCCTCTTCTTCCGAGTCGTCAGTTCGCCCTAAAAATTCATGTCTAACCCATATTGGAGTATTTTATAAACATAATTACAAGTTTCAGTTTTCTTTGAAGGCAACGAACAAAATAAGTTGCTTTCAAATTCGTGTTGTGGAGAACTGTCTAAAATGGTCCTCTGTTTTTTTTCGGTTGGCTGGTGAAGCTTATTTTCCCCGTGTGACAGGCATGTCACGTCGGCGAAGGATAAATTAGTGCGCGAAAATTAATGCGAAAGTTTGATAGCGGAAATTTGTTTCCCTTTGTTTAAAAATTCTTCTAGCTAGTCGAGAGTTAAGACCTCAACTTTTCCAGTATTCAATTCCTACAGAACAGCATAGGTTATGCTTTGCACCTAATGGGGCAATTTTTTTTGCAGGATAATACTCGGTACGCTGCAGATAATAACATAAGAGTAGTAAATGATAATGAAAATGGTAGTGATAATTATTCAAACTACATCCACCTTTGTTCAACTTTGTGTTTCCTAGCAGAGAGTATATAACTGATGTAGGAAAAATATTTTCAACCATAGGACAACATCACATTCTTGAGATCTGGTTTCAAAGAATTATAACAAAAAAAATGTTTTATGTTCACGACGAAACAGAAATTTCTGATCTGAAAATTTGTGCGTCAATGATGGCATCATCTGTATTTATAGATTGAATATTGGTGCGAGCTAATGAAAACGTCAGTTGCCGAACGATAGTTATCTATCAATATGATCAGGGATCAAATCTGGATTAGAAAGTCTTAATTTTGCCGCAACATTCTATAAATTTTCCGGTTAGTTTCCAGCAGTAGTAGTAATCAGCCCTTCATTTAAACCTAAACTAGTTTTCTTTCCAATTTTCGTTGTACGTGTGGCTTTAACGAATTACGCGGTTAAAATTCTTGTCTTAACTTTGAATTTATTTAAAACAACAAGTAACAGCAGCTGTAAAAACCTTCACTTTTCAGTGTGTTTATTCTCTGCTGCCTGTGAGTAACTGCGATCAGGCTCTGAAAGTTTAAAGGAACAATCAATATTCAGGTACTTAATGTAATAGTTTTGTTGCTTTCTCCTCCACCCTTAGTAGTCAATTATTTAATCCTTCTTGCGGCAAAATTGTTAATTGAGAGACGGTGAGCAATTTTTTCAGTGCATCGGAAAATAACTTCATTTCCGGTACAGATTTCGATTCGGCTGTTGATGAATACGTGTTTGTTTTTTACTCTAACGGAATATTTATTCTTCACTGCTTATCTCTGGAAAGCGTAGTCTGTTATTCGATCCGTCCAGTTCATTTAGGTTCTGTGAAATCACCAAAAAAATTTACTCTACAATGAACTTTCTTTGTGGTTTCAAAACAAAGGAAACATAGCACTTCGGTAACACTGATCAAAATCTAATTTCTCGCTATAAACATTACTACAATGTTGTGTAAACTACTGGCGAAAATCAAGAACAATCAGCTTGTTAAAATGTCCAAATGCTTAGAGAAACACATCGAGATTTATTGATAAGATCTTCCGACTTCAGAGTGGAAAAATCTGTATGGGAGCGTTCACTTTGAATTGTTGTTTTACAACAACAGGAAAGAGGAAAAATCGGCGATTAGTTTGTAAAACCAAAAATTTGAAAGTCAAATGAAAACTGAGTTAGAGACAAAAAGCAATCAGCTTTTGGATGATGCGGGTTCTAAAAATTACCAATATTCCATTTTTTTTCCTTCGATGTTAGCATTTCTTCACTCAGCATCAATGATATTAAAAGGAAATAGAACAAAAAAAAAGAAAAAAAGAAAAATATACTTTGTCGACATGCTCTCTAGGAAGACGTAAGAACTACTAGAGTTTCGATAACTTTTATTATATAACTAACTCTTCTAGTTTATAACTGTTTACTTTTAACCAATAAATTCTTAATTCTCTCAACCATACCGACGCTTTCTCAGGGAAGAGGGTAGTGGGAAAAACGAGATTCATCACATGATTCATGACTCAAAAAGGCATTTGAAAGTGAAGGGAATTTTTTTCTTTTAATCTTGGTCCCTGATGACGTGTTTAATCGAGCAGGGGATTAAAAAATCGTATTGTTAATGTAAACATTTGAAGATGAAGTGTTAATTCTAAACACGTGCAACGTTTAGAATTTAGCAGAAATAAATGTCACTCAGTTTATAAAAGAGAAAACACGTGCAAACATGTTTTTAGCAGTCTAGAACAGTCTAGAACATTCCAAATAATCACATCATATTCTACTCTTAAAACAGTGCAACATGATTAAAGATAAGGTGCAAAATGGAATATTATGGAATATTTTAGAGTATTCTGGAACATTGTACATGAAGAGTCAAAAAACGTTGTTAAAAATAATATTAAAATCATCATAATTGTTCACCAATTATATTCCTTTCTTTACGAACAACAAAAACAATGAAGACGAATATTTCTGGCCAACTAAACCTAGGAATGTGCCAAATATGAGACTGTTTGTTCTTGATTCGAAAATTGAATTTTAGTCATTTAAGGGAAAACGCTGTCATCTCATTTAGATTAGAAGGAAATAAACATTTTTATTTAATTTCATTTTAATTTCTTTTGCCATAGCTCAGAAGGTCCGTTGTTATGAAATGCAAATTATTGGCTAAAAACTGGTGCCTCCATGCTCACCAAGATAATTCTTCAAATAGAATTAGCTCGGTTGTGTGTGAAATTGTTCATTTTTGCAGGATATGTGCACAATCCATGACAGCAGTACTAAAAATATACTGTTCAATGATCCGAATAATTTTTTCTCTGTTTTAAATGATTTTTTTACTCTTGTGAATAACATGCACAAAACTGTTGAAAAAAACGTGCAAGATGCATGAACGAATTGAAATTTTTCGGGAGTAAAACCTACCTAAAAGTTTATTGTAAAGTTGAATAGCCTGTTTATGATTTGAGAATAAACCAAAATTTTTATTACAATATTCAAAATTTCCTACGACGCATTAAGAAGACATTCGTGCAAAAATCAAACAAAAATGAAATTTTTATGGCAATTTGCTCAGCGTCATCGCTCTGGTTGACCTCATGGTGCTCGAGACTTGGCTTTGAGGAAAGACGAGAAAAAAACTAGAAATTTGCCTGCTTGTAAGAAACTCAGAGCAGTCAAATAGCTGCTCGCCGTTTTCGTCTTTCCCAGACCTCATTAATCTTGAGACACTTGCAGCATCTGCCTTTTGTTCCGTTTGTTCTCCAGTTTCAAACTTGGCTATCAAGAAGTCCTTTTGCTTATCAGTGAAACGAGTATTGCGAGAAGAACTCTGCTTAAGGGCCCATCCCATTTCAAGAGAAGCTACAGACGATGACGGGTGGATTCCGTGTCCAGCAGTTGCGGCACAGCACTCGGTCCCTTCTCCAGTCTAGAGGCATACCCTAGCACGGCGCGGTCTTAAAGAGTTTCATATTCAAGAACATATTTGTGTCTCCCACATTCGAGATGCTTCTGTAATGACGAATGGTGTTTATAAGACTTAATGCAACCCTCTTCCGAGCAGAAAAAATATTTCAGTTGTGGAATCGCGCGATTCTTCACTTGAATCATCGGTACCTTCATCAGTGTTGTCTTGGTGCTTTTGAGATGTTTAGCAAACTCAGCTCGTCTCGGCTTGATAGGAACAAAATTAGCTTTTATGTTTTCGCTTACTGCACTGCATTCCAGTGTTGGAACTTTGTCCTGGTCAGGAACATGAATCTTGTTCCAAGGAATGAATTTGCCTCTTCCAATTTCGTAGCCGGATCTCCATAGTCTCACACCTTCCTCGCCATACTGAACGTTGTTGACAAAGCTCACAACATCCCATTTCACTGACTTTTTGATGGAAAACAAAGGAGGCCTGCACAACACTGCTTTTACTCTAGGGGCACCTCCAAATGATTCTATTGCCTCCTGCATTTGCGATACCGACTCTATATCGTGGCCTGAATTCAAATGGATGGCCATATGGGATTTGATCGTTGCGGCTTTCCAATCGCAAGATCCCTTCCCTCCTTGGGGATCTGAAAATCCATTCTGCGTAGGAAGAGATTGTTTAGCTCTGCTACTTTGCTGGCTGTAACCGGGGTTAAAGCGCAGTGGTAATACCCGGCGTTGTCTTGTCTAACATGAATGGATTGTAAATGAGGCATGACATCCTTCAGTCGACGAAAGACGTTGTTAAGTATGGCAAGAACTGCAAAACTGTCCTGGTTACACGTCTCAAATAACTGTACAAATGTCATCATCTCAATCTTGCCATCATTCCCTTTTTCGTCGCAACCGTGATATGCCATGGTAGATCTCTCTTACCAAACCAGTCTGTTTGGCTCTACCTAAATTTCTTTGGTAGATATTTCATTGCCCGGTCTAAGACCAGTAAGGCAGAAGTTTCATCCAGCTCATCGATGACGTCTAGTCTGGACTCGTCCTGGTTTGTTGAACGCAGTGAATGCGATTTCCAGGAATTTATGCATTGTTTGGACTGTAAAGTCACAAAGGCCAAATCTTCTTTCGTATCGGTTGTGCCTCCCACTTCCTGTACAGCTCTCTCGATTTCGAGAGAGACCAGGGCGGACATCCCTACAATCATCTGGAATTCTGTAGGTATTCTGGCTCCTTCTACAAGCTCAGAACGGTGGAACGGACAAATTATTAAGGCGTTTATATCCTTTGCACTCATGTAAAAAATACCTGCTCGGGCAAGGTTAAGTTCACGCTCGTTCTTAACTCCGGCAAAACATCAAGCACTTTTATGACCCTGTACATCCTTATTGCACGACACCAAGGGAACCACCTCAAATAATTTACTCCTTTCTTGTCGGTCGTACGAGCAAGCACCTCCAACTATAAACTTAAATGAGCAAGAAGCTTCCATTTCATTTACAAGCGAGACTTCCGATTCAAAGGGGGCAAAATAATTCTTTTTCTTAGTTTCACGTGAGAAAAATCGAATGGAAGATTGTTTATTAAGTTTTGATAATTTAATTAATTGTCTCGCTTTTAAGTAGAAAATTTAACAAACATCATAGTTTTACTCACGCAGGAAAAAAATAACACGAGTACAAATTTAGGAAAACTCAGAGCTAAATGGATATCTAGACACATTATTTCTTTTCCTTGTATTTTTGCCTCTTCAAATGACGTCGACCGACCTCACTCGTAGGTCCAAATTATACTCGTACCGCAATTATGCAAATAATTATGCAAACTTAACTCCTGCAAGGACCTCTGTAAAGTAAAATTTTGTGGATTTTCATTTGCCATAGGCTAGTTAAAAGGCACGGGTTAGCAAGTCAAACACGAGGCAGAAACTTAAGATTCGTATGCGAGAGAACAGCAAAGTTTTTTAATCGTATACCGTTGCTAGCACTGGTGCATAATCATACTAGACAGAACAATGGCAGAATATTTCTGCAGAAACAAACTTCAAATGATAAAAGACAAAATAATTTAACAAAACTGGGTATAAATTTGTTATTTGCTTCTGAAAACGTTCTCCTGTACGATTTTGAGTAATTTCAAATGCAGGAATGCTCCTTCACTCTTTGGTCATGCAATCAACATATAGCGTGATTTTATGTCTTCCGTGTGCTTCTTTGAAGAGTTTCCTGCGTCGCGAGAAAACATTTTCCCCCAAAAAATTTTACGTCATCTTAAAGATCATTCCTTCGGCAATTTACATACGTAGTTTTGTGGAATTCTGAATAATGACACATGGTGAAAAAAGAGGTTTTCTTCACCAACATTTTTTTGTAACGGAAGAGAGCACATTGTTTTTTTGCATGGCTAAAAGCTTCTAAGCAACCAATTCCTACATAACTTACATTTTACAGAAGACGAAGAGTCTATGAAAGAGCACACGTTGATAAGATTTCCCTAGACGTAATATCTTTGAAATGCGAAGCGAGCGAAAGTGTTCAATTTTCGACCTGTTATGACCCGATCCATCGATTCTAGAGGGTGAAAGCGAAAAGTTCGTTTTTCTCGAAAATAAAAACATATTTGATGAAAAAAAAATACGCAGCCTTTCTTGTCTTACTAGGGTCTACTTGTGTGCAAAAATTGAAACAATTTGAATATTTGACCCTTGCCATAAAAATTTCATTTTTGTTTGATTTTTGCACGGATGTACTCTTAACCGTAGATATCAGACAGGACGACAGAGTCACTCCTTTCCTTTTACCAGGTATTAACATTACATTTTTAGAGTACGTCAATTTTAGCTGTGTATGACTGAACAATAGGCAAAGACTCCATTGGTTCCTAGCTGTATTTATTAGTTTTGACGTAATTTTCTTCTCGTGAATCATAAGGCAACTAAAACAATCTTCTTTGTATCATTCTAAATTAGGAAGGGGAATACTCTAGGACAAAAAGGAGTTTTTTTCTTTCGATTGCTTAATGCAGGTGATGAAAAGTACTGTTTATAAGCAAAGGCAAAACAATATCTTAATTTTCAGCCGAGCTAAACAATGACTATCTTTTTTTAAATTCAATTTTCCAGCAAGTGCTAAGAAAGTCTTTGACGTTTTTTCTGTTTCACTTCGAAGGATACGTTTGTTCTATAACCGATGGAGACAAATTCATTAAAACCTCAAGAGTTTTATTCCAGAAACTTGTGTATAAAACATCGAGCTGCTCCGAAAAGATCCAATTTACTAACCTCTTTTGATGAAAAAATTAAAGAAACAAAATGAGACAGATTAACTTTTCTTCTGCAGAAAACAAACTGAAATACGTCATGATGGTACCCTCTGTGGCTAAGTGGAGTTTCATCTTCCTTTTCTGTAAGCCTTTCAGTTGTTTGCAACTGTTGTCGAAAGCGTTTACTAAAATGATGAACATTTGCATTTGTTGACATTTGGGAGGGAATGGGAGCCCGTCATGGGTACTGTGGCAGGGGAGGAAGGGTAAAATGTTTGGGGAGGCCTGGGAAAGGGCGAGTAAAGGGAGGAAAAGAGGAAAGGAAGGGAGGAGAGTGTAAGGTTAAATGGATGAATAGAGCGACGGGAAAAACTACGAAGTAGGCATGAGGGTCTGTTAACAATTATGTCAGGCTTTCTTGAACTGCAATATGCGCCAGCGCTTAAATGTAATGTAATAATCATGTGGGGTGAAAACTTCTCATACCCGCGTGTAATATCAAACTGTTTCTAGGCATGCAAGATGTGTTGCATGCTTTTTCGGTGGTAAGAGGAAGTGGTCCGAAACGTTACCTAGTCCCACTTTGAGCTCAAGACTGAACCTGTCAAAGACATTGCCGCTGCATTTATCTTGCACAATCAAACTTCAAAGTAAAGTACTAGTACTAGAATAAGATGACGTCAATAAATTATTCCTCTGATTAAATTAATAAACCACTTTCCTTTTTATTCTGAAACACTTTTCTCAGTGAAACTGACTGCAAATGTAAAGCGTTAGTAGGTTTTTGGTTAGAATGGAAGACTCAGTTTCGTAATAGCTAGCTCAAGCCCGTTGAACTCGCGCTATAAATGAGAATTTATTTTGCAGTCGTGCGATAGATGTTTTAAAGCTTATTGATCTGATATCTGATTAGTGGACTAGTGACACTTGTAAGACAGAGATCAGCTGAGGTCTAGAATGGCGGCCCTTTTCATGTAAAACTGCAGACTTTTTCTTTCTCTTGGTATATACCATTAAGCCTTCACCTACGATATTTATCAAATTGTTCTTTTTTATATAAGCAAAGTAATTAACTTGTTGCATTTGTTGTAGTTTTGTTGAAATATCCTCAACAAGTAAAAGGATGGAAGAGAGTTCCTTGGTTTGATAGTACACGTGTTCTCTCAGCTCCTAAAGGACATTACGTGGAACTAAAGTTTACCATGCGCAGTTACTGGTGGTATCCACGACCATGCCTACAGGATAACTATCTTGAGATTCGTGACGGCAATAATCAGTCAGCCAACGTTCTTGGTGTATTCTGTGGAGATCACAAAACTGCTGTAGTGCGATCCAGTGGACAGAACTTGTGGTTAAGCTTCTTCCCTGATAACAGATATGATTTGAGTGCAGAATATTCGGAAATTTCCTTCAATCAAACAGGCACGATATTTCTTGCTAAGTTAACCACTGTTAAGGCGCTTGGTTAGAATCTTTAAATTCAACTGTAATTTCATGACATAACAATTTTTTATTCAGGACATATAACGTCGGCTTACATTACTATTACGTTTTATTTCACAAGTAGCAGTATTTATTCCCTTATAAAGTAGCTTTTTATCAGGTATACAGGCGGATAGACGAACAGCCACAGATAGAGACAGACAGAAACAGACTAAGAGAGAGACCGACAGAAGTTCTCCGTGACTTTGGAGTAGAAACAGTTGTCCATACACAATGTATTTATTTCACATATTATGCCTGCGGTTTGCTTGTTCTGTATGATACACAATACGTGTTCTTTTTTATATCAATTGCTTAATGTAGCCACACCCACCATGATCCAAGTACCCGAGACACAGACGGTAATCTTTAACAGAACCTCCAGCCTGTGGTGCCCGGTGGAAGGTGCGCCAGCTCCATACATTGCATGGAGAAAAAATGGTGTTGTTGTTCAAAATAGTACCAGTGTAAGATATCAGCTTGTAGCTACAGAAGAGAACGTGAATTACAGCTGTGAGGTACGAAGAGATAATAACGTATCAAGAAGCGAAATCAGTCTCAGCACTGAAGGTGAGTTTTATTTCTTACACATGTGTAATGGAACCATATCACTCGTGGGAGTTAAAGGGTTTATTTGTTTTGATTAGTTTTGGTAATTTTACTTTTCAATTTTGTTTAACTAATTTTTCTTGATCAATTTTGTCATACTGTTTGTTTTCTTTGAAGAATTTATCATATCCACCTTTTAATTCGCGCAATAGAAACAATCTCATCGCACGCATGGAACTGAGACTGTTGTTATAATTATTCAGCACTGTTTGGCCTCTCAGAAAGAAACTCTCCTCACTGCTATACTTTGATGAATTTTTTGTTTTTGTTTTAGCTTAGATTCTGACTTCTCTAAATGATGACAAGAGTATTTCAGTAATTAGTTCAAAGTAGATACTCTAAAGCTGAAAATTTTCGCAAATTTAAATTTAGCCTCAGTTTAAAAGTGCATCTCATGCATTCCGTTGTAAACTATCATTCTAAAGCTACTTTCTTCTTTTTTTCTCGATACTATAAAATAAGTTGGTTTTCTCTTTGCAATGCAAACTCAGTAATGACATATTACCCATTTTTTTTAGCGATTTAACTATATGAACAATACTTACTGTCTAATATTCAGAGTGCCCAGACCCTTGCGAGTGCCACATTTTGAAGGGAACATACGGTCTGCTGCGTGTGGAATGTAAAGGAAAAGAATTGATGTCGTTTCCGTGGAAAATTCCCCTGACCACAGCAACTTTGTGAGTATTAATGAGAGATCAATTGTTGAGGTGCTATGTAAGTAGCAGATTAAACTGCAGATTACGAAGGAAATGAATGTTATTCTTCATCTTAACTGAGTAAGAGCGACTTTTAAATCAATCTTACATCAGCCTTTGCGTGGTGCCGTCGACGTCAATGACCGGAAACTCTTCAATATTGAATGTTTTGAACGTAGGTTTGCTCCGAGGGTCATTCCTCACCCGAACTAATATTTCCCGAGCCTCTCGAGCAACGTCGAAAGAAAATCTGTACCTTGTAAACTCAAAGCAGCAACCTCGTGGCTACACCGAAAAGTATCTTAACTTTAGTATGTTATACAATGTCCATGCCAGCAGGGTCACAAAACAAGAAGAAAGCTAAACAATAAGGCGGTACTTCGTGACTTCGTCGAGGCAGCGAGGAATCGCAAAACGAAATATTTTGTAGAATATGCACAATAACAGCGGAGTATAACTTCTTTTATGCTCGAAATACCTGGCAATTTATGCGCTGGAAGCCGTTAGAAACTGAAATTTCAAGCAAATCATGAGAACTTAAAAAACTGTTGAAACATGCCAATATATTTGAACTGTTTCTAACAGGGACTTGAGTAACAACCAGCTGAACGACTTGCCACAAGACATTTTCAGCAACAATACTCACCTCGCTTGGCTGTAAGTTAAGATTAGACAAATCTATATTGTGTGCATTTAATGCATCAATTTAAAAGGGCAGTGATATCCTAACAGGGTCTGAAAATGATATGTCGATAATATATAATAGTATTCGTCATTAGCCGCTTTGAAAACCATGCATATCAATACAGTAACAACTCTCACCTAGGGTAGCTGTAAGCTAAGATTCGTTACCTCATTCCATTGATTAACTAACAGCTTCATAAATTCGCATTACAAACTGCGCCTGTTTAACACATATGAAGCAACATCTTTTTTAGGACTTGGGTTACAACCGACGATGAGATTGGCCACAGAAAGTTCGCAGGAGCAATAACCAACTTGAAACTGAGAGCTTTAAAACAAAACTCGATCAAATTTTTTTTTGTCACGAATGTGATGATCAGATGCTCTAAAAGCGATATAGAAAATTATCCCAAAAAGGCTTTTGAGTCAAGGAATAAAGAAACCCGGATTAAAATGTAACCTTAGGTTAGCGCTAATGGGGCTTCAAACAACTGGGTCCTGATGAATAAAGTATATTTTATCTGCAGTATAACCCGTTCATGTTAAACATGGTTGGAACAATTTCTTGATGCGTGGTTGAGTAAACAACCAGCTGAATAGCTTTCCGTCAGACATACTTTCGGCTCAGTGAACTGGAGGTCGGGATGTAAAAAAGTAAGAGAGTGTAAAATCTTAAAAACAGTCAATTCTTTTCAAAGAATGACGAATTGCTAAACCCTTAAGTTGAATGATGTTGTTATTAACAGCACAAAGCGACTTCTGATTTATCGATGTATTCCTTCCAAACTGGTGTAGAAACAGGAGTCTAACTTCTAAAAGGCATCAAAATGGTTGCAGATGTCAAAGAAAAGCTAGATATATGGCGATACAGCAGGACTTGCTGTTAAGTTTTAATTTCTATTTTTTTCCTTTTATAATCTTTTAAGTATATTATATCATGCAACGATTTTATGTTGTGAGTTGATATTCACTCCGTAGATAGCGATTCTTTCAATACTCAGCAGCGCGAAAGCCAGGTAGTTGTCTTCAAGTTTATCGGAATATATTCGATCCATAGAAGTTCTGCCAGACTTACAGACAATTTTCAAGCGCGGGATTTCCACTACTCTTTTTCTTTCCACGGGTGGCTGAGTGTCATTCTTGGTCCAGTATGCTCGACTAGGTTCTGCTCTTTGGGTGAAATTTGACTCCCGTCCAGGCCTGCCGTGTCGTAACGGTCTCCGGGTTTCACAAGAAATTCTTACCGTGGGTTGGCAGGACTTTAAAAATGCTGGTCATTTAAAATTCTCGCTGGAGAGTTACATAGTGGAGCCTGAACTCCCGTAAAAGGCTTCTCTCTCATAGAGAGCTTGGACCATGTGTACCTGAATTTCACTCGGCGAGTGCAGTCGTCAATTGTACTCCGCATCACAGTTTTCATTCTTACATTATTGATAGCCTTTTTACCAGATTGACCATCCTTGCCAGTTTTTCTCAGAAAAAAAAAAAAGGAAAGAAAGCTTAAATGCGTATTTTCTACATCCCAGTAAAAAATGATCAACAATTGGATTAGAGAATATTCTTTTAAAGATGATTTGGTTCAGGGAAATTTTTTTTGTTCGTTACACACATTATCATTGAAAAACACAATGTAAAGAAAGAAATGCTGGGATCGTTTTCCTTCACACCCTCTCTTTTTTCTTGAGCAGTACTAGTCTCTTTACTAAGTCAGCTACACTGGTTAATTTCACTATTCACAAGTCTTTCGGCGATAAGTATCCATAAGAACACAGAAATGCCGCATGTGGCATCTTCAAAAGAAAGTAATTTCCTGAAGAACTAGACAATAACGTGACGTTGCACAGCATATATGTGTACCGTGCAACAATTCAACGCAGGGTCAGGTAAAACGAAGAGTCAGAGCTGAAATCTATATTTTACCCGCTGCTCTATGTGGTAATAAGTGTCAGAAAGATCATGGAAGAGCAATATTTTTAACGAATCAATCTTTCCTGAATATTTCATGTAGCAGAGGAACATGAAGACTTAGTTACAACATTATTTCTCGAAGTTCTCAATAAAGCCGTCTTGAGATGTAAATATCAGAATCAAGCAATAAAGGTATTTCCAGTTCGAGCTGCTGTTGCGTTGATTATAGTTGTTACGGCCATTTAATGTCGAGGGGGACTTTTTATCGAGCACACCACGCCCGGCGAAAGGTACCAATAATCTAACACTGTCTTTTCACTTTTTTTCTTAAATTAATGACTCGGTTCTCCAGTAGACGATATAGTACACAAATGTTATTTTAATTAATTTATTCCTGCAACGATGAAATGCTTTCGAGCGCAAATTCAGAACGGTATTGACTTGTCAAGACAACTTTATTGATAGAATCGAAAAATAATGCTGTAACTAAGTCTTCTTGTCCTAAAACAGTGAGACAGTATCGCAAAAAAATAGTTATATTTGCCCATATATTCCTGTAACGGCTATAATGCTTTCGAGCTCAAACCCCGAGAAAGTATCTTTTCTTGGTACTTCTGTCGAATTCACTGCTTCTAGTTTATCTAATTGAATATCCATCGCGGGGAATTTATGATTTTCACAAGTCTCGTTATCATTGTGATAGTGGTTTTTTAAAGGTTGTAATAATATATCACATCCAACAAACTTCGTCGCCTCATGCAATGCACGTATGTAGTGACGAACGAAACTACGAATCACGCCACTACCGTCACACCACCGATGAATTGTTAAACTGTTTATATTTTTGAACGTAGCGCTGGTGGTTATTATTGTACTTATTGTTCGCCTAGTTATCACATTGTAAAATTATTCCGATTTCTTCGAGAAGTTGACATCCTCCAGGTGTAGCGTGAAACTTTTTTTATGAACGCACGAGAAGATAATATCGAGCGGTGAAGGCCGTCCAAACTAGGGAATCTGGGGCATGCTATTACAGAAAAATTTTTAGATCTAGGGTCTCGGAAATGCCATTTCCTGCGTTTTTTTGCAATTTGGGCAAATAAATTGAAATGCACTTGTTGGTGGTTTAGTTTCCCCACCTCTAATGTTATCGGTAAGGCACAATTTAACGGTTGGCTGCGGAAACTAGTACATACATTTGTACACCGGTATCGTGCAGCTATGTGGCACCGTTCGAAAAGGCCACCTCTGGGCATGTTTAAAAACTAAATTTCCTGTATGGAAACCCAGACTGAGCAGCGCATCAACCAGTCGTAACACAAGAAAATTGTCCTCACACTTCTCTGCGAACGTCTGTCTTTTCCACACATTCTTAATTATTAGTTCAATATTTTTCCCTTTCAAACTTCTTTTGGTATCTTTTAGTTACCTACCCTACCCCCCCTCCACCCTAAAACAAATCAACGTCGCCTGGCTCATAAAGTGGTCTACACTACATGTCAGATTGTATGGTAAAGCCTGATGTATTATAACACAGGGAGATTAGAAGAAAGGGAGGGAGTAGGGAGGAATTTAAGATTGTTAAGCTGTTTTCAATGCTTCGAATAAAAAACCCTCAAAGTCATTTTGTTCTACAGTATAGCTCGTTTCCTAAAAAGTAAGCATCGCTTTATTGACGCTAAAGGTCTGTTTGCAAGCATTTTGTGTCTTTCCTTACCTTCCTTAATTGGTGTAACATACTAAACACCGCCTTTAAATGATTTTTTATCAGGTGGTTGGACAACAATCAGTTGAAGGGATTACCACAAGACATTTTTAGCAAAAACACCTTGCTATCGGACTTGTAAGTTTATACCCGCTTTATTTATGCGAAAGACGCCTTAAATCTAAATCTACGTAACAGATAAGTAATGTTTCATCTCCAAATGACCGAGATGTCCTCTTTCCTCTAATGCTAAGGCACAGCACCCTTGGACCTACCTCTCCCCTTGTTCTGACCTCTGCTTAACACTATGTGCCACTTCTCGTCTCACTAGTGTTAATTTTTCTCTGGAAAATGAGCAGCCCTTGCAAGAGATCGTTTTAGCTGTGTGGTCACGTAGTTTGCAATGGCTAAACAAGGATTCGAAATGGCTGCTCAAGTACGTACTGTAGACGACATTTTGTGGACGAAATTCCTTCTTCTCTTGCCGAAATTTTCATATTCACCAAGAAAATAACCACTCTAATCACTATGCTAAAATAGAAATGGGCGACAATTGACGTAAAGTCCTTTTTAAAACAAAAGTTGAGATTACTAAAAACAAACTTATGAGCATAAGATCTTTAAAGTTTGAAAAAATACGTGAAACCGGCACAAAGGAGAGGCAAATATATTGTACAGAGGAGGTTTCGCGGATTTTATGACTTAAGCTAGAATGAACCTATATTTTGCCCATAACTGTAAAGTTAGTTTTGTTTCACGTAAATATATATGATTGGAAATTTCTCTGAAAATTTAACAAATTGAGAGAGCCTACACAATCCAAATTATCATATGTCGATTAGGAACCGCAAAGTGATCCCGAAGTGATTTGTAAATCTCATGTCTAGCGTTCGGTGATACTTAACGCTGGTTTCAGAGCACTTAGCCATGGATGTTGACACATAAAATTGAGGTCGACTGCCGGTCACAGTTCCCAAATAAGTAAATGAATCGCAGTTGAAAATACCGAAATTTTAAGGAAACCGAGACAGCCCATACATTCCGAACTATTATATGTTGATGAAAAGCTTCTGAGCGATCTTGAAGACATTTATAAATCTCATTTCTAGCGCTCAGTTTGCGCTGACTCAGAATGACTTACTTAGAAATTCCGTAGTAATACGCAGGATGTTTTGTATGCGTTTTAATTGCAAAAAAGAAAAAAAAGAAAAGAAAGAAAATAAAAGAAATGGAATAAAAATTACATCGAAACAGATTGGTACGGGTACCAATTGTTCGAGTCTTCAAGTTCAAGTCTTTCCTCTTTAGAAATTCTTCATAGCTAACAACTATACGGCGAGGTGGAGGTAGCTAGTGGTTGATATTTACTAAGCTGCAAAACGGCGATTTAAATATCCACCACTAGCCGCCGATACTAATGTGAGTAGTTGTTTTGGTGTGTACTAAAATAGTGAGATAATAAAGCACAAAATGATTTTTTTAGCTTATTTATTTCTGCGACTATTATAATGCTTTCGGGCGCAAAAGGTTACATAACCTTCGATGTACATATATATATAAAAAAGTTGTTTGAATCAAATCGCGTAAAAAAAAATAGCATACAATGAACGTGAAAGAAGCATTATTTAACACAGACTTTCTCTTTATTCCGCTGTGACAACTCCATGTCCGGAAAATAACGTTAATCACCTGTATATTTTAGGCTCCTATATCAGAGCATGAGAAAAGAAGTAACAAGTCTTTTTCGAGCCTTTCATTCTCTGAACTTTGTTGTTGTATACCATGCAATTGAAAATATATTAACTTATTTTTGATAGGCAGTTGAACAACAACCAGCTGAGGAATTTACCATCGGGAATTTTCAGTAACAATACCCAGCTGGACAAGTTGTAAGTTTGGAGTCTTTCATAATATTGGTGTAAGGGGAACAAATGGAATCCAACCTTCAAACAGGAATTTGAATGCGTGATGATATCGCATATTATGGGTTATAACTTCATAAGCTAGGCCGCTTTAACAGTTAAGAAATGTCCTTTAAGACATGCATTGGTTTAGGAAAATTCGTTGCGTGATAAAAAAGACTGTAAGGAAATTTGTTAAAGGAATCATTCGAGGATATTAACTAAACTACTTAACTAGTCTAGTTATCAAGTTAAGAATATCTATGCAGTTCAGTGCCTAGGTCTGTGTTTCAGATTTCTTCTGATTATTATCCTTGAATGAAGGATAACAATCAGCCCGGTGTCACCTGTAGCTTAGTCAAAAAGTGAGAACCCTGTTTGAATGAGCCAGTCAAAACACTTGAAGTGCAACAACTAAAAATAAGAATCTAAAGATGTATCATGCATCCTTAATTTATCTTCAAGCGTCTATGAAACAGTATTATGGTATGCCATAAATTTATAAACTTGGTTAATCTGAAGAAAATGTTTGAGAGGCTAGGAGAGGGTAACAAAACCCATTCACCAGTCCTTCGTAAATCCAGACCCAACACTCGAGCGTCTCTGAATCGTTTTACCTCAAGCTTAGTGGAGTAACAAAGTACCACCGGTAAATACCTCAATATCTCACGGTGGTAGATGACTCACTGACTCCTACGGATTTGTAAAGTTTTTATAGAGATATCCGAGTCCCTTTAACCGTAATTGAATTTAACTACTGCTGATTATATTTTTAATAAAGTGGATATAGGGATACGTGCAACATAAGACCTGTTGGGAAACCTCGTTTCTTGAAAAATGATATTCCACGAGGGAATATATCTAAAACAGAACACAAAACTTCCTAAGTTACATTCGTGCTCGATGAGGTGCATTTTAACTAAACCAACGGCACCCAGAAATTTGTTAGCGATCATGAAATAGAAATCCTGATCCTGGTTTGTGATAGGAAAAAAACCAAGCATTGGGAAAACGCTTTTCTCCTTGCTGATATCCATTATTTTCGGGCGATTAAATAAGGGTTGTTTCCATTGTGCCCTTTTTCCAAGCCTTTAGGATATAAAATATTTTTCAAATTTGTGAGGGGTGGCTGGAATATTTAGTGAATGAAACATTGAACCACAGAAATTCTCTCGTTTTAGAGAGATTTTGAGGTTATAAATGTAAAGAAAGTTTTATGAACGGGAAAGTGTAACATGTAATATAGAATATAATATGAAAGTAGCCTCATGCAGAAACATTTTAACAAAAACTTTTTTCTGAATTCGGTTATGAAAGATTTTGCATTGGCGATTTTGCCCAACAAATTAAAGTTGGCAACTTAAACAAGCCTTTCATGTGAAATGTGAAGAAAGGAAATAAATGGAAGAGGCTTAAGTTTTAGTTGATTTTACAATTAGAGTAGTTTTTTTTTATTAATCAGAGCGCGCGTTGTGTCCATGTTTTGTTATGACATAGCGTATTCGGCACTCTAACACTCTGCTACCAATGCAATGCTTTATCGGGTCAGGAAAAAGACTCGCTCTCAGTATAGGACTATTTAACAAAGGTGACAAAAGTCACGAAGATGCAGACACTAAACAAAGCAAAACTACAGTCACCAAGAAAGACAAGTACGTGATAACGTGTTCCCAATGAATAATAATTGTGTTCATTCAGTCTCGTCAACACCCGTCTTTAGATTGACACATACTTGGGTTTGTCTTGCAAGCTGCGGAAAAACGTAATAAACGAAATAAAATCGAAAAGCCAAACGTAACGTTCAGTCTAATTCGGTCTAGTTCGGTCTAATTCCCTGCTTTTATTTTATCAAGTTAAATATCCATTGAGGGGAATTATGATATTCACAAACTTGGTTGTCATTGTGATAGTGGCTTTATAGGGGTCGTAATAACATCTCACAACCGACAAACTTTGTGACCTCATGCAATGCATGCGCGTAGCGATGAACGAAATTATGAATTACGCCATTACCGTGACACCCCCAATGAATTGTTAGACCGTTTGTATTTTTGACCGTAGCGCTGGTGGGTATTATCGTCTAGTTATCACATTGTAAAATCATTCCGATTTCTTGGAGAAGTTGACATCATCCGGGTGTAGCTTAAGAATTTTCAGGTGAACGCACGAGAAGATAATATCGTCCAAAGCAAGGGGTCTGCTCTTACTAAACATTTTTTTATCCAGGCAATTTAGGCAAATAAAAAACGTATTAAAATGATGCGGTCTACACTACATGTCAGTTTGTATTGTTAAGCCTTATGTATTACAACAAAGAGCGATTGGAGGAGTGGGAGAGAGAGGAGAGGAATTTTAAAGTGTTCAGTTGTTTTAAGTGCTTTGACTAAAAAAAACCCTCAATGTCATTTTGTTTTTGTTCCAAAAAATAACCCGTTGTCTTGTCGTAGACTCAAATATGAAAAATTGAAAAGAAAGCATCGTTTTTACTTTAAGTTTGTTTGCAATCATTTATTGTGGATACTGGCCTCCTTTTATTTAGAGAATGTAATTAACACCGCCTTTTATGATTCCTTGTTAGTTGGTTAGGTAACAACCAGTTGGAGGAATTACCATCTGACATATTTACTAAAAACATCTATCTGCGGGAACTGTAAGTTTATTCCCTGCTTATTTGTGCAAAAAGTCGCCTTAAATCCAAATCTAACGAACGGAGAAGTAATGTTTTATCTCCAAATGATCAAAATGTCCTCTTTTCTTGAACACTAATGTTATTTCTAATGCTGATGCGCAGTACCCTTAGGCCCATCTCCCCTTTGTTTTGACCTCTGTTCAGCAGAATGTCCCACCTCTTATCTCCAAAATGTTAATTTTTCGAAATAAAATGACCAGCCCTAGCAAAATTTGGAATTTTGGGTTTTGAACGAAGAAAAACAAAAAAAAAAGCAAAAAAAACAACTCAAAAATCAACTTAAACCATAGAAATAGGTGCAATGTTTTATTAAACGATTAGACAATTCAGAACGCTATTTTAGCTCAGCTCTATGCTCGATACTCTTATAGAGCACACTCATTCAACCAATGACAGTGTGCGTTACATCAGAACCTTATTATAAATTTACTTAGAAATTCCGTGATACCATGCGGGATGTTTTGTTTGCGCTTTAATTGCAAAGAAAAAAAAAGAATAACAATATTACATCGTAGCAGATTGCCGGGGGCACTATTTGTTGGAGTCCAAATCTAGCTAACAACTATTCGCCGGAGTGGAGGAAACTAGTGGTAGATATCTATCAAGCCGAAAAACTGCGATTTAAATATCTACCACTGGCCACCAATCTGATGTGAGGAGTTGTTTTGGTGTATACTAAAACTGTGTGATAACACTGCACAAAAATATTATTTTAACCTATTTATTCCAGCAACTTTTATAATGCTCTCGGGCGCAAAGGTTACATAACCTAAGATGTAGATATAAACAAAGTTGTTTGAATCAAATCGCGTCAAAAAATAGCATACAATAAACGTGAAAGAAGTATAATTTAACATAAACTTTCTCTTTATTCCGTTGTGACTAATCCATGTCTGCAAGATAATGTAATGTTAATCGCTTGTATATTTTAGGCCCTTACATTAGAGCATAAGAAAAGAAGTGACAACTTTCCTTTGAGCACTCTAATTCTCTTAACTTTGTTGTCGTATACCACTGATGCAATGAAAATATATTAACTTATTTGTGACAGGCGGTTGAACAAAAACAAGCTGAGGAATTTACCATCAGGCATTTTCAGTGACAATACCCAGCTGTACAAGCTGTAAGTTTGTAGTCTTTTTCGATATTGGTGTAAGAGGAACGCATGGAATCCAACCTGCACAGCAGACATTAGAATGCGTGGGTGATATCACATATTATGGGTTATGTCCTGATAAAGCCGCATTAACACTTGGATCAGGAAAAGTCATTTGAAACATGCATTAGTTTAGGAAAATTCCTACACTTAAGGAAATTTGTTAAAGGAATCATTGTAGTATAGAATTTTCACCTTCGATTTCCACTTCTTTCTTAACTAGTCTAGTTATCATGTCAAGAATATTCTATGCAGTTGTGTTCAGATCTGTGTCTTAGTTTTCTTCTGATTACTCTCCTTTGCACAAAGGGATAAAAAAAAAAAGAAACAATCAGAATAGTGACACCTAGTCGAAAAGTGAGAACTCAGTTTGAATGAGCCAGTTTTCCCTTCGTTTTAGCGTTACCCTACTACCGAAACCTACTCGTAGTATATACGAAAAAAAGTGAGATGATTTTAACTCCTAATAACCTGCAACAATAACAAGCGGAAATCTTGCGTGTGTTTCTCCGGGATAGCTAAGAATCGCTTTGCCGTCGCATACAAACCACTTGGGATGTTGAGAGAACGCGAAAACAATTTTTAAACAATGACATGCTACTGAAGAATACTTCATAATAGTCTGTGCGGAAAGCTAATAAAGTTTGTAAGCCTAAAAAGCAGTTTTGATATCTTGCGGAGCTTTTACATTATGAAAAATAAATTCATTTGTAGAATTTTAAATGGTGAAGTTTACAACATAGCGTATTCGGCACTTAACACTCTGCTACCAATTCTTTATCGGGTCAGGAAAAAGAGTCGCTCACAAAATATGACTATTTAATAAAGGTGACAAAAGTCACGAAGACACAAAAACTAAACTAAGTTAAACTATAGTCACCAACAAAGGCTAGTACGTAATAACGTGTTCCCAATGAATAATAATTGTGTTTATTCAGTCTCTTCAACACCCGTCTTCAGGTTTACACAAAGCATCAACAACCTGAATGGGTTTATCTTGCAAGCTGTGGCAAAACGTATCATGCCAGGTAGAAATGAAATCAAAAAGCCAAACGTAACGTTCGGTACTCCTGTTTGATTCCCTGCTTTTAGTTTATCTTTTTAAATATACACCGCGGGGGGGAATTATGATACTCACAAACTTAGTTGTTATTGTGATAGTGATTTTCTAAGGGTCGTTCTAATATATAACATCTGACAAACCGTGTGGCCTCAAGCAATGCACGAATGTAGCGACGAACGAAATTACGAATTACGCCGGTACCGTCACACCTCTGATGAATTGTTCAACCGTTTGTATTTTTAAGCGTTGCGCTGGTGGGTATTATTGAACGTTATTATTCGCCTAGTTATCACACTGTAAAATTATTGCGACTTCTTGGAGAAGTTGTGACGTGAGTTTTTTTTTAAGGTGAATGCAGGAGAAGATAATTCCGAGCGTTGAAGACCATCTAAACTAAGGGGTCTGGGGGCAGAAAATGTTTACATCTTGGGTGTCGGAAATGCCATTTCCTGAGTTTTTTGCAGGGCAATTTAGGTAAATAAATACGAAGGAAAATGCACTTGTTTTTGGTTTAGTTATCGATAAGGTACAATTGCACGGCCTGCTCCGATAAGTGGTAAATATATTTGTTAACTGGTATCATGCCGCTATGTGATTCCCTGATTTTAGCAAAAAGGCATTTGCAGAAACGAGGTCTTTCATGGACTGATTTTTTATTGCAACACCGAAAAATACTGAGACTGGTCAATACAGCTTTTGAAGTCATTTGACCCGACTCGCTTTGTATAGTTATAGTTCGCAAGACACTGAGAAATGTGTTCATGGTTTATGTCACTTCATTCATAACCTATAGTGTAACCAAATTCGATCGGCATCCAATTTTATCGCTGCGAATGTTTTTTGTCAGCCTGAGAATGAACTTACATTTTCTCGCTCGTGAAAGTATCTTTAACGCATCGGTGGAAGTTAAATGGGTACTGGTCTTAAAACTGGATGATCAGCGGCTATAAACAAAAAACCAGTGTGTTTTTTTATTTTTATTTTTTGCTCCCGCTTTCCGCCCTCAGATAGATCCTTCTCCCGCCCCTTGTTCTCCCGGACTCCCTACCCCCTGTGCCCCATACACCCTGTCCCCCATACCCCCTGTCCCCCATACCCCCCACGCCTACACTGTCCCCCTCCAATAAGGCCAAAACCTAAGTAAAAACTAACAACTCGATAGATAAAGGTCTTACCTCAATGGGCTTGTGGCACCGTTCGAAGAGGTAACCCCTGTGCATGTTCAAAAATTAAATTTCCCGTAAGGAAACTCAGACTGCGCCGTGCGTCAAACAGTCATAAGACAGGGAAATTTCTCCTATATTTCTCTGCCAAAGTCAATATTTTCCCCTTTCAAACTTCTTTTGGTATCTTTACCTACCCTACACCCCTAGAACAAATCAATGTCACCCGGCTTATGATGTGGTCTACACTACCTGTCAGTTTTTATCTTAAAGCCTTATGTATTATAACGATGGGTGATTGGAGGAGAGGGAAGGAGTAGAGAGAAATTTTAAAGTTTTCAATTAATTTAGTGCTTTGAATTAAAGAAAACCCTCTGAGTCATTTTCTTCTACAAAATAGATCATTGTCTTGTCGTAGACTCAAATATGGAAAATGGACAAGAAAGCATCGCTTCTTTGATACTTTTGGTTTGTTTGTAGGCATTTATTGTGGATCCTGGCCTTCTTTAATACGTAGAACGTGATTAACACCGCTTTTTCATGATTCCGTATTAGGTGGTTAGACAACAACCATTTGAAGGAATTACCATCAGGAATTTTTGGTAGAAACATCTTGCTGGGGGACCTGTAAGTTTATGCCTTGCCTTATTTATGCTAAAGAGGCCTTAAATCCAAATCTAACGAACAGAGAAGTAATGTTTTATCTCTAAATGATCGAAATGCCCTCTTTTCTCCAACTCTCATGCTATTTCTAATACTGATGCAAAGTACCCTTGGACCCACCTCTCCCTTGTTTTGACCTCTGCTGAAAACTGTGTGCCACTCCTCGTTTCCCTAAATATTAATTTTTCGCCATAAAATGACCACCCCTAGTAAAATTTAGGATTTTATGGTTTGAACGAAAAAAAAAAGAAGAAAACTGAACAACTCAAAAACTAACTAACTAGAAATGGATACGATGTTTTATGGAAAAGTTAGACAATTCAGGCGACACTATATTTCCAGTTTACACTCCTCAGTATAGTGATGGTATGTACAATGACAGATACCATTAAAAGTTAAAATTTAATTTCGTGTCAATGCCGCTCTACCACGCGGGATGTTTTTACGCACAGAACTCTTGGACCTACCTCTCCCCTTGTTTTAAGCTCTTCTCAACACTATGTCCAACTCTTTGTCTCCCTAAATGTTAATTTTTCTCCATAAAATTATCAGCCCTAGCAATAGACCTTTTAAGCTGTGTGGCCACGCAGTTTGAAATGGGTAAACAAGGATTCCAAATGGTTGATTAGGTATGTGCCGCATACGACATTTTATGGACGAAATTCCTTCTTGTCTCGCCGAAATTTTCATATTCACGGATAAATCAGCACTCTACAGACTGTGGTAATGTAGAAATCGGCGACAGTTAAAGTGGAGACTTTTAAAAACAATAATTGAGATTATTAAAAACAAACTTACGAGCACACGATCTTTAAATATTAAAAATCACATTGCTTTATTTTTGTTTTTGTGTTTGTTTCTACTACAATCTTTGCTTTCCATGAATCAAGTAAACATTTAAAAAAAAAAAAGTTCTCGGTAAAACGTAAAATTCTGTGGTCCATTTTAATAACTTTCGATTCTAATCCGCTACATTAACTAATTTGGTTCCGCGAAATAGGTCATATGACAAGGAGAAATTTGCACATTCACATCACAATACATCAAGCTGGGTTTGTCCAGTTGATTTTGATGGTCGCAAGGAAATGTCGAGTTTGTCGCTCAAAACCGTCGTGGTCCATTTCAGCGTAACATCATTAATGATGGAAACAAATTTGAGGAAAGGAGGGCTTGTTCATCGCGTTCCGTGTGCCAAATCTCGGAAGAAACTTCAAGAACTCTTTCAGAGTGCATGCGTGCTGTTTTGTAGATATAAACACTGTAAAGTATTTTTACTTGTTTGCGCGTCCTTTTAAGCAATGCGATATGCTTGTAAATTTTAGTCTTTAATTTTGATCTCCACATTGTGCTTAGTTCATGACCTGATGTTTCAACGTGAATTATCGAGAAGGCATCTTCCGATCACCTTTGTTCACTTTGTAAGCCACGTACGTGCGCAAGCGTTACGACCGATCACGTTTACGCAACGTTTTAGGTCAACTCGGCCTCTATTCTCCATTCGTTGTTATGAAAACCTAAAATCCTCAACGTAGAAGATAACTGAGAACGAAGTTTTAACGGTCAAAAGGAGATCTTGGTCAATTTTCCGAATTAGGCAAATATTATTTGCATTATTATATCTTATTTAAGATGTTGGTGGATGAAACTTAGAGATATACCCGCGGGTTTGAGGTAATCGATAACCTCGTTGGTGTATAAACTAGGCACTGATATGCTTTTTTAGCCCGATTAACGCCTGCCTTTTGAGAGTTCTTTCGTACAAATTAGTGAATTTTTGATCTGCAAATTAAGGACAAAGAGAAGGGTCTCCTCTGATCTCGTTGGTATGAAAAATGTTTCAGCTGAAGTTTCCATATTTTTTTCTGTGAACTAATTATAACTGAATACATTTTATAACTTGTAGCAAGATTTCGTGAGCTATATTATTGCAGTCGCTAAGCGATGGACAAAGTTTGTGAAGTTTACACTTTCGATCGCTGTCCATAAGGGTAGAGAATTGGAGAATAACTAAACTATTTTTGAAACAGTATCCTAAATCCTTTTCATGGGCAAAAAGAAAAAGAAAACTTTTTTTCCGATGGGAAGCCGAGAGGACCGCTCTTAGCGAGAGCGGCATTCAACTGTGGAAAAAAGATGTATTGAGCCAGAAATAGTTTTGTTTATTTTTTTTTGGTTACATAACCTTAGATATAGATATATATATATATATATATATATATATATATATATATCTATATATAAATGTTTAAAACAAGTTGCGTAAATATAGCATACAACGAACATGAAAGAAGCATCATTTGACCCAACCTTTTTTTTAATTCCGTTGTGACAACTCCATGTTCAAAAAATCTTGTAATGATAATAACGTGTATATTTTAGGCCCTTATATCAGAACACGAGAAATAAGTAACAACTGTTTTTCAAGCACTCTTATTCACTGAACTTTGTTGCCGTATACCATGCAATTGAACATACATTAAGTTATTTTTGATAGGCGGTTGAACAAAAACCAGTTGAAGGATTTACCATCAGGCATTTTCAGCAACAATACCCGGCTGTACACGCTGTAAGTTTGGAGTCTTTCTCAATATTGGTGTAAGAGGAACACATGGAACCCAACCTTCAAAGAAGACGTTTGAATGCGTGGGTTATATCACATATTATGGGTTATATCCTAGTAAAGCCACATAAACACTTGAATTAGGAAAAGTTATTCGAAACATGAATCGCGTTAAGAAAATTCGTTACCTGAATAGATTGTCCAAGTAAAGATTTGCGAGGAAATTTGTTAAAGGAATCATTCAAGAATGGAATTTCCCCCTTTGACCCTTCCCCTCTTCCTTGACCAGTCTAGTTTTCAAGTCAAGAATATTTTATGTAGCTCAGTGTTCAGGTCTGCATGTGTTTCAGTCTTCCTCTGATTATTCTTCTTTGCACGAAGAGATGACAAAAAACAAAAAGACAACAACAACAACAAATCAAATCAGTGACACCTGTAGCTTAGTCAAACGGCGAAAACCCAGTTTGAATGGGCCAGTCAAAATAATTGAAGTGTAACAACTGAGAAGGAGAATTTAAAAATGTGGCAGGCACCCTTAAGCGTCTATATAAAACAGAATGAAAGTAGTCTCTCAAAACTTTTAAACAACAACTTTTTTTTAATCCCGTTGTAAACCACTTTACATCGTCCATTTTTTTCTAACAAATTAAAGCTTATTACTTAAACAAGCCTTAAAAAGAAAAAAACAAATATTTATAATAATAATAATAATAATAATAATAATAATTATAATCTTAAATGTAAAGTGCATGGAGTTCCTAAAAGCAAAAGTAATTTTTGTTTTAAAAAAAATTAAAACCTTCAAGGCCTCATGTTTTTCGTTAAGCGTTGACTCTTACGACATTATTGGGTCCAACAGCTTTATACTTCAACTCAAATTTGTCTACATTCGCGTCTGAGTCCCGTATTTTTCGAACATTAGATCTTGTTAATTTCTTACCTTGGGAATTGTGAAAAAAGAAAACAAATGCCTTGGTTACTACCCAAGACAAATCCTGGACCGAAAAGGCACAAAATTTGTCTCAAAATAAGGAACCGAGTCTTGTCGGGACAAAGAGTCGTGGTTTGCCCAACCTTCAATAATATGCGAAGCTGGAACATGTTTTTCCCTTAGTTTTTGCTCTACCCGACTACAAAGACGTACTCTTAGTATATACGAAAACAGTGAGATAATCTAGCACAAAGAGATGATTTTAACTTCTATTACCCTGCAAAGATTACAAATTGAAATCTCGTGTCTCTTGTTACTCCAGAAGACGAAAATCTTAGCAATAAACCACAGTTTTTCCATTGGTTTACCGTCGTAAATAAACCACTTTGAATTTTGAGAGGACACGAAAAAAAGTTTGTAAACTATGACTTGTTTCTAAAGAATACTTCAATTTGGAAGGAGACAAAAAAATCATGAAAGCCTACTAATGTGCATGTTAAAAACGGAAATTTCTCTTATGGAAACCCAGACTGGATCGCGAGTCAACAAGTCGTAACACAAGAAGATTCCCCTCATACTCCTCTACCAAGGTCTGTCTGTTCTAGACATTCTGTATTATTAGTTCGATATTTTTCTCTTCAAAACCTCTTTTAGTATCTTTACCTACCCTACCCCCCACCTTACAACAAATCAATGTCACCTGGCTTATGAAGTAGTTTACACTACATGTCAGTTTGTATCGTATTGCCTTATGTATTACAACAGTGGGTGATATGGGAAGAGGGAGGGAGCTTTTAATTGTTTTCAAAGCTTTGAATTAAAAAACCCTCTAAGACATTTTGTTCTACAATATAGATCACTGTCTTGTCGTAGACTCAAATATGGAAAATCGAAAAGAAAGCATCGGTTCTTTGATACTTTTGGTTTGTTTGTAGGCATTTATTGTGGATCCTGGCCTTCTTTCACACGTAGAATGTGATTAACACCGTTTTTTTTATGATTTCTTGTTAGATGGTTAGACAACAACGAGTTGAAGGAATCATTACCAGACATTTTTAGCAAAAACATCTTGCTTCGGAGCCTGTAAGTTTATATCCTGCTTAATTTATGCTAAAGAGACCTTAAATCCAAATCTACCGAACAGAGAAGTAATGTTTTATTTCTTAATGACCGAAATGTCCTCTATTCTACAACTCTCGTGTTATTTCTTATGCTGATGCACAGTATCCTTGCATCCACATCTCCCTTGTTTTGACCTCTGCTGAACACTATGTGCCACTCTCGTCTCCCTAAATATTAATTTTTCGCCATGAAATGACCACCCCTAGTAAAATTTAGGATTTTATGGTTTGAACGAAAAAAAAAAGAAGAAAACTGAACAACTAAAAAACTAACTAACTAGAAATGGATACGATGTTTTATGGAAAAGTTAGACAATTCAGGCGACAATATATTTCCAGTTTACACCCTTCAGTATAATGATGGTATGTACAATGAAACATACCATTAAAAAACCATTAAAAGTTAAAATTTAATTTCGTGTTGATGCCGCTCTACCACGCGGGATGCTTTTACGCACAGAACCCTTCAAACTACTTCTCTTCCTTCTTGTCTCGCCGAAATTTTTATATTCACGGATGAATCAGCGCTCTACAGACTGTGGTAATGTAGAAATCGGCGACAGCTAAAGTGGAGACTTTAAAAAACAATAATTGAGATTATTAAAAACAAACTTACGAGCACACGATCTCTAAATATCAAAAATTATATTGCTTTGTTTTTGTTTTTGTGTTTGTTGCTTTTGTTTTTTGTTTTTGTTTGTTTGTTTTGGCGGTGTCGGAGCACAAATTTCTCAATACTTGAACTTTACAGCTCTATTTAAACAAAGTTGATTGGATTACGGGGAAATGCTGACAACCCTTCGAAGAAGCATCATTTGACACAAACTTTTTTTTAATTCCGTTGTGCCAACTCCATGTTCAAAAAATCTTGTAATAATAATAATAACGTGTATATTTTAGGGCCTTATATCAGAATACGGGAAAAGAAGTAACAACTTTTTTTCAAGCACTCTTATTCACTGAACTTGGCTGCCGTATACCATGCAATTGAACATACATTAATTTATTTTTGATAGGCGGTTGCACAACAACCAGTTTAAGGATTTACCATCAGGCATTTTCAGCAACAATACCCGGCTGTACACGCTGTAAGTTTGGAGTCTTTCTCGATATTGATGTTAGAGGGAAGCATAGAACCCAGCCTTCAAAGAAGACGGTTGAATGCGTGGGTGATATCACATATTATGGGTTATATCCTGGTAAAGCCACATAAACACTTGAATTAGGAAAAGTTATTTGAAACATGCATCGCTTTAAGAAAATTCGTCCCCTAAATAGATTGTCAAAGAGAGATTTGTGAGGAAATTTGTTAAAGGAATCATTCAGGGATGGAATTTCCCCCTTTGACCCTTCCCCTCTTCCTTGACCAGTCTGGTTATCAAGTCAAGAATATTGTATGCAGCTCAGTGATCAGGTCCGCATGTGTTTCAGCTTTCTTTTTATTATTCTTCTTTGCACG
Organism: Pocillopora grandis; assembly: GCA_964027065.1. NCBI lineage: Eukaryota > Metazoa > Cnidaria > Anthozoa > Scleractinia > Pocilloporidae > Pocillopora > Pocillopora grandis. The sequence goes on from OZ034731.1 coordinate 19,187,113, forward strand.
AAGAGATGACAAAAAAGCAAAAAGACAACAACGAGAAAACAAAATCAACTCAGTGACACCTGTAGCTTAGTCAAAAAGCGAAAACCTAGTTTGAATACGCCATTCAAAATACTTAAAGTGTAACTGAGAAGGAGAATTTAAAAATGTGGCATGCACATTAAGCATCTATGTAGAACAGAATAAAAGAAGCCTCTCACAAAAACTTTTGAACAAATAATAATAATAACAATAATCTTTACTGTAAAGTGCATGGATTTCAAAAGAACAAAAATGATTTTAAAAAAACAATTTTAAAAACCTTCAAGGCGTCATGTTTTTCGTTACATGTTGACACCTAAGACATTTTTGCGTCAAACAGCTTTTATGCTTCAACCCAAATTTGTCTACGTTCGCGTTTGAGTCCCGTATTTTTCGAACATAAGATCTTGTTAGTTTCTTACCGTGGAAAACGTGAAAAAGGAAAAAAAGCCGTTGCTTACTATCCAATGCAAATCCTGGACCGAAGGGCACAAAACTTCTCTCTAAATAAGGAATATATATAGTCTTGAGCGTGACAGAGTCGTGGTTTGCCCAGCCTTTAATAATTTGCGAAGCTGGAGCATGTTTTCCCTCGATTTTTAGCTCTACCCGACTACAAAGACGTACTCGTAGTATATACAAAAACAGTGAAATAATATAGCACAAAGAGATGATTTTAACTTCTACTACCCTGCAACGATTACAAACTCAAATCTCGTGTCTCCAGAAGGTGAAAAGCTAAGCAGTAAACCACAGTTTTTTCATCGGTTTACCGTCGTATATAAACCACTTTGAATATTGAGTGGACACGAAAAAGATGTTGTAAACTATGACTTGTTTCTAAAGAATACTGCCATTTGGAAGGAGAAAAATAAAAGAGAAAAAAAGGCCACTTATGCCCATGTTAAAAACTTAAATTTCTCGTATGAAAACCGAGACTGGGCCGCGACTCGACAAGTCGTAACACACTCCTCTACTAAGATCTGTCTGTTTCAGGCATTCTGTATTATTAGTTCAAAATTTTTTCCTTTCAAACTTCTTTTGATGTGTCTCGACCTACTCTACCTCCCCCCCCCCCCACCCTAAAACGAATCAATATCGCCTGACCATGATGTGGTCTACACTACATATCAGTTTGTATCGTAAAGCCTTATGTATTACATCAATGGGTGATCAGAGGAGAGGGAGGGAGTAATGAAAAATTTTAAAGTATTCAATTGTTTTTTAGTGCTCTGAATTAAAAAAAACCCTCTAAGACATTTTTTTTATACAAAATAGGTCGTTGTCTTGTAAACTCAAATATAGAAAACCGAAAAGAAAGCATCGGTTCTTTGATACTATACATTTAGTTTTGCATGTAAGCATTAACTGTAGATCTTGACCTTTTTTAATACGTAGAATGCAATTATCACCATCTTTTATGATTTCTTGCTAGGTGGTTAGGAAACAACCAGTTGAAGGAATTACCACCAGACATTTTTAGTAAAAACATCTTGTTGCGGAGCCTGTAAGATTATACCCTGTTTTATTTATGCTAAAGGGGCCTTAAATCCAAATCTACCGAACAGAGCAGTAATGTTTTATCTCTAAATGATCAAAATATCCTCTTTTCTCCAACTCTCGTGTTAATGATGGTGTGTATAATGACACAAACTAAGTAAAATACCATTAGAAGTTAAATTCAATTTGGTGTTAATGCCGTTTTATCACGCGGGATGTTTTTACGCACAAAACCCTTCGACCTACCTCTCCCTTTGAAGTGGAGTCTTTTTAAAACAAAAATTGAGATAATTTTCAAAGAACAAACGTTCGAGCGCACGATCTTCAAAGGTCATAAAAATATATGAAACAGGCACAAAAGGGAAGCAAATATACTACAAAAAGCAGGCTTTGGTGATTTTTTGATTCAAACTTGGAATGAAGTTATATTTTGTTGATAACTGTAATTTTTTTTTTTTCTGCGTTGATATGAGTACGCTTTGGTTATCATCCGATCGGAAGCCGGTCAAGGTTCTCAAACCACTCATTAACCGGCTGTCGGAAATTTATCTAAATATTTAAAAATTGAAAGAACCTACAGAATCCACACTATTATAAGGCGACGAGGTACTGCTGAGTGATCACAAAGGGATTTATGTCGGGTCGGCGCTCGGTCCCACTAAACGCAATAAAGTGCCGGATTTCAAGATAAGAGTCGCGTCGTGACCAGTGAGCTGGTAGATGCACGTGTTATTAGCAAATATTTTAAATAAAGCAGGTTTTGGTGATTTTGTGATTGAATTGAAAGAACCTACACAATCCACACTATTATAAGGCGATGCGGAACTGCTGAGTGATTCCAAAGCGATTTGCAAATCTCATGTTTAGGGCTTGGTCATGTTTAACGCAGGGCTGAAATACCCGCAGCCACAACAATCTTTGCTATCTATGAATCGGGTAAACATTTTAAAAGATAAAATTCTTAGTAAAATGTTAAATTCTTCAGCTCATTTTAATAACTTTCGATCCTACTTCGTTACATTAACTGAGTTTAGTTCCGCGAAACAGGTCATATGATACGGGAAAATTTGCACATTCACATCACGCAATGCATCAAGCTGGGTTTGTCTAGTTGATTTTGGTGGATGTTGGTGAAGGAAGGCTAGAGATATGCCCGCGGATTTGAGGCAATCTATGACCTCATTGGTGTATGAGGTGTAGCCCGATTAACGCCAGCATTCTGAGAATTCTTTCGTACAAATTAGGGACAGAATTTTTGATATGCAAATTAAGGTAGAAGAGAAAGGTCTCCTCTGATCTCGCTGGTTTGAAAAATATTTCAGCTGAAGTTTTCATAGTTTGTCTGTGAGCTAACTGAATGCATTTTATAACCTGTAGCAAGATAGAATTTCGTGATCTACATTATCGCAGTCGCTACGCGCTGGACAAAATCTGTGAAATTTACACTTTCGATCGCTGTTCACAGGGGTGGTCTCTCCAAAAATCATTTTTGACCTGTGGCGACACAAAAAAGAGAATTGAAGAACAACTAAACTATTGTGAAACATGTGTCCTAAATCCTTTTCATGGGCAAACAACAAAAGAAAACTTTTTTCCGACGGGAGGTCAAGAGGACCGCTCTTAGCGAGAGCGGCACTCAACGTTGGAAAAAGGTGTATTGAATCAGATATAGTTTTGTTGAGATTTTTTTGGTTACATAACCTTAGTCATATATCTTAAAAAATGTATTTAAAACAAATCGCGTAAGTATCGCATACAATGGGCACGAAAGAGGCATCATTTAACAAAAACTTTTTTTACTCCGTTGTGACAACTCCATATACGAAAAATCTTGTAATAATAATAATAATAATAATAATAACGTGAATATTTTAGGCCCTATATCAAAACACGAGAAAAGATATAAAAACTTTTTTCCTAGCACTCTTATTCACTGAACTTCGTTGCCGTATACCATGCAATTAAAAATACATTAATTTATTTTTGATAGGCGGTTGAACAACAACCAGTTGAAAGATTTACCATCAGGCATTTTCAGCAACAATACCCGGCTGTACACGCTGTAAGTTTGGAGTCTTTCTCAATATAGGTGTAAAAGGAACGCATGGAATCCAACCTTCAAACTGGGCCGCGAGTCAACAAGTCGAAATACAAGAAAATTCCCCTCACACTCCTCTGTCAAATTCTGTCTATTTCAGACATTCTGTCTTATTAGTTCAACATTTTTCCCTTTCAAACTTCTTTTGGTATCTTTACCTAACCTTCTTCCTCCCCCCCCCACAACAAATCAATCGCCTGGCCTATGATGTGGTCTACACTACATGTCAGTTTGTATCGTAAAGCCTTATGTATTACAACAATGGTTGATCAGAAGAGAGCGATGGAGTATAGAGGATTTTTATAGTGCTCAATTGTTTCCAGTGCTTTGAATTAAAAAAAAAACCCTTTAAAAAAAACTTTAAGTCATTTTCTTCTACAAAATAGCCGGTTGTCTTGTCATAGACTCAAATATGGAAAATAGAAAAGAAGGCATCTGTTCTTTGCTACTTTAGGTTTTTTGCAGGCATTTATTGTGGATCCTGACCTTCTTTAATACGTAGAATGTAATTAACACCGCTTTTTCATGACATCTTGTTAGGTGGTTAGACAGCAACCAGTTGAAGGAATTACCATCAGACATTTTTAGTAAAAACATCTTGTTACTTTACCTGTAAGTTTATACCCTGCTTTATTTATGCCAAAGGTGCCTTAAATCCAAATCTAACGAACAGAGAAGTAATGTTTTATCTCTAAATGATCAAAAAGTCCTCTTCTCTCCAACTCTCGTGCTATTTTTAATGCTGATGCACAATACCCTTGGACCTACCTCTCCCTTGTTTTAACCTCTGCTCAACACAATGTGCCACTCCTCGTCTCCCTAAATATTAATTTTTCGCCATAAAATAAGAAAAACAACTCAAAAACTAACTAACTAGAAATGGGTACGATGTTTTAACCTGAAGTACCTACACAATCCACACTATTATATGGCGATAAGGAACTGCTTAGTGATCACAAAGGCATTTATGTCGGTCGGCACTGAGCCTGCAATCGAAAGGCGAAGTCGATCGCTAACAACACGTGCATCTAACAACTCACTGGTCACGACGCGACTCTTACTGACCTCGAAATCCGGCCCCTCATCTTGCCTTGTAGCGGCAGTCCATTTCGATCTCAATAAATCATTCGAAGGAAAGTTGAAGAAAGATAAATTCACACCAATTTTACTTCGTTTGTCGTTACTGCCGAATTTAACACAGCAATGATCTTGCTTGTAATCTTCACTCAAACGCTTTAATGTGACACAAAACCTATACCTTATGCCCGTCCAGCCTCGATTTGGTGCGCCGCGCAATCCAAGATGGCGCTGCGTGATAAAGGCTGTAGACCCTTCCCTGTTTCTTAACTAGTCTAGTTATCAAGTTAATCTGAATGAAATGGTTGAGAGGCCAGGAGGAGGCAAAAACCCCATAAACCAGTCTTTCCTAAATCCAGACCCAACACTAGAGCGTCTCTTAATCATCTTACCTCAAGCTCAGTGAAGTAACAAAATACCACTGGTAAACACCTCACCGATATATTACGGTGAAGGATGACTCATTAACTTCTGCGGATTTGTAAAGTTTTTAAAGAGATATCCGGGTCCCTCAAAATAACCGTAATTGAATTTAACTACTTCGGGTTATTTTTCAAATAAAGTGGATTTATGGATACGGGAAACATAAGACCTGTGAGGAAATGATACTCCACGCGGGAATATATCTAAAACAGAGCACAGAACTTTGTTAATTACAGTCGCACTCGATAAGGTGCATTTGAACCAAACCAACGGCACCCAGAAATTTTCTAACGATCACAATATAGAAATCCTAATAATGATTTGTAATGGGAAACAAAACCAGGCATTGGGAAAACGCTTTTCTCTCTGCTGATATCCATTATTTTCTGAACGCATAAATTAGGGTTATTTCCATTGTGCCCTTTTTCCAAGCTTTTTGGGTGTAAAATATTTTTAAAATTTGTGAAGGGTGGCAGAAATTGTTAAGTGGATAAGAAGTGTGTAGAACGTTGAACTACAGAAATTTCTTTCTTAATTTAAGGTTATAAAAGTAAAGAAAGGTTTATGTACAGAAAAGTGTAAGATGTAATATAGAATAGAATACGAAAGTAGTTTCGTACAAAAAACCTTTTTTAGCAAAAATTTTTTTTCTGAATCCCGTTGTGAACCACTCTGCATTGGCGCGTTTCCTCAACAAATTAAAGCTGATTAAACAAGCCTTTCACGTGAAGCGTGAAGAAAGGGAACAAATCCTCTGGATAAAATCCAATGCAAATCCAGGTCAGAAAGGCACAGAACCTGAATCTATGGTCTTGATTGCGACAAAAGATCGTGGTCTTCCCAACCTTTAATGATTTGCGAAGCTAAAACATATTTAATTTTTCACTTGGTTCTAACCTTACCCTCCTACCGAGACGTGCTCGTAGGATATGCGAAAAAAGTAAGATAATATAGCACAAAGAGTTGATTTTAACTCCTATTACCCTGCAACGATCACAAGCGCAAATCTCGCGTGCGTTACTCCGGGATAGCTAAGAAACGTTTTGCCGTCGTAAATAAATCACTTGGGATGTTGAGAGAAGGCGAAAATTATTTGTCAACAATGACATGCTTCTTAAGAATACTTTATAATATTCTGTACGAAAAGCTTTTCAAGTTTGCAAGCCTAGAAAACAGTTTTGATATCTTGCGGAAATTTTTTATTATGAAAAATAAATTCAGATATAGGATCTTAACTGGTGAAGTTTATTTTCATCGTTAGGAATTAACTTTTAATTCGTAATAAAATTACTAGACCACACCACGTCTGAAGGCGAAGAAATCGAAAGACAACAACATCGAGCCGTGTTTCGTGTGTACTGATTCAAACGTCGTCCAGCTATTTTGTTTACTCGCGTTACCCTATTTTCATTTAACAAAATTTGTATTAGTTGTCTAACCTTTATTAAAATTGCCACGGAGTCGTCGTTAAATTTACAAAAGTGTTCAGAATGCTTAAATTTGGCAAAAATTATCACGTGAAAGTTGAAATCGCGGATAGCAAACGGAACTGCCATTAATCTTGAGTGCACATGTCCATTCGAAGGGTTTTTCTAAATTTATCGTGCAGATAATATTCTTAGGAATATCTATAGGAAAATACACTCAGTTTGTCGGTAAAATTTTCTCGAAGCAAGAACATGCCAAGTTTTCCCCTTCTATTGGCGAGTAAATTGGGGAACTCTAGCGGAGAGTTTCTGAAGGTCTTTCACTTTAAAACGCCTAAAACGGAGCAATCTTGTAGTAAAACTGAATTTAAATTAAAAATAGATGATATTGTTAGAAAATTTAAATCTTTGTAGTTGTTTTTGGCGTTCAAGGTGTTCTCCTTGTTTCCTCCAAACCAAAGGCTTTTAGCAAATTAAAATTTAGGAATATGCCAGGAGTGGTGCCATTTGACAGCAGGGCGGGACATGATGTTTCAGCTTTCTTTGATTTTACGGGGAAATGTACAGTAGATTTTTGACCAATCAGAGCGCGTATTGTGTCTAAGCTATGTTATGACATAGGGTATTCGGCTCTCTAGCACTCTGGGGGTACGGGTACTTTATCGGGTCAGGAAAAAGTATTCCTCATAACATATGACTACTTAACAAAGGTGACAAAAGTCACGAAGACGTGATAACTAAACTAAGTAAACTAAGCAAAACGACAGCCACCAACAAAGAAAATTACGTAATAACTTTTTTTCAATTAATAATCCTTGTGTTCACTCAGTCTCTTCAACACCCGTCTCGAGGTTGACACAAAGTATCAAAGACCTGGGTTTAACTTGCAAGCTGCGGCAAAAAGTATCATGCCATTTAGAAGTCAAATCCAAAAGCCAAACGTAACGTTCGGTACTCCTGTCTAATTCCTGGCTTTTAGTTTATCTAATTAAATTTCCATCGCGAGAAATTATGATATTCAGAAACGTAATAATATTTCACATCCGACAAACCTTATGGCCTCAAGCAATGCCAAAGATCGAAATTACGAATTACGCCGGTACCGTCACACCGCCGATGAATTGTTAACACGTTTGTATTTTTGAGCGGTGGTGGGAATAATTATGCGTTATTGTTCGCCTAGTTATAATTTCTTCGAGAAGTTGACATCTTCCAGGTGTAGCGTGAGATTTTTAAGGGGAACGCACGAGAAGATAGTATGGAGCGCTGCAGACCGTCCAAAGTTAGTGGTCAGGGGAGCATGCTCATAAAGAAAATGTTTAACTCAAGGGTCTCGAAGTACCATTTCCTGCCTTTTTTGCAAGACACTTTAGGTAAATGAATACAAAAGGACATGCACTTGTTGGTGGTTTAGTTTCCCCACCTCTAGTGTTATTGGTAAGATACAAGTTTAGTAGTAGTAGTAATAGTAGTAAAGTAGTACATACATTTGTACACCGGTATCATGCAGCTATGTAATTCTATGATTTTAGCAAAAGGAATTTGCAGAAACGAGGTCTTTCATGGACTGACTTTTCATTGCCACAACGAAAAATACTGAGACTTTGTGTGCTGAAGAATTTCACCTGCTACAGCTCGCACAAACAAACCTCTACTTGTTTTCTTGTTTTATGTCACCTCATTCATGACCTATAGCGTAACCAAATATGTATCCAATTTATCTTTATTAATGCTGTTTATCAGCTTGAGAATAAATTTGAGCTTTCTCGCTCATAAAAGTATCTTTAACTCCTCGCTGGAAGATAAATGGGTGCTCGCCTTTAAACTGGATTACACGCAGCTATAAACAAAAAACGAGTGTTTTTTTAAAATTTCTGCTCCCGCTTTAGACTTTAAACTCAGATTGGGTCACGCGTCAACCAGTCGGCGTAATACAGAAAATTTTCCCTGTAATTCTCTGCCAAAGTCTGTCTATTCCAGACATACGTATTATTAGTTCAATATTTTCCCTTTTAAATCTTCTTTTGCTATGTTTTCCAACCCTAACCCCACCCTACAACAAATAAATATCGCCTGGCCTATGATGTGGTCTACACTACACGTCAGTTTGTATCATAACAATTGGTGTTTGGAGGACAGAGAGGGAGTGTAGAGAAATTTTTAAGTGTAGAATTGTTTTCAAAGCTTCGAATTTAAACCTTCAAAGTCACTTTTTATATAGCATACCTTGTTTTCTTACCACAAACTCCAATATGAAAAATCAAAAAGTAAGCATCGCCTTATTAACACTAAAAGTCTGTTTGCAGGCATAAATTGTGTTTCCTGACCTTCATGAATTGGTACAACGAACTAAACAGCACCTTTAAATTATTTTTAGGTGGTTGGACAACAACCAGTTGAAAGAAGTACCATCCGACATTTTTAGTAAAAACATCTTTCTGAGGGACCTGTAAGTTTATACCCTGCTCTTTTATGCAAAAGATGCCTTAAATTCAAATCTACCGAACAGTTAAGTAATGTTTTATCCAAATGTCCTCTTTCCTCTAATTCTGATGCACAGTACACTTCGACTCACCTCTGCATTGCTTTGACCTCTGCTGAACACTATGTGCCACTCGTCCCCCTATAAAATGAGCAGCCCTAGCAATAAACCTTTTCAGCTGTGTGGTCACCTAGTTTGAAATGGGTAAACAAGAATTCGAAACGGCTGCTCAAGTATGTGCCGTAGACAACATTTTATGGACGAAATTCCTTCTGCTCCTGCCGAAATTTTCATATTCACGGATAAATCAGGACTCTTGTGATTGCGCTACTATAGGAATTGGCGACGATTGAAGGGGTCTTTTTAAAACAAAAATTGAGATTATGAAAACAAACGAGCACACGACCTTTAGAGATCAAAGAGATAAATGAAACGGGCACAAGATGGAAGCAAATATATCGCGAAAAGAAGGTTTCGGGGATTCTGTGACTTAAGCCAAGAATGAAGCTATATCTGTCGATAACTGTAAAGTTGTTTTTGCTTTTAACGTAAATGTTGGTACGCTTTGGTTATGTGATCGGCAGCCGGCCAAGATTCTCAAACCGCTGCTGAATGACCGGCTGTCAGAAATTTCTTTGAAAAAGTTAACAAATTGAGAGAATCTACACAACCCAAATTATTATATATCGATAAGGAACTGCCAAGTGATCCCGAAGTGATTTATAAATCTCATGTCTCGCGCTCGGTCTCGGAGTTCGGAGCCATGGATGTTGACACTTAATTAGAAATTGCAAAAGGTCGACTACCGGTCACGGCTCTCAAATAACTAAATGACCTGCTGTTGGAAATTTGCTGAAAATTTAGGAAATCGAGGCGACTCATACATTCCTAACCATTATATGTTGATGAGGAGCTACTAATAGCGATCTTGAAGAAATTTAACAATATCAAATCTAGCGTTCGGTTTACGCTGACTCAGAATACGTGCATTTAGAAAGTCTCTGATATCACACAGGATGTATTGAATGCACTTTAATTGCAAAAAGAAAAGAAAAAAGGAAAAGAAATAAGAATTACATCATAACAGATTGGTAGGGGTACTACTAGTTCGAATTTAAGTCTTTCCTCTTTAAGAATTGTTGATAGCTAACAACTACTCGGCGAAGTGGAGGTAACTAGTGCTAGATATTTACCAAACCGCAAAATGGCGCTTTAAGTATCCACCATTAATGCTGATGTGAGTAGTTGTTTTGGTGTGTACTAAAACAGTGAGACATATAGCATTAAAATATTGCTAAAACTCATTTATTCTTACAACAAGCGCAAATCCCACGCAAATGTCTTGACGGTAAAAAGCTAAGGATATTCGGAGTTTGAGTAGCTTATCACAGCGCCCCTTCAGCGTTTTCCACTGTAGATACCTTTCACAAATTCTGAAAACTATCTGAATTTTTCCTTTGAAAAGCTAAGGTCGACAGTGGAACGAGAAGGGCTCTCTTAAACCTGTAGTGACCTGGCTTAATTTCTTAATTTCTGAAACAATGATTTACCAAGTGTCAATTAGACTTAAAATAGATTCAAAATACTCTAAATTACAGTGGCCCTAAAAATAACTGGACGAAAGAGACAATAGTAGGGTAAAGCGAAATTCTCTGATTGACAATTTGTCTTTTTAACATTTCAGTTACAGTGCACTAAGAACTTGTTTGCCTTGTTACGTGGGGTGATAGGAATATTTAACGCTTGAAAAAGGACCAGAAATAGTTTTGTTGAGATTTTCTGGTTACATAGCCTTAGATATAGATATAAAAAAAGTTGTTTAAAACAAATCGCGTAAATATAGCATACAATAAACATGAAAGAAGTATTATTTAACACAAACCTTTTTTTTTTTTGTGACAACTCCATGTACGAAAAATCTTGTAATAATAATTATGTGTATATTTTAGGCCCTCATATCAGAACATGAGAAAAGAAGTAACAACCTTTTTTCGAGCACTCTTATTCACTGAACTTTGTAGCCGTAAACCATGCAATTGAACATACATTAATTTATTTTTGATAGGCGGTTGAACAACAACCAGTTCAAGAATTTACCATCAGTCATTTTCAGCAACAATATCCAGCTGGAGTGGCTGTAAGTTTGGAGTCTTTCTCAATATTGGTGTAAGAGGAACGCATGGAACCCAACCTTCAAAGAAGACATCTGAATGCATGGGTGATATCGCACATCATCGCTTATATTCTAATAAAGGTGCATTAATACTTGGATCAGGAAAAGTTATTTGAAACATGCATCGCTTTAAGAAAATTCGTTCCCTAAATAGACTGTCAAAGAAAGATTTGTGAGGAAATTTGTTAAAGGAATCGTTCAAGGATGAAATTTCCCCCTTAGACCCTTCCCTCTTCCTTGACCAGTCTAGTTATCAAGTCAATAATATTCTATGCAGCTCAGTGTTCAGGTCTACACGTATCTCAGTTTTCTTCTGATTATTCTCCTTTGCACGAAGAGTTGACAAAAAAAACCAAAAAACAGAAAAAAGGAAAACAAAAAATCAGCCCAGTGACACCTGTAGCTTAGTCAAAAAGCGAAAGCCCAGTTTGAATAAGCCAGTCAAAATACCTGAAGAGTAACAACTGAGAAGGAGAATTTTAAAATGTGGCAGGGACCCTTAAGTGACTATATAAAAGAGAATGAAAGTAGCCTCTCACAAAAATTTTTTAACAGGAACTCTCTCAAATCCCGTTGTGAACGACTTTCCATCGTCCATTTATTTCCAACAAATTCAAGTTTATTACTTAAACAAGCCTTAAAAACAAACAAAAAGAAAATAATAATAATATGGTAATAATAACAATAACATTAAATGTAAAGTGAATGGAGTTCTCATGAACAAAAATACTTTTCCTTTAAAAAAATTTAAAAACCTTCAAGGCCTCATGTTTTTCGTTAACGTTGAGTCCTATGACATTTTTGCAACAATCAGCTTTATACTTCAACTCAAATTTGTCTACATTCGCGTTTGAGTCCTGTATCTTTCGAACATTAGATCTTGTTAATTTCTTATCGTGGGAAACGTGAAAAAAGAAAACAAAGCCCTCGGTTACTATCCAGTGCAAATCCTGGACCGAAAAGGGCCCAAAAAAGGGAATACATAGTCTTTAGCGTGACAAAGAGTCGTGATTTGCCCAACCTTCAATAATTCGCGAAGCTGTAAGGTGTTTTTCCCTTGGTTTTTAGCTCTACCCTACTACAAAGACGTCCTCTCAGTATAAACGAAAACAGTGAGATAAATATTGCACAAAAAGATGATTTTAACTGCTATTACCCTGCAACGATTACAAACTCAAATCTCGTGTCTCTTGTTACTCCAGGATGCGAAAAGCTAAGCAGTAAACCACATATATATAAACCACTTTCAATGTCGAGAGGACACGAAAAAAAAGTTTTGTAAAATTTGACTTGTTTCTAAAGAATACTTCAATTTGGAAGATGAAAAATAATAAAGGAAAGAAGCCCTCTTATGCGCATGTTAAAAACTTAAATTTCCCGTACGGAAACCCAGACTGGGCCGCGAGTCAACTACTCGAAACACAAGAAAACTCCCCTCACACTCCTCTGTCAAAGTCTGTCTATTCCAGACATTCTGTATTATTAGTTCAGTATTTTTCCCTTATGGTATCTTTACCTACCCTACCCTTCACTCTACAACAAATCAATATCGCCTGGCCTATGATGTGGTCTACACTACATGTCAATTTGTATCGTAAGGCCTTATGTATTACAACAGTGGGTGATCAGATAAGAGAGAGGGAGAGAGTGCTTTGAATTAAAAAACCCTTTAAGTCATTTTGTCCTACAAAATAGCTGGTTGTCTTGTCGTAGACTCAAATAATGAGAATAGAAAAGAAGGCATCCGTTCTTTGAAACTTTAGGTTTTTTTGCAGGCATTTATTGTGGATCCTGACCTTCTTTAATACGTAGAATGTAAATAACACCGCTTTTTCATGATTTCTTGTTAGGCGTTTAGGCAACAACCAGTTGAAGGAATTACCATTAGACATTTTTGGTAAAAACATCTTGCTGCAGTACATGTAAGTTTATACCCTGCTTTATTTATGCTAAAGGGGCCTTAAATCCAAATCTACCGACAGAGAAGTAATGTTTTATCTCTAAATGATCAAAATGTCCTCTTCTCTCCAATTCACATGTTATTTCTAATGCTGATGCACAGTACCCTTGGACCCACCTCTCCCTTGAAAATATGTGATGAGATTCTCCCTCGTTTTTTCGCGTGACAAATTGCGGTTTTAAACCAATTTGCCAGATAAAGAAAGGCTCTACTCTGGTGAACTCGGCTCACTTCAAGCCAGAGGATATGTTTAAGACTATAACTGGGCCTACTCTTGGACCAAGGAGGGTAAAGAGCGCTGACAAAACAAATCACAAGAGTGAAAAAATTTGCGGACCAGCAAGCAGAAGAGAAGCGACGTCAATTCTTTGTCATAAAAAACCGCTGGCTGAGTCTGCGATCGAAAGGCAAAGTCGATCGCTGATAACACGTGCATCTAACAGCTCGCTGGTCACGACGTGATTCTTACTAACCTCGAAATTTGGCCTTTCATCTTGCCTTGTAGCGGCAATCCATTTCGATCTCAATAAATCATTCGAAGGAAAGTTGAACAAAGATAAAGTATCACCACTTTTACTTCGTTTGTCTTCAGGCAAAACCTATACCTTATGCTCGTCCAGTCTCGATTTGGTGCGTCGCGCAATCTAAGATGGCGCTGCGTGATAAAGCTTTTCATCCCCCTTAGACCCTTCGCTATTTCTTAACTAGTCTAGTTATCAAGTTAAGAATATCTATGCAGTTCAGAGCGCCGCCGATGAATTGTTAATATGTTTGTATTTTAGAGCGTGGCGCTGGTGGGTATTAGTGTACGTTATTGTTCACCTAATTGTAAATTTAGCCCGATTTCTTCGAGAGGTTGACATCCTCCAGGTGTAGCGTGAGATTTTTTAGGTGTACGCACGAGAAGATAACACCGAGCACTGAAGGCCGTCCAGAGTAAGGAATCTGGGAGCATGCTCTAACAAAAGATTTTTAGCCAAAGACATTTGCAGAAACGAGGTCTTTCGTGGACTGACTTTTCATAAGTATAAGCTCGCTCGAAGTAGACCTCCGTGTGCCAGGAAATCGCGACGGGTTACCGTTCTTGCTAGCCGAGTGGACTCTCCCGAGCTATTTTCCACCGTTTTGGACGTTTCCTGCGAAGTCCAGTTTAGTGCGCAAAAATATATCGTCACACAAAGGTCTTAACTCAGTGGGCTTGTGGCACGCGCTCTGCGCATGTTCAAAACTTAAATTTCCCATATGGAAACCTAGACTGGGCCGCGCGTCAACCATTCGTAGCACAAGAAAATTTCCTTATACTCCTCTACTTATATTCTTACCAGACATTGCCTATATTTATATTTTTTTCCATTCAAACATGCTTTGGTATCTTTACCTACACTACTCCCCACTCTACAATATATCAATATGGCCTGGCTTAAGATGTGGTCTACACTACATGTCAGTTTGTATTGCAAAGCCTTATGTATTACTGACAACAATGGGTGATTGGGGGAGAAGAGAGGAGAAGAGAGGAATTTTAAAGCGTTCAGCTATTTTCAGTGCTTTACATAGAAAAACCTTAACAGCCCTTTATTTACATGGTATGGCTCGTTTTCTTATCGCAGTCTCCAATATGAAAATTTAAAAGAAAGCATAGCTTCTTTGTCACTGAAAGTCTGTTTGCAGGCATTTAGTGTGTTTACTGAACTTCCTTAACTGGCACAAAGTAATAAACACCGCCTTCAAACGTTTTTTTCTTTTTTGTTAGGAATTTGGAAAACGACCCGTTGAAGGAATTATCACCAGACATTTTTAGTAAAAACACTCTGCTGTCGGCCCTCTAAGTTTATACCCTGCTTTATATATACAAAAGGCGCTTTAACATTCAATTCCACGACTGCACCTTAAGTACTAGTAGGAAGAACGCTTCTTAAATAAACAGCAAAACTATTTTGGATTAACATAATTATATTATGATATTTAACCTATCTTTTAGTGATGTCTTTCTTTTTCTTTCTCATGTCAATACTGAGTGATAAAGAAAACAATAGGTCGCTTAGGGCAAAGAGTCAATTTTCAGCGGATGTGATTGAGAATCTCCTCTTCTTAATGCTGTTTTATGGTATCAACAAACATAAAAACGCTTCAAAGTGCTCAATTCAGGCGTCAACCATAGGTTGTATATGTAAATTTCGTATATAACTGAGTCCGCTCTTTGTGCAGTGTTGGTTGTAATTTTCGAAAATGAGCCTGCTGTGCTAAAAGTTCACCGAAATCACAATATATTTTTGAATTTACATACTCTTCTCTGTTATTTTAGTTATTCTGAATAAAAATTTCATAGGGAACAAGATGGACTTTTAAGCAGAGGCAAGATTGAAAGTTGCATGTTTACGGTCATGGCAGCAGAGAACTATCGCTATTAAGAAAGCCGAACCAACACTTGAACGAGGAAATTTTAGTAAATCGCTCGGTTCAGGAAAGCTTGTTCGCTTCCCATATCACAGAGGACTTGTGATTGACATTTGCGAATTCAATTACAAAGAAGGCAGCAATCAAGAAAAATGTTTCAGCTATTTCAAACGCTCTCTACGTAAACTATTTTTTGCGTTCTCCCTTTAACCCACTTCAGAAACTCGAACATTACGTTGTTTCCCATGACGACATTGAAACCCTAATAGATTGATGGATGGCTAACTCATGGATGAATGTCTTAAAAGACATCTACGCCCGGAAAGCGAAACTAAATTATGGAGCTGACAGATTTAACTGAAAACATAAATACGTTGCTGTATCAGCAACCTGGGTTCTTACCAAAAACATTTCTAGCCACTTGAAGAAATCGATGGTAGTGATAATACCTTTATATCAGTGGTGCGGCTGAACACGAACTGTCGTCGTTTGTTAACAGATACTTGGACAACAACGAATTGGAGGATTTGCCAAAAGACATATTTATGAACAATAGCAACCTCGAATGGCTGTAAGTCAAAATGAAGACCTTTTTTTTTTTCATTTTAATATCGCAGGCAATGTAAAGGAACGATGAGCAACGAGAGACTTACAGGGATAATTGTAACAGTTACGACATTACAATGATCTGACATATTCACAAAGTGTATTATTGTTTAAAAAACAATATTAATAGCTAAGGCTAAGCTTTTTAGTCATCAATCACACAAACGTTCTGATAAATCAACCCTGTCCATCAGCTCTCAGCCTAATTATCTTTGGAGAATTAGGGTGGAAGGACAGGAGGAAGGTTGAGTAGTCACTGGAGGCTTGTTTCGCCCATCCTCGGGAAGGGAGTTCGTTCACTCCTGCTGAATTTTAAATCTTCCGACATAAAATTCCAAGCGATCTTTTAACTGTAATTGTCTTCACCGTGAGATCTTGTATCCACTCAACTTTGTCTATATAATGCGTTTAAGTGAAATTTTTTTCCAAAGTAGTTGAGTTACTTTTTCATCATGAGTCTGGTGTTGTCATGATTTTCCGGGAGGCGTGAGATTTCTAGAAAACCATAACTTGCAATTCATTTTGCCAAACGCCTTTTCTAGCAAATTAAAAAAAGTGCTATAGAATTAGTGGAGTCCTTCGATATTTGGTTGCAATGTTGCTAGAACAACAAGGAACAAAATTATGTCAGCGTTTTTCTTTCCTTTTTTTTTTCGCTTTGTTTTTATTTTTTATGTTTGTTTTGTTTTCTGTTTTTGATCGTTTGTTTATTAAATGCAAATACTCTTCTATTGGCAGCGGTGGAGTGCAAGTTTATTTTTAAAAAAAATTGATTGGATTAAAAGAAAATGCTGAAAACTTTTCGAAGATTGGTTATTTGTGATTGAAACTGAACAGCAACTTTTCACGAGAGGTCATTTTGATACCCTATCCAATCGACGAAAAAGTATCCCTTTATTTTCTTCTTTACCATTTTCCTAGCTTCCTTCGGGTCTGAGGAGGAACAACAAAATTGCTTATATTTAAATTTACAAAGCTTTTCCTTGCTATACAGTGTGTGGTGCTTTCTTTACAAACAGTACGCGTACGAATTTTTTTTCTTGAAAGCACCTGCGAAGGATTGGAGTAGCGTTGAGCAAAGATTTTTTTCGTATGCGACTTACACGAAGGTGTTTGAATTTGGGACCAATTACTCAGAGAATACCACATGATACCACTCAGTTATTAGGTTAGGTGATACTTCTAAGCCACACTCGATAAAAAACATTAATTAATTACGAAACGAGACTTTACTGCAAAGTAGACCGTTTATTAGAAGTTGTCAGAGGCTGAAACGAGCTACTCTGATAAGAAGGTTGGTTACCTGGACAAGACTAAAATAAATGGCAATTTCATCTCCATTGCTGTGGATTCAAGATTTTTCGCAGGATTATGGGCGAAAAAGTGGAGCGAAAGCGTGACTAGAGCCCAATATCTACATCTATAACGACTTTTTTAAAAAATCGAGCTTAAAGTAACGCCATAAATCACTCAAATAAATATTTTGTGACGAAATAATGCTTGAGTCTTCCAATTTCTAAAGGAAATAAGTTGTCTATGGAAAAAGAGAATCATTGAAAATTAAATAGACTGATCAGAGACTCTCATAAGAGGAATATGATTGGTAATATAAGAGATGTCTTTTCAAGTAAGCCTAAACTCCCCCCTCCCACCCGACCCCCTTCCTCAATCCCTATGCATACGGTACACATGGTTTCAAAGGCTGCTACTTGGTTTTCTTTTTTGTCTTGTTTCTCTCTTAACTTTTTTCTGTTGTTGTTTTCTTGTTTGTGCACAGGGATACTAAGGATGGTTTTACTTTTTTCCCTTTTTTCCTCGTTTTTTGTGTTGTTTTTCCTTTTGCATGCTTTTTTTTCTGTTACGCAGTATGGGAGAAAACTGGACTAGATAAAGATCGTTTGAAAAGAAATCGTGTATATTTGAGTCAAAGAGTTTGTAGTAGGGTTGATGATGTTATTGTTGTTCTTGTATAAAGCTTTAGTATTTGGAAAAATTTAGGTCTTTCATCATCTTTAACTTGATCAATACTTTGATATGTTTTCTTGTAATAGGAGTCTTGACGAAAACAAGCTAAAGAATTTGTCTTCAGGCATTTTTAGAAACAACCGCCTTCTGTATTTTCTGTAAGTAGGAGATATCATTATATTTATTTACAACATAATTATATATACGTGGGAGATGACTAGAAGGAACAACCAATATTTTTGTGACACGTAGCTCTGATTTGAGTTTGTTCATCCTTGCTCGGATAAAACATTCCATTTTTATGAAATTTATTTTAATTCAAAATACCTCAGAGTATTTACTGCACTGAAAATCGCATGAACTTGTAATGAACCCTTTCATCGTTGTTGGTACGGACGGTGTTTCATGGAAATTTAGATTTCAGTGTAAATTGAGACTGCAGGTTTGATGTGTCTAAGAATGCGCTGGTTGAAACAGGCTTTTAAGTAAGATAGTAAAAAGGGCTACGTCATAAATGAAAATCCTATTTCAATATTTATCATTAAGCCGTAAATTTGAGATAATGCATAAACTAGGTGGCCATGATTTAAACAGAGGAAGCAGAATAAAAAAAGAAAATAATGATAGTATTTATGATATTAATGATAGTAATAGTAATAACGATATTGATAATGACAATGATAGCAATAATAATAAAAAATAATAATAATTATAATAACAATAATGGCGACAAGTAGTGTGGTTTTGCGCTAGCTCCACCGTTAGAAGCTTTGTACTTCAACAGGGCAAGCCAAGCTTGGAGCGCCCAAATACATCTGAACAAATATTAGTATAGTTTGCTAATTGTCAAGCCTTAAAGGGGAGATACTGGGTGACTTCAAGAGCAGGACTAGAACGTTTTAGTTTTCAAGTTTAGTTATACATGAGGTAAACAACAACCAAAGGGAAAAAGGAGGCAGTATTCGTCACTTGAGATTAACTCTATACCCCTTGAATGTAAGAGAAAAGCGCAACTGATGGTTAAATCAAACGACCATGCGAGAGACCGTAAGAAAGGTTAATTTCATGGAAATCAAGACGATAATTTGGGATCAGCATGGATAAACACCTCTGTCTAACTCGCCAAATCCTCGTGATCAGGCTACTTGCGTATAAAAATCGTTGGAGAATTCTCAAAGAGTTGGAAGGCGCCAATTGGATAGAGAAGGAAATTATATAAAATATTGTAATCAGCGAAAATATTCCGGAAGAACAAAATACTAATCAGGGCGATCAAGTTCAAACGATACAAGGCGGATTTATTCTATGTTTGTATCCAGGTATCTATGTTTGTATCCATGTATCTATGTTTGTATCCATGTATCTATGTTTGTATCCATGTATCTATGTTTGTATCCATCAAAGAACCACTGAGGACGGTTCCCATAGCAACACCGATGTATTCGAGAAAATTAAAAATGCGAGTAGCTTATGGGAAAGAAGCCTCAGAAGATAATACAAGCAATTGCTAGAAGGTTACCGCCCCCTGCAGATCAAGAGTGGATGCTAGAAACCACAGTAACCGTAAAGATTATTCTCAAGAATAGAATCTGGTCCGAATAGATAAGTCCACTTTAAGTGGAAACGGGCAAGCTCATTACACGAAGGGGTTACGCAAGTATTCAAAATCATTTCTAAAGTCAATGAGGCTACCGTCATGGCTCGCAGAGGGTACAACACAACTCATAGTTTCACCAGGAGACTTCTCGAGTGAAAACCAAAGACCCATCACTTGTCTTAACAGCATCTATAAATGGTTCACATCTTGCTTGCTGATCCCACTTGACATCCACCTTAACACACACGACTTGATGAAACGGCGACAGAGGGAGGCGAAGGTTGAATGTAGCGGAATCACATACAAACTCATCACTGACAAGATGGTGACTCAGGATTGTCATCGAAGGAAACGGATTATGAGCGTAGCATGGGTCTATGTGAAGAAAGCATATGGTTCTGTGGACAAAGCATGGCTAACCAAAATGATGGTCGTACTCCAATTACCCGGTTGGATGTGTTATGGAGTTATATGAACAGCTTACCCCTACTAAAGTCTTCTTTGCGTATAAGACTAGAACATCAACTATGAATGACGTAACATGCAGATTGTGTGGCAAGTCCTCAGAAATTCCGACACATGTACAGGCAGGTTGTTCAGGCCTTACTCAGACAAAGTACTTGGAAAGACACAACGCTGCACTGAATGTGCTATTCTTTGAGATGCTTAGACAACGCAAGCTCGGTGATGCTGTTCCTCCATGGTTTACAAATGTAGACCCCAAGCCACTCTACAAATCACCTGAAGCAGATGCTTTACGTTTGTAGAGCCAACCGAGTTGATGCGCGCTTTGTTGATCACAGGGTGAACAACCGCGCAAAGAAAAAAACAGAGAATACCGACAAGTATGGGCCACAGAGACTGGAATTATCAAGAAAATACCCAGGGTACAAGATCCCCAGCAAAATGTATTCATAGATGTGTTGGGCGGATGGTCCAAAGATCGGGAGAAGCTATGAGATCATAAGCATCTTTGGAAAAGCAGGAAAGTGTGTTTTGGAGGAGGTAGTACCAAGCACCACTCTGAACAGACTGTTCAAGATCCTAACCGCATAAAAACTGCAATATTGTAATAAAACTTTGAGAGAAATGTTTAGATATAAGGAACTTTCATTTATATATTCATTATTTTTTTAGAATACCTGTTTAGATGATAGACCACCTACTGTCACGCACTATATTGTTACTTTTTGCGCATCCAGACGTTTTCACTACATATAGTAATAGTAATGCGAATGATGATGATTATAATAATTAGAATTTTGATCATGGTAACAGTGATTATAACAATACGTGAAAATCAAAATAAAATTTAAAAAAAGAGATAATAAATAAACAAAAGGAGGGAGGGAATACAGAAAAATAAATGCCCAAACTCCTTATGGATTGACGTTGGTCACAATCGTCAGAAAAATCCGGAATTCTAAGTTCTGAATATATTATGGATTATTATGTTACCTAAAAACATCGAGTGGTGGCTTAGCTCACAGTTCTGATTTGAAGTAAGTAATTTGTTGGATCAAATGTTTCAATTTATCTACATGTCTTCCCGTGGCACCAGATCAAAGCAAGTCAACCAGTGGAATTTCACTTTCAGAGGGATTCACAGCTCATGCATGAAGTCGAGGCCATGTGCGTCAATCAGTCCAAAATAGCGTCGAAGAGCTGGAAACGTTTCGGATTCGGATCGGTCGAAAGCAATGATATTCTTAAGCCAAACGGCGTACCAAAGAAAAACGAAAGAAAAAGAAAGGCGCAAATGGTTTTGTATTTGTATCTTACCCATGCATATCGGATACCTTCCGCAATATTCTTTCAATCAATTAAAGTGAGAAGCACCTATATCTGTCGAGGGCGATTTTTGCCAACAGGGTTTATTTGTGTCAATCTGTTATAATTAATTTATGTATTTGTTCATTCTGGTTTGAGAAAAAACAGTCCTATTAGTAAAAAATACCTCAAATGATGATCCCAAAATTGTAGGACCTTACATGATGATCCCCCACGTGATGATGGGACCTCACATGATGATCCCAAAATGATATCATTTTAGAGTAAACACGGAAAAGAGCAAACCTCGAGTGGAGGAAAAACCCTACTGACGGGTGTGAGACCATCCCGTCATCTATGGAACGAAGGCACGGATTGGAACTGGGAAATCGTAGGAAAATTAAAGAGTCCTACGAGTATCTGGCCGGCAGGCTTGAACTCAGAACATCGCGTGCAGTACTGTTGCTGCTCACCCACGCTAACCGCTATTCTAAAGCCTAGGAAAATAATTATTTTTGCTCCTATTAAGGTTTCTAACTTTGAAGTGCATGAAAATACTTCAAAAATTAAGCTGTTTTGAATGTACTTTTAACATTATTTACTTATTATTGAAATTTTAGTCCCTTGTCCCGTAATCCGTTAAAGGAATTGCCGTCAGATATTTTCAGTACAAATACTGACCTGATGTACCTGTAAGCAGATTTTTTCTCTATTTTTAGAAATTAGCTTCAGCGCATTACGATGGTATTTTCCGTTAAATTTTTTAACTCGCTCATACTTTTACTTTTAAAATACGATAAAAGATCTAACTGATAGCTTGATTTTGGGAATAACATTAGGAGGCCTTCGTCAATTGTAAACAAGCAATTAGAGTGAAAGTATTTGAAATTTCCAGGAAAATTGGTATGTTGTGAGAGAGGAACTACGATGACTTACTCAAACGTTGGCAACGGCAACCCTCTATTATCTTTCCGTTGTTTAAAGAAAACAAAAACAAAAACAAAACGTAAACATAAAAAAATCTACTGATCTTTTCTCGTAAGACCAGCAGTAAAACAATGCGGAAAAAAAAGTATTGAAAGAATGTAAATTTTTTATTTTAACTTAAGCGATTATATTGAAATTAATTATCCTATGCTTTCCAATCTGATCTTGCATTAAATTTTTTTACAATATTGATTGAGCACATGGATTAGTGAAACTGTAATTTACTGTAGACTTATAATTTAAGTTGCAAAATTATTAAGGTGCAATAAAAACCCTCTTAATGGGTTATAGCTTCGATAAACTCTGGCAATCTTAACCTACAACCTGCAACAGACCAAGAATGCTTAACAACATTAGAGCAAGGAGTTTGCAGCTAGGCTTCTAAGCACTAACTGCTCGTCATCCACGCTCTCTGCGAAAGCCTACTGTCGATGATTTACTGTCGATGAAGATGGAGATTCGTTTGTTAGTTGCTGGGATTATCGCATCAAGGACCAGAGAAATTTCAGTGCAAAGCTCACTAAAGGTCCAACCTCACTAAGCCGTAGTGATTTGAATGCCGAGCTTTCTTAAAGGGTAGGGGAATGCGATCCTAGTTTCCGTGTTCTGTTTCGTATTTACTCGGGTTCCCTCGTTCCCGCCAATATTTTAAATTTTCTCCCCAATTTTCCATTAATTTGCTTATCAATCTTAAAAAGCGTTACAAATTCTCAATGCTGGAATACCCCTGATTAAATGTTCTTGTTGCTCAGAAAATTTTGAGAATTAAGTCGCTTCAAAACATAACTTTGACTCTGATTTTCACTGAGCTTCAAATGATGGTCATAGCTTTTCACAGTTGCTGTGTAAATTAAGAAAGTAAGAGGTGAAGAGATGGGTAACACATCTTTAGTAATACCATCAACTTCTACAGAGAGAAATCACAATAAAGCTTATGAAGGAGTAAAAAAATTAGAAGAGCTGATATCGCAACTATTACAAGAATGAGTCCTTAGTCCAATCCTTATAGCTACACATCAAGATTGGGTTTACTTAACCAGCCATTACGAGATTTGGTAATATATTGCTGCCATTTACATGCTGTGCAACACTTATGCATGGGTACTATATCAATAGGCTCTTATCTGAAATGCAATTGCACAACCTGCCCCAGGGAATCTTTGACATGAAAACAAAGTTGAAGGAGTTGTAAGTAACATTTATTTTCTGTACGATCTTTTAACTCAAGATTACCGACGAGTGACTCTTATACTTCATTAATGTACGTAAAGGTACCTAAAGATCAAGTTTCCAAGGTGGGAAAAATCCTACTCATTTCATCTCATACCTCGCTCCAACAGGAAAAAAAAACAAAGGAAATATAATAATGTTAATATAGAATATTCAGGATGAATTTAGTACAAACAAATAATCATACATGAAACTGATGCCAGTTTTTCCTTAATTGACAAAACGTCAATAATTGTCAGGGACAACAGCCCAGAAAAGTCTAAGTGATTCCCATACTTAGAGCAATACACTTCAGGCGTATCATAACTCTATTATTAACCAGTTTATATGGTAAATGACGCAGACGCCTGAATGACAACGACATGAAAGGATTAAATGGAAAGGCCTTCAAAAACTTGAAAAATTTAAAGGAACTGTGAGTGAATATATAAATACTTTTTTTGAAGGCTTTGTTTGTCGTCGAATTAACAAATAGAGAAGCCTTGACTGTGCTCTTTTCTGTTATAAACCACGCAGGAAGTGGCTAGAGCACGAAAGAAGTGTAGGGAGAAACACGAGACGTAGTCGAGTGTTTCTTCCTACTTTTTGAGTAGTGTCGTCAGCATGCTCTAACTCTCATAAAGCACGCTACAATAAGCCAATCAGAAACCCTGTTAGAATGGTTCAAATAATCTGATTGGCTGTACAAGACTAAAGCTGTCAAAATTGTCAAACCATCAAAGTTAAAAAACCATCAAAGTTCACATTCTACAATAGTTTACAAACTAAAATAGTTCGGCAAGTCGAATTTAACACTTTTGGTTGAAGTTTTTAAGTCTCTAATACAGAATCTTGAAGTGAAATTTTCAGTAAACTTCAGCCGAATTATGGCTCATAAAAACACGTGAGTTTTTTCACATGACAAGGTAGAAAACAAACTTCAAGGCGAATGTTTGTTCAATGAACAAGAGCCGAATTCACCGGAACATGAAGATCGCTCGGGATGACAGCGCCGCAAAACTCGGCTGCAGTGACTGAAGTGACTTTCCACTCAACGCATCGGAAAGGATATCAGAGCAAGCTCTTATTTTTTCACTCGAAGGGCGGCCGATGCAGTTTCTAAGGCTTGCTTTACTGTGATGACTGGAGATCGCCATGATGAGCGAGCCTCGATGAACTTCAGCATGATCATATTCGCTCAGACACCGTCATGATTAGTATGAATTTTAACAATTATGCCAGTTTGGTTATATTTTTCATCATTTCTGTTTTTTTCTGTTTTGTTTTTGAACACTGAACTTCATATATTATACGAGTGTTAGCTGTGTTTGATTTTTATTACAGTACGTAAGCTTGCAATCTAACTGAACATGAAAATCTGTAAAACTCAGAATATCTATTTTGTTTTTCCTTTGAGGATTTTCGTATCTGCTCACGTTTTAATAACGTAAATTACGGCGCCTGGTATGTTTACAAACCTTTGTTTGGTTCTTCTGTTGCTACTTGCCGGCTCGCTTCAGTTCCTAAATTTCACTTTCAATTATCGGAAAAAAGCTAAAAAGAAGTCCCGGAAAAGGTCGAACATAGTACAATTGGCAGAGGGCGTGACAGCTTTAGCTCAGCTCTATGCTCTATACTCTCATAGAGCACGCTCTCTAAACCAATGACAGCGCTCCTTATATCCGAACTTTATTATAAATAAATTTAGACATGGTAACAGTTTATATTTTGCCTTTGCTGGATCGCAATGAATTAAGATCTGTTTTGTGACCTATACTGTGAAATGATATGGGAACGAGACCTCTTTTGTCAAAGATATTTCTCTGGAAAGGGTTTATAAATACATCTTCTGATGCAAATAATTGCTCCGTGTTGATAAAAATTGAAGAATTGAGATAAACCGAAGATGGATTTACAACGTTGCATCAGATTGAGAAACCATTATCAGTTTGTTGCTATTGTCCTTTTAAAATTTTGTTTTATCATCTCACCCATCTTACTCCGCTCGGTAAGTTCGCTATGATCTCAAGCCAAATGTCCTCCAGTTCGGGTCGGTTCGGCCCTCCCAGTCGTTGAATAACTACAAAGAACTTTATCGTATTGCGTATTGCAATAGTTGCATTTTGTTGCGATGTATGGTCAGTTACATAATTTGATTATCTGTTTCACGTGATGCCGTTTTAAGAAATAATTGTGTTCATGAAGCAGCAGCATCCTCCCTTCCTAATAACCTTTTGTTTTTTATTCTGCTCTACTTTTATTTTTCCATTTTATTTCTTTTTTTCTCTTATCTCTCGTCTACCAATATAGCCAGAAGACTAGTAATTTTAAACGCTTCTTAATAAAACTAAGTAGATTTCTCCTCTTCAACACAGATGGTTGGAAGACAACAACTTCATTGAATTGCCTCCCGAATTATTCCAAGATCTAAAAAGCCTGGAAAAACTGTAAGCTATATGCAATCGCTCTCCTCAGAAATTAGCTTTGTAACTGCGCTCAAGGTGTGATTACTAGCTTTTCATGTCGTCTCCCTTCTAAAACAATACTGCTCATGCGATTATATTGATAATGATACACTGGCAACGATATTATTGAGTCACTAATTATACGAGAGTAGAAAAGATATTTTTGTCTTCCAATTTTCTGATATTACTTTCGGCACGAAAAACGGAAAGAAATCAATGGAACCATATAAAACTGTTTCGTCATTGTTGTTCTGATAACCAGAGTAGAAGATTTTTAGTCATGCAGCAACGAAATCAATGCGTGCCATGAAGTGTCTGGTCATTATATCATTATCTGTTGTGAACTAGTTAAGTGTCTTAACAAAACATGGCCTCAATGATTTCTTTACTGAATGATTTACCAGAAGACGCACTTTCTCATCTTATCATTCCTATCAGCTATCTGTCAAATAACAAATTGAAGACTCTACCAGATGGAATTTTTAACAGTCTTTCCAACCTGACACATCTGTGAGTACAATAATCATTAAACAGAAAAAATATGCGAAAAGAGGTCAATGAAATTTTCCAAGAGCACAATGATAATAAAAGTAATGTAGTGATCATACAATTATTTTGATTAATTCACGCTGATAATTTTCATGTTGGATATTACTAACTTATTACTGCGCGCGAGGCAGCAAAATGATTATACTTTCTGCGTGTTTGTAGTCCTCGTTTTTTCGTCGCCGTGAGAGTCTTTAAAAAAATTTTTAGTATAAATTATAATCAATTTTTCTATTTTGCATAAAAAAAGCTTTCTGCATGACATTTTTCACACGAGATGTCTACGGATGTTCTTGTTGGTCCGCACTACATCATATTTTGATTGTGTGATATCTAGCGCTTTTTTTGCTGGATTTCAAATAAAGGTCAACCATCTATAATGTTCCCTTTTGCAAAGGAAGTTAAAACAAATACATTCAACTGGAAAACTGCTTGCTTTATTGGCAACTGTTCCTCAAAAGCCGCCAATAATCTCATGATTATAGATTTGTAACTATAGT
The DNA here is from genome assembly GCA_964027065.1 of Pocillopora grandis. Classification (NCBI taxonomy): domain Eukaryota; kingdom Metazoa; phylum Cnidaria; class Anthozoa; order Scleractinia; family Pocilloporidae; genus Pocillopora; species Pocillopora grandis. The sequence continues at coordinate 19,214,313 of OZ034731.1, forward strand.
TATCAATATTATTTTAGGGATTTGTCAAATAATGAACTTAGCAATCTACCGCCATACATCTTTAAGAACATTACAGCTGTGACATTTCTGTAAGTGAGATTTTCTTTGCGTTTAGAGAAATTAAAAATTTTCTTTAAGAATTACCATGCAATAACAACAAGAGGCGAATAAGTCAGCTTCCCAGTTCATGGAAATTTATATTTCTTTTTTTCTAGTTTAGACGGCTAAAACTGTTTGTCCCGTAGTTATTTTTTGTGACAGAAGCGTAGAATTTGTTGACTTAGATACTAAAGCAACCCAAATAATTTTGTAAAAATGGTCAATAGCCTACTTACGATTTCCCAAAGTCAGCTTTCTGGTAAAAAATTCAAAGTTTCTCTGACCTGGGAGAATTAAAGTTGTATGTTGGTCTCATGTTTCTGTTTTGTTTTGTTTTTTTTCGTTGTTTTTTTTTTTATCCTGTTTGGTATTTAAATATCAAAACCGGGAGCAAACTCACTGAGGCTAATTTTCCTGCGGTAAATTAAGAAGGCAACAGTAGATTTAAGGATATCATTTCACAGCTACATATGTAAATTTCATTTTAACATTTTCACGGCACTTTCGTCAGGAAAATGGACTACAACAAAATTGAGAGGCTTCATGAAGATCAGTTCCAGGGCTTAGTGGAGTTGTTCGATTTGTAAGTACAATTAGATTTAAAACGTTAATTTCTCATTGTGATTTGTTGCGATCTAAAACATATTTTAGAACCAGCCCATTCATCTGCGTTTTAAAAACAAATGCAGTGAATAAAAGTTGACATGTAACCATATTTATGTGGAGATGTAATACCAAAAGAAGTGCATGAAAATTGTTTATTGGCAAGGTTTTTTTCAACGTTTTAGCGATAAACGGCTTAAATGCACTGATGAGATGTCTGTTTATATTCGCACTCGCATTAAATGGGTCAACTCGATTTCTATAACTTCAAACTTTAGAGCCGAAATGATAAAACAAACTTGAAAGAAAGGGGGGATTTGGAACGAAGAAAAATGGCTCTAATTTGGCTGAGACAAGAATACTGGCTACAAATACTGCAATGGTTTGGATTACAACGGCCGTGCGATTAATCTTCTAAGGGATTTAACCTGGTATCCTGAGTTCTAATATGGCCTTTGAATATACTTCGATGATGGTAGCACATATATTAGTTGGAATAGAAAATCAGGAGCCATAATATGGAACACCTCCTTAGTAAATATAGTTAGTATCTTCTATTAAAACTAGCTTCTATAATAAATAGATCACAATCTTTGTCATCAGATCTAAATAATTGTGACATAATTTTGATATCAGTTTTGTTGTTTAAGTTAGATGTGCCATGCCTAGTTATGCTATGTTACTTGTATATTAATTCAAAATTCTCTTCATCTGTTTAAGATACCTCTCGGAGAACAGAATCCAGGCTTTGCCTGACAAGATTTTCAAGGGCGTCAAGAACCTCAAGGCTCTGTGAGTACTTTTTCTAGAATTTTTTAGAAGATGAAAATGTACATAACAGAAAGATTCATAATATGGAACTTTTAATTGAAAATGTTAGCATGATCTCCAATAGGCGTGGTATGTGACATTTGATATCCGTGACATTTGTCCAGACGGATATGTTTTCCACCATGTCCCCACGATTACATACTACTGGTGGCGGAGTTGGCATTGTTCTCAAGAATAATATCAAGGCCAAAATTCAAGCACATGAATACTATTGCTCTTTCGAACATCTTGAGCTGGAACTAAGGGCTACGAAGTATTTTGTCCGTTTAATTGTCCTGTACCGTCCTCCTTCATCCAATGTGTCACTGTTTATTGATGAGTTTGCTAGCTATCTTGCCCATATAGTAATGGCATCAGGCTATTTGCTGATTGTTGGTGACTTCAACTTTCATGTTGTTTCTCAAAATAATGCTGGTCGGCGATTTACTGGCCTTCTTCATTCATTTAACCTTCGCCAGCACGTAAATGATTCTACGCATAAGAATGGCCATACTCTTGACCTCGTTATCACTAGAGAGGAACAATCTTTCATCAAGAATCTCTTGGTCTTTGATCCTGCACTTTCTGATCATTTTATGATCCGGTGTAATCTGGATTTTGGTAAAAATGTTGCTCAAGATCAAATGTTATCTTTTCGACGTTTACGTGCCATTGACATGTATAAATTCTCCTCTGACCTGGAAGAATCCGCGCTAATTAAATCACCTCTAAATGATGACCTTTCATTAGTTATTGATCAATTCAACTCCACTCTGCAATCTATGATCGACAATCATGCCCCAATCATTCGTAGGTCTGTTACTCTTCGCCCTTAGCGCCATGGTTTACGGACGAAATTAAAGTTGCAAAGAGAAAGAGAAGAAAACTGGAAGGACAATGGCGCGCGCATAACACCGAAGCTAATCATCTACTATACACCGAACATTGTCGTGAGGTGAATGACTTGATTAGAGAGAACCACTTTTCATCTATAATTGAAAGCAAGCAAGGAGACCAGAAAATATTATTTCAAGCAGTTAATGATTTGTTATACAGGAAACCAATAGTACGTTATCCTTCTGTGGGTTCGAATATGGCTATGGCTGAAAAGTTCAAACCATTCTTTATTGACAAGATACGACGTATGCGCGATAGTTTACCTGTTCATAGTACTGGATTTCCGAATGTCCCTTACTTGGATAACTCTGCGACTCAATTCCCGTCCTGTGAATTTGCGACTTTTCAACGTGTTTCTACCGACTTTATAGCTAACTTTATTAAATCCTCCAGAGTGAAAACTTGTGCTCTCGATCCACTACCAGCTTCTGTGGTAGCTAAATGTTTACCAAGGTTGCTACCAGTCATAACTAATATTGTAAATCGTTCCTTAGATGAGGCTCTTATACCAAATTGCATAAAAATTGCATAGCACTGAGACTGCCCTTCTGAGAGTTCATGACGACATCTTACGTACTGTGGATCGTGGCTGTACTGTTGTTTTATTACTGCTCGATCTTTCTGCGGCATTTGACACGGTCGACCATGGTTTATTACTTCACAGACTTAATACCCGCTTTGGCATCAAAGGCAAGGGTCTTACTTAGTTTAAGTCTTATCTCACAGACCGAAGTCAATTTGTTAGCATAAATGGATCAAATTCCTCTCACTCTGATCTGATGTTTGGAGTTCCCCAGGGATCTGTTCTAGGTCCGATTTTGTACTTATTGCATACGTCTCCTCTCGGCGACATTATTAGAAGACATAATATGAACTTCCGTTTCTATGCAGATGACTGTCAGATTTATTTTTCGCTTGACTCGGTTTCACCAGTTACTACTACGAAAATCGAAGCCTGCCTACAAGATAGTGGAACTTGGATGTCATTGAACGAGCTTAAATTAAACGATGATAGGACTGAGCTTTTGGTCATCGGATCGGTAATTTGTCTGCTTCTCAGCTTCCTTCGTTTACAGCGACTGATGGATCTGTTATACAGCCTTCGCACTCTGCCAGGAACATAGGCGTTATCTCTGACAATAAGTTAAATATGGAACGTCAAGTTTCTGCTATTTGTAAATCTGCTTTTTTTCACATCCAGAATATTTCTCGGATTAGAAAGTTTTTGTCAGTTAGTAGTACTAAGGCGTTAGTACACGCCTTCGTCACATGCAGATTAGACAACTGTAATTCTCTCTTATACGGTCTTCCGAAACATTTAGTTCATAGATTGCAATTAGCCCAGAATTGTGCTGCACGGCTGATCTTATGTGGTCGCAAGCATGATCACGTTACTCCTTTACTGAGGGAACTGCACTGGCTCCCCGTGGAGCAGAGGATTTTTTTTTAAAATCTTATTTTTTACTTTTAAAGCTTTAAATAATTTATGCCCAAGTTATATCAGCGACTTGTTAGAAACTTATAAGCCTACTAGGTCTTTACGATCATCGAGTAGGAACTTGTTAGTGATTCCTCGCTACAGGTTGAAATCTTATGGCGATCGCGCCTTTTCTGTCTCTGCACCTAAGCTGTAGAATGACATTCCTGAAACCATAAAATGTAGTGTAGATCTCAACGCTTTTAACCGTAATCTTAAAACTTATCTTTTTAAGCGTTATTTTTATGAATGATTACGTTTGGTTATTTTTATTTTTTACTTTGATTGTGAAGCGCCTTAGTGCTTTTGGATAGGGCGCTATATAAAATTGTCATTTATTATTATTAATGCTCAACAAAGTAATTTTATGACTATCTATTTTCTTGACGAAAAGAAGGTGGCTTTCTATAAACATGGTTTTATTATGCAAAGGTGGATATTATCAAAAAAGTAAACGAACATAATTGAGAACTATGAGAGTTCCTACGGCAACTGCAGGTTTAATTTTTAAGAATAAGACAATGCAAGGCCCCGTTTACCATCTGCTCGTTAATAGATATGTTATTAATTTTTACAGAAATATCTTCGGCAATAAGATACAAAATGTCACCATCACGACTTTCAGTCACGCCCAGGAACTGAGATTTTTGTAAGTTCACTGTAAATGGCAGTTCTTCATAACGATACCTACAATAAAGCCGCATGTATTGCAATCGGATAAGACCCCAGCGTGAAGTTAATTTGGAGTATTAAAGTGGGTATACTTTCAAATTTGTCACAGTCAAAATAAAGGCTTGTCACTAGTTATTTGGGAAAATGAGATATGCAATTTATTATATTCTAACTTAATTTTCACCTTCTATTTTAAACTTGTAGGTTCATGCATTACAACCTGATGGCTGAACTCCCCAAAGGCTTTTTTGGGCTCTTGTCGCACCTTATCAGAGTGTAATACTCCATTATAATAATTTTAACTCAATGGTTGAATAAGAGATTTGGGGCGAGTGTTGTTTGAGTTGCCTTTGATATATAGAAATTGTTGTAAAATTGGAATATGGGTGAATGAAACCATTTGAATGATTTTGTTTCGGTCCAGTCTGTCATGATTCAGTTTATCAGTAAATTTTGATTCATTGAAATATCCTCCATAAACTCCAATATTGAAATGATATGAAGCAACATTTAGATTTCTGATACAAACGTCTAAGGCAGGCTTCGTGAGTCTTTCTAGTTGTTATTAGTTAGTGAAAAAAATTGTTTTCAATAATCTTTACAATTTTGTTCTCATTGTTCTAACGATGTACCCTCTCTAATTTCGTCTTTTTCTAAATTCCAGAACTCTAGATACCAACCTGATGTGCTGCCACCTTGATCTTCTCAGGCAGGATGCCGATTGCGAATATGCCTTCAATGATAACTTTGCAAGCTGTCATTCCATGTTCCGCAACCTTGCTCCAAGGAGAAGTCTTTGGGCTGTGGGCCTTCTCTCGTTGTTTGGTTCTCTATTTGTAGTTGGATGGCAGTATTTTTTCCCTGATAGCAATGTGGTCCAGTCTATTATGTTAGTAAATCTGGGCATTTCGGACGGCATCATGGGGATTTACCTCATCATTATAGGTATAAAAGACCTGCAATGGTCCGGGGAATACTACCTGCACGACTATGAGTGGCGCACCGGATGGTTTTGCCATTTCAATGGCGCCATGTCTGTCCTTTCTAGTGAGGTGTCTGTTATGATGATTTCTCTGATTGCATGGGACAGGCTCAAGAACATTGTGTTTCCTTACACGTTTGCAAAAATTACACCAAGACAGACCCGTATAATGTGCGCAGTTATCTGGCTGGTGGGAGGCATCATGGCATTCCTTCCCATGTCTGGAATGCAATATTTTGGCGACTGGTATTATGGCAAGAACGTAGTGTGCCTGCCCCTGCAACTTTCCCCGCAATTACAAGAAGGCTGGGAATTCTCCACTTTCATCTTTATCGTTTTAAATTTTTCTCTTTTCATATTCATTACGGTTGCTTATGTTGCCATCTTGTTGAAATCATGGTCGTCAAGCAGACGGCTGGGTGCACATGGAACTGTTCGTGAAATACGAGCAAGAGCACAAAGCGCACAGGCCAAAAGAGAAAGAGCACTTGCCAAAAGAGTCTTTTTCATTATCCTGACCGATTTCTTATGTTGGATACCAATCATTGCTATCGGCATCAAGTCGCACGTCGAGAAAACTTTTGATCCACCTGGTGATCTGGCAGTGTGGATTGCAGTGTTCGCCCTGCCGATCAATTCAGCTATCAACCCACTGCTGTATACCCTTTTTACTCCACAGGTAACAGTTTTCTCTTGCTTTTGAATGGAACATTCTTTCATTTTTTGTTTCTAGAGACACCTTTGCGAGATAATTATCTGAATCAAACACCCGGCGATAAGTGGTTCCCACGGTTTTTTTTTTTGTTTCTTTTGTTTTTAGAAATTTTGCTATTTTCAATCAAAGACAGTCTCTCTCATGTCTCTATGACAGAAAAAAAAAATGACCGAAAAAGGAGACAAAATGAGGATGGAAAAAAATTATGAATGATTGCAAAGTTGTTTTGTTTGCTTCTCGACTGTTGGTTATAACCATGGAGACCAACTTGAATTTAAAAGCGGTTTAGTCGATATTTTGACATATTTTTTTCACTATCCCACAAATTTCTAATGTATAGGTGCAAGCTGTTTTGAAAGCAAAATCGAGGAAGCTGTGGTCCAATGTTCGATCGATTTTCAGCAGTGGACAAAATCAAGAAGGTACGGTGCTATATTCCATTTATACATATCATACTCAGGCCTTGAAAGGGGGTATAGGTGTGAGTAGAGAGGAGGACAATGCACTTCAGAAAATTATTAGAATTATTATTAGAATTATCATTATTACTAAAGAAAATTATTAAGGGGCTACGACGCAACTAAAAAGCATGAATTAATTCAGCGGAAATATGTACATTAATCTGAAATTATAAATTGTTGAACTGCGGTCTTCAATTTCAAGGCAAAGAAACGAATCTAACTCGTAGAAGTATTTCTTAAAATCGATGTTTGGATGAGATAATTTGGTGTGTTACACTCCCGCACCGACGCAGTGCCACAGTTTCTTTAGAAACTTACCCCCCCCCCCCCTTCCCCCTTAAAATATTTGGATAGGCCTAACAGTAGTTTATTCTCCGTTTGGAGAGGACCAAAAAAGATATGTTACTGCTATTTTATTACTTAGAGGGAGTAAATAATCAGCAGGGACAGATCGGAAATGGACATGAACACGCTAACAACGAAGAGGGTAAATATAGTGATTCCCAATGTGTATATTCTCTTTGCCTCGTTAGGGTTTTGTGTGTAATACCTTTCTTTCGTTTCCTCTCTTTCCCTCTTAATCCCATTTATTGTTTGTTGTTGTGTCTGCATTATCTTCTCCATAGGAGAACAGATTGAAATGCAAATAATAGAACAGAATGAAGTCCAAGAAGCAGAAGCCCCTGAATTGCCTGCTCCGCAACCGGGTCAGTATTCCATCTGAGTGCTTATTTCTTTGAAATATCATTTAACAACTACCCAATTAGAAAACTAGGGATTGAAATGGTAAATCTTTGAGGTTAATAAGTCGACTCCTAAGTCACATTCATTACTTATGTGTATAAATGTATAATGGTTTGATGCTAATGGTAATGTGTGATTGACTCTCTGATTTCAACTCTCTTCCCAGGTTATTATATTTTAATCAATTGATCCACTGAAGTAGGTTAGCTCTTTGAAGTTGAAATACCTATCATGAAACATACTATTCCTTTTCTGCTTTAATACGTTCTGCGTGTGAATTTTGATCAGGGAAAGATAAAGGAAGTGTCCTCATATGACATAAATGTGATTGGTTGTGTCACTTTTGGTTAATAATAGTAAGTGGAACTGAATAAAATCCTTTGGTCTTTCACAAGTTACATACAACAATTCTGACGACAGTTTTCCGACGACCCAGTTTCTGGACTTCACCTTTGAGATCCCCATCCCTCTACATTAGTAACCTGCACAGGTGTCATGTGGAACGAAGATACTATCGTTATTCGTATGACACAGATCTAGTAAATGAATGATATTTATTGAAAGTGATCGGTCAATATTCTACGTTTTTGCTATTATTATGTGTTAAATAACTCTAACATAACGATTTGAACCATCAACAGCAATGGAGCAAGCCTGTGATGAGGATGAGACTCCATCTTCCTCAGGTATAGTGTCTTCTAACTTAAATTAAAATTTCCTGCCTATTATTATAGTCCTTATTATCATTATCATTATTTTAGTTGATGTTGTTCTTCTTCTTCTTCTTGAAACTTGATTCATGAAAAAAATATTAAGTTTAGTCATAGACAGCGTTGCGCTGCGTTCACAATATCAGTACTGAAGCTTTGACTTCACCCTCTTTTTACAACTGTTCCTAAAAATCGCCAACTACTTTGCAACAACTAAAGTAGCGGGAATGAATAAAAGAACTTGAATGTATTCGATCAAATCAACTGTCTTTTGCAAAAGTATGATTTTAACAGACTTTCTCATGCGCACAAACTCGCAGATGTAAAATAATGCAAGCTGCATAACAAGTTTAACCAAGTTTTAACTCAACTGAGTAATCTATCGTGCTGGAGGTTACGCGCATTCAGTGCTGAAACTAAACTGCACAGTAAACTTTATCAGAAGTATTTTATGTTTCCTTATTTGTTTTTTGAGATTTCGTATCTGAATAACGCAGTAATATATTTCTTCAATCAATAAATAATTGAATGCAGACGAATATTATTTTATGTAAAATTCATTTGAAGAATAAACAAACCACAAAATTATGAGATGGTTTACTCTGCTTGTTGTTTGAAACAGATTATGAGGATGATTTTGATATCGGACCAGCCACTAAGAGGACTGTGGAAGGTAAAGAACTTTTAGCGAAACTATATTATTCTACAAAAAAAAAAAAGAAAACAAATTAATGAAGGAAAGCCTCATACTACCAGAAGTGCTGGCTGTTACCAGCAGTTTTGTATGTTATACTAAAAGACTTTAGGTTTTTCTTATGAATGAATTTATGAGAGAAGCCTTCCTTAGCTACTGAAAGTAGCGAGTCACTGCAAATTCCGAACAAAAAATTTTTTTTAACTTGTGATTGATGGTCTTGCGGACATTAAGTGTGAAAGGAAATTGTACAAAATTAGGAGTCCTTAATGCACTCAACATCAGGCGTTTTACATTTTTGTAGGAAGACTCTTGCGTAATACCTGATTAATACCTTCAATAGATAATTATTAGTAGCAACCTAACCTCTAGGAAAAAAAATAAAATGGGACGGAGACTTGAACGCAAAAAGCCATTCCTAATTTCCCACGCTTAAGTATAGTAGGTAGTTGTGTGAGTTAAAAAAATTGAGGGTGTCACATTTTGCTTGAAACTGTTTTAACCCTCTTTGGTGGAATACAGGGAAGAGGGTAGTTCTATTCATGTTTGAGTGTAGCAAGACTTTAATAAGATTCGTTATCAGCGTTGGATCCTTTCCCAGACAATTAGCAGGTTATTTAAAAGAAGGATATTCTTTATTGCAGTTGCTGTTTATCATGGTGAAAGCCAGCATCGACGAAAAGGAGAAAAAGAAGGTAAATGTTGAACTCCTATTGTAACTAGGATTGTCTGCTCTTTGAAGGAAGGCTCTGATGTTAATAAGTGTCTATTTTTATTAAACTATTATTTCCCTTTGAATTCAATATCATAAAAGATCCGACTACGGGACAGACTAGAAGTGACGGAAGTTTAACGTGCTTACAAGAACCTTTTTTTATTTGTGGAGGCTCGCCGTTGATGTAACTTGTAACTATTGATACAAGCGTTGAAATATACATGGAAATTGTCGTGCGCGTTGGTTTTAGTGGGCACATAACCTTACTTTGGTTAATGTCAAGATATTTTCAATTTTTTTGTTAAAAAAAAGGAATGATTGAAAGTGAGCACTAGCTTAGACTCAATTTTTTTTTTCGTCGAAAGATTTAAAGTTGAGGGGCATCTACGTTGAGGTCTTGTGAACGCATTATTTTAGTACCTGAAGGAACAGGGAGAACACTTATCTGGTCAATTGGTGGCCATTCAACAAAGGCTTCAAGAAGTGGCGAAATTTTACCGTCGACTATTTAAACGCTCCCGAATTTTCAGTTTATGTCCTCTCCCTGGTGTTCCTCCCACAATTTTGATCACTTTCGATTCGTCATTTTCAATTATTCAAATGGATGTCATTCGATGACTTCAAATTTTTTGTACTAAGTACAAGCTTCTGCAGGCCAAGGAGGAGAGACAAAGCCTGACACTAACGAGCCAACTGAAGAAGGTAAAGAGAATAATTTTTTTTAACTGTACATTGTGCCACACAAGTTTCCTTTATTTCCACTTATAGTGGAATTCACCTTTTCAAGGTCAACTTAACTGCCACCTGGTCCAATTTCCAGGCTTACTTGCGGGCCATGGGGTCAGGTTTACTTTGAAAACTACCTCACATATTTGATAAAAATTGTGTTAGCCTACAAAGTGACGGTGACGGCAACTCTATTGCTTTATATACGTCAGTCTTAAGGTCCTCATACTTCATCTTCATTAAAAACTTTTCTATCACACAGCTGACAAATCTGTGGAGCAGGTGGGGAGTGAAGAGATTCCAGGGGCAAGTGTCAAAGGTAAAGGAGAGGAGGGCTTTTTATCGGTCACTCAAGAGGTTGAGGCCCTCAGATAGGTTATTAAAGCATACCTCTTACCTTGGTAGTTGCTGAAAAACAGAAACACACACAAAAAAAAAGATTTCGTTCATTTTCGGCTCTCTGCGTCGATCGAGTTAAATTTCATGGGAATTTACGTGTAGGGGTTGTATGCGCACTTATGCAATATCTGAGGCAACAATCTTTTTTAAAAAAAGCTCAAAAAGTCGAAGGAGAAGTAATGACGGGGATTGAGCGTGACATGGAGGACACAGAGGAAGGTAACATTCTTTATGAATCAGCCAACATAGACTCAAAGTGGTCATGAAGCAACACATAATCTGTCCACGTTATTATCTGAAGAAAGTTGAAACGCGGCGACTCACGTCAGAGGTGATTAAATTGAGAGAAAAAAAAGAATACTCGAGTATTTTTGTACTTCGTCACAGTGAAGGGCCAAGACCTGACTTGCAAAACTGACACTTAATATGGCACCTTTGAATCTTAACGATATTTGCTCAGATGGAGAAAACATAGCTGTCACGTGGTAAAGCTAGTTAATTAGAAGCAACGCCTGTGATGTCGTGTACCTCAACTTTTAAAACTCCTCAGCACAGACAAGCTAGAATTGTGTTAGCAATAATAAATTCTGATTAAGTGGCTTTATATAATCTTTTTCCTCTTTCAGTATCCCAAGCAGGGGAGGAAGAAGTGTTTGATACCAAGCTTTAGTTCTTGGTTTTCGAACCAAGGTAATTGTTTATTACTTCTGCGGAAAACATAGCCCTAAAAAGAATCGGTGCACTTATAGATATCTTTTTTTTAAATTTGAGATGTAGGGTGAAATTAAATTACTTTTGTTCTGATGCATTGCCCTGTACATGCATGGCATGAGCTGTTGACTCATGATTTCTTAAACCTTCAGTCTATAGAACGTGTTTATTATCTGAATGATACTGCCTGGTCAACGGACCAAACGGACCAACTGGTGAACTGGCCGGTACGCCCTCAGATTACATTAACTGATTGAGCTGACAGACAAACAGTCTAACTATCTGCTTGACTTTCTGCCTGACTGTCTGCCTGACTGTTGGCCTGGCTATGGGCATGGCAATAAGCTGATTCATTTTCAGGCGGCCCGGCTGGGTCAGCAGCCTAAAGCGATTGGTCGACTGACTGTTGGTTGATCAAGCAGGCAAATGATTGATTGACACGTTTTGCAATAATAAATCCATGTGCTTTTACCCTTTCTATTACTAAACAGAAGGTGAGGGCTCAAGAAGATAACTGAGGAATTCAAGAAAAAAAGCAATTCTACTAGTCATTACGTAGTGTCTGTGGAAGTATCTTAGTCGAAACAATCTGCCTCTTTGTTTATTTTCTCTTGAATAAAATAATAACATAAGTTAGTTAGCTGAACTATAGATTGCATAACATGCTATAGAACATATTGGGCGCTATCCCTGAATGGGCGTGTAATGGCACTTCTGTCTTCATTTCCGTTTCATTTTGTCTGTTTTATTCTTTCTGTTTATTTTTCGTTTGCTTATTTTATTTTATTTTATTTGTTTTTTTTGCATGTGTACGTGTGTTGTATTTGAAAAGTTTAACTACCTGATTTTGCTAGTCTGCTGCTTTTAGCATATTTCAAAATTGCATACTTTTAGTTTTTAATAGCTCATTTCTAGGGTCTTTAATCTAAAAGATAACAAAGCATTTACGGTTTAACATTTCATATGGTTGATACTTAGCAATATCCTGATGATCTGAATAGTTAATTTCATAAAAATATTTTACTCGTTTACAAGAAATTTAGTCAGTAAGAGCTACAGTGATGGTTATTTGGGGCTAAAGATTATATCAAAGAACTCAGAAAATTTTACGGTCTGGTCTTCAGCTCTGGGAGATTTGGCATTATCATAACAACTATTTAAATACCCCAGTTCGACAGCAAAGTATCGGTATCTTTTTTTTTCTTGTTTTTTGTTTTTTTCTATATCATCAGTATCCCCTAAAGATGAATAAATAAAAACGAAACGTAAGAAAAGTTAACATTTTATTCGATAAAAAATCATTACTTAGTTCTTTGATAGTTTATTAAGCTACCCATGTAGTAATCTAAATAGTTCATTTTCAGAATTTTTAAACTCTTTTTCGAGCATTACAGTAGCCCCTGAATGTAAAGTGACGTCCATTTTCTTAGTTTTAGGACGTTTATCGTTAGTGCAGACTTATCAAATAACTTAGAGAAACGTTTAGGTATGCCAGGAAATTTAGTGGTTCAATAAATATTATAGATGTTTATTTTCACTACTCGCTTGTGAGAATTTTGCACCCAGACTCCACTTCTAATTATTTAATTTCATTGGTATCTCTTGTTGAATAATAGATTGATGAATAAAACCGTTGATAGCATGACAAAAAACAAACAAAATAAATACACAGGGTAAGACATCGCTTATTAGAGGTTTTGTAGTTTATCAATAATCTAGGTAACCCATTTATTAGAATTTTCATAACTTCTTTACGAGCATTATAATCAGTAGGACTTAAAGTGATGTCCATATATATCATGCTTATATTACTGACAATTCATTCAAAATAAAAAAAAAATAATAACGAAAAGGTCTAAGAATATCACAAAATTAGATATTTGGTAGTGAGTTTAAGTCTAATTTGTAGTTAATTTCTGGATTGTTTAACTCATTTTGAGAATTCTAGTTCATTGTAGTACGTGGTATTCAAATTATTTCGTGATGTAGCTCAAACATGATCCTCATACATGGATTTACAGTAAGATTTGATCACGACATGGTACAGAGTATAGAAAATTGTACCAAGCGAAAAAGTTCTCAATAAGCGTGTCATGTTTACTGTAAGTGAGAGCCTTCAATAAAACACCTTTTAGACCTTATGCTTGATTCTGATGTCGATAAACCCAAGAAGAGTTGTCAAGTCTCGCTTGAGTTTCATCGGCAGCGTTGTTGATTAGTGATTGGTCATAATTGCCCTTCCTTCTCTCCAGAAACGAGACATTAACTTATATCTTTAAGTTGTCCACTGGAAAGAGACCTCATTATCCTGGATATTAATTTTGAGATCACTCCAAACAGTATTATCTCGTGTACAAGTGCACAATTTACATAATTCTTAGACGTTTTGACCGCGACGGGAAAACCAGCGAAATGACGTCTAGAACTTATTGGCGAGAACTGCAACGCCAACAACGGAAGTCGAAAATGAGATGTGTCCAGGTTATCCGTGCGCTCTGCCGTTCTGAAAAGAAGACCCGTCCTCTTACTAAATCAACTATTTTATCGAACGTGGTCCTTATGGTGTCCTGTAATGAGTTAAACAATGAGTTAAACAAACTTCTCATACGAATGAAATTCTTCCAATTTTCTTCCATCGTTCCAGTTGGGTTTATTATGTCTCTCAGCAAGCTTTCTTAGAAAATTGGATCAGGTGCTAAAGGCTGGATCAAGAGGTCAAGGAGGAGATATGAATAATGGGGGCCCTGCACCAGGAGCAGTTAGTGGCTTTGGTGGTGGGGGAAGTGGATCAGAGGATAATGGTGCATCAGGCAGAAATGGTGGGTATTCTGGGGGAGGTAATGGTACCCATGCGAAACAAGGCGGAGGTGGAGGAGGCTCTTACTATAATGGCGCAGATTAATCTGGTTTGACAGGTAGGAACTCAAATGATGATGGCGTTGTGCAAATTTTCGAATTTATGAGCTGATTTCGAAAGTTTTTTTTAAGTAATTCATTTGTTTTTTAAACAGATTCTTTCTGTACCAACAAAAAACTGTTTAAGTTGTGATTGGAACATTTTTATCTATATTTCAATCTAGCTCTTAGCTTAAATTTCCTTCTGATTTCAAATCTCATTGATTTAAACCCTACTTTTGCAGAGGAAGAATAAAGCAGACGAATCTCTATTCCCATTTCTCGATCGCTTTTAGGCCTCTCGAGAAAGATTACGAGGGTAATCAGAAGTCTAGTTTTTGAAATATTAACAGCACCACTATTTGGTTGAACAATAATGAACAGTAAATGTTATAATGAACGCCTTGACATGGTCACTGATGCACTGCACGTTACGAGATATTCTGGATAATTAGACTCGGACCTGAAAACTATAGTTTATTTATTAAAGACATCGAGGTTCTGTCCATCAATTATTTGGAGAAAGGACCCTCGCAGTTTTATCTTCTCGTAGGTTATTATCAACAGGACGGGCGTTACCACCAAGTTAGCTATGAGAAAACACATTGGGAATGAGACCAATCTTGGAGGATTTCTTTACCTGAAAGGTGAGCCCTCCTATGGTTATAACTTTTTACACGGTAGTGTCCTGTAAATGCACTTAAAACAATTTCAACTTTTCAGGATTGGCACAGGATGAATAAACAGTTTGAAAGCTGTTATTGAAAGAATATTGCAAACACAATTACTCAGCTGGGAATAGATGCATTTTAATCCTAGACCTCGCTATTCCGAATTAGAAGTCCTTACGGGCATATCACATACAAACAATAAATATGACACTGGGCCAATTAAGGGAGTGTGCTTCTAACTGTTTTTTTGTTTGTTTTTTATTTATTTGATTTCCTCTTTTTAAGTTTACGAATTCGCTTCAAGATTTCCTTAATATCATAATCCAATGACAGGTTAGCAGTATTGAACAGTTCATGTAGTTTTCCTGGTTTATTACACGACGCTACACCCTGTGGTTTACGCAGCGACTATCCAGGCCAAGTTGAAGTTCTCGCTTTAAGAAATTGTACAAGGGACATATCGATGCGCTGCGAGCTGTATGGATTAAAAGCAAATACAGCACTTGACACTGAATGGAAACTGCTGTTAGCAAGAGCAGGTAAATCTTATGTACTGTCTTACTGTCTTAAGTAACTGCTAATAGTGGTGTACATCTCCATCATCTCTTTATCACAGACCTCACGATGATCATGTTATTCTAAGAAAATCTTCGGGTGCTTTCCATTCAGCCCAAAATACCGGAAGTTTCGGTTAGAAATCAAATGAAATGGACCATTTCGGTTCGGTCCTACCAGAATATTTGGGAACGCCTTTGAAGCTGGTCCACTTTGACCGGTCAGGTTATTTCGGTCGGTCGAACCGAAATGTCCCCTTCCATTAGACAAAATTATAGTCCCCAGTACTTGTGTAACGCTCTTTTGTATCCGGCTTGCTAGAACAATAAGCAAACGAGTTCACCTCTTTAAAAATTGCAGGCTTTTATCCGCGGCGTTAATAATTTGTAAACCTAGTATTAACGCTTACGATAGCAAAAAAGATCTCTATTCACCACCCCCACCCCCCCCCCTCCGCCACCCACGCACACACACACCTGTCACTGATGCACAGACTTTAAAGACTTTTTTATGAAAACGCGACCTCGAGATCTCCTAGCACAGGAGCTTCTCAACTCGCTCGTGATGTATACAATGGATAATTTTCCCTTTGCCTTTGCTTAGGGGTATTTGCAGTGGAAGAGTTCCACTTTTCATTGACAATATGCCCTCGCCACAGAGCGGAATTTGGTATACGCTGGAGGTCCTCAAAAGTGAAGTGTAGTATTCCACTAGAAATAGCTGCTCACAAAACAGCCTCGGTTAAAGGCGATCGGCATTTGGACAGCGTTCTATCTGCATTTATTTTAAATACTGAAGGAATACTTATTCAAGTTGTATCGCGTAAGTTTATCGTAACACATTTGTAGCTAAAGTATACGCTTTAATTTTAAACGCGCGAGGTCGTAAAACAACATATGCGCAAGCGTTACAATACCCTTTATTCTCTTGTTCCCTCCCCCCCCCCCAAAAGATAAAATGGCTTTGAAGAATAGTAAAGAAATCCGCGATGGCCTTTTAACGAGGTTAACTTTTATTTTTGCCACAGCTCTTTGCAGAATGTGCAAGCAACATTTCGCGAAGACAAACCAACAACAGAAAGTGACACCCGCACCAATGATTGAAGTTACTCCATGCGTAGAACTAGAGACTTCAGAAGCAAATGTAAGTAAGTAAACGGTAACCTTGGATACAGACAGTTATTCCAACATAACAAATGTCGAAATTCCGAAAGGGCTGGGTAACTGTGAATAGCTGGTAACTTTGAAAATGACTCTGAAAATGGTTTTAAGACGAATAGGTCACTGTTCGTTTCTTTAAATTCCTTTCGGTCTGGCCGGAGCGGAATTATTGATAATAGTAGTGGTATGCATGTGAATTCATATTTTCTTTTTTAAAATGATGTATAATTTGAGTTTCGAACTATACTAAAAATCTAATGCCTAGTGACAAAATAAACAGAAATATTGGAGTAACATTGACGTCTAAACGTCTTTTTTTGTATGTTACAGAACAGCTCAACAGCTCTCCGGTCAATCTGTTGAAGAGTTCGCAGAAAGCCTTGGACGTCTTACAATCACTGATGACACCTTTCTGTCACCAGACACAATAAGCACAGCTTCCACTCAGAATGACGAGCCCACACTTGTGATCTTACTTGAGCCGCGCGAAAAGCTGAGTGAGTTCCTAGTAGCATACAAACTTGAACCGCTTGGAATGCCATGACTTTCTTGGAGTGATTCCTCTGAGCGAACAAGACAACGTCAGACAAGGAGAGATACCGATACTCCATGGCTAATCTTCATCGATCACAGTCTGGCCGAGGCGCTTAAGTTCCACATCAGCCTACCACACGAATACGAGTAGACTTGAGGCAGCTTGGCCACTTTCTTGGTTTCATCACGAGCCTGCATCTTGTTCAGGACCTTCCATTTGGGCAAAAACATCTCAAGCTTTCGTCTGGTGAGGTTATTCAAGTACCTAACGCAATCCGTATGATGATACCCGAGCGAGTGGTACAACAGTACACTCAGTACTGTTTGGAGACCAACTTCAAACCATTCAGGGAAACTACTATGAGACGAGTACTCTCTGAGTGCAGTGCCTCTGTAAGAAAATCACTGCAGGGCTTAGATTATTTTGCAGCTGAAGGTGCTCGCGCATTTGATGATCTCGTGGTCCTCATACGCCAAATAGGGGAAATAGGTTCCGGAAAGGAGTGGGAGACTACAGTTGTGCAAGCTCTTATGACAAGCAAGCAGTATTTGAAGGGGGACTATAAGGTAATGTGAATTCTACCGCCAGAAAGACAGCTTGAATAAAACTAAAAATAAGGACTTATTTTACCTCTTCAACAAAATCATTCCGTAAAAAAATATATATTTTGTACTCTTTTTCTTCTCTAAATGGTGCACGTGTAACTAGCTTACATAAATTCTCGAGATTAACAATGCGCGCACGAGGATAGTGGTCTTTTCTAAGGTTAAGGTTAAAAGTTTTTCGCCCCTTACGTTAATAATATTTGTTAGAGTAAAAAATCATTTGATTAAATATTATATTGAAGTATAAGCACAGACAAACAGTAATCTCAACTTTCTTTTGTCAATAGGTTCATGTCACTTGCCCCTCTAACGTAGCAGACCAGTGTGTGTTGTTTGCTCTTAGCGACAGTAGTGATGCAGATTACCAGCAATAATGCAGTCACCAACACACTCATCTTTGTGGCCGTTGTCAAAGTCTTCAGGAAACTCTGGCAAAGATTGAACGGGTCCTTGGCGAGACGACCTTTCAGACTCAGAACGCGAAAGACGAAGCGCTATTTATATTCCAGACAGCCCAGCTGGCCATAATGTCCTGGAAATGCCACATCCTTAGATGAGCTAACCAAGACCAAGCGAGAATAGATGCACTGGAGAAACTTGACGACAACACTGTCTTGATAATTAACGACTGGGCCATGAAGTTCCTGCCACAAAAATACAGAGAGTCCCAAACCGACTGGTTTGGTAAGCGAGGCATCTCCTGGCACGTTTCTGTCGTCTACCGTCGTGTGAACGGGGTAGTCCAGTGACAGGGCTTTCTGCACATAATCCAGTCATGCAATCAAGGCAGTGCTGCAGTGGTCAAAATCATGCAGGATGTCCTGAATACCATCAAGCTGGAGCACAATGAGATTAACAAGAAGTTCTTTCGCCAAGATAACGCAGGATGTTATCATTCGTCGTCCACCGTACTCTCATGCCAAGTGATATCCTCCTGCACCGGCATCGAAATCAAGCGCATTGACTTTTCTGACCCACAGGGTGGAAAAGATGCCGCAGACAGGCTCGCTGCAACCTGCAAGAATCACGTCAGAACTTTCATAAACGAAGGAAATGACGTGACCAATGCCGAACAACTGAAGAGTGCTCTTCTTTCGCATAGGGTGGTAGAAGGAGTTCGAGTTGCTGTCATGCAAAGTGTTGAAGAAGAAGCAATAGTAGATGACAACAGAAAGATTATTGGTATCAACAAATGAAACAATTTCGAGTTTAAAGACGAAATTCTCGTAGCTTGGCGCGCTTATGGTATGGGAAAGGGAAAAGAGATCCCATTGGAAACAACATCAGAAGGTTAGTATAATGAAAATTCACAATTTTATCCTTCTTTAGAATTATGTCATCGCGCAAACTTTTTTTTTTTTAGTTTGAGTAAAAAGGTGTACGTTCATCGTTTGTTATAGCCTTCAGACGCGTGAAAGGCATCCATTTCCCACCCTGGTGCGCAGGAAGAGCGGGTGTCTACCCCGAGGGGTTTTGCTTTGTAAAATACTTAAGCCCCTTAGCCCCTTTATAAATCTATAGCCCTTGATTTGTTCTACAAAATTTTTAAAACGAACATCGCAGAATATAGCGGTTCTGAAGAAAATGTCGTCGTAAGATGTAAAAAGCAAACGTTTCATCTGTTCGCGCAGTAAAGTGGACCAAAGGGGCACTCTTCACAGGCTGTGCAGAGTAAATTATTGAAGTAGGTTAACAGTGCTGTTTATGTAAATCTTGTTTCTTTATGTGTTATCTACTTCAGAACATGGCATTAGTTGGCTTTCATCTGAGTTTTCTTCTGGAGACTTTAAACCCCTTAGCCCAAAACCGACTCAGTCAAGGAAGAAGCAAGAGACGGAAGTGGAGCAGGTTCATGATCCCACTGACAATACAAATGAATCATCACCCGTGTTTACCTGCCCTCAGGATGGGTGTGTTAGGGTCTTTCAAAGGCTGTCTTCTCTCGAAAAACACCTATCTTTAGAGAAATGCCCCAAGTCTTTAGAGAAACGGTCTTTGTTAGACCTTGCCAAACTAGGCTACAAGTCCAGGTCGGAGGAGGGCACGACCAGTCAAGTCATTTCGTTTGCGTCTTTTAGGGATACAAGAGAGGCTACATCCAGCGAAGTAGAGGTAAAAGAAGGATGGGCGCTAAAGCCGAGCAAGAAAGCATGTCGCTTTAACCAAAACCAGAGGGATTATCTAAATGCGAAGTTTACAATTGGTCAAACCAGCGGCAGAAAACTAGACGGTGATATCGTATCACGTGAAATCAGACGTGCAAAAGGACCTGATGGTGTTCGTTTGTTCAAAGTATCCGAGTTTCTTACCCCGCAGAAGAGCACTTCAGATCTCTCACGTCTTGCAGCGAAGGTCCGACGGCAAACATCCGACGATGCTGAAATCCAAGCTGTAGTAGAAGAGGAAAACTTTACCATGGCAAGAGAAAAAAATCCTATCCATCACGCTACAGCACCACATCACTTACGATCAGCACGATATCTGTGCCATGGCCAAGGGAGGATCTCTGGAGCGACTTAAACTTGGAATGTTTCCAAACATTTGTCAGCAACTAGAATTAGAAGTACCTCCCAAGCCTGTTCGCCGCAAAGCGCTCTACGTTGACCTGCTGAAAAAAACCGTCATTAATTTTACTTGCCAGCTCTGTGGGCAAGATATGTAGAAACAGAAAGCACTAACCTGCTCCCAGACGTTTTTCTGTTTTGGGAATTTGGTGCGCGCACAAGATAAGCGATTGCTCGTGAGAGAGGGCAAAACGCGCTTTTTTTTTATAAGTGCACTCGAAGATATCTAAAAATGAAGAGAGTCTGTGAACAGGCTAGTAAAGTATACAAATTGTAGAGTTTTGCCCAAACGGTGTTCTCACTTCTCCTCAGAGGCTTGCTTCCAGCAGTGAATCATTCACCATTTGTTCTCGCCGGAATAACTAAGTCAAGAAAAAATCTATTTTGTTCATTGTTTTGCTCCCTTTACTTATTTTTGAAGTTTGTTTATGTTTAAAAGAGCGTTCCTTTTCGGAAAGTGAGATCATTTCTTGTGTGTCAGGGTGAGTTCTTGTTACAAATCAGTCAGTTACCTTTCAGCTCGCGACTATTTGCACGTGATAAATGTCTCTTCCCGCTCTAACAAATCAATGACACCTTATCTTATAAATGTGAAGAGGTGTTTTAGCCTGCATAACAGCCGCTTCATGAGCCAAGCGAGGCGAACGCGGCTGGAGGTATTTCTGCAAATTCTCTGAGTTAACCAAAAATAGCTTTGTTTATCGTCGCTAAACACTTCTAGAGGTCTCTAGAGAAAGCGTTACACGCGAGAATGTGGAATTTTATAGCACTCCACATCTCGTATTCAGCCCTGCGGAGTGGTTCTCTTTTCCTTGCGCTCGCGGCTTAAATTGGTCATAGTTAACTCAAAGATTATTATTAGCCTCAATAGGATTTTCAACAATTTTGAAGAGGTCTGGAAGGTTTTAAGGATGCGATAAGCACAAGCAAGTTTGAAGTTGTGTTGTGGACAAGCTCTAAATGAAACTGAGAATTTCTAGTCATCTGGCTAGGGTTTCCTGGTTTCGGAGGAAAACTCATAAAAAAAAAAATTAAAATATTTTCAGAACATATGTGAATTGAATAATGGAACCCGGGAAAACAGTCCCACAAATTTCATTTCTAACATTCAAAGATATTATATAGGCCGATGTAAGTTTTGAAGGTTACTTTGAAAAACAAGAATTACGGGCCTTTCTGAGAGCTAAAATATAGTTTTACTTGAAATTGCTGGAATTTCATGTCTAATACTAATTATATATAAAACCTGGGATATTTCCTGTTAAAATTTAACTCAACTAAAACAGAATAGTAATATTGCAGAGTGTATATGTGTTGTTTACTAAAACACACTGACGTATTTTAACATATTTGCGCGTCACTTTAGCTACGCATTATCTCTATAACGACGAGAATGCAAAATTCTATTCGCTAATTTTTAATTTCTCCACGTTGTGTGTGGTTGGTAACCTGATACAACGATCAAGTTTATGCAACGATTTAGGACAACTCAGGATCTTTTCCAATTGTCACTAAAAATTAAAGCCCTTCGTGTAGGAGGTAAATGAAATAAGTTTAAACGGTCAAAAAGATGTCTTGTTTGATTGTCAGAATTTTGCAAATGCGCTCTGACACTAGCGCATTGGAGGAAACACATTGATTTGCCTGATTTTCAAGACGTTGGTAGATGAAAGCTAGTGGCTATCAGTAGCCTAATTGGTGTAAAAACTTTCCACTGATATGCTTTTCTAGCCCGATTTACGCATACATTTAAGAATTCTTTTGTACACATTGTTGGATTTTTGATCTGCAAATTATGTTCAAAGAGATGGTCTGCTCTGATCACGCTGGTATGAATAAGATTTCATGTAAAGTTTCCATATTTTATTTACACTCTGACTGAATAAATCCCGCTACTTGAAGAAAGAGGAAAATCCCTGAGCTATATTATTGCAGTCGCAGTAATCTAGCAAAAATATCAATTTTAGCTTGTAAAAACCCATAAAAAAAGAGAACTCAAGAACAACCAAACTATCTCTGACACGTCTTAAACCGTTTTTATGTCCAAAAAAAGGGAAACTTTTTTCGACGAGAAGTCGAGAAGCACTCTCCTAGCGAGAACGCCACTGAACAACAGAGTTTGCTTCCGTGAAGCCATGTTTTCTAAAAATATGCTCTAAAATCTCCGAGAAAATTTGGTCAGAATGCAACAGAGTTAGAAATTTGAAATTTTAGCAAAACAGATTTGTAGGCTTTTTTTGTGTGCGCTTGCATTTTTACTGAGTTTAACTACTATTTTCTTTTCTTTTGATGCTGCCTATAATTATTGAAACGTACACAAAAAGGATCCCTTAGAATAGCGAGTGAAAGATGGAAATAACTGCCTGTGGAGAAAACTAACAAAATTATCTATTTTAGTACACATCATTTAATCTAACAGCCTCTCTGTGACGGAGTGTTATACATCTTTTATATGTCCAATTGTGATTGGCTATCATGTTTCTAGGAAGTTTAGCGTTAAATCGCTGATATGTCGCCGTCAACAAACTGTTGTTAAGCTTCTCGATTCTCTCAACAGCCACAAAACATCGAAAGGATTTCTTTTCAGCTGGTTTTTTAGAATATGGGAGTTTTTCTCCATTTGTTCTTCACTTCTGTGGTGCTCTCCCACGGCCAAGTTCTATCCTGCCCAGATGGTAGGTTTCAAATCTTGCATTTGTTGATAATAAGCTTTTATTTTTCTCCTTTAAAATTTTCAGCTATACAATTTACTATGTTAAAAATGGAAACACGAATTCTCAAGAACTGAAATACTTAAATTACCGTATATACACGTAGGGGCATAAACTAGTAAAATGGCTACAAAATTCATGATCCAATTGAATGCATTGTTATCTTTTATTCATTCGAAAATATCATTGATTCCTTTTCACTATATGCGAACGTATGTTTGCAAAGTATCTTTAGTTACGACCGAACAATCTTCGGAATTTCTTAACTGCTCAAATTTTTTGCCCTGCTTATAGCCTTGAATTCTTTTGAAACACTCATATAAAAATAAACTTAAGTTTTATCGAGGCCATCTAAAATCAATGACAAAACTTTCGCAAGAAAGATCCCACAGTTATGAAGAGTCCTGCACTTAAGGAAAGACAAATTGATGTATTAACTAGTTGGAAATGAAATGTTTTCCACTCTCCTATTTTTAGATTCTCTTGTGGAATAAGAATCTTTCTTTGGGTACATAATTATTCGCTTGTGTCATAAAAATTTTAAAATTGTTGAAATGCAGGGAAAGCAGTTATGTTTTCAATAATACAAACGGAGTACTAAGTGCAGAAAAGCGGGCACATTAAAACCTGTCACTCGACAGGTGGCTAATTGGTATGAATGATGGAAAAACAAAACAGAACAAAAAGCAAAAATTAAAATCGCAATGTAAAATTAAACATAGTTTGTTCTTAGCGTGTGCTTATCGAGAAATTGATGCTCGAGGGCAGTTTTCAAAGCACAAAAGAAGTGAGTTGCTCGAGCTGAAGCCAAGAGAAGTTTTAGCTTCTTGAGTGCTCTCTAAACTTCCTGTGTGAATCCACAACAAGATATACACTCGCGAAGAGCACGAATCAATTTTCTTATAACATGGCGGATACGACTTGTGCACAAAGATAAATTTTTACCACAGTTGAGTCGTGTTTACCCGGTAATCGCCTACCACACAAAAACTATCGATAAAAGGCAAGGTGTATACGATCAATAAATATTTAGAGACCAAAGCTTAGTTCAAAGAAGTGCCAAATTTACTGCTTAGAAGCGGAGAACAAAAGAACTCCTTACATTTACGCTTAATCGATTCAGCATGCTGGAATCTTAATTTTTTTACTAGAATTCACGGCCAGAATGTGTGGCTTTGCGTTAACAATTTGAAGATTCTGAACTGAAAGACTTTGAAGCATAACCTTCGATTCCACAATACTTTTTATCACCTCGAATAAAATTTACTGTTCTAAAGAATCTTGAGAGTATTAAAACCACTCGAATAGGATA
Source organism: Pocillopora grandis (assembly GCA_964027065.1). Lineage (NCBI taxonomy): Eukaryota > Metazoa > Cnidaria > Anthozoa > Scleractinia > Pocilloporidae > Pocillopora > Pocillopora grandis. The sequence goes on from OZ034731.1 coordinate 19,238,736, forward strand.
GACGCGAACTTACTTGCTGAAGTAAATTGCAAAACTCGTATTATGTATGCGCCATGCCTACTTCGAGACACCATGCTGGCTCATTAGGAGTTTAGTAGGACTTGCAAACGCACGCTTTGTTATAATAACTTTGATAATAAATTATGACTTGAGATAATGTACAAAAGGTCATGATTCATGGCTCGATAAAAACCTTATCCGATGTTACTGTTAATACAACTTGATTTCCGATAACTCAGTGAATATGTTGTAATTATGGATATACGTACCACGTGCATTGAACTGTGAGATTAACATCTGAGACCCTCAGAATTGATGACTCATTTCGCTTTTTAACTCTTAATGATTTGAATTTTTAGATCAATGCCGTATACTGGCATTTCAATCCACTTTGTTCTTCGTGGGAGAACGTCTTGTTAACCATACCATAGCAAACATCAGTGTGATTGACAGGGACACGTGTGAATATCGTTGCTACTTGGACCACAACTGCGTCAGTGTTAACTTTTATTTTGGAGAAAAAGGAGCAAAATCACACAACTGTGAACTGAATAACTCAACGGGTAAAGAGTATGAAAATAATCTAGTGAAAGCAGCGAACTATGTATACCACGGAACTAAGGTACCAGTCGTTAAATGTCAATTGCGCAACTATCTCTTTTTCAATTCATTAGAGCTAAAGGGGTACCCTTTATATTCATCTCTGTGAAACGCCTCTTATTCATTATTAATTATTTTTACATAAATTTTAGACAAATGCTGATGTCGTTACAGATCTTTTGTAGAAAAGCACTATCAAAAAGCAAAAGTCCTAAGAGTGCCTTGAGAACACCCAACTTTATTAACGAAAGCATGTAATTTTATTAGTCATTTCAGAACGTTGGTCACCGGCCTAGAATAAACAATTGATCGCTGTTTTTCTTGCAATAAAGAAGGCACAATTACGAAATACTCATGTTTATTCATCTTAAATATTTTTCGTGGCCAAGAATAAATTGAATGGCCTTTCGAATGCATTTTTGCAAAAGGTAGTTGAATTCAATTGGTTTTCAGGCATGAATGTACCAGGTTAAATAATCGAAATAATTAGATACATCTCATGGCTAAAGAACACGTACGACTATGGCTATAACGGTACAGTTGAGCTATGACCGGGGTTACGAGTATTGCTTTTGGGAGAGATAATTTACTCTGTAATAGCCTATCTTTAGACGCCTCCTCTCGAGTTTTCAGAGTGATGGGAGTGACTTAACACAGATTTTTTGAATTTCTTTCTCCACCAAGTTGTGTTCAGGTTCTCGGCGAAGTGTCGAAAACGGCTATCAAGATTTTAAACAGTTAATTGCGACATCCCGTCCAAGGGAGTGACAATTCTTCTTGTCGCCTCATGCTGAATATGTGGTATATTTAACTCTGGAAATTATGCAATATGTCTAAAGTAGAATTTTCTTTTAATGCCCGTGACAAGTTCTTTTCCGTTTCTGTTTTTTGTTTGTTTGTTTTTGTTGAAGAATTTTTGCGCTCAATCTCCATGTGAGAACTACGGCACCTGCCAGTCGGGATTTACAGGAAAACGATATCGATGTTTATGTGTGTCTGGATTTACTGGCCACGACTGTGAAAAAGGTAACACTTAAAATCAGATAAATCGATTCTTTTTTCATTTTTTAATTTTTTTATTTTAACTTAGTGGTCCATTGTTTAGAGGGCCCAAGATTCAGAAGCGGTTGTACTTATGACACAAATTAAATGTGGCCCATTATGGTGAAAAACAAGGATGGGGGAGCAACTTCAAATTTCATGCTCTGCCGTATTACATTTTTTTAGGATGAACAGCAAAGGACTCAAACCACCTCCCTTAGGTGTTGAATTCCTTTTTCATTTCAAACACCATCCCGCCTCTTTCGAGTTGAAGTCTCACCCCAGGATATTATAGGCATTCAGTACAAGGAAAAGTGGAGCGAAGAATTTACTTCTCTGTAACCCCGCATTTTACTGCTCACTTGCTTCTTCAATCGTCACTGATGACAAACAGCAGCTTAACACATCATATCTTTCCCCCCCCCCTCCTCCTTCTCGCAAACTCCGTTCTTCACTCTTTTGACCAGAGGGCTATTGATTATATTTCAGACATCAATGGGTGTGCTACAAAAACCCACAAGTGCAGCAATGAAAAGGTCATTTGCTTAAATAGCATAGGATGATTCGAGTGCATTTGTAAACATGGATTCAGCGGGGATATACATAAATGCATAGGATTAACCTCTAGTAAAAACACACGTTTTATAATCCTAATCATAATGTGCTCCGATTATAACACCTAAGTTGGTTTTCTTTTGCACATTAACTTGGTGGTGATAATAATGATCATAAGAACGATTCGATGATTTTCTTTTAGACATCGATGAGTGTGCTCTGAATTCCCACAAGTGTAGCGAGAATGCCAATTGTGCAAATGCTAAGGGATCTTACATCTGCTCTTGTAATCCTGGATTCAGCGGAAATGGACTTGAATGCGAAGGTATAGTCCTGCAGAGCATGACCTTTTCAGGCAGAAAAAATTCCGTGCGTTTTCCTCTCTCCTTAACTGACTACGCCCCTAAAGGATATAAACAATTCTACTCGAGGTACAAAATAAGTTTTTCGTTTGCAAACTCATTTCCTGATTGCGTGACATAGCATCTTTTAAGAGAAGTACGTTTACGGCTCTGTCCTGTGTGGTCAGAAAGAGTTTGAGCCACCCTCCATGTGGAGGGGGGTTATCAGTTTTTTTTTCCTTAAGACCACCCTGTCGTTTTCAGATTGAAATCCCAGTTTCCATAGCCCTTTTATTGTTACATTTTATCACTATAAATGATACGAACTGCGTATTAAATTTCGGTTATTGACGAGTGTGCTCGAATTCCTATCTTTCGGCAGGAGAAGGGCCTCAGATTCCTGATTTTAATTTTACTATATTATCAAAAAATGAATGAGCTCGCAATGTTATACTTTTTTATAATATACATGAAAACCTCCCTTCTCCAAATCGCTCCTTCCCTCCATCCTCGAATATACTGGAAATACCCACAAATATAACAAGGACAACGCCATTTGAAGAAATGACGAGATATCTAGTACCTGTATCTTTCCCCAATTTCATTCTGTACTTCATACATCGAAGAATATGCCAAAATTACCTGCAACTGTAGCAGTGATTATGCTGCTTGTGAAAGTTCGGGGGGATCTTTCAAGTGCGTTTGTAAACCTGGATTCAGTGGGAATGGACAAAATTGCACAGGTAATGGAATTTCTTCGGGCCACTATGTCTCCCCATATCAAAAGCGATTCAAACAAAGACCTGGTGTTTTTGTCTTTACGGTAATAAACTAGCCCAAATGATTTCGTAGTTTTTGGTAGAATTCAAATTGCCTTTTAACATCAAGATCATACATTTCCTATCCCGATATATATATATTTTTTTCTTTTCTTGTTTTTTTTTGCCCACAGAACTGTATCATCAGGTATACTGTCATTTCGAAGGTTTACATTCAACTTCCTTCCCCCCCATCTATTCATTCTGCGACATTCTGCCTCAATATAAAAAAACGGTACGATGTGTTGACTTCATTTCAGACATTGATGAGTGCTTTGAAAATACTCACAACTGTAGCAAAGGGAACGCAACCTGTACAAATACCGAAGGATCCTTCACTTGCTCTTGTAATCCTGGATTTACTGGGGATGGATACAACTGCACAGGTAATACAAGTTAATCAGTGCAAGTTTTCTGCCGTTTCAACAAGTAAAACGCACACAGCTTCTTGCATCAAAGGCTATTTATTCTGTGACCAGACCTATTAGTTATTACAGTATCAGAGGTGGCGTATTTAGTTGATTTCGTGCGGTTGATAGTCCCAATTTTAATTTTACTTGTATCATTTTCTTTAGCTGGCAATGGATTACTTTCTTTACCGTCTTTTCTGCATTCTTTTTGGATGAGTACTCTAAACATTCTCAGTTCTCAATTCCTACTGTTATTTTAAAGCTATATATTGTTTCCCCCTACCTCCACATAAACAAAGAAGAATTATGAATATGGTGTTCATCCCATTTCAGACATTGATGAGTGCTATAAAAATACTCACAACTGTAGCAAGAGGAACGCCACTTGTGCAAATACCGCGGGATCATTCATCTGCTCTTGTAAGCCTGGATTCACCGGAGACGGGCAGAACTGCCGAGGTAAAATCCTTAAAAGCATAATCTCATATACCAGAAAAAATTCTCTGTTGCCGTTATCTCCTTCCTAAGGGCACTAACGCATTGAAAAAACTTCAATCGACATGGCCGAGTTGTTTTTTATTTGACGATTTAATTATACCAAAAAAAGCATAACGAGATCTGAAGGTAACGTTATCTGACAGGTTTGTTTGGGGGTCAGGGGAGCTTGGGTCACGCCCACCTGGCAATCTCAATCAACAGCAATGATTTTTGCCTCATCTTGCAAAAAACTATTACTCCGCAGCTTCCCTTATAATTTTTGCTCTGATTAATGGCATCATTTCATTCATTCATTCCTATACCTGTTGTCTTTTTCGCCCTGTGTTCAATTTCTTTCCACCGCCTTGATTAACTTTCGCTTCCTCTGTCGCGTTAACTAAGAATTAGTGGCTTGATCGATATCACTAAATGATGACGAAATCTTTTATTCCGTACGCAAACTCTAAATCCAAATTATCTCACAAACTGAAAACTGCGCGACTCCTACGCTTACAATTAGTATACTCTACAGAAGGGTTTGTCTAAAACCAGCCTGCGCCTTGAGTCTCACAGCCAATTCCATTACAGCTAAACTGAGCAATAAGTTTACAATAATTTAACACTTTCATCTCATAACGCTCGACCGACAATTACTCTTGATCACTTGATGATCACTTCCGCTCATGTACTCCCAGCGTCAGTCACTACGGACGTCAACAGTCGTCCTCAGGACTACACCAGGCGGGTAGCTCAGACTACTTGAGTAAATCATGAAAGCAATAATTAATAGATAATTACTGAGGCATTCAGCGTGATGAGGTATATTAGCCTGACCCCGGTAAAATCGCTCTGCATTATGTTAGCGATTTAAGGCGCTTCTTGGTCATTTGTTGCTATGCAAACAATGAAATTGGCATGAATTCTCTTTTGAAGGTAGAAATTGCGTAACACGTCTTTGATCCAATAAGTACTCTTTCTTTCTCAATTCTGGAATGAAATCATTCCACGATCTTCCAAGTAACTTTCACTCCTTGTTTGATGGGTGTTTGAATAAGTTACAATTCTTCTGCACACAAACTTCTGTTTGCCTGTTCGCAACATTGAAACATTCCTTTTCAACCACTTAGCCGGTCAAAATCTTGGAGGAAAGATCGTCAGAAGGAAAACGAACCTCTGAAGAGTCCTCTGGCACAATAAATTGGTTTTGTGTTTTGTTTTACAATGCCTAGATTGCCACTGGTTTCGATGAAATGAACGGAAAGGAATGTTCTTTTGTCTACTTTTGATCTTGGTTGTAAGCGATATCTCCTGTAAGCGAACCTTTGAAATCCAAGAAAAAATGGGGGCTCATTGGCCTCCCGGGTCTAAAAACCGTTATTGAGGTAATATCTTCATCCTCTCGGTCAGAAAAGTCGTTTTCTGATGCCCTTTCACATTACCATCTTCCGAAGGAGCTTGGATGGGTCCTTTGTCGCTGCCGAGCCCGACTGGCTGATCTCAAGTGTTAAAATCGTTCCCTAGTCCCACCAACAAGTCCGCTTTGATGGATTCTTCTTTTTTTGTGTAGACGGCCGGTGGTAAAGCCCTTGCCTTTTCCTTGTTAGTTTCCTCCCGAACTGTCCTTTGCCTCAACAGACGATACTTCTCCACAAATTCTTTCATAGTACTTTCAAACTCGGGGTTGATCCCTTTTGAAGGTAGAGGTCGCATAAGGTTGACATTTGCAAACTCCGTGCCAGTGTGAGGGACAGGATAGTCGTTGTTTATTGAAGCTATGTTGTTGCACACGCAGTGCATTCCTTCTTCGAGAAGTTTAAGCGAGACTTGAGTTTTGTTAGACACAGTTCCTTCAGAGCCGTTGGTCGCTATGGCTTCCTTTACATTGAGCCGTTCTTTCACATCAGAAACGGTCTTCGTGATGTTGTCATTTACACACGATACTTTGTCTACGGCATCTTGATAAGACGTGCGCTTTCTCTATGCGTTGGGCTCTGATACCAGAACTTTTATAGAGACTTGCTAGGACTTGTAAGAAAGACACAGTATCACTGAGTCCCGATGCTAGTGTAAAGTAGCCTGTAGCAACATTCAATGCGGATAGAGTCTTTTCCATAGAAGAGATGCTATGTTTTTTCTCAGAAGGACAGAAGGACTTTACCTTTCGATCCCCTGGGTCAGAGAACGCTATCCCGTCTTCAAATTCACGAAGTCTTTTGATTTCTTCATAAGACTCCGAGTTCTCCTTTAGAAGTTGGTCACTCTAAGCTTCAAGGATTGCAAACGTACAGCCACTGTCAAGATCGACCGCTGCAAAATAAGCTCTTCGTCTGAGAACTTCTACATTCGAAATGCCAGTCAGATAGGTCACGAGTGTGACCCTGGCACCAACAATGCCAACTCCATTCTAATGTAATGTCACTTGTAAAATTCCCCTCTGGGCAACGTCTGCACACAACAGAAAGTTTTCACTTGCATCACAGATTGAAGTTGGCTTTTCTAAAGGAGGGCGAAACTGGACAAGCTTCGAGTTTCCGAATTCAGCGGCTAAAGTTTGCAAATGGGTGTTCATTCGTTTTCATAGAACGGATACTGTGCCATCAAGCGGTAAAATGAAACAAGCTAGCTGAGACAACAGATCAGCACAATATTTCAAGTTTACTGGCTTGAAATTGAAAGCTACCTAGCCTTCAAGGTCAATAAAGTGAATCAAATACTATGCACCTTCTGCGATAAAACTAGCACCATCGATAAAACACAAGTCTCTAGCTTCGTTTAATGTTATTTCGGGCACTTCAACTTCTACAGGTTGGTGCAATGGAACTGTATTACAAGAACTTAACGAGAATCCAAATCGTAGCCCAAAGCAAGAATTTTGCTTTACGTTCCACATTTAAGGGCGATTGGTCTTTTGCATAAAGAGGCCTGTACACCTTGATTTGATTTCCAGAAGCGACACTTTCTGGCACCACGGTGTGAACCACAAACGTGACTTCTTCTAAAACATCCAAGACTGTTGGTCTGGTGAGGCACAAGATGGGTTCAACTGCCATGCGATCTTTGTTTCGCACACATTCGAGGGTAAGGCATTTCTTAAGTCTCCTGCGAATATCAAGGCTCCCAGAATCACGAAGGGTGCGTATTAAAACGAGGTTACTTCTTGCGCCTTCAAGGCCAATGAATCAGTTGGCCCAGCTGCACTTAAGACTCTTACCGAGGTGAACCACATGTGGTAAGGCAACAACAATGGACAGTTCTGCAGGCAAGGTCTCATTCTTTGCGCTAGAATTCAGTACTAATAAGGCCTTCTTATTACATTCCTCGCATAAAAAATCCATAGGCATTTTATACGGCGGAGTAGGATTTTTTACTGATATATTTATACGACACCAAATATCAAAATATTTCGATACACACTCTTTAATTCGTTTCCTGTTCCAGCCAGCATGGTCAGAAGCTCCGGATTCCATTGCTTGTTTGTATTCCAGGCAAAATTGTCACTATCTCCTCCTAGTTTCGGAGCAATGTGATAAAGTTTCACATAAAAATCTCCCAGGCCATATTTACTAAACAAAAACTCCTTTGACCAAGGGACGAAAAAAGGTGCTTTTTCAGCACCAGTACGGTGTTAACATCATTAATAGGAATGCAGCTTCTGTGACGTTCAAATGCCGTTTCCGAATCGATTCGATAGAGGCTTACAACAGCTTTTGAAATACCAGTATTGAAGGCCATGGCGTACGTTGATGGTCAAGTCGGGTAGCAAAGACAATATAACCGATATATGACATATGACCGTGATAGGGATGGTCCATGCGGGAATTATTAACAGAAATATGACACTCTGGCGTACTTCTACTAATATGTAATAAAAACGTACTTCTATTGGACAAAATAAATCAACTGTCCTTATTTTACATTCAGTTTTTAGGATATCTGGGGAGATCCGCTCTTTTGTAAGCTGTCAGTAAAATCCCACCACAAATGTCATTTGTCAGCTAGATTTTCAGCGATTTGTCAGTTGTCAGTTAACCCCATCCAAGAAGAATTTTGGATTCAGACATAACGATTATCGGTTGAAAATTAAATTTGTTTAAATAGAACTTGCCAATCACTCCCGAACCAGCCAATCAGCGCGCGCTAAGAGCACTATTGACTCAGGTGTCAGCTATATATGAACAACAGGGAGAGGATGGCTGATGACTCAAAAAGTAATCATGCGACGAACACTACCGAGACATTTTTTTTTTTTGCGCTAGAGCAAGCTTCAGACGGTTGCCTGTGTGGAAGATCTTCCGCCTTAATTCCAAAGGAAATTTTTCTTGTAACAATAAACGAAGAAAGTCACATGAAGGAAAACCATGACTTCTTAAACTGAATTCATGTTGTAATTCTTTGATGTGATTATACGGCCGTAAAACCATTTCGTGACTGACTTCATTTGTTTAGTCATGATGGCTGGATATTGGCTGCATTTTTATCACTTACTTTTTCCCTGGGGTCAAAGACGTTAAGACTGCTACACCGGAAGATTTTAACCTCTTAATTACAGTAATAAATAGCGCAGAGGTAATATTCTATGTAAAAAAAATACCAAGGGTTTTACCTGGTTTGTTTCGATTTTTGGAGTTACTTCAATCCTTTCTACTCTGTCCATTTTAGAATGTTTGTGACAGGGGAATTAATGGTTGGTATCGTTTTGAAGGAGCAGCAGGTACAAGAATGCCCACCTCATGTCCACCGATACGGCGATGTAACACTCATGCATCCGGTTGGCTAAATGGTGCTCACCCCACAGTGGCTGATGGTCAGGTCACCAGAACAGTTTGCTTCCACTGGGGGTCAAACTGCTGCAACTGGTCAAGATCCGTCAAAGTGATAAACTGCAGCGATTACTATGTTTACTACATAACTGGCACACCCACATGTTTCCTCCGCTACTGCAGCACAGACTAAATCGATGCTGGTTCAGAAAATTATCAATTGCTTGAGTCGTCTCTTGAGCAATGTTAACTGTGATTTACATGCATTTCACTTAAGCGATATCAGATAGTGTGTTGTGATTGGTCACAAATAATAATGATAATCATGATAAATTAAAAATTAAAAAATGAAGAAGAAGTAACATTAACTAAGGGACTTGTCATTATTTATAGCCCGGTAAGTAGAGAATTTTGGAGGATCACAAGGTTTCTGAGTGAGGGACAGAGGGGAATCGGTCTTCCCCGACAGAGAATGACGGCAGAAGACTATAGAGAATTGAATGTCAGTGAATTGGAAATAACAGCGGAAGGGTGGGGATCATAAAAATGTACAGAACTGCACGAAGGGGTATCAGGTAATCGTGACTCCAGCAAAGTCCTCCACCAGCAAAGCCCTTCACCCCTGCACCCGCCCCCTCCCACCGACAGATGATAAATAATGACAAGTCCCTTAAGTGTGGCTGTTTGTAAAAGTTCTCCGGTAATCCTGATGATGAAGCAGGTCAATGTGTAATGGTTCTCCATACATATTTTTTTCGCGTATTTCATGATGAAGCATTTTACCAAGCTGAGGGCTAATGATGATTTTCAAGGGGTGAGTTTCACATGAAATCACAAGAAACTTTCGTCTAAATAATTGCACGAATTGGTACCCTGTGTTTTTGGTGGCAAAGGGTCTTCCAAATCACTTGCACTCTTTACTAATTGAAATAAACAAAAACAAAATACTCGCCAAATGCATCCGAGAATATCCACTCTTAAATTACCTTGACCAAATAAAACTGGGTTAGAATACCCAATTATCTTGATTCAAAGTTATCATTTCGAAAACTCAAAATGTCAAAGGCAGCTTAATTAGAAACCTTTAAACTCAGTGTTTTTTTCAGTCATACTCGTGGTTTTTGTTTTGACTGCTACAAATAGGAGTCTTAAACATGTTTTTTTTCCTTTTTCATAGATTTAATTTCATTTTTAGGTCAAAAACCTAAAAACAAAAGCAAAAAAACCGCATGGGACATATTGTGTTGAACGAAAACGAAAACTCTATGTAAATTATAGGAGGGCCGAATTCGACGAACCTCCCATTTAAATCAAACTCTTTTAATTTTCTTCCATTGTCCGGACAGGTTTATGACGTTACAGACAGAAAATGATGTGCCACGATTTACCTAAGCAATTTTTCGGCATAAGGTTACTCCGACACCTCCATGGAAAATTACGCAAGCCCTGATTAGGAGGTTAATTGCTGCGAAAGATTTTATATAAATTTTTCATTCAAGATGGCTTTATTAAGGCAGGGAAAACTGTAACCTTCACGATTTTTAGGCAGGAGTAAATCGAAAATTGAAATTTTATTCTTCTGACAATTCATTGCAAAAAAAAAAGGTTCAGCTGCTTTACCAAACTTCAACGTTTGAAAAATGCCCTTTGAACATTCGTCTATATTAATTGCAGTAGCTTTAGATGGAACTGGCCGGCACTTGTGGCTGAGTTGCAAAGGAGAAACGCTGATTAAATGCGTCACATTAATTGGAAGTTTTCAAAACACTTAAAACTGACAAAAAAAGGAGAATATACTACAAAAAGGAAATTTTAAAAACTGCTCAAAATCTCAGGAAAATGAAGTTTATGTTCTAGTCGAGCATTTTACAATAAAGTAATTTCCTAAGTCATTAATTTGCAGGATTATTTGGGTGAACAGTACTCAATTGTAAATTTCATTATGAAAGCCTCTTATTAGATAATAACTAATCTACTGTGTGTTATAAGATACTGAAGTTGATTTGACTTGACCTGAATACCGTAGCTTTTCCTTCAAAGTCAATGGGATTCTGTACATCAATAATATTGGGAACAGGCCCTTACAATTTTATCTTCTCATTTTAATCGATAGAGAACGAAGTTATATCGTCTAAATAATTCTGCCTCAACGATGTGTTTAGGACCTGCTGATTACACGTCTTCCTTGCAAAATACTCTTAATTTGTTATGCTGAACGTTGTCTGTATGTTAAAATCCTTGACACCTTTAAAACTGTAAAACACAAAGTCTGACAATTCAAACCACTGTTTGTATAACGCAAAAGAAGTTAGGATTTACTTAATTTACTCCAAGGTATTAACGAATTGATAAATATAAAACACACAGGTATGTTCCAGTGGATTGATTCCCTGAACGAAGTTATAAACTTGAGCTTTTATCCGAAGGATGATCTAATCTCTGTAAGAAAGGAAAAAATGTATGTATAGGAAATGTAAGGATCAGGTCAGATATTTTGAAAACTTAATGTGCAGATATCACACTTAAGGACTCATGTTACGCTATATTTTCACAGGTGGTAGTACATGGACGATCTTTGTTGGTGGAATGATTAGCCTCGTTAATTCTTTCTCTGTTTAAACGTTAAATTTTCTCAGTTTATGTTTATATTTTCAGGGCCATTTTGATGAATATTTAAACATGTGTAAACAAGCATAAATAGATAAATTTGTAAGATTATACACTTAGCTGGTTGTACAACGCACTAAACTATACATTCAAATCGCAATTTCATGAATCATTTGCTGTCCTGTCTTTTTTTCGTTAATCTCAGGTGCATAATTGACAAAAATCGACAAAAAATTACCGTAATTTCTTACTGAAATTATACCGCTTTCTTCAACCCAAATTAATCACAGTATTTATTTTTTTCAAAATTTCTCTTAGAGGAGAGACGAACCAGTGGTAACGACGATGCGGTTCTGTATTGTAATTGCAGTGTGCTACTTTAATGAAATTTTTACTCAAGAATGCAAAAAGGATGAGCATGCCATTTTGGGCATGATGCTTAGAAGACACACCTTCAAAACTATGAAATCATCGATTGCGGCTGAATGTAATCAGGCGTGTAACGATGATTTCAGATGTCACAGCTTCAACTACGTCATTTCTAAGGAACTATGTGAACTAAATAACCGGACTAAGGAGGCCAGACCAGAGAACTTTGTGCCAAATTCTGCGAGATATTATGTTAAGAGTAATAAGGAAAGAGGTCAGTTTAACCATAGAAAACCCTCATCAATGAAGTGAAACCCATCTGAACAATAGTGGCTAGTCTTACTAGAAAAGTAAGACCATAGGTGAATGACATAAATTGGTCTAAATTTATACTTTGAAGTTATTCCCACATTTAAGTCAGAGGGCAATGTCTAACCCGAAAGCCTTTTTCCATCGAGAACCATAGTAAACAAAAGTGAATATTTTTTTTTCTTTCACTCGCGCACTGTAATAAGACGGAAACCCGCAATGAAGTTCATGACGTCAAAACTTGCCTTCTCTCCAGTACATGTATAAATTTAGTTTTATTTTTAGTGGGCAAATGGAATTAGAATTACTTTCTGAAGAAAATGTTTTTCGACCTCAGTTCGTCTTGGTTCCATTCCGGAATTTCCAGCGGATACATGTGAGGAGATACAACGAAGCGAAGAGGGAGAAGCGACCAGCGGCGAGTACTGGCTTTACTCCATCACAACGGGAAAAACTGTTCTTGTTTCTTGCAATATGCAAAGAAAGGGTGACAAAACTGAAGTTTTTTTTGTTCTTGTAATTGATGTGGATGTGAAAATTTTAATTCTTGTGATTTACAGGTAGAGTAATTGATTTGTTGTGCACTGTTTGTCTCGTTTCGATGAAATCCTTGTTACAACCGTAAAATATAGCGGTAAATGTCATGTTGTTTTCTCATTTGTCCATGTCTGTATTACATCAGTTATAAAATTTGGGAACACCTTAACCAAAGTAAGGATACGGTAGACCTTCGGAGGCCAACTTTCTTTTTTTTTTTTGCACTTATTATTCAGCCTGTCAAGTGTTCATGGCCAACTAGAACCTGTCAACACGAATTAGAGATACTTTTTGCGGCGAAACATCTTATAAACGGCAGCTTTTCAATTTCAGTCGCATAAATATTTCCTGATTTTGATTGCACGTGCAGATCTCTGCAATCGGTTTGGGTGTAAAACTGGACGAAAGTCCAAGAAAGATAGCTTGGCAGAGAAGAAATTCGATACAAAAAGGCGAAAAAAGGCCTCTGAAACAAACAAAGGTTCGTGGTTTGAGGAATTTTGGCTGATGGCACTCGATCGAAAAGTTTTACCGCGGCCGCTCGAGCCGTGTGAGACTTGAAATTGCCCATAAGCAGACTTCAACAAGATCTTTCAGTTGCAACTTGTAGGTGGTGTTCTACGAAACATATTTTTGCAAATGTCTCCTGGGCCTTCGCAGGTTGCCCCTGTACTTCTATTGGGGGTCGGCATTTCTAGTGGTCAGGGTGTTCAAGTTGTTTAGCATATGGTCACCTAAAGAAGTGAAAGGCATTAATTACAAATATTGAAAAAAAAAAAAACAGAAAGCAAACAAAGATTCTCCGTTTTTATACAAGTGTGTGGATTTTCAATAAATTTTTCAAGCGTTAAAATGTCACCGATTGCCTTGAAATGTTTTAAACTTCGATTTCTCGGTGATGAGATACGTTGTAGCTGTAAGGATTTTTAGATTTCATATTAAATTTAGATTGCATATTTGTGCCCCTCTCAGACAAACAGGCACCGGCAAAGAAGGACTTATTACCTGACAATCTTGCTGTTTGCAACCAGTTAATGTCAATTTATACTTTTCATTGATGGTATATTTGCTTATATTCGACAGATATTGCATTAATTGCACAATCTAATTCTTTTAACCATATTTTTATATAGAGGTTAATTTTACGGTGAGTGGGAGAAAAGGACGCTTTGGCACTGTACAGACGTTCACAATTCCACGGACCACCCGCTATCTCATCAAAGCCTGGGGCGCTCGGGGAGAGACTGACTGACTGACTTGCCAACTGATAAACTTATTACTTTTTAACATTTTGATGTCAATTTACATTTTTCATTGTTTTTTTTGTCATTTATAGTAGACGATCTACTTTATTTTTATTTCTGTTGCTAGCTGGATTTGGAGCCGGTGGAAGAAGAGGACGCTTCGGCAGGATACAGACGTTCACAGTTCCGCGGACCACCCGCCATCTCATCAAAGCCTGGGGAGCTCGGGGAGGAACACATTCATACGATCATGGAGACTATCCAGGAACATATTATGGTGGAAAGGGAGCGTTTAAAGAAGGGAAGTTCAGACTGAATAAAGGAACAGTGTTAAATATTGTGGTGGGACAAAGAGGAGGAGATTCAGTGGAGATTAAAGGCGGACAAAGCACTAACAAAACAGCAGCTCAACTAGGAGTGTCCGTGGAAGACAATGCTGGCACTGGAGGAGGGGGAGGAAGTTTTGTTTATACTACAGCTGATGTTCTGTTGCTGGCTGCCGGAGGAGGAGGGGGTGCGTCTGGTGGATATAATGGTGTCGATGGTCAGGCGGAATCAAATGGCACCAGTAGTGTAGGGCAGGTTTCGTCACAAGTTCGAAATGGAGGCATAGGTGGGCAGCCAGGTGAATGCAACAGTGAGGGCGGTTACCACCATGGAGGAGTGGGAGCGGGTTGGTTTGGTCAAGGTTGTACCCGGCTAGGCTCCTCCCATGGGGAAAGAGGTGGATCACGTGCGCAAGCGTGGATCGGAGGTCAAGCCGGAGATATGAATAGCGGTAATAACGGGGGCCCTGCACCAGGAGCAGTTGGTGGGTTTGGTGGTGGGGGAGGTGGAGCAGAGGATAACGGTGCATCAGGTGGATGGTGGCTACTCTGGGGGGGGGGGTAGTGGTACCCGTTGGCAACAAGCCGGAGGTGGAGGAGGCTCGTACTGTAATGACGAAGATTGTTCCGGTTTGGCTGGTGGGAATTCGAATGATGATGGCCTTGTGCAAATTATGGAATTGTTCGGCTGATTCCAAAACATTTTTTTGAGTTTTACAGTAATTTTTTCAAAATGGATTTCTGTATTATTAGTAGTTGTGGTTGTAATTGCAGAAGTTTTATATACATTTAAATCCCTTGTTCCTTTTTCAACAAGGGAGATGATAAGAATCCTCTTCCTTTGGCTACGTATTAAAAATGGCACCGTCTAGGATTATAATATTCAACACGCTTAAGCTTAAAATTCTGAGATTTGTTGACATTTTTTGAAATTTAACTTGTAAGAGTGTGGTCAAAAACCATTATAAAGTTAAAAATTTGAAGGGAACTGTCCAATGATTTCCATCTATTAACTATCCTATTATAGAAAGTCTTTTAAATAGTAAACTCTTCAGAAATGGTCCCGAGTAAAACAAAAAGAACGCTTCACAGTATGCACAGTCGTCTAGTTATTTATTGTACAGCAAAAGGAATAAATTAGAGGAGGCGATGCAGAAACAAATCGAACATTTTGATGACCTCCTTTAAAGTGTGTAAGAGAGCAAAATATCACAAAACCATAATATCATGCCGGTTTAACGTTACTCTCAGTCAAGCCATGTTCACGTGTAATAGTGGTCGTTCATAAACACGAGCGGGAAACGTTCCATTGCTGCCTACTGATGTCAAAGATTTTGTAATGTTGTCCACTCAGATCAGAAACTTTACACAGACAACAGTTTTATTGTTGGATGTAATGTTACCCCAAAGTAACCAATGATAGTGACCGCTGTTAAGAAAAAATTCCAGTTGTATAACAGGATCAGTTTTTGATACATGAGATTGATTGTAAGGTTACCAGTGGTTTCGTACCTTCGGTCGTTTCGTACCCACCTAAAACGTTTCGTACCCAAACAGTTGAGTCAACTCGTACCCAAACAATTAAGTCGTTTTGTACCCAGCACGGTGGTTTCGAGATGTGAAACTTTCATTAAGTAACTTGTTTAAGTTCGCCTCTTCCCCTGTTTACACAATTTTAAAAGCTGAGCCTCTGAATGAGTCAATTGATTTCAGCTTCCTTGTGTTTTGCCCCATTTTCTCCATGTTAAAAATTCGTTTCGGGCATAAGAGACTAATGGACATCAATTGATTCATTAATATCTTTCTTTTATTATTATTATTATTATTATTATTATTATTATTATTACTATTATTATCATTATTATTATTATCATTGTTATTATTATCTCTTCCATCACAGTCTTTGCTGGTGTTCTTTTTGTGCATCCGCTGGGCGCAAACCATGCACCTAGGGCATCAGTCACTCAAGTCAATCATTCTGTTCATACGCTAAGCACCTTTCTGAGGATTTGCATAGATCCCAGAATGCAGATCTTTTGAATCTGTGTCACATTAGCTTCTTCTAATACTTTCGTTATGTTTTCCACCATACACTTCTTTACTGTACCAAGCGCACCAACAACCAGAAGGAGCACTATGGTTTTCATACGACACATGTTCTGTATTTCTAGTTCTAGGTCTTTGTACTTGCTGTTCTTTTCCATTTCCTTTAGAACGATGTTTCTATCAGATGGAACAGTCATATCAATCAGTTTGCAGTTGGAACTCTCCGAATATTTAAGAGAGGTCGTCAGTAATTTTCGAGAATCCGGCGACAGAAGCAAAAATTCAACTTTGTTTTTATTTTCTCAAAAAGACCCTTTTGGTGAATCGTTTTCAAAAATAATATTCAAAAGTTCCAGCGAGTTTTTATTTTGGAAAAAAAATATGAAAGTTCGAAATCGGCCAAAACGTACCTAGTTTGCATAATTTCTATTGGGCTTTTAGTGCATTTTCACAACGCTCGTACAAGACAGCGAAAAATTATCTTGGATTCATTTTTTCATAAGTTGTTTTCATCCCTCGGAGTAGCTTTGCAACTATATTTCATCTCTAACTGAACTTTCTTTCGTTGGTAGCCACCCACGTAAAGTACACTATATTTTCTATTCAGTTTTTACGCTGAATTTTGCTATATTTCAGACGACCATAACATCGGGGGTATACGAATTTACATAAAATAAATGAGCTCTTTTCAACGAAAAATTCTTCGTGTTTATCATGAAAAAAATATTGTTTTTGGTCCGTGAAAAGCGAGCGCGCCAGACCAAAATATATAGCGTGCAGTTTCACGGAGTTAGGCCATTTTCCTTGCTGTACTCCTACTGCAAATCGCACGCTATTGCGACAAAACTCGACGTGTTTGGTCTCTACTTCAGTTTTGATTCATTTAAATATATCGATTATAACTTAAAAACTAACCTTCCTTTATTGTTAAGTGAAAAAACCACCGTTTTAGGTAAAGTTTTTGAGTTGACTTTTCTCGAGTGCTAAATAAACAAATCGCTGTTTACAAAGATACCAGCTCTGTCGACGTGTTTTTAGCTGAAAAATCGATGGGAAAATCGTAGCGTTTCTTTCTCCTGTCTTTTATTATTTTAAAGATTTGCTAAAATCAGGAAATAGGGCACTTGTACAAAACCAAAACATTCATTAGTCTACAATTTGATTGTTTATTATCATTATAGCACAGTTCACAATAAGGAAACTGTAACAGGAGAAAAGATTTTTAAATTCAAATGCCGCGTGCTTGTTGACGTACAAGTTCCCGAGTGTAACAATTTCGGCTTTTCGGGAAACTCTGCTTCTCTTATATGATAGGAAATATCAATAGCCCCATAAAATTCATTAACTGCGCCATGTTTCCAGAAAATAAGACTGGAAAATGGTTTTTCCACTTTCCGCCATCAAGAAATTCCACGTAGAAATAGTATTTGTAGCGTGACTGCGTGACCTTTCATGAGAAGTAAAAATTGTTTTTCTTTTTTTTAAGAAGACACCTCCAGAAAGTTCTTTATCCTTCTGTCATCTTATTTGCCTGTTTTTTGACTGCAAATATCATCTGCATTTGCCATTATTTTCGCTGATTGTCCTGGGTGCACGTGCGAGCAAGTTCATATACAGCACTCTTTCGAGTTTCTTTGCGTGGTGTCGGGCATAAGTGTGTAGGTCTGGCTCAAAAGATATCTGTGCGCTGCAACACTGGTTTCTATGTTTTCTCCTTTTTCTTTATTTGTATTTTTATTCTCCTCCTTGCATTATCACACATGTATGTTTTTTTTTATTCCCTCGGCGCGTTCCCTCAGATTTGGAAGTAGGCTATGAAAAGTCGATATTGACCAGAACTGAAACCTTTTCTATCACTATTTGTTTCAAAGAACCCCTGTTATTTATAACTTTATTTCTCAAGAGAATATGTTTTTATTTGCCATTTACTTCCATTAGTACATGAAACTAGGTCCCGATAAGTTTTTTTGTTTCGTGACTCCCAAAAGCTGTTTGCGACAACATCAGTTGAGAACTGAGAGCAAAAGCAATTACACCCGAGAAATTCGCCTGTAGCCTTCTACGCGCAGATGACAAATCCAAGTAATGAAGCTTTCTAAGACCTCTGTAAACTAGAGACATTACGTGACGTCGAGGGGTCAAATATTTACACTAAATCTGTGACCCTCAAACAGATTACGTACTCGTACATGTAACGTCCGAAAAATGTCACGCATGTATAACACCGTAGGCGCACCTGGCGAATTATATCCACTGGCTTCAATAGTAAAGAGACAACTTATTTACTATTTGTATTTGAGCAAGCTTATTTACCCTACTTGTAAAACTCCTTGATGAAGTCTACTATTGTCAGACGAAATGCGTGGGAGATAACTACAAGTTTTCACTTTCTCAGTTCGTGCAGTGAGTTCAACAGAAAAATTAAGCTCACCCTGTCATAATCAATGATTTGATACCGTAAGTACCAATTTAGGTACATCTTTGGGCTTTGATCACAATAATGAAAAAAATGTGCGTTTCCCCACGCTTGCCACATTTATTCTTTGGAAAATTATTTTACTGGCGGGCGATGTCACTTAGCTTGGTGCGTCTTGACTCTGGCCGACGAAAATTATCGAGGTGAACCCCATGAAATTCTTGTCAAATGTTTTTTAAACTTTGTCTACCCTTGATTTGCACGCAATAAAAGGCAAATTCCGAACGATATTTCAAAATATTTTATTTACTGGTCAATCTATGACCTGTTTTATAATATCTCATTTTTCCCAGTAAATTTAAGAGAGGGTCAATTTTTTGTGGCAGCCAAAGATAGACATCTCTGAAAAGTCTCTGAAACTCTTAAAGAATTTACACAAGTAGGAATATTTATCTAATTGTTCGCAGAGCCGTAAGGATGTTTCAGGCGGGCGCTTCTTTGTTTTTTTTTCTCTTTATCATCAGGAATTTAATGAGAAAAAAACGTGCTAACATACTCTCGTTCAAGACTACGTTAGCCAGGAGAGTTAACTCTTTGTTAGCTCTTTTAGAACGCTTTTAACATAATAAGATTTCAGACTAACAATTTTCCATCTCCTTTGCAGTAGATGTTTTTGTAATCGCTTTATCCTTCTTTTCTTTTTAGAAACAAGGAAGAATAACCTCTATTTAGTTATTAAGTCCTGATGATCAAAAACCATCAGTGGAGTATAACAGTTCGAGTGTGAAGTATAAGGGAGAGACCCATGCATCGCTCTGCTAACAATGAACCCAAACGATTGGGCCGTTTTTTCGTGATATTTATTTTCTTTACGGGAGCCCGCTAAAATCACTTTAATTGTTATTCCTAAGTATTGCTCTTCGCATCCTATACTGTGCCTAAAAAAACACATAAAAATCTTGAAGTGGGGAGAAACACGAGACTATGTCTCGTGTCTCTTCCTAGAATTCCCTCTTGTTCTAGCTGCTTCCTGCGTGCTTTACAACGGAATAAAGCACAGTCAATGCTTTTCTATTTGTTTCATATGAAAGATTGTGCGCTATTGCTAACTCTATATTTTTTCGAACATCTTACAACTCTAGCAATTTACAAACCAGCAGGAGAACTAGTACTTTCAAAGAACAATGATTGATCTCCATAAAAGGTTAACTGATACTTGTGAAGGTACTTGTTTTAACTTGTACTTGTACGTCGAGACTGACAGAGTGATATTGGAAATCAAACTTATAATTAGTTTTGTAGACAGCAGGTTCTGAATGAGTTTCTTCTTTCTGAGATAGTGCATGAAGAGAGAATCAGTTAAATCACACGTTAAGTACGAAAAAGTCAACGATTTCATAGAAAACTTCAATTCATGCAAATTCTTGAATGTTTATCAAAAGGCTTTTGAACACATGACGTGTCACTTGACAACGTTTCGTTGGCCTATTTCCACTCTTATTTAATACTACATTTGACAATTGGCTAAAATGATGTCTAATAAACCACTTGTTTTGTTCGTTGGACATAAGAGTATCCTTAAATTTCGCCCATATTTTTTAGCAACTCTCTAAGGCCAAGTTATTTTTTGCGACTGATGTTGGCAATTCTTGTAAAGAACCAAAAATAAAATTTTTTAAATTCAAATTAATGTTTCTATAACAATATCAAGAAATTTAGGTGTCAACTTTTTGTATTTTTTTGCAATTTCTAGAAACTATTCAAATTAG
The DNA here is from genome assembly GCA_964027065.1 of Pocillopora grandis. Classification (NCBI taxonomy): domain Eukaryota; kingdom Metazoa; phylum Cnidaria; class Anthozoa; order Scleractinia; family Pocilloporidae; genus Pocillopora; species Pocillopora grandis. Next base: position 19,259,361 of record OZ034731.1, read on the forward strand.
CAACTTTCCAGCAGTTTAGGATCCCAATCGGGACAGGCCTAGTGTTAAGGATATCGAACAAAAGAACAGTTTCTTTTTTATTAGATCAATTATCAATTACTTTGTGTGCCTAGTTACGATCGTAGTTACAATGTTTATCTTTTCCCTATTGGTTTGTAATCGGAACTTTTAGCGTCACCACGCGCATATAAAAGCTAAGTTAGCGTCCCTTTAAGCCAGAGTTTCGCAAGATTTCGCCTTGAACAGCAGTACCTTCGTTCTTTCGTTCCAAACCTTTGGCACAAGCGGGACCGATATGTAAGTGATTTTGTTAGTTTTATTTCAATATTTTTAAGTTTAGTTTTTCACCTTGGGCGATAGCGCACATATGTACTGTGTTGTACAGTAGTACAACTAATTATCTTGAAATCAAAGGAGTATTTGAAATAACAGGACGCTCACACAGCAACGCCCACATTTTAGTCTTTGGGCTGTTAATCAGCCGCAAATGGTCATCGTGTAGCCGATCTTTGAATCTCGAGTAGTTTTAATTTAGCCTTTTATGATTTGTTTATGTTAATTCACGTTAATTGTTGTTATTTTAATCGCGTTATCGACAAAAGCACGTAAAGCGTTTCTTTCATGCCTTTCGCACCAATTCAAGTAGATTCATGAATTCGTTATAATATTATTGTAATTTCAGTTAACGATCGTGATCGTGATCGTGATCGTGATCTAAATAAACACCGTTAATCGTCATTTTGGTTTTCGTGGTTTCACTACGACCGGTAAAATAGTCCCCACATCAGCGACACTTAGAAAACACGCCTAGCGACACCCCTCGAGGTTTCGTCTTTCGTTGCAAGCGTCACACCTAGTCTCAATGGGGTGATCGCTTTTACGGGCAATTAACGGTTAAAAATGTTATCATTTTACGGCTAATGGTTAATTTCTCTCTGTCATGTTGATTATTTTGGTTGTGTAACGATTAACTGCTCTCCCCACTAAGGCTCTGTGATATTTTTAAGACCCCACCGCCCTTCATTGGCCTTCAATTTTCTATAGTCCCCTCTACACTTTGTTGGAGACGACTGACCCCTCTGTTCCCAACTAAATCCATGAAACTCCCCCCAAAAAAAAATCCAACAGCATCCCTACCCCTCCGACGACTAGCCCCTAAAGGGTATAGAGAGAATAAAATTTAAGCATATTCAGGTGATACTGGATTACGGCCAGAAGACATAACGAACCACTGACTCAGCTTGGCCATTATCGCTCGTTGGAAACATTTTTTTATCAATTTTTTTCCATTAATCAGGTTGATTTGTTTGTTTAGGTGGGAGTATGTATACAATGTTGGAACATTTTATTTCCTGGACTTTTTAGGTATAATTTGATCGGGGGAGAGGGGTGGGTTTGTCAGCCATCTTTGTATTAAGATAAGGCTATGTAAGGGACGGACTATTATTTTTCTAGAGGAGGGGTATGAGAAATATTGAAAAAATTGTTTGCAGGGTCTGAAAAGACAAAATTAATTGTTTACAAACGTGATAAGGTGAAACAAATGTTTGCGAATCATGTCACAGAGAAGTCAGGTAAGATATTAAAAGATATTTTTACCAAAACTGAAATTAAAAAATAAAGTAACAAATCGAAGCATTAGTATAAAAATTAACAAAATTTGGCCTCTTAAAAGGTGGTCACTGTATTACGCAAATAACAAATCTGAAAGCAGCTGAGTATTTCTTGAAAAAACTGGGAATTTATTGTGGCAATTAAATCTCAACGTTACTTGTCAACATGTTGTCCTTCTACAAAACTTAGTATATCAGGTATTTTTTCCAAAACTATAGGAAACAAATAATATTCTTTAATCCTGGCTATATTTATCATTGGTACGTAATACTTATTTCATAGTTTAATAAGAGAAATGTAATATTGCGCACAAATAAAAAAGAATACTAAAACCACGAAGATGATGTTGGAAAAAGAATGTTTGCGGAGTTGTATATGTTTGTAAAAATGTTTCCAGAAGAAAATTTGCCATAGCCCTCTTCCAGAAAAATAATGGTCCGTCACTAAATACGGGAAAAGACCTGTACTGCTAAAAATTTCGATGAAACACGTGCCCTGACTAATTGAAACAGTCTACTTTATAGTAGTACGGATACACGGAGAGAAAGCTCATCAGTGTGTCTGATTTCAGTTCCAATGTTTCTTCGGGTTTATCCAAAATTCAAATGTTGAATCGTATGTCTCAGAAAAAAAAAACCAAAAACAACGAGCTACCTGTCTGCAATAAAGAAAGATTGAATAAAGATTGAAACAACGACAAGAAATAAACTGACATCAATAGCATAGTTTTTAGATTTCCAATCTGGCAAGATATTCGAGCTTCATCGGTATTTGTCACAATTTATTTGCTTTCCTTTAGTCTAGAATATTCCCAAACACATCTTGAAAAACCCTAAGGGTAGTCTAAAACAGGTGGCTTACAACAAAAACATTGTTATTAGCTATCAGCTATTGAACCGTCAGTTGAGGAGGAAACAGGTAATTGGAAAATTGTTGTGAACTCAGTATTCTGTGCGTGTTTAATTAAACGAAACAAATTATTATTGTTGTAAATAGGTTGCAGTTATTATTCGAGATGAACACGTATACAATGTGAATCTAACGTGTATACTGTAAGCCTTCTTTAGGTGATAAGGTCGACTGGATACGCCTGAAGCTGTGTTCTTTGATCGTTGGAACTATGCGGTCAGATGCGATCGATCGAGACGTTGCGATCCAAAGTGACACCATCGTAGAAAAAACTATTTGAATTCTATAAAAAGTCATAACTTTTTCCATTTTCTGCAAAACTTTGATCCACTTAGTCTCACATAGAGGATTCTCTAGTGTTAGTCAAAAATTTAACATTTAATATGCATTGAAGACAATACCTGTTGTGTTTCTTTTACTTTACTAAAAATTCTTACTGCGACTTAATTTTGGCGGAGAGAACCGACTTCAATAATTTGCATGGCAGGGTTATTTCAGTAGTGTAATCAACTGAGTTGATAAGGTAAACTGTACATTGGAGTGATTGGAATCGCTCTGACGAAGGGTTGACGAAGCTCTTGACAAAGGGCTAACGCTCGAAACGTCAGCCTTTAAAGCATTTAAACTCTTTACGGTGGCCAATTTACGTTATCAATTCAGTTGATAAACTAAATTTCCCTGTTATACTCTTCCACCGACGCAGCAACACAGTTTCTTTAGAAACTTACCTCCACTATTAATTTGCATGACAGTCAACTTCCCACGTTATATACCAGAGGTAGACGGCTGGTCGTGCCTAAAAACAACACTAGATGACTGGGCTTAGATATCTTTCTGAAAAGAGAATTCTCACAAGCCTTGTAGTTTTATTCCAGTTATACGGATATTTTGGACTTGTCTATCGCTGCTAAAAATTAGCCAGAAGTTTGCGTTTGATTCAGCTGACAGAAACTCGACTCACACAAAGGAAAAAATGATAATGACCGGAAGTTGCCAGTTACGAGGAACACTCTTGCGTGAGTACCAGAGTTCTTTCTAAAAGATTAATTTTATTTGATATGTATTACAAGCACACTACGAGAAGTCGAGCCTATGTCTTCATCTTGGATGGTTTTAAATTAGTTTCTCCTTTGTTATGCAGCTGACCGCACAGGATTTCTTCAGGAAGCCAAGTCATATTATTTCATGGGGTATACTTAAAGAAGCCAGTTCAGCAATGTATTACTGAGCTACAGACTTCAAGCCTGATTTAACTCACGGCTCTGTCATAAAAAAAGTGAAGTTCTGATGCCCGATTTTTCTTTCAAAACATGATTCGCTAATGTCAGAACCTCCTTTTGTTAAATTATTCATACGCTTTTGAGAGAAGTTTTGATTGTAAGGTTACCAGTCGTTTCTTACCTTCGGTGGTTTCGTATCCAGCTAGGACGTTTCGTACCCAAATAGTTGAAACGTCTCGTATCCAAAGAATCGTACCCATCTAAGTTGTTTTGTACCTAGCTCGGTCGTTTCGAGCTGTAAAACTCTCATCAAACAACTAGTTTAAGTTCGCCTTTTCCCCTATCTACACAATATCTTTCTTTTATTATTATCATTATTATTATTATTATTATTATTATTATTATTTTAATCTCTTCCATCACAATCTTTGCTGGTGTTCTTTTTGTGAATCAGCCGGGCGCAAACCATGCACCCAGGGCATCAGTACTCAAGTCAATTATTCTGTACATACACTAAGCACCTTTCTGGGGATTTGCGCAGATCCCAGCATGCATATCTTTTGAATGTCTGTCACAGTAGCTGCTGCTGATACTTTCTTTATGTTTTCTTCCATCCACTTCTTCACTGTACCAAGCGCACCAACAACCACAGGGATCACTCCGGTTTTCAAAGAACGCATTCTTTGTATTTCTAGTTCTAGGTCTTTGTACTTGCTTTTCTTTTCCACTTTCTTCGGAGCGATGTTTCTATCAGATGGAGCAGTCATATCAATCAGTTTGCAGGTGGAATTCACCGAGTCTTTAATTACGATTTCTGGTCCGTTCCCTGTTAGAGTTCAGTCAGTATTGACTGGCATGTCCCATATGATGGTGATGTTTTTGTCTTTCGATTGTGCATCACAGTCTCTGGCTCAAGTTGGTACCATTTGTCTACAATCTCGATATCATGATCTTTACAAATGCTTCAATGGGAGATATGCTGCCGCATTACTGTGCCTTCAGATGTACTCTGTTTTAGCTAATATCTTACATCCAGATACAATATAGTCCTTTGTCTCTTCATATTACCAACACATTCTGCATTTGCTCTTCACTTGCTGGTCACATATTACTTTCTGATAGTTTCTGGTATTTATTGCCTGGTCTTGAGCTACGACAAGTAGTTCCTCTGTTTCTACTCTCAGATTACTTGACAACCATTTGTTGTTGGTGACTGTGTCTGCGTGAGGTAGCACCACCAAATGGTTGTCAAGTAAGAGCAAAACCCACACCAACAGGTAAAACGTGAAACTATAATGAACACATATCAACTTTGATTTTAGATGTGGCTCTGGAGGACTGCTAGTGATTTAACCCATCGTGCAGAATGCGTCGACACATCCAGGTACTTTTTAAGTCCATCGGGGGTAAATTTGAGAGGCCCTCCGAGAAAAGAGGCGAAGCAATAAGGTATATGGCTAGAAATCGCCTGCTTGTGTCTTCTTTTTTTCTTTTTTTTTTTTAACACAAACTAGTTTCATGCAGTAGCTATTTGCCAGCATGTGGATTTTTTAGAAGAGGGTTAAATAACCAAATAAGACTATTATCAAGTATGCTTTGAAATATCGATATTCTAGATGTCTCCAGTAAGGAAGCTGATCTTCAGATCGAATAATCCCATAAAATATTCCGCTTTTCCTCCTTTAACTCGTTTTGCTCGACTTAGTAAAGCCTATTACAGTTGGCTTTACCTTCGGACGGTATTTTGAATTACAGGCACGATCGCAAACTTTATTCAATAAATTCAACACTAGAAACAGTGGGAAATCAACAAAGCTACCCAAGGTGAAACTGGATTTTGCGCGCTGTAGTTTTATTTTCTGGGGTGCCTCAATTTTTTAATTCGTTACCTTTAAGTTTGAGGAATATTAATTCTAGAGTTTTATTCGGGAAGCTACGGACGATTATTTCTTGTGATTTCTATTGTAGTTTCAGCAGTTTTTAACTGTGTCATTTGTATTATAGGTACTATCTTATATATACTTGGATAATTTGTTATTTTTTAGTTTTTAATTCTTAATCAGTAGGGCCCCATCAATAACAGTACTTTTGCATTGTTGGGTTATCCTGGATAAATATTTCGATTATTATTATAATGTTGCGTGAAAGCCTGGCTCATGCCTTGCACGCTTCGACATGTTAATTTGCTTGCAGATATCAACAATTGAATTGTTTAAATAAAACCGAACCTTTTTGAGTGTTTGAATCCATCAAAACGGGTTCAAGTAGGAATATTTATCTAATTTTTCGCTCAGCCATATGAATGTTCCAGGCGGGCGGTTGTTTGTTTGTTTTTCTCTTTTTCGTCCGGAATCCAATGAGAAAAAAGAATGCGCTAATACACTCTAGCTAAAACCTGCGTTAACCAGCAGAGTACATTCTTTGTTAGCTCTTTGAGAACGCTTTTAATATAAGAAGATTTCAGACTAGCAATTTACCATTTCCTTTGCAGTAGATGTTTTTTATTTATCGCTTAATTCTTCTTCTCTTTTTGGAAACAAGGAAGAATAACCTCCATTTAGTTGTTAAGTCATGATCATCAAAAATCATCAGCGGAGTATAACAGTGCGAGTGTGAAGTATAAGGGAGTGATCCATGCATCGCACTGCTAACAATGAACCTAAACGATTAGGCCATTTTTTCTTGATGCTTATTTTCTTTACGGGGGCCCGCTAAAATCACGTTAAAATGTTATTCCTAAGTATTGCTCTGCGCATCCTATACTGCGCATAAAAACACGCATGGAAATCAAGAGGTGGGAAGGAACACGAGACTACGGCTAGAGTTCTTTTTTGCTCTAGCCGCTTTTTGCGTGCTTTACAACAGAACAGAGCACAGTCAAGGCTTCTCTATTTGTTACATATGGAATATTGTACGCTATTCCTAGCTCTATTTTTTTCGAACGACTTACAACTCCAGCAATTTACCAACCAGCAGGAGAACTAGTTCTTTAAAAGAGCAATAGCTGATATCCACAGAGGTTAACTGATACTTTACTGGTACGTCTAGACTGACATACAGATATTGGAAATCAAACTTAATTAGTTTTGTGAACAGCAGGTTTTGAATGAGTTTCCTCTTTGTGAAATAGCGCATGAAAAGAGAATCGGTTAAATCAAATGTAAGAAAAAGTCCACGATTTCATAGAAATAAAAAATAAAGCTTTTTAAATTCAAATTAATGTTTATATAACAATATCAAGAAATTTGGGTCGCAACGTTTTGTATTTTTCGCAATTTTTAGCGACTATTCAAATTAGCAACTTTCTAACATTTTAGGAGCCCAATCGGGAGAGGCCTAGTCTCAATGGGGTGATGGCTTTAACGGCTAATTAATGGTTAAAATTTTCATCATTTTACGGCAAACGGTTAATTTCTTTCTGTCATTTTGATTTTTTTGATTGTGTTACGATAAACTGATCTCCCCACTAAGGCTCTGTGATATTCTTATGACCACCCCCCCCCCCCCCCCACTCTTTATTGGCAGTCAATCTTTTATAGTCCCCTCGATACGCTTTGTTGGAGACGACTGACCCCAGCTCCTGATTACGACCAGAAGACGTAATGAACCACTAACTCAGATTGGCCGTTATCGGTCGTTGAAAACATTTTTTTCATCATCAGAAATGTGATTGAAAAAGCCGCGCGTGCCTATTGTCAAAGTGAAAATCGAGTCCAAGTTTTCAGAGTGCACTCTGTCTCACATTTTGATATGGAAATAAATATTGACTCGTCAATAAAAATTACCAATTCATTGATTACTCGCATAATTATTGACACATTGGACTATGATCTTCATCGGTTTGTGCAGGTCTGAAAGTTGCAAAATTTAATGCAGTTGTAATGAATAAAGAGAAAGAACTGCATTCATGTGGTAAAATATTTATCGGACTTAATTTTGGCTGAATCAGGTCGAGCTGAACGGGAAAGTATTTGGCTTTTTATCATGCCATGTCTCTATATCTTCCTTTACGGTCAAAAAGAAAATTTTCGTAGCTGTATTATAGTGAAAGATGAAAAGAAACAAGTTTTGAAAGTCCGACTTTTTTTGAGATATTTCCTTGGAATATAAAACTAAGAGTTTCGCTGCCGTTTATTTACATTATAACGACGATATCATATTTTGACTTTCGGCCAAAATAGGTCTTAGAAAGTCTGCTGATGGCATTAAAACTTTTGAGATAAAGCATCCAGTTACATAGTGACACCACTTGCGCACGTTCTGGCCTGTATAAAATTCCAATTTCAACGCAGGCTTAGTTTCAAAGTTATTTCTGTCCCAACGATCAGAAAAGGAAAGGAAGACTGCGATACTCACTCAGGCAAGTTCATACCATAGGAGAAGTACCTTATGGTTCTGTTATCATCATGATAGGACAGAGCTAAACCAAATTGGATATCATTTTGGGAAATTTTCATACGCGTTGTCAGGGGCGGCGAACTGTGCGCTATGTTAAAAGAATAGCGTGAATGTTTGGATCAGAAGAAAGAGCTGCTAATAAGTTAGGGAATGAGGCTTAAAGAATTCAGTTCATTTATTATTTAGGTGTCTGTAGATAGCAATAAGAGAGATGGTAAGTTTTGAACTTGGTAAAGATATACAGAAAGATTCGTCTTGGCACGAGCGTGGGACAAAGAAAAAATTCTGAGTCCCGATGAAGAATCGAACCTCAGACCTTCGGATTTCGCGCTTCGATGCTCTACCACCGAGCCACAGAGACTCCACGGTGAGCGAGGTCTATTACGAAGTTCATATGACACGCGTCCTGCATGCTGCTAGGATCAGTATGTCGATAGCGTAATGTTTGTAGATAGAAATAAGAGAGATGGTAAGTTTTAAGCTCGGTAAGGAAATAAAGAAAGACAAGACGAAAAAAAACTTTTTTTAGATGTCTGTCTCCAGTTTGCATGCATTGGGACGACGTTTGCACTAAGTAAAAACTGTTTCTGCTTTGAGGAATTGCATTTAGGAAGCTTTGACTCTTGTGTGAGATATATGTCATACTGCTTGAAAAAAAAGCCAAACAATAAGTGGCTCTGCAATTATCGTATTCTCTGTTTTTCTGTAGACGGCCACATATTTGTATCACTGTGCTCTCAAAATTTGAACTCTAATTAGAATGCTGTAATAAGCTTCACCGGCATCCGCTGGTCTGATAATGTTGGACTGTAATGATGAAACCTTAAACTTAACTTATCTCTTAAATTCAGCAGTGACTGCACTGAAGAGCAAGAAAAAAAACTAAACGATAAAGACAGAACTCTCAACAAAAGTGATTGAACTGTGTGCTATTTTAAAAGAATAGCATGAGTTTTTGGATCAGGAGAAAGAGGTGCTAATACGTTAGGGAATGGGTCCTAAAGGAGTCTGTTACTTTATATTTAGATGTTTTTTTATTGCATGCATCGGGAGTACGACCGTTCGCTGTACTTAGTAAAAACTGTTTCTGCCATTGAGGAATTGCATTCAAAAAGCTTTGATAACTTCTTATTGGAAGAAAATAAATAAAACTTTTGATTAAGCCATAGACGAATGCGGAATGGGACTGTTTTAGTATCCGTGTCTTATCGACTCGTGCCATATCTCAAGCTTGTTTTTCCGAAAAAAGCTTTAAATTTGTCGTATGCATGACATACTGCTCGTCATGTGTCGGCGATACGTCATACTACTTGCAAAACAACCAAACAATGAGTATCTCTGCAGTTACCGTATTCCTGTTTTTCAATGCACGATCACATATTTTTATGACTGTGCTCTCAAACTTAATGATTTCATTTCAGGTGAGATTATATAACCGCAATGGGAATCCAAGAGTTCTTTCATTTACCACTTTTCCTCTCCATGTTGGTATCGTTTGACTCAGTTGTTACTCAGTACCACCGTGATACACGCGAAGTCTCCATCCTTGGTAAGATGCTTCAAAAACACATGTTTAAAACAATCACTGGAGCAGCATTCGGTAATGTGTGTTTGCGGGAATGTTATCGTGACGTCAGATGCCAAAGCTTTAACTATGTGTTTACCCAAGACAAGTGTGAACTGAGTAACCGCACAAAGGAAGCCAGGCCTGAAGATTTTGTACCCAACTCTGAGAGATATTACTTCAGGCGAGATATGAAGAGAGGTGAGCATTAAGGCAGAATGATTCGGCTAACTTTTTAATAGGGGGAAATATGGCGTTTTTTCTTCACTCTCTCATTTTCTTATTTTCTAGTTATTCTCGGTGCCATTCCCGAGCTGTCTGCAGACTCGTGCAAGGAAATCAAGGCAAGTGAAGGTGGACAAGCGGTTAGCGGAAAATACTGGCTAAATTTCATCAAACCTGGCACTCCTGTGTTGGCTCATTGCTACATGAAAACCGAAGGTAGAGTAAGACAGTTAGAAAGAATGGATATGCACTAAAAAGTACTGTACCTTGCATAAAAGTTAACGGTGAGCTTTGTGCTAGGTACAATCCTTTTTTGCTGTTGATCGTAAGTCAAAGAATTATTAGAATTGTTCTGAAAAGGGTTAAAATTTGTTCCTTGGAAACTAGTTATGGAACAGCAAGGAATTTTGGTGTCAGCCCTTACAAAGCAGATGGCTGGCTCTTAATCTAACGGCAGAAAATTAAAATCAACTTAAGTCGCATCACACACGGATCAGCGCCTACGCATTTCGAAACATGGCGGATTTTTTTTCGATCTTATTTTTAATGTTATCCATATACTTCATATCTCAATCCATGTACGACAGAAGATGACAGCAAGAATTTCGTATTCTTAGAAATATATTATTTCTAAGTAGGATTTGATAAATCCTGACTCATTTGCATTCTACTTAGTAAGGTGAACTCTTTGCTTTCATGCCTCGCTTTAATTCCCAACATCAAACCTGAAGCAAGCAAGCAACGATCCAATATGTTATTGGAATGATATACATAGAAACTATTTGAGAGCCTAGTCGATAAAGCTGTTTGACACCCACTCTTGGGTTTTTTTTAAACGATGAATAACTTGATTTAAGAGGGACTGAACGATAGTTTGCTTAAAATTGTGCATCATGATCAATGTATATTGTCGCTCTAAACGATTTGGATATTCATTAACAGATTCTGACGAATGTAATGCCTCCGTTATCGTTTGTGATGTGAACGCTGACTGCAAAAACACTCTGGGATCGTATTACTGCTTTTGTAGAGCCGGTGGACATACTTGCAAAGGTGGGAAGAAATTTTATCAGAAAACGTACAGTTCCCATACAGCAATGTCGTTGCAAGGGGTTATTTCTCTGAGCTTTCTTCGACTATCACTTCATTAGATCTAAAATTGTTTCGCGTCAAAAATTTATTCTTGATCTAAATTTAAAAGTTCGGTGCAAATGTTCTGGAATCTTCTTTTCGGGTTGGATATTTGGATATTTTGGTTTTTAAGACAGACTAACTAACTTGTTATTTTCAACACTTCAAATTCAATTCACGTTTTTTGGTGACATTTTCCCCTAAAATTACACATATATGATGTTCATTGCGCATTTCAGGCCTAAATCCTTTTTTCTTTTTAAAGGTACTGTGAATCTTAAAACCGATGGAAGAGGAGGACGGTTTGGAACTATACAGATGTTCACTGTTCCACGGTCCACCCGCTATCTCATCAAAGCCTGGGGCGCTCGTGGAGGAACACATTCATACGATTATGGAGACAATCCAGGAACATATTATGGTGGAAAGGGAGCGTTTAAAGAGGGGAAGTTCAGACTGAATAAAGGAACAGTGTTAAATATTGTGGTGGGACAAAGAGGAGGAGATTCAGCGGAGGTTAAAGGCGGACAAAGCACTAACAAAACAGCAGCTCAACTAGGAGTGTCTGTAGAAGACAATGCTGGCACTGGAGGAGGGGGAGGAAGTTTTGTTTATACTACAGCTGATGTTCTGTTGCTGGCTGCTGGAGGAGGAGGGGGTGCGTCAGGTGGATATAATGGTGTGGATGGTCAGGCAGAATCAAATGGCACCAGTAGTGTAGGGCAGGTTTTGTCACAAGTTCGAAATGGAGGCACAGAAGGGCAGCCAGGTGAATGCAACAGTGAGGGCGGTAACTACCACGGAGGAGTGGGAGCGGGTTGGTTTGGTCAAGGTTGTGCCCGGCTAGGCTCCTCCCATGGTGAAAGAGGTGGATCACGTGCGCAAGCGTGGATTGGAGGTCAAGCCGGAGGTATGAATAGCGGTAATAACGGGGGCCCTGCACCAGGAGCAGTTGGTGGGTTTGGTGGTGGGGGAGGTGGATCAGAGGATAATGGTGCATCAGGTGGAGGTGGTGGCTACTCTGGGGGAGGCAGTGGTACCCAATGGAAACAAGCCGGAGGCGGAGGGGGCTCGTACTGTAATGGCGAAGATTGTTCCGGTTTGGCTGGTGGGAACTCGAATGATGACGGCCTCGTGCAAATTATAGAATTGTTCGGCTGATTCCAAAACATTTCCTGGGTATTACAGTAATTTTTTCAAATATGGATTTTCTGTATTATTAGAAAAAGTAGTTGTGGTGGTAGTTGCAGATGTTTTATGTACATTCAAATCCCTTGTTCTTTTTCAACAAGGGAGATGATAAGAATCCTCTTCCTCTGGCTACGTATTAAAAATAGCACCTTCTAGGATTATAATGTTCAACACGCTTAAGCTTAACATGCTAAGATTTGATAAAACGTTTTAAAAGTTTACTTGTAAGAGTGAGGTCAAAAACATTATAAAAGTTAATAATTTGAAGGGAGCTTGTTAACTACTCGGTTCTGCAAAAGATTTTTATTCATACACACACTAATTAAAGTAAAAATCCTATCTAGAGCTAAACGCACGAGTTTATATATTTGGTAGCTTTTCTGCTTATATTACGGTTGGGACAATATACACTTATTAACAAGTATTTATATTGCAACAAAACGTGACAAGACATGAATGGCGGAATGAATAGGATTAATGATAGCTCAAATGAATTGCTGAGTATGCAACAGAACTGTTTAATGATTTCCAGCTGTTAACTATCCTATTATAGAAAGTCTTATAAATGTTAAACTCTTCAGAACTGGTCCCGAGTAAAACAAAAAGAACGCTTCACAATAGGCACAGTCGTCTAGTAATTTGTTGTATAGCATGATGAATAAAGTAGAGGACGCCATGCAGAAACAAATGGAACATTTCGACGACCTCCTTTAAAGTGTGTAAGAGAGCAAAATACCACAAAACCAAAATGTCATGCCGGTTTAACGTTACGCTCAGTCAAGCCGTGTTCACGTGTAACGGTGGTTGTCTATAAACACGAGCGGGAAACATTCCATTGCTACCTTCTGATGTCAAAGATTTTGCGATGTTGTCCACTCAGATCAGAAACTTTACACAGGCAACAGTTTTATTGTTTGATGTCATGCTACCCCAAAGCGGTTACCAGTCGTTTCGTACCTTCGGTCGTTTCGTACCCAGCTACAACGTTTCGTACCCAAACAGTTGAGTCGTCTCGTACCAAAACAATTAAGTCGTTTCGTACCCAGCTCGGTCGTTTCGAGCTGTAAAACTTTCATCAAGCTAGTAGTTAAAGTTCGCCTCTTCCCATGTTTACACAATTTTAAAAGCTGAGCCTCCGAATGAATCAAATCAGCTTCCATGTGTTTTGCCCCATTTTCTGCATGTTAAAAATTCGTTTCGGGCATAAGAGACTAATGGACGTCAATTGACTCACTAATATCTTTCTTTTATTATCATTATTATTATTATTATTATTATTATTATTATTACCTCTTCTATCACAGTCTTTGCTGGTGTTCTTTTTGCTCATCTGCCGTGCGCAAACCATGCACCTAGGGCATCAGTCACTCAAGTCAATCATTCTGTTCATACGCTAAGCACCTTTCTGAGGAGATGTCCTGCAACATTACTGTGCCTGAAGATGTACTCTGATTTAGCTAATACCTCACATCTAGATACAATATGGTCCACTGTCTCTTCATATTGCGAACACATTCTGCATTTGCTCTCCACTTGCTAACCCCTTATTACTTTCTGGTAGTTTCTGGTCTTTATAGCCTGGTCTTGAGCTGCGACAAGTAGTCCCTCTGTTTCTCCTTTCAAATTACTTGACAACCATTTGTTGGTGGTAATTGTATCTACGTGAGGCACCACCAACAAATGGTTGTCAAATAAAAACGTGAAACTATAATGAACACATATCAATTTTGATTTTAGATGTGGCTCTAGGGAAGAGCTGGTGATTTACTCCATCGTGCAGAATGTGTCGACACATCCAGGTACTTTTTAAGTCCATCGACGGTAAATTTGAATGGCCCTCCGAGAAAAGAGACCAAACAATAAGGAATATGGCTAGAAATCGCCTGCTTGCGCCTGCTATTTTTTTTTAACATAAACTATTTTCATGCTGTAGCTATTTTCCAGCATGTGGATTTTTTAGAGGAGGGTTTAATTACCAAATATATAATAAGACCATGATAATCGAATATGCTTTGAAGAATTGATTTTCTATATTCTATTTTTTTTTAACACAAAGCAGTTTCATGCAGTAGCCATTTACCAGCATATGGATTTTTTAGAGGTGGGTTTAATTACCAAATATATAATAAGACCATGATTATCGACTATGCTTTGAAAAATTGATATTCTAGATGTCTCCAGTAAGGAAGCTGATCTTCGGGTTAAAAAATCCCAAAAGCTATTCCGCTTCTCCTCCTTTAACTCGTTTTGCTCGACTTAGTGAAGCCTATTACAGTTGGCTTTACCCTTCGGACGTGTATTTTGAATTACAGGCACAATCGCAAACTTGATTGAATAAATGAAAGTTATGTAGAAGGCTCATGCCTAGCACGCTTCGACATGTTAATTCGCAAGTAGTTACGAACAACTTAACGGTTTGAATAACATCGAACCTTTTCTGATCGATCAAAACGGATGCAAGCAGGAATATTTATCTAATTGTTCACTCAGTCGTAGGGATGTTTCAGGCGAGCTCTTGTTTGTTTTTCTCTTTATCGTCCGAACTTCAATGAGAAAAAAGAATGCAATAATATACTCTCGCTCAAGACTGCGTTAACCAGGAGAGTTAACTCTCTGTTAGCTCTTTGAGAACGCTTTTAACATAAGAAGATCTCAGACTAACAATTTACCATCTCCTTTGCAGTAGATGTTTTTGTAATCGCTTAATTCTTCTGCTCTTCTTGGAAACTAGGAATAATAACCTCCACTTAGTTATTAAGTCATGATCATGAAAAACCGTCAGTGGAGTATAACAGTGCGAGTGTGAGGTATAAGGAAGTGACTCATGCATCGCACTGCTAACAATGAACCTGAACGATTGGGCCGTTTTTTCGTGATGTTTATTTTCTTTACGGGGGCCCGCTAAAATCACTTTAATTGTTATTCCTAAGTATTGCTCTACGCATCCTGAACTGCACATAAAAACACGCGTAAAAATCAAGAAGTGGGGAGAAACACGAGACGTAGTCTCGTGGTCCTTTCTAGCTGCTTCCTGTGTGCTTTACAACAGAATAGAGCACAGTCAAGGCTTCTCAATTTATTACATATGAAACATTGTGCGCTATTGCTAATTCTATATTTTTCGAACATCTTACAACTATAGCAATTTACAAACCAGCAGGAGAGCTAGTACTTTAAAAGAACAAGGATTGATTTCCATAAAAGGTTAACTGATACCTGTGAAGGTACTTGTTTTAACTTGTACTTGTACGTCGAGACTGACATAGTGATATTGGAAACCAAACTTAATAGTTTTGTGGACAGCAGGTTTTGAATGAGTTTGCTCTTTCTGAAATAACGCTTGAAAAAAGAATCAGCTACTCACATATTAAGTACGAAAAAGTCAACGATTTCATAGAAAACTTCAATTTATGCGAAATCCTTGAATGTTTATCAAAAGGCTTTTGAATACATGACGTGTCACTTGACAACGTCTCGTTGACCTATTTCCATTCTTATTTAATACTACATTTGATGGATGATGTCTAACGAACCATGTGTTTTGTTCGTTAGACATAAGAGTATCCTTAAATTTCGCCCATATTTTCTAGCAACTCTCTAAAGCTAAGTTTCAAGCAATTTTTTGTGACTGATGATGGCATTTCTTGTAAAGAACAAAAAATAAAGCTTCTTAAAGTCAAATTAATGTTTCTATAACAATATCAAGAAATTTAGGTAGCAACTTTTTGTATGTTTTTGCAATTTTTAGAAACTATTCAAATCAGCAACTTTCTGCTTTTTAGGATCCCAATCGGGACAGGCCTTGTCTTAATGGGGTGATCGCTTTTACGGGCCATTAACGGTTAAATTTTTTTATCATTTTACGGCTAATGGTTAATTTCTCTCTGTCATTTTGATTATTTTGGTTGCTGATACTGGATTATGACTAGAAGACGTAATGAACTACTGACTCAGCTTGGCCATTATCGCTCGTTGAAAACATTTTTTGATCAGTTTTTTTTCATTAATCAGGTTGATTGGTTGTTTAGGTAGGAGTATGTAAACACTGTTGGAAGATTTCATTTCCTGGACTTTTTAGGTATAGTTGATCGGGGGAGAGGGGTAGGAAACTCCTCAAAACTCATAAAAATTGCGTCATGAGTTTGTTAGCCGTCTTCGTATTAAGATAACGTTATGTGAGGGACGGACCATTATTTTTCTGGAGGAGGGGTATGAGAAATATTGGAAAAATTGTTTACAGGGTCTGAAAAGACAAAACTAATTGTTTACAATGTGATAAGGTAAAAGAAATGTTTGCAGAGAAGTCAGGTAACATATTAAAAAATACTTTTACCAAAACTGAAATAAAAAATTAAGAAACAATTTGGAACATTGGTATGGAATTTAACAAAATTTGGGCAATAAAAAGTGGTCACTCTGTAATACGCAAATAACAAATCTGAAAGTGGCTGAATATTTCTTGAAAAAACTGGGAATTTATTGTGGCAATTAAATCTCAACGTTACTTGTCAATATTTTGTTCTTCTACAAAACCTAATATATCAGGTATTTTCCTCACAACTATATGAAACAAATAATATTCTTCAATCTTGGCTATATTTATCATTGTTACTTAATACTTATTTCATAGTTAAATGAGGCAATAGTGATATTGAGCACACATAAAAAGAACACTAAAAAAAATAGGAAAAATTGTCTGTAACTTGTTTATAAAAATGTTCCCAGAAGAAAATTTCTTATTAATTTATTAATTATTAATTTCTAAATTACCCTGTTATACTCTCCCACCGATGCAACACCACAGTTTCTTTAGAAACTTACCCCCACTATTAATTTGCATGACAGTCCACTTCCCACATCACATACCAGAGGTAGACGGCTGGTCGTGCCCCAAAACAAAGCCAAGGTGACAGGGCTTAGATATCTTTCTGAGAAGAGAACTCTCGCAAGCCTTGTAGTTTTTTGCAGGTATACGGATATTTTGGATTTTTCTATCGCTACTGAAAATCAGCCAGAAGTTTGCGTTTGATTCAGCCGACAGAAACTCGACTCACACAACGGAAAAAAATGATGATGACCGGAAGTTGCCAGTAATGGGGAACAGTCTTGAGTGAGTACCAAAGTCCTTTCTAAAAGATTAATTTTATTTAATATGTATCACAAGCAGACTAAGAGAAGTGGAGCCTATGGCTTCACCTTGGATGGTTTTAAGTTAGTTTGTCCTATAATTTGTTATGCAGCTGACCACAGAGGCTTTCCTCAGGAAGCCAAGTCATTATTTCAAGGGACATACTTCAAGAAGCCAGTTTAGCAATGTATTAATGAACTAAATAACTTAAGCCTGATTTAACTCATATCTCTGTCATGAAAAAGTGAAGCTCTCATGCTCGATTTTCCTTTCAAAACACGATTCACTGATGTCAGAACCTCCTTTTGTTAAATTATTCATACGCTTTTGAGATTTTGGCTGAAAATTTTTGATTTAACCATAGACGAGCTCGCTATGAAATTGTTTTCAGTATCCGTGTCTGATCGACCCGTGTCATATCTCATGCACGCCTTTCACATCAAGCTTTAAATTTGTTGTTTGCATGTCACATCGCTCGTCATGTGTACGATATGTCATACCGCTTGAAACAAAGCCAAACAATAAGTGGCTCAGCAGTTATCGAATTCCCTGTTTTTCTGTAGACGGCCACATATTTCTTTCACTGTGCTCTAAAAATTTCAACTCTTATTGGGATGCTAATAAGCTTCACCAGCACCTGCTGGTATGATCATGTTGGACTATGGTGAGGAAGAAGAAGAAGAAGATGCTTTTATTTGGTTAGGGTAACTCCTACAGTTACAAAAACTGATATCCTTAGAGGCCCTAATATATATACAAATGTTAAAAGTACATAAAACTAGTCCAACTTAGCTAATAGAAAGATATCCTAAAACAACATTAAAATTAATACAACTATTAATAAAAACTATAAATTACGATTAAAAACTTCACATTCATGGTAATAGAAAGCTTTTTTTCGTACATTGTCGTTTGATGGAGGGAAAACGGAGATGATTACTTTGCCTCGTTTTTCTCTGTACAATATCTCTATTAAAAGAAAAGTAATCCATTAAAAATTGCGGGCAGCGCTTATTCAAACATTTCTTCACAAGGTTTAGCGCATGAGTCTCCCGTCTAAGCCCCAGCGTATCATATCTAAGGTGAGATAGCGCTTCATCACTGCTGTTGGTTTGCATGATAATCCTTGCTGCTCGTCTGTGTAGTTTTTCTATATTATCAGCATTTATACGTCCGTAACAATTCCAAACGGTATCACAATAATCAAGAACAGGAAGAATAAATGATCTATAAATTATACCAGCAGTATGCATACTTATGCTCCCCCTAGTGCGGCCAAGAATTCCTAATCTTTTACTGACTTTGCTGATTAAATAATTCACGTGTGCGTTCCATGAAAGCGACTCATCCAAAATTACTCCAAGGTATTTACACTCAGCAACCCGTGTTAGCTCCTTACCATCGATATTCACAACCCAATAAACCCCTCTAAGGTCTTCACAAAACTTTGCAGGGTCGTATTTAGCATAATTCCTGAAAATCTTTGTTTCTGGGGCAGCTTTCATCCAATTTAACTTTCTTATGCAAAAAACCATATCATGATCGCTCAAACTCAAACTCAAAACCCCGCATTCTCTAATATTGTGGGGATAGTTCGTGATAATAATATCCAGGACTGTTTGGAGTATTGAGTGATGCGAGTGGGCTGATTTATAAGTTGAGTAAGGTTTCCTTGTCTCAGTAGCGCCTTGAGTTGTTTACAGTCCGACTCTGTAGTCCGTTTTGGCAAAAATCACAATTTAAATCGCCAGTAATGATCACCTCCTTATTTATAGCCATAGCACGCTTAAGACAGCTATCAAATATAGGCATGGAGTCTTTGACCGCATGATTTAAAGATGTTGGCGGCTTATTAAATTTTCCAATTAGAAAGCTACGTGACTTTGGTGGGCAAACTTCGACCCAAAGACCCTCCATAGTCGATTCCTCAAGGTCGGGCCTACGCATAACTTTCACATCACTTTTTACGTACACTGCAAGGCCACCCCCTTTAACTCCTCTGTCTCAAGCTCAGAGTCTGAAATTTCTTTATGTGCCCAAGTTTCAGAGAAACTCATAAACTGAGGTCTCACATTTTGATATAAAAATGAATAAAGGAGGTCAATAGCGCATAAATAGGTGTGAGAAATAAGGAGAAAGAGCAGCAATAATATCATAAAATGCTTTTTAAGTCTGGTTGGACCGGAAATTATTTAGGTGTCGTTCACAGTTCTGCCCTATTCCTAACAAGAACAATGTTAAAGCTGTGTCAAACAAATGATAATTAGAAACGAGTTTTCAAAAGTCAAATAATTCTGAAAAAAGTTTTTATTAGATAAAACGAAGAGTTTCGTTGCCATTTACTTGCATTATAACAACGACTTCGTATTTTGACTTTCCAAGAAAACGGAAATTCTGCGTGAATCTCAGCAGAAATTTTTTCAAAGGAAGTCTGCAGGTGGTATTGAAAGAAGTTTTAAAAGAGCATCGTATTTCATACTTTTATCATTTAAATATGTTGTGGTCTGTAAAGTTCCTCTTCCGATACATGTAAAGGTCCATTTAAAGTCAATTTGTTTCCAAAGACCTCTTTGTCGATTTTGAAAAGTGAAGAGAGACTGCGATACTCACTAAGGCAAGTTCATAGCATAGGAGAAGTACCCTATGGTTCTGTTATCATCATGATAGGATAGAGCTAAACCAAATATATCATTTTGGGAAATTTTAATAAGCGTTGTAAGGGGCAGCGAACCGTGTGCTATTTTATAAGTATAGCGTGAATGTTTGGATCAGAAGAAAGAGCTGCTAGTACGTCAGCGAATGGGTCTTAAAGGAGTCTGTTACTTTATATTTAGATGTCTTTTTTTTGCATGCAATGAGGCGACGACCGTTCGCTGTACTTAGTAAAAACTGTCTTTGCCATTGAGCTTTGACAACTTCTTATTAGAAAAAATAAGTCAAACTTTTGATTAAGCCATAGACGAACGCTCAATGGGACTATTTTAGTTTCCGTGTCTTATCGACTTGTGCCATATCTCACGCTTGCTTTTTCACATCAAGCTTTAAATTTGTCGTATGCATGACATATTGCTCATGTATGTGCGCAATATGTCATACTGCTTGAAAAACAGCCAAACAATTAGTGGCTCTGCAGTTGTCGTATTCCCTGTTTTTCAGGGAGTCTACATATTTGTATCACTGTGTTCTCAAACTTTATGATTTCACTTCAGGTGAGATTATCTAACAACAATGGGAGTCCAAGAGTTCTTTTATTTACCAGTTCTCCTCTTCATGTTGGTATTGTTTCACTCAGTTGTTACTCAGTACCACTGTGATACACGTGAAGTCTCCATCTTTGGTAAGATGCTTCAAAAACACATTTTTAAAACAATCACTGGAGCGGCATTCGGTGTAGTGTGTTTGCGGGAGTGTTATCGTGACGTCAGATGCCAAAGCTTTAACTATGTGTTCACCCAAGACAAGTGTGAACTGAATAACCGTACAAAGGAAGCCAGGCCTGAAGATTTTGTACCCAACTCTGAGAGATATTACTTCAGACGAGACATGAAGAGAGGTGAACGTTGAGGCAAAATGATTTGGCTTATTGTCTTGGAGGGGAAGATTTCGCATTTTTTCTTCCCTTTCTCGTTTTCTTATTTTCTAGCTATCCTCGGAGCCATTCCCGAGCTGTCTGCAGACTCGTGCAAGGAAATCAAGGCAAGCGAAGGTGGACAAGCGGTCAGCGGAAAATACTGGCTGAATTTCATCAAACCTGGCACTCCTCTGTTGGCTCATTGTGACATGAAAAGTGAAGGTAGTGTAAAGCAGTTAAACAGAATGGATTTACAGTAACACTTATTGTCCTAGCATAAAAGCTAACCGTCAGTTTTTCTGTCAGGTGCAATACTTTTTTTGTTGCTGAACGTAAGTCTGATCGTTTGGTGGTGGAATCACCTGGAAAAGATTGCTACTATGTCAAAGAAAAGCTAGAATTGTTCTAGAATGTTTAAGATTTGTTCCTTGGAAACTATTTATGAAGCAGCTAATGTTGTGACAGCCCTTACAGAGTAGATGGTCGGCTGTTAATCTAACAGCAGGAAACTAAAATCAACCTAAGTCGCGTCACCCACGAATAAGCGCCACATGGCAGATTTTTTTCAATCCCATCTTTTATCCTATCTATATATTTCATACCTTAATCCATGTACGATGATAGATGACAGCAATAATTGCATATTCATAAGAATCTAGGTTTTTCAAAGTAGGATTTGATAACTCTTGACTCGTGTGCATCCTACTAAGCAAGATGTACTTATTGTTTATGCCATCCTTTAATTCCCAACATCAAGAAACGTTATATGTTATTGGAATGATATACCTGCTAAGGTGGAAAGAAACTTTATCAGAAAACGTACAGTTCTCATAAAGCAATTGTGTCGTTGCAGGGAGTTATTTCTCTGAGCTTTATTCGATTATTACTTTATTAGAACTGAAATTGTTTCGCGTCAACAATTTATTCTTTATTTAAATTTAAAAGTTCGATGCAAATATTCTAGAATCTTTGCACTGTTTTCTTTCGATTTGATATTCTTTAACTTTATAATTAATTTTATCTTACTGCAAAGAGTTTATTTTGCGTGTCAGCGATACGGCGGAACTTCCATGATTAATCCTAGACATCTTCCAATTTAATTTCCTGGTGTTGACCCTATCCTCATTAGTGTTTGTCAAGTGTGTAGCTCTCTTGGTTCGTTGTTCTATTGAAGGTGATAATATACAGGGGGAAAAAAAAAAAGTCAAGATAAAGACCGTGCAATTTTCCCTTAAAATTCCATCTTCATAGGACATTTCAGGCGTAAATATTTTTTCCTTTCCAAATGTACATTGAATTTATATTTTTCATAGATGTTATAGTGGCTTATGTTCGAAAGATATTGCATTAATTGCACGATCTAATTCTTTTAACCTTTTTCATACCGAAGTTAATTTTACGGCCGATGGGAGAAGAGGATCCTTTGGCATTATACAGACGTTCACTGTCCCACGGACCGCCCGCTATCTCATCAAAGCCTGGGGCGCTCGGGGAGGAACACATTCATACGATTATGGAGACTATCCAGGAACATATTATGGTGGGAAGGGAACGTTTATAGGAGGCAAGTTTAGACTGAATAATGGAACGGTGTTAAATATTGTGGTGGGACAAATAGGAGGGGATTCGGTTGAAGTTAGAGGAGGACAAAGCACAAAAAAAAACAGCAGCTCAACTAGGAGTGTCCGTGGAAGACAATGCTGGCACTGGAGGAGGGGGAGGAAGTTTTGTTTACACTACAGCTGATGTTCTGTTGCTGGCTGCCGGAGGAGGAGGGGGTGCGTCTGGTGGATATAATGGTGTGGATGGTCAGGCGGGATCAACCGGCACCAGTAGTGAAGGGAAAGATTCGTCACAAGTTCGTAATGGAGGTACAGATGGGCAGCCAGGTGAATGCAATAGC
The DNA here is from genome assembly GCA_964027065.1 of Pocillopora grandis. Lineage (NCBI taxonomy): Eukaryota > Metazoa > Cnidaria > Anthozoa > Scleractinia > Pocilloporidae > Pocillopora > Pocillopora grandis. The sequence continues at coordinate 19,282,215 of OZ034731.1, forward strand.
GAGGGCGCTAGCTACCATGGAGGAGTAGGTGCAGTTTGGTTTGATCGCGGTTGTACTCGACTAGGCTCCTCCCATGGGGAAAGAGGTGGATCACGTGCTCAAGGCTGGATTGGAGGTCAAGCCGGAAATATGAATAGCGGTAATAATGGGGGCCCTGCACCAGTAGCAGTTGGTGGGTTTGGAGGTGGGGGAGGTGGTTCAGAAGATAATGGGGCATCAGGCGGAGGTGGTGGGTACTCTGGGGGAGGCAGTGGTACTCATAAGCACCAAGCCGGAGGTGGAGGGGGCTCGTACTGCAGTGGTGAAGACTGTTCAGGTTTGTCTGGTGGGAACATAAACGATGACGGTGCTGTACAAATTAATGAATGGCTGGGCTGAGTTCAAAACTAGATGACTATTGTATTTGGTTTTCTTAAACACACTCTTTGTATAGCAGAAAACAGAAGTCATAGTAGTAATTGGAGCAGTTCATCTAAATTCCAGTCTAGTTCCTGTTTTCATTTTTGTTTCAGACTTCAAATCTAATCATCTCAAATCATTTTATACAGGAAAAAGGAAGTAAAAAGTAAAATCACTTCCCAATCTCACAACTTTAGGCCCCTCAGGTAGCTTTTCAAAGAACTGTTTGATTGACTGATTTATACTAACTATATGTAAAACCTGGGAGATTTTCTGTTAAAGTTTAAATCAATTACAAAAGGAAGAATAACCATTTTTTCCAAATAATCAGACCCCGGAATAGCACTGATCTCACTCGAACTACTATCCGCCCTATTTGCTTTGCTTAATATTCACACGTGTGACCTATAAGGTCACATGATCAAAATCGAAGCTTTTACGGCGGATGACTCACCAAGCTGCATTTAGGACAGTTTCCCGACGAATAAAGGCACAAAGAGATATTCGAAGCACCTTGTATCTATTCAATGTGTTACTTGAGGCATTTAGACGGTATTCCGAAAAAGTGACCTTTTAGCCGTCAGTTACCCTTTAAGGCACGACAGATTAGCGAATTTAAGAACAATTGGTTAATGGTTTATTCTTTTCACCAAATAATAAGCTGTTAACACTACTAAACGCACTCTTACTCTAGACCCCGCTTCCCTAACTTGCATCATGTCACCGTTTTATTTTCCCGCCTTTTTCTACTGACAACTAGGAACTCTAAATTTGCGAGCACTCCAGTTCCTTCCAAAATTTTTCGTGGGAGAAGGATGGTCCTCGCATTTTGTTAAGAGTATCATTAAAATCATGATAAGTATTAAATAACAAACAACAAGGAAGGTGTAAACAGAATAAAAAAGATGGTTAATTTGAATGAATATCTCAATATTTTGACTCATCTCCAAGTCACGAAAGTGGAAAGTTGTATCGTTGCAAACATCTCGGTAACTTGGTCGACTTGCATATCGATGATCGAGATGATATTATTATTATTTGATATTATTTAATTCTCCCACCTCAGCGTTTGAAATCTGCTAGTTGGACATGGATCTGTGTCAGTGGCATATTAATCATTTAGATGAAACGTTATTTGGGTAAACAATACTGTCTTGTAGATGTAATTATCAAAGGCTCCAACTTATTGCTGACCCGCTGTGCTTTGTGAGGTATTTTAATGAACTGAACTTGACCTGAAAGCTGTAAATATTCTTCAAAGTCACAGGGATTCTGTATATCAAGTATGTTGAGAAGGGGCTCTTAAAGCTTTATTTTCCTACATTGATCAACAGAATATGGATCTATATTGCCCAGAGAATCTGACTAAAGAATCTGTTTGGGACTTGCTGATTAACCATTCTTTCTCCCACAATTCAACCTATTTTGTGATGCTAACCGTTTTCTGTGTTCAAAACCTCGACAATGGCACAGCTTTAAAATGAAATTGAAGATAACTCCAAAACGTAAAGTGAAAACTATTCAAATACAGGAGAAATTAGAATTGAATAATTAAACAAGACGTTGTGTTTCCCATTGAAATTTAGCACAAGCTAGAATCTGAACTGAACAGCGTTATAAGTAATTGATTGTTGTAAATATAGGCTTCTAAAAGTCTCCAGACTGCTCAGTCATGCTGACATGCGTACCACAGAACTTTCTAGAATATTTAATCAAGTCACATAGTTGTTAGTATGCGTAATACTACTAATTCTTTTGTAAGCTTCTCAGTTTTGTAGCTGTTGTTTTCGGGAGTGGCCGACTGTTAAGAAAGCTATTCCGTGTGAGGAAGCTGCATTGGAAGATCGTTGCCAAAAAGAAACGTTGAAGAAAATTGTGAGTTTCGCTCAGTGGTGTGTTAAGATATGAGATGGGCTGAAGTCAGTTTATCGAGCATAACTACTGTACTGCCTTTAGGAGTCGAATACCACTCGTTATTTAGTGAAGTAGTTGAGTTTGTAGGATTGTAGTGTTTTTCTGTCGGTTAGATTATACCAATATAATAATTATCTTTCTGTTGATTTCTCTCCTGAACAAAATTATTGAAAGTTTCTACTAAAGAGGGTATCGCATTGCTTGGATAGGAAACGAGGTGGATACAAGATATGCAAAGTTCAAATTCACGCCTTTTGAATATTTAAGACAGTACAGCTAAATATTTTATTTATTGCATTATATTTTTTCTAGCTCTGTTCCAATGTCTATTATTCCCACTATATATATATATATATCAGTTGAAAGAATTTAGAGTTTCCTTCATATATAGTCGTGACTCTGAGTAACATTACGGAAAGGAAAGGTGGAGGTTCCGTTCTTCCGTTGTTCCATTAGTTTGCGGTTTCAGGAGGCGAGATAATTCCCAGGCGTGGCGCCAGTTGTTTACGAACCTTTATGAGCTAAAATCTCGCATTTAATTTGGCGGGAATACTACCAATTTGAACGAATTTATAGAATATATTAGATATTAGTATCCGATAACTGATAAATTTAACAGAAGAACCCTCAGTCGCTTAACACCTTACCGGCTCCTAACACTTCCTTCCACACCGCAGTAATTAGGCTTTCTTCTGATTTGTAGTTTGCTGGATTTAGTGAAACTAGCGCGGGTACGAATTTTTTCGTCGGAAGTCGGAAGGACACCCGCGAAGGTGGGAAGTAACCTTAAACCAACTTTTTTTCAATCCAAACTACTGATCCTACTTACTCGTCAGAGGAAGATAACGGCGACTTTCGGGATTAAAAATTAACGATTTACCCTGAGATGAAGACTTTATTTTGTACATATAAATTTTTTTTCGATGAGATGTCATATAAATGAAACTGTACATTGTAATTCTTGCAAAAGACAAAGGTGTCTCAAGTTATTTTTCGATATCTTCGTTCTTCTCAAACGAGAGATTTTTCAGTAAGATGGAAAAGACAAATTTAAATAGTTCACGGCTCCAACTTTGATTTAGTTCTTGTTTCCCGGCGACCACAGACTGACACTGTTTCATTTACGGCTTGATAAGCGGCATGTTGTCCCAACATCAAAATAAGCCGTAGCCATCGATATTTGAGTCAGTTATCACAAGGGTTTAATTTGGGACGATAATATCACCCATTAGAAGCGCTAATGAACATGTCTTGTATTTCCTTCGCTATAACTTATTTCTATAAATCACTTTTGACTTAGAACTGCGAAAACTCTAAGTTTATCAAGTCAAGTCTTCTTAATCATTTCACTAATCTAACAGCTGCTTTTTGGTTGAGCGTGAATAGACATGAAGGTGTTTGAAGACTGTGATTGGTGTTTGAAGACTGTGATTGCTGCTTAATGATTAATGAGCTTTACACAACTCCTTTACAAGAGACAAAAAATATGTAAATAGAATTCTGAAGCATTTAAACTCTAAAATTGCTTGCAGAACTTATATGATTTTCTAAGTTGCCATATTTAAATTTTTTTTGTTTATGATCGTGAAAAAGTCCCAAATTGTATCAGCGGCCATACAATTAAACCGTTAGGCGTAAAACTTGACAAATTTTAACTGTTAATCGTAAAAAAAAGTTTAAAATAATCCCGTCACTTAAATCAAAGTTTCCAGATAGTCGCTCTCCTATGGCGTGCAAAAATACTTTTTAAAGGAAAGAAATATTACACTTCAAAAGTTATAATGAATATTTCAAAAACGCTAAGAGCATGGATTGTACGATAAACAGTTAAGTTCTTTAAGTTACCAGGATTTACAACGAACAAAACTGTCGTCCAAACGGCATCTCAAGTGTCAATATCTATTCCCACTTTGATTGTTATATTTTTCTTCCTTTTCTCTTAAATTTCTGGTGCATTTTCAACCATGATTGAAAACCTTTCGCATTATAGCTTGTTCTCCCACCCAAATCACCTAAATGTCAGTCTATGAAACTTCTCTTACAGAAAAGGACGAGCCAAAGCTAATGTCGATGCGATTCTGCATTGTTATTGTACTGTGCTACGTGTACGAGGTTTTCGCTCAACAATGCAAGGAGGGTGAGCATGCCATTTCTGGTATGATGCTTCGAGGACACACCTTCAGGAAAGTGAGATCATTGATTGCATTTGAATGCCATCAAGCATGTTACAATGATTTCAGATGTCACAGCTTCAACTACGTCATTTCAGAGGAGCTATGTGAACTAACAACCGCACTAAGGAGGCCAGACCAGAGAACTTTGTGCCAAATTCTGAAAGATTTTATGTCAGGAGTAATAAGAAAAGAGGTGAGTTTCAACAAGAAGCAGCCCTAGCACTGGTGGTTATTGAAGTAATTTGAACCTGATAAAACTATTCTCCGTCCTTAGTTTCTCTTGGCTCCATTCCTGAATTTCCAGCAGAAACATGTCGAGAGATAAAAGCAAGCGAAGAGGGGAAAGCGAACAGTGGCAATTACTGGCTTGATTCCATTATAGAGGGGAAGACAGTACTTGTTCCTTGCGATATGGAAACAGCGGGTAACAAAACTCAATTACTAGTATTTGTTGACATCAGTGTAAAAAAATCTTGATCAAGCACTAATCGTTTTGGTAAAGGAGATCCACGCCGAGTTGTAATATCCTACAATGTTTGGTTCCTTTGACAACCACCACAAATGAGAAAAATATCATTCACAATCTTTCATTCCTTGTTTCCGCTTGAATTTACTTATTACCCTAAATGACAAATTAGTCACTTTCTCTTTCGCTCATTTCACGAATTATTTATCCGCCTATTTATTTATCTATTTCCTGGAAGTATTTGATATTTCATCATATAATATGCTGAATATCATAGAATAGCTATTATGCACGATGATGTTATTTACTGAAAAATATCGGTCCAAGCCTACTTGGCATTATATTTGTCGGGAACTTTAACTCCACCTGGTTGTTTTCATGTGGAAAACCTTTGATTTCAGTGGTGTCGCATTCAGAATCCTGAGTGTAGACCGTGAAAGCGAGGTTTGAAGGTATGAGTGGGTATTTTGACGTAAACATTCACAGGGCCCATTGTCAATTAATTTCTAATTTGTACAGTATATACAATCATTTTTTGTTAGATGCTGATGAATGCAAGGCCTCGTTACCTGTCTGTGACACGAATGCCATTTGCCAGAATACCCCTGACTCGTATATTTGTGCTTGTAAACCTGGAGTTATTGCAGATGGGAGAACTTGCACTGGTAAGAGGGTGTACAGTCAGTTTATTCCTTAAAATTTTAAATTGATATAAATGTGGATTCCAGGCCTGGACGAATTTAGCCGAAAGGGCATTAAAGCTGATCATACACCGTAAAGCACCATGCGAAACTTGACGCAAAATGTAATTTGTGGTAGACGTGATTTGCAAAAATTAATATTTTTCCGGCATGTATTAAAAGATTGGAGGCGTGTGCGAGGTCCGAGGAAGGCTATAGGATCGTAGTTTGTAATTTGAGGTCGGTAGTAGGGCGAGGTATTTTACGGTCAGCCTTCGCCATGTTAACCCTTAAACTCCCAAATCTCTGTAGTTTTCACTGGTTTTCGTGTCCTTTTGGTGCATTTAATTTCCTTCAAAAGTAATTGTAATAAACTCTGGTAAGCATATTGGTTGCGAATAAACGGTATAGTGGCTTGGCTGGCCAGTTTTCCCAGTTATCAACACTTTGTGTTGAGTATTAAAGACAAAATAGGACTCGTCCTTGGTGCACAAGACAGTTTACGTAAAAAAAAATAGAGAACGTAAAGACAAAAGAGCAAGGAAGACAATGAATCTCAGTTAGTAAGTGAATTTGGTTGGTACGTACGCCTTGGTCGATAAACTTAGCAGGCCGTAAATCACAGTAGATACCCCTAAATTGAACAAGTTTTTTTTTAACTGAAATTTTCCCCCTCTATTTGGGCCCAAAGTTATAGGAATTATCTTACCTACCACATAAACTACGGTGTTATAGAAGGATTTTCAGCCCCAGGAGAAGTTGTAAAAACAGAAGTGAAAAGATGTCGTATTTTTTCACGTGTGTTTGATATCGCCAATCGGCTGCTGACACGTTACTCGCCCTTCGCGCGACTCGGTCAGGTTGAATGAACGAGGGCTAAAGCCTTCACCATTCTCAATCCAAGGTAGTTTGTCAGAATTCTTTTTGTTTTGGATTATGGCTGCTAAAACACTGAAAAATCCGTATCGCTTACAGAGAGTAACTTTCAAACTTTCCTAGGTGTCACAATTTTTCCATTTAAACTCTTTATTCAATAACGCAACAGCTACTACATGACAACATGGGCGAAATCAAAATGGCGGGTCCGATACCACGTTTTTTCCCACAGGTCCGATGGGAGCGCGTGGTATGACGTAATATGACATCCCCCTTTCTACCGATGTAATAATAATAATAACGATTAAAAAAAAAATGGAACTTATCATATCTCCAGAACATTACAATACTGGTTGAAAGGATATCCCTCCTGTGCTTATACTTATAAGTCTATTCTTTAGTGTCTCTACTGTTATAGATCCAGCCTTTGTGCAGGTGTCACAGTCCTCCCAGATCTGGTCACATATCCTCCAGCTATGTCTGAGGGTCCCTGGGGGATGTTGTTCAGTGGCACTGTTTCGCCAGATCCTGGTCTGGGGGCTGCACCGTTTTTGTGCGATGTCTGTGTGTGACTGACTGGGGCAAGACTAGTTGTCTGCTGAGGTATCTCAGAACCTTGGTATACTGGGGTTTCCACCCGCTGGCATTGTGTTCCCCTCACTGCAGTTGTGTCTGGTTTCAGTTGGGCCCGTGTTCTTCGATAGGTGGTACCTGTACTGCTGGATCTGATGATGTAAGATCTTGGCTGTTTGGCGGGTTTTACAATAGTGCCAGGTTCCCAGGTTTGTGAGTGGTGGTTGTACGTGCGGATGGGTTGGTCAGCTTCGAATGGCTTTTTGGGTGGTCCTGAATGCTGGTTGTAATAGTGGGCTTGTTTCTCCTGACGGGCTATGAGCTTACTTTTCATGACCTCATGGTGAGAGTGGTTGAGGAGGACTCTATGGCATGCTGGTAATCTAGTTTTAAATTTTCTGTTGGTGAGCAGTTCTGCTGGGGATTTCAGCTGGTGATCCAAGGGAGTGGCCCGGTATGATAGGAGAGCAAGGTACGGGTCCTCTTTATTTTCATCGCACTTTTGGAGAATGTTTTCCACGGTCTGGACCATTCGCTCAGCAAACCCGTTGGATTGGGGGTATAGGGGGGAGCTAGTAATGTGTTCTACCCCGTAGACGTTCATAAAATGCTTGAATTCTGCCGAACTGTACTGCGGTCCGTTGTCGGTCGTCAACTGCGTAGGGATGCCGTGTTCTGCAAAGATGCTCTTCAGATGGTTGATAACTGCAGATGACGTGGTGCTTGTTAGTCTCCTGATGACAGGAAATCTGCTGTATTGATCTGTCAACAGGAGGTATTGCTGCCCTCTAAATTCGAACAAGTCCGAACTGAGTCTTTCCCATGGTCGGTGTGGCGGTTCTGGCTGTAGTATTGGCTCTTTCCTTGCTTTATTTTGGTATTTCTGGCAGGGTTCGCACTGGTTAACTTGGTTGATGATTTCCTTTGTAATTCCAGGCCAGAAAACGGATGTACGTGCTCGTAAAAGGCATTTCTCTTGCCCTAGGTGGCCTTGGTGTATGATGTTCAGGATTTCAGGTCTGAGAGTAGGAGGTATCACGATGCGGTCTCCTTTTAGTACTAAGCCGTCCTCGATGGTCAGCTCTTCTCTGAAATTCCAATAGCCATGTATCAGTTGGGGGCACTCTTCTCTTTTCTGTGGCCATCCTTCAAAGACCATTTCTTTTAACAGAGACAATACAGGATCCCTCCCTGTTTCGTCACGGATCTGTTGTAGCTTTGTTGGAGTTGCAGGGAGATGTTGTGTGACGTGGTGGACATATATCTCTGAAAGTTGACTGCTGCTAGGGGTAGGCTGGGGGCTGACTCTTGAGAGAGCGTCGGCTATTGGTACATCAGGACCTTTTACGTAGTTGACCGTAACGTCGTATTTCAGGGCTCTCATCAAGAACCTCTGTAATCTAGGTGGGCAACTGGACAGTCGCTTCTTGAAAATCGCCTCAAGAGGTTTATGGTCAGTGTTTACTGTACAGTGCTTCCCAAAAATGTAGTAGTTAAATCTCTCTAGGCCCCATACTACACCAAGTGTTTCTCTCTCAATGTTGCTGTAGTTTTTTTCTGTGTCTGTAAGTGCTTTGGAGGCATAGCATACAGGTTGCCCCTGCTGCAAAAGGACGGCGCCTACTCCTTTCTGGGAAGCGTCAGTTTGAATGACAGACTCGATGTTTGGGTCAAAGTATCTGAGGACTCCCATTGATGTGATTTCCTGTTTGACTTGGTTGAATGAGTCGTCGTGTTCAGGTCCCCATACATATGCGGTGTCCTTCTTGGTAAGTTCTCGCAGTGGTGCTGTGAGGCTAGCCAATCGCCCTGAGTATCTTGTAAGGTAGTTTACGAGGCCTAAGAAGCTTTGGAGGTCTTTGCGGTTCTCAGGTGGGGTCATCTTCTGGATTGCAGATATCTTACTGTCATCTGGTTTGATTCCATCCTGGGTCCATTTGTGGCCGAAAAAGCTGACTTCCTGACATTTGAGCTGTACTTTGTCTTTGTTGAATTTGATTCCCCTTTCCCTGGATCTGATCATGAGGTTTACCATGTTCGCATCGTGCTCTTCCTCTGTAGCTCCGTATATGAATGTATCGTCTGCAATGCCGGTGACTCCTTTCAGGCCCTCCAGTGCTGAATCTAAGTGTTTCTGGAACACATCTTGTGATACAATAAGGCCAAAGGGGAGCCGGGTGAAACGGTATCTCCCGAACGGGGTGTTGAAAGTAGTCAGGTAGGAGCTGGCTTCGTCTAATGGTACATGCCAGTAGCCCTTTTTGGCATCAACTACACTAAAGAATTTGGCACCACTAAGCTGTGTGACTACCTCATCAATTGTTTTGGTGTAGTAGTGTTCGCGTTTTATTGCCTTATTTAGGTCACGTGGATCGAGGCAGACTCTGATTTTGGTGACTTCTCCTTTGCCGTTGGTTGTTTCAGAGAGGACGACGCTATTAACCCAGTCTGTGGGTTCGCTTACGGGTATGAGCACTCCAAGTTCTACCATGGTGTTGATTTCCTTTCTAAACATGTCTCGAAGGTGTACTGGTACGGTACGTGGTGCGTGGATGACAGGTTCAGCATTGGAGTCTAGGGTGATGTGATAAGGTTTCATATTGAAGGTTCCCAGGCCTTCAAAGCAGTCTCCGAAGTTGTTGAAGAAGGTTATCCTGTCCAGTGGGGGGTATGTTTCAGTGTCTAGACGGCTAGGGTATCTGCTGGTCCTTTGGTGCGGTTTGCATGGTCTGTGTTCTTTAAGGCGGGTCTCTTTGTCTTCTTTGGAGGTTTCTAGGCTGCAATTAAATTTTACCAGCTCAAGTTCCTCGCAGGTTTTACAGCCAAGCATTGTAGGTCCTGGTACGTCAGTAACATTGAAAACGACTTCTTTAATGCTGCCATTTTGATGGACGTATAGTGGACAGGTTCCAAGGGTCTTGATGGCGTGGCCTCCATACGCAGTAATCCTGTGGTGTGTTGGGCCAAGGGGTATCTGCTGGGAACTGCGGTTGAGTCTGTCATAGTCGTCTTTGGAGATGACATTAACTTCTGCACCAGTGTCGACCTTGCAGGTAATAGGTATCAGGTGTGTATCATGGGGGTCTACCGTGACTTGTATTTCAGTCATGACTTTGGTGCGTTGTTTTTCTTTTTGTTCAATGCTTGCGATCATTGAGGTACTGGGGCTGTCTCGGGCTTCTAGTGTTCCCAGGAAGACTTTGTCGTAGCTTGTGCATTCACTTGTTACACCATCAGGTTGTTCTTTTTGTAGGGTCATCACATCTGACCTTGTTTTAGACTTGCAAACTTTGCTAAAATGACCGCGTTTGTTGCAGTTGAAGCATTCTACTCCAGTGGCTGGGCACTGCTGGTCTTTGGTGTGTGGTGTGTCTCCACATCTGTAGCACTGTCTTAGGTTGTTGTCACGTCGTCTGTTTCCTCTACCACTGGTGTACCTTTGGTGGGGCTGGTTTCTGGGCTTGTTTCCTCTGCTGATTGCATTGACTTCCCCTTCTTCTTGCTTTGGGTTTGTAGTGTCACTCATTGCTTTTAATTGCATCTGGGTAGCCTCATCAGTTCGTGCAATTTCTTTTGCCCTTGCAAAGGTTAATTCATTACCGCGGGCAATGCATTTTCGTCTGACCTCTTCCGAATCGGTGCCGAAAACTAATGTGTCACGCATGAGTTCGTCATGTAAGTCAGGTGGGTAACCTGAGCTCTGTATGAGTAGCCTTGCTTCAGTCAGGAAGGTGGCTAGGGGACGATTATTCTGTTTCAGACCTCGTAGATAATATCTGTTCAAGATATGGTTTGCTTGTGGTTTAACATGGTCTTCGAATCTTTTCCAGTATTCTTTCAGGTCTTTTTGTTGGTCTTCGGTTAGCGACCAAGTGTTAAATAAGTCTATTCCGTAATCGCCTGACCATAGCAGCACATATTTGCATTTTTGAGTGCCGTCTCGAGCTTTTAACGGTCCATCGAGTAGCAGTTCACACTTTTGGCGGAATCTCTTGAATCTAGTTAATAAATCTGGGCCAGGGGTCCAGTCCATTTTTGGTACTTCAAACCCAACCAAGTCGCTCATTTTTGGCTAAATTGCACGATAAGACAGGACTTTGTAGTAAACACTGTAAAATCGTACGTACCGGTTTTCTTGGTTGTTCTAGCGGTGAGAATTCCTCTATTGGTGTAAATCTATCCCACTTCCGACATCCATGTCACAATTTTTCCATTTAAACTCTTTATTCAATAACGCAACAGCTACTACATGACAACATGGGCGAAATCAAAATGGCGGGTCCGATACCACGTTTTTTCCCACAGGTCCGATGGGAGCGCGTGGTATGACGTAATATGACACTAGGTACAGTGATTAATTGAAAAAAGTTATGTATTAAGTGGCTTTTGGTATTTCTCACGGCTGAGAACGAAAACCGACCACCGATAAATTTGCCACAGACCGATTTTGGCCGTGAACTTGAATGATTTCTTCTGTCGGTAACAACCAAGTCAATCAATGAGGATTTTCTATGTTTTGGAATGTTTGAACGTATTTTTTTCATTTGTAGCCTTGACCCTAACGCAGTTTACTACTTTTATTTGGGGATTGTCGATCCTTTTAGTTTAATTCATTAATTAAGTTGACTTTTCTTGACATTTAAGGGCCATCGTGTTTACATGATAAACAAAGTAAGACATGGTTGTTTGTAGATATGTATCATTCTCTATTTATCGCGTTGTCTCATGGTAAATATCTCGGTCAGTGGTGTAGTGCGGAAACTTGTTTTTCTGCTCGGATTTATGACCCTCTTCGTGCTTGGACCATAAATACGAACAGAAAAACGAAGTCCGTAGCTTGGTGTGCGGACCACTATCAGAGGTGAGCGGTATCTGCATTTGTTTGAAAAACCGATGATACACTTAAAGTAGCAATTATTAGGAAACCGCAAAAGAAAATACCGTGGCGTACGAAGAATCTGTTAAAGATCTGATAACCAGTGCAACGCACGTATTGAGATAATATCAAAATGGTAACGAATTTATATTTCTTGCAGCTGTACTATCTTGCGAGGCTTTAGGAGTAGAAGATCCAAACATCATACCTGACGACCAAATCACTGCGAGTTCCAATTATCTCAGCTATTATCCACACAAAGGACGGCTCAATGGAGACAGCGGTTGGTGTCAGCAGTCTTCTAGAATCACCGATGACTATATACAGGTTGATATTGGAGCAGGACGCACAGTATGCGGAGTCGCCACGCAAGGAAAGGCAAACGGATCGTTTATAAAAAGCTACAGGCTCTCCTTTTCTACTGATGGTACCAGTTGGACTGCACATAAAGAGCAAAACGTCGAAAAGGTATGAAACGTGACGGTCAGGTATTTTCTGTGTGCATGCGCAGGCTGAGGGAGGATTTACCGGTTGGGAATAGTTAAAATTGATGTAAGAATAATAAATAACCTTCAGGATAGAGGGTAATCTCGGTTTTCTCTAAAATTTTGAGTTTTTCCGTTTTCTCAAAGTGATAACAGATCTTGTCCTCTTCTCCATCAAAAACATGTGGAAAGGTGGTCCGGTTCTGCTGTGTCCACAGCGACTGAAATATGTCTGTCTATGGAAACACTTGTTAGCCGTTACGTTTCCGCAACGAGATCTTTATACAGATTTAGAAAACAAACTGTATCAGGGAAGGGGGGAATCTCTTTGAAGCAGCTTAACTGAGAATAAAGTTCCCCTTATGATTAAGTGGTTTCTCCTTTTTTTTTTTTTCTTTTTTTTTTTTCATTGCAGATCTTTGAAGCGAATTCAGACTTGAATACCATTATAAAACACACACTGAATAACCCAGTCCAAGCAAGATACCTTCGATTTTATCCGGTCACCTTTTCTCAGTACCCTTGTATGAGGATCGAAGAGTTCGTGCAGTAAATGAGAAAATCAACAACAGGGCAATTTTTCTGCATGAACCCTCCTTAGTCTTGCATAACGGAATGGTAAAAGTGTTGGTGGATGCTTTAAAGAGGCCAGACATGGCCTAACTGTGGAAGCAATGGACTGGTTAGAGTGCCAGAACATGCTGCACCAATCTTAAAATTCTGATTTTAAGATATTGTCTCGGGTCCGTTAAGTTAACGGAACTTTCGCGGAACAGGCCCCTTGACCCGATCCGAATGTGTGCATAAGATAGAAGTCGCGTGTACTTTGCATATTTTTTGTTGTATGTTAATCTTACGTAAACATGAGAATGCCCTTGTCAGCTCAAATAACATATTTTGTATTTGCTTTAAAATTTGTTCACCCAAGCCGGTGATTTCTTACGATTCTTTCGTAAAAATGTATACCCTGGTCGTTTCAAAAAAGGATCAACGAAAATATGTTGGTAAATAGACACAATTCTCAGTTTTCAGTGATTAGAACGGGTTAGAAACATAAACATGGTAGGTTTGGACCAATGTTCCATTATGTTTTATGCCCTTGAAAATAAATCTTTTTTGACTCGCTGTAATGATTGATATTAATCTGTTAAGAAAGTCTCAAAGATGGCCGGCAGTCAAGTGTGGACGAGAGACAGAACGTGAACGTTTGTCTTACTGCATTGACAATAATGATCATCAAGGCTAACAACTTCTCTATTTTTTTGCAAAACAACCCGCTCCTCATCAATTTTAATCATCTGCCGGCGCTATCACTCGCTGTCATGAACCTAAATTATACTGAATAATTGGCGATCCCACCTGAAGGAGTTGGAAAAAATATTTTTAAGCGTAAGAGACAATTCAGCTCTTTAAAATGGAGTGAAAACTAAGGAAAAATAAAACATGGGATATACAAAAACCCGGAGGACATAGTTGTTCAGAAAGCGATTAACACTGATCTAGGATTGAAAGTTACACTTGACTGTGATCTCCCTTGTTTAACGTGTATATTATGCTAACATTTTCAGAGGTTGCATCTTCGTTGCAACAAAAGTGCTTACTTTATTAAGAAGATCAAAAACGCACGCTGTTGCACAATTTCCTAAGAGGCCATTTCTTTGAAGTCTTGGAAGTCTTTAGTAAACCATGAGATAAAAGATAAATATCCTATGTTACATAAGCAAGAAACTGTGTAATGATAGCTACAATAATATACTATGGCCAAAATTAAATAATGTAATTTTAACAGGTTGTGTTCAAAAATTAGTCTATTCACAAATTTGTTCATGAAACGTTCTGTGTTAATGTTTGGGCGGAGGCAGACCTTGCGCGTAAATTATATTGCTGGGGTTTAGGCTTCGGCAGAGTTTTATTGAATGAATGATGGCTTAGGGCCTTAGCTACACTAATTTCTCATCCTGCATATGCGTGATATCCTTGACATTCAATGGAACTGAAATATAACGCCGCTTGTAACATGTTTAAAAAGTTCTGTACTGTGTTTAGATCGCTTTTATACGCAACTCTGTACGCGAATTGGCCTCTGCTTAGGTGATTCTCCATGACGAGTCTGACATGTGTGTTGTATACAGCCCTTTCAAGAGCTCTAGCAATCACCAGTGTTACATTGATTCCCAGGAAATCACCATTGTCCTTAGGTACGTCAACCTTATATAATGGCCTGATGTTCGCTCTTTTCCAAGATCCAGGAATGAGTTGACAGGGAAAGATTCCACACATAAGAGATAACTGTAGTTAGTAGTTCCGCGTGTTCTTTTAAAAAACCAAAAAGGAATTTCGTCCGGGCTGGTTGCCGTTTTCTTCAGACTAGACAGAGTGCTCCAGACAAGTCCCGCAGGAATTGTCGGAGCCTTGACATCTGGATCAATGTGAACATCAACTGGTTGAATGTAGTTATTTTCACTGCATAGATTTTGCCGAAGTACTCGTTTAACTGGTTAAGTGACTCACGATCTAAGGTAATTAGGGCTGCATTCCTTCGCTGCGATACCAGATGAACGCCTTTCCACCATTGCCTCGAGCCGATCACACCCTGTTTATGTCGCTTTCTGTTCTCACTGATCACATCCAAAATCCTCTTATTCAACTCTTTCAGCCGAGCTTCATCGGACACCCTCGATTTCGACCTCAACATGGCTTTAATAAAAGGGGTAATCTAGGCAGGGTAACCTGATGACATAGTGACTTACTGGCATACACCTATCCAAGTGACCCCGTATGGTTACCTCCACTTTGTTCACCGCCTCGTTTACATTCTTGGTATCAAGTACCTCTGGCCAGTCCTCTTCAACCTAAGCCATGAACAAATCCTGTTTCCTATGTAGATGTCTGTCCCGGGTGTGAACTTTACGACACACAGGGCAAAGTTTAGATATTGCTGGCAAAATCACACCTCGATGATCCGATTTTGTTGACACGTAAAGAGGATAACACCTTGCAAACAAATCGGGCCGGTGCGTTAAACAGTTATCCAAGTGTGAATCGCCAGGCGTCAGGAAATCAACCAGTGCATACCAGCCAGACAATTGTTGTAATCCATCCATGTCCAACTGATTGAAATCTCCGCCCAGAACAATGACGGTTTGTGGGTGGGCGTCAAGTACATTATCCGTGTAGTCAATAAGATAGTTCATTAGATCATTCTCTGCATAATTATGTTTAGGCGGGTGATAAATTTCACATGAACATTTTCACATGATAATTCATAAAACGCACGAATCAGTTGAGTGAAATTTATTTTTGTACAAAAACATGAAAGTGTAAAGTTAAGCTTTTTTTTTATATTTTTAATTTTAACTAATTTTGCCCCCTATTAATTTTTTAAGAGTCTTAACTGCACAAGAGCTCTCTATGTACAAACATTTTTTCACAATCTTCATTTCTAACGTATTTTATCAATAACATTGTTTAGGAAGCAATGTTTTTTTGTCAGTGGCGAAAAGAAGACTAAACATCACATCCTGTATGTGACATTTCCATCAAAACATAAGAGGTAAATTAATTTAGTCTGCTCCTTGTCTTAGTGACGTAGGTTGAGATCCTGCGTGGAGGATAGTATTGAAAATCATTGTGACTTGCTTTAATTATTGATTGTGATGTAATTTTGAGTGCAATACAGGATAAACATCATTTCACTCAAGCGAGAACTGCGATGGAGAGAGACTTATCGTTGAGAGAAGAACATGTCGTATGGGGTAAGTTGATGGAAAAAGTACTCGTAGATGTACTAGATATTATCAACCGGGTGCTTGGAAGGCTTCAAACCACATTAACTTCCTTTATCGTTTACTTTCAAGTCATCAAATAAATCGTGTTTGCTTAGTGGCGCTCACATCTCGTCAAGACCTACACTAACTTCTTTTTTTTTTCTTTTTGAGTGGGTCTTTCTTTAAAATCGAAAACTTAACTGTCTCTTGATGCTTTAAAATCTTATGGCACATTTTTAAGCGCTTTCAGTTTTGCAAATGCTAGCGATTATACAATCCCTTGTGTTAATAGTTAATCGTTAAGAGCAGCAGTTTTTACTGTTTCTTGGTTTCTAACGTTAAACATCGCTTGAATTCATTCTTCATTAATAAAGTATAACATCATTTGGTGTCCAAATAAAGCAGAATTGCGCTATGAACTTGGCACTGAAGAAAGTTTGACGTTGTTTTTTACTTATACAATACACAGAGAAAATTCATTTCCAGCGCATTCGTCTCTTTGAGACGAAAACGTGACGCCATAGAATATTCACGAAGAACCCAAAACATTCCCGACACCTGAAATATTCATAATGAGTGTCTGAGAACTTCAAGTCTTATATAACTAATTTTCTTTTTTCTTTTTGAAACCTACATTTTATATATACATATATATATATATATATATATATATATATATATATATATATATAAATAAATCTTGATTGTAGTCTATCCTTGCGGTATAGTGCTCGATGCGTTCGCAGAGCGCGGCATATCTGAAAGTTGGACAAATCAATAAGACATAACTTTCAGACATAGATATAAATATAAATATATACATAAATATATATATATATATATATATATATATATATATATCAGAGCTCTTTTCTTCTTTGTCCAATGTGCGACAAAATTTCCTCATTAAGGTTGGCTTAAATTTGAAACCAAAACTTGAATCGCGTTTGTATTGGAGCTCTTTCTTCTTTGTCCAATTTGTACCAAAATTTGCACATAATACCACGAGTTTAGCCTCACCTTTTAAAAACTTTATCTTAAAAGCAAATTAAATAATTCTGTAGACCTTACAGCTTTTTCCTTTTCGTCGCATCAGTACCAAAATGTACTCATTACACCTTAAGTTTGATCTCATCCTTCTAAAAATCCTTATTTTGAAAGCAAAATTAGAGAATTCCGTGACATTACAGCTCTTTCCTCTATGTCGAATTTGTGAAAACAATTACACGTTACACGTAAAGGCTGTCTTCAACCTTTTCAATACTTCATTTTGAATCTACAACTAAAGAATTCTGTCTGCAATAACGTTTTAAGTTCTTTGTGCTATTTGTGACAACATTTACACATTGCACATTGACTTTAAGCTTTTGAATTCTTTATTTTGAAACCAAAACCAAATAATTCTGTTGCAGCATAGCTCTTTCTTCTCTGTCCGATTTGTGACCAACTTTACACATTGCACATTGACTTTAAGCTTTTGAATTCTTTATTTTGAAACCAAAACCAAATAATTCTGAACAGCCAAATAGTTCTTTAGAACTCTGGCCATGCGATGCATGCCAGATGAACTCAAAATAAATCTGTATTATAAAATTAGCAAACCAGTTTTTAAAAAATTTCTGATCAGGAATACAATTCCTCAGAAGTAGCCCTGTCAACCAAACTTATGCAAATTGATGGATTCCCAACTTCAATAAACTCGCAGCTTTGGCAAAAGACATTAGTATTTTTTCTGTTAATCTATTTTTTGGAATAACTTCCAGGAAAATTCACCTCCAAATCACTCCAAGTTAGTCTCCTGTAGAGATTCAGAGAGAATAGAATAGAGAGTAGAGATTACATTCAGGACTCAACCTTGAAGGATTCAAGTTCCAGAAATCGTCGCTATAATTCTTTTCAGTAAAAGGTGAATTTGAATCATCAATCCATAGAAAATTGAAATTCTTTTAAGTTGATTTTGACCCGAGAAGTTTATAAATCATTCGCCTTTGGCTCGTGAGTTACAAACATTTCTGGTGTTCTCCAAAAATCCTGCTTGGGTCATAACGACGGTAAACGGAGAGAAAGAGCGGTGTATTCTCAAAAGATACTTCAATTGCCGTTCAAGTTGTACTCCAATCGCGTAGAACCTCTCGCCGTATTTGCATTTGTAGTTAGATTACTATAGTAACTTCTGGCAGGAGATCTGGTGAACTCACCAGGGAATAAATCAAACCACAAACAACGTTTTTATTCTCCTTATTTTATTTTTAGATAAGGCTCTTCTCGAAGACGGTAGAATTGACACCAACTGATTCTTGAGCGACTAAATCCTGCCCTTAAACGGACAGTGAATATTTTGAAGGGGGTAAGTTTCTAAAGAATGTTTCAATGATATGTTGTATTGTAAACAATACTATAGTACTGTATTTTTTATTGTTAGTATACCTACAGTTGACACTGCAAGTATCATAACTTTCCCGTTTTGTTATATTGACTTTTTCTTCTGTAAGCATTATGATTGTCTAGTTATGTAGACATTTAAAACAATGTTTAGAAATTGTCAGAACAAGCGTAAGAAAATGCCAGAACTTATTGAATGCGATGCATACAATCCATTTTAGGGTGCAAATCGTTTGAGTCTGCCGTACCTGTTTTTTATTTTGTTTTTTTTTTGTTTTTTTGTTTTATTATCAAACTTTCTTCTTTGTCAAATTTATTTCATAATCAAAGCCTTCCTCAGTTAAACTTCTTTATAAATCAACAGTCGCTGTTCGCTGGAGAGTAATTTTTTTGTTTCCAGGTGACACATACCAAGATGCAGGTTTTCACAAAGTTGCAAACAGTGTTCGTGATCTTGTGGCTGGCTGATCAATTTTCTAGAATAGCATCTCAGACGTGTAGCGGCGATTACTCTGTTTATGGCTATATGCTGCGTGGAAACATCTTCAAAACCCTACAGACGGCACTCCCGTTTGAGTGTTCCCAGGCTTGTGAGGGTGACGTCAGATGTCAAAGCTTTAATTACGTCATTTCAAAAAATACATGCGAGTTGAATGATCGTACGAAGAAAGCCAGACCTGCAGACTTTTTGCCGAGTTTTGAACGATACTATTATGAAAAATCAAAAAATAGAGGTAATTTCAAACACTTTAGTGTCACGCAAGAACCATATTGTTGACTCCTGTGAGGCGCGACTAATACAGGTTATAAGGTAAAACCTCCCTTTCATAATAAACAATTATCCCTCTCACGCTTGTTGGATATGAGATCATAGATAGCCAGCGACGCCGTTAGTGCCGTACAGTCTGTAATTATTTCATATCCAACAAGCGTGAGTGGAATAACTGTTTCATTAGCTAAACATCCCAAGTATAGATAAATCTTCCCAGATTTATTTTGTGAAAATGAACACAATGTCACAATGTACAAATTATGGTATAAAGGTTCATAACCCTTGATGGCTAAGTGAAAACGCATTTACCTCAATGATCCAGTTTTCAATAAAAAGTTATAACCTGAGTAAAAAGTAATAACCCAGGACAATAACACACCCTGACATAACCCTTGAACTTGATATGATGCTGATGTTTGTCCCCCATATTGAAAAAAAGAGCAATGGAGAGCGAAGGAATATCAGCTGACGACCATGGATATTCAATGATAAAATATTAAAATAACCATGAGTATCAAAAAGTGTGTTATCAGCTGAATAAATTCCTGCCTGACAGACCAATGAAAATTACTCCGGACAACTAAAAATACACGATGAAAATGTAGTCTACTTGCTCGTCTTACGATGCAAGTTCCCTTATGGAAAGTAAAGTTTAAAAACCATCTCTCTTGGATGAGCTCCACCACATACTATTTAGCAAAATTACCTCCTTTCATTTTATTTTATTTCATCATTTCTACACAGCTGCTCTTGGCTCTATTCCTGAACTTCCTGCTAAAAACTGTAGGGAAATCAAGTTGAGTGAAGGAGAGCAAACCGTTAGCGGCAAATACTGGTATTATAATCCCTGGACGGACACGGCAGCATTCGCCTACTGTGACATGAAAACGGAAGGTAACTTATAGTTTATATAAGCCTCTGATTTCAAATCTTTTTAAAACCTAGACTGGCTAAACTAAAGCTTAATTTATTCAAAGTCTCCTATCTACCACAACGAAATGAAAAACAATAATTTCAAAGAGGAAACTTTGTGGCCACCTGAACTTTTCGAGGGAAAAAGGAGAAATTTATTCATCTAGAACTACGAGAATTTTGTGTGACTAAATTTGTCAAATTTCAGATAGTCTAATACTTGAACAGGCAAACTTTAGAGACTTGATAAGACATAACATATTTTAACTGTTTTCTGTTGTTTTTGTTATTTGTTTTTAAGATATATCTCATGTAGCACTAAGACTTCGCCCCCGGTGAAAACCGAGAGCATGGACTCGTCTGTGAATGCATTGAGTATGCGTGCATTTGAAAAAAGGGATAGAATTAGTGAATGGCGGGGTTTCCGCTTTCTACTGTAACATGACGTCACACTTCTCCATCCTTTTCGTACATTCGGTTTTACCTCGGCTATAAAATAAAAGCAACTAAGCGGGGAAAGATACCAATTCAAATACCTTTTAAATTAGCAATACTTACTGAGGAATACGGCCCGCGTCCTTGAATGATCATAGCGCAAATACTAACTGAGGTATCTGTACTGAGTATTATTGACATAACATGACTGGTACGTGCTTCGTCCAATACCATGGGATATGTATCTTAATTAATGTATCTTAATGGACATTTGACGGTAACGGGACGTTACACTTTTTCCCTTTGATATCTTTGGTTTATCTCGGCTATACAATTAAGAGCAACTAAGAGCGATACGATATACGGGTACAACATGGTTGAAGAACAGGTACAAAAACAATACCTATTTTAATTATTTTCCGCGTTTTTAAAAAAAATTCACCTCTTTCTAGATGTTGATGAGTGTGAATACGACTTGTACTATTGTGAGGCCAATAGCTACTGCAGCAATACAGTGGGTTCATATATTTGCACAAGTGACCGTAAGTATTGCCTAGAACAGCAGTGAATTCAAGTGAACATGAACCATCGATTTCCCAATTGCTCTGGTACAAAATGATATATTAAGCAGCAACACAAAGACATGAACCCTCGATCTTCTTACCTTTTTTGTTAAAGCTTTCGTTCAATTTCTCACTTAGCCTTCCGCAAATTAGTTAAATCTCGTCTGATAGGTCAAATGAGAAAGATAGCAGCAAAGTTATTCATAGATTAGGGGAATGACCAACGAGATGCTTGGAGGGGTTTGAAGTTAATGTGTTCGTACAGAATGTTCGATATTTCATATTCGTCCCACTTAAGATCAAAATACGTCTATGGGGGCCGGTTATTTAAAAAAAGTCGTTGTTCAACAGAACCACATCCTAATCAATCCTAAACTTCGCTGAACCTTTTAACGTTTATACTTGGGAACAGCGTTGAAAGGGCCGAGAGCTAAGAGTGGAAGGACATTCATTTAATAGAATCAACCCTCTTATAGGGAAAGCCTTACGCCCACTGATTGCATAAAACCGTGGTTTGGGTTAGATCTCGTGTAAACGACCGGCCTTATAAGTCTTGGCTACTCAAATATGTACAGCTTAATTTAATTTCTAGGCGTTAAAAGATGCGGGAAAGGACTTTTGTCCACCCCCTATAACTACATTGCAGGGAGGATAATTTCTATTTAGATTTAGTGCCGTCAGATTATAACGTGGTTTTTTACCAACAGGTGGCCTCGCATCATCGAGCATTCTGAACAACTCACCAAAACACTACATTGGCACTCTTTCGTCTTACCTAGACTCAGTCCTGACTAACCTTTCCTCGAGTAGATTCGTTAGATGTTATCACGCCAAGACAGATGGCTGGGATTCAACAACATTTCATTCGAAATGTGATGGAAAGGGACCCACTGTTTCCATTATTCAAGTCGGTAACTACACATTTGGTGGATATACCGACGTGTCCTGGCAAAGTATGAATTTTTAGTCAGTTGTTAACTATTCACCAAATAGGAGGTGGCTAGATGAACAAAGTTCTCTATTTGGTGCGGAAATATGCACGGATATTTGACCGCCGACATTATCTGTTCTAAGATGCTCACATTTTCCTTAAAGCGAAACTCGAGAAAGCTGTTAGGTGGGGGGGGGGGGGGGGGGGAAGGGGGGTTAGAGTCTCCCGTTTCCCGTAACATGTTCTCGCCTCCCCTACTTTTGAGCTCCTTTGCCTCACGACTCCCACCCTTCATTGTGTTACTCCCGTCTTCAGGTGAATGAAGAGGATCAGAAACCCGGGTTAACTTTCAAACTGTACCAAAACTTAACATTCGTGTTCATTTTCTGAATAGATATGAGATGGCATGACACATGTGTCAAGTGCCATGCTATCTCATGACCTCTGACGTAATCGAATTGAAGGGATTTCCAAATTCACCAGAAGTAATGCTGTTTTTCCAACCCGAGTCTTGCTCCCAAAATTTCCTTTTAAGCATTGGTGGATGTTAAATGGGAATTTTAAAACTTTGCTAGATAAGTGTTTTTAACTGAATGATGCCCAGTAATAAACAAAAAACTATTGCCTTCTTTATTTCTGCTCTCGCCTCCCACCCTCATATAGATCCCCCGCTTCCCGCCCCTTGTTCTCCTGCTTCCCGTCCTCTCCCACCCCTTGTTCTCCTGGGTTCCCGCCTCCCTGTCCCTCTCCACTGTGAAAAAAAAACAGATAGTGTCCATGGACAGATATCCGTGCATATTTTCGCGCCAAACAGACGCTATTGTTTTTATTATCCTTCAAGTACTTTACAACACGCGTAAAAAAAAATGTTTACGAACGGCTTACTGTTTGCTGCCAATAACGAAATAGGTGTTGTGAGAGGTATGTAGTTTTCCTCCGTTTATAGCGCTAATGGGACGGCGGGCATAGTAGTGTCGAATATTGATGGAATCAGAAATTTTTTTTTTGTGAAAAGCGTACTCATTCAATCAGCTTAAATCCTTTTAAATAGCTGAAAATGGCGGATGGCACGGGATGGAGTCCGAAAACAAAAGGCCAAGACGAGGCCTGACAAGGAAAAAAAGAGTTTAGCAAATTCTAAATTTAAAGCATTCGGCAGCTTTGGTGGAATCTAAAGTAATTGTCTCTCTGTTACAAAATCATATGGCGAAGAGATTTCCAAAATGCGATTGAAGCAACTACAAGAACTAGGATTAAAAATATTTAAATGCCTAAAGCACTCTTTAATGGGCCGCTGTAAACAGAGGAAAATTATGCACAGCTTAAAGTAAAAGAGTTGTACAACAAACAATCTTTGAAAAATTAATCTCGAGACCATTACGAAAAAAACGACGGGAAGAAAGCCGGTCCATTTCAAGATAAAAACAAACTAAGTTGTTAGTTATCTACTGTTCAGTAAAATGCAATGACCGAGGTTAACGCCCCTGGCAAAGACCAAGGGGGTTGGGGAGGAGGACTATCGTTCTATGAGTAAACTGCAAAGACCCTCAGGAGACACTGTCTACCATCTTACATCACTAAGCTTTCCTCTAAAACATTTCTCTGGCTGCAGGTTCTTGTGGGTACACATCAGCTGCCAAAGCCTTCATTTTCTCTCTTTACAACGCGCATGGTTATAAACCTGTTAAACTAGCTCAGTACCAGTATCAAGGGTATGCAATCTACCGATGCAGTAGCTATGGACCAACGTTTGGGGGTTATCAAGGGCGACATGACATCCAGCTACGAAATAACGCTGGAAACATTCAAAATTCCTTCACCACATGCGGGTCTACTTACGCCGTCCCTACTGGTTACACTGCGTTCGCCAAGTGCGTATTCTTTTCAGGGAGTGAACTATTTACCCCTACTGATCTGGAGGTATTCTACGAGATAACATCTTAGTTGCAAGATTATTAAGAGGATATGATTAGGAAAAAGGGTAAAGAAGGAGTATTGATAAAAACTCTGTAAATAGCCTTCATAAAACTCAATATAATTGGAGCTATTATAACAACGATTCTCGGTCTGAGCTTTGGAGACCTGTTTCGCCACTATTCTTTGGGTATATTAACGAGAGATATAACTTAAGCCAAGCCAAAAAGGCGGAGCTCGCGATGTAGTAACTCACATGTCTTATCAATGAAATTACTGAGCCCCAACGGAATGTTAGAATTAGGGACGCGCTCTTGCTGTAGCAGCTAGATACAAATTGATTCATCCCAGCATTTTTATATCAATGTAAACCTTCAATTATTTAACTAATTCTTGTATGCGCTTTTGGCAAATTTAAACAATGATGCTAAAATGATTTGGAATGTACCTTTATTCTTGTTTAATATGTATTGACTACATGATACCTATTTAGTTTTAAATTTGAGTCACGAATATTCGTATTTTCTATCATCCGCCTCACGATTATCTGGACTATTTAACCCAGTCTCAACGAGTCCGGATAACTGAGGTTCAACTGTAGCACCAAATTTTCACTTTGTTTGGATAGTGTTGGTGCATCAAGCATATTAAAGAATCATACGTCGACGTTACGTATTTATCCTTTTATAGTTTTCTTAAACTAGTTTTCAAAACAAGGAATAATCTAAGTACTTAAAAAACAAGACTTACTCCTCATATAAACACCCAAGCCTCGCTCATGAACCAGAGAAAATGAAACAAATGTATTGCATAGCTCCTGGAAACGGTAATTTTTTTTCCAGAAAAAAAAATCACTTTAGATGATTCTGTATTCACCGCGCAAACACCTCAACCCTCATACAAGGGAAATTATCAAAGGTGACGGGATGAAAGCGAACCTTGCGTGGACTGGGTTATTCAGTGTGTGCTGTACCACGGTGTTCAAGTCTGAATTCGCTTGGAAAATCTGCAAGCACAAAATTAAATTCAGACATCACATGTCACGCGTGATGGCCTACACAAAAATTTGGCAGATTTGTTTTATCATACTAATTAAACATCATTTTTCATCTTAAAGGAAGTCAGTCATACATCAGCCAGGATCACCCTCCCCTCCCCCTCTACAGGAACTCTCTTAATTTACACCTCATGAAACCACGGACGTTGAGAGCAGATTCCTTTCGGAGGCAGTCAGTGACGATTTCATCGATATAACTTCTCGTTGAGTTGCCGAGTAATATTTCCAATGTTAGATATCTGAAAAAATGGCTTCTCGTTGGTGGAAAGGAAGCACGGCTCTAGATCACTTTTCCCGTTTTTTTTTTTTAATTTTTTTTTAGATTGTTTGTCATAGAAATTATAGAATAAATATCCCTCATCATATCAGTCAGTTAGTGCTTGTGGTATGATTGGTCAAAATAGCGCGCCGAATTGCACTAAATTTCCCACTAAATTCTAAACTTTGTTAGAATTGATATCTCCCAACCTCCATTTGAACCCAGAAATGTAAAAAAAATCTTAGTTACTTCCTTTTATTGGTATGTATTGTGACTACTGGAACCTCGTTTTTTCGCACGATCTTATGGCCCAAGCGCGAAGCAAGGATGAATTATATCTCAGGTTCAAATAGAGGGGAAAGATTTTAATCTAAACAATTTTTAAATTTAGAGGGTTGTACTATTGAATACGGCCCACTTAATTGACTGATCATAGCGCACACACTAACTGAGATATAAAACACTGAGTATTATTACCATGATATGACTGATACGTGTTTCGTCCAGTACTGTAGGATTGTAAGTATTTTATAATCATCTTCAATAACATTAACGAGCTTTTTTTCGCGCAATTTATAAACCTAAAACTGACATGTGACTGTCATAAATTCATCTTATAAGGATGATTTGCACACCAAAAAAATAAATTAAACGGGCCAGAGAAGATTAAAGTAGAATTATTTCAAACCTTGTCAATGTTTTGTTCCTGATATACACTCCAGCTGCTTTCGTCATAAGAGAAAGAAAGCTTGTAGCTTTTGACGAATGATCCATTTTTCTTCCCTTGCGTTGCGATTACGCAGACAGTGTGAAGTGCTCCCGTATTAACTTGTATGTAATCGTCGGTGATTGCAGTAGTTTTCTGACACCAACCTTTTACTCCATTAAGCCGTCCCATGTGCGGATAATAACTTAGATAATAAGAACTTGCGGTAATTTGGGCTTCAGGTATCTTGTGGATCTTCTGCTCCTAAGAGGGCAAAAACTGTTGAGAGATACAAAAAAATACGAGGTTTTGACGCATCAAATCTCAGATGGAAACGTAACTGAAGTCTATTAATCTTGCCTATAAGAGCTCACGACTTTCTCTCCCATTAGTCATAACGAATGAATTTATCCTGACGATATCAGTACAACTTCAAGACACGGCGACGAGAAGAAAGAAAATGATATCAATTTACGGAATATCATCTCAAAGTTTTGACGATATATGTTAACTGTGTAAAAATCGCCAACAACATATTTAAAAGAAGAAATTGATAGCTTTTTGGTGAAAAATCCCTTTTAGCTGTACAGACTTACAGCTTTTTTGTGATGCATCTCTTTCAGCAATTAAGATATACCTCAAGATATTTAGGACCTATCGTTATTTTATCACCCTCACCTTTTAGGGACCTAGAGCTGTTCCGTGGCGTATTGCCTCAAATATACAGTATAACACACTCATAGCCATTTGCATGGCCCTTTGCGTGACGCTACAATACCTTTTTAATTGTGTGAAGTGAACTAGTTCAAGTACTGATAAGTGCCTACCTCTGATTTTCCACTAGTTTCATCTTGGACAAAATCGTCAGGTTTCTCTTGCCTAGTTCTGTCATTCAGCTCACATATTTTACCAGTTATGACGTAAATGTAGCTCTGGCATGCGACTTCGTTGTTGCAAAACACCAGACATTCGTACAGGTCTTGCACCCTTTTTGTTTTATAGGTGTGACCCTTAAGAGCCTTTCCACTCACAGATTGCTCAGCTGAGTTTACATCACTAAGGGATCAGTGATGAGAAAGTAAAAGAAATACAGTGCTGGAAAAACATCTGCCTTTAATTGAGTAATACTGCAACGGTTAAGAAAATCAGTTTCAGGAATTGAGAAGGACTATAGACAATTCTTTGAGAGGAATGATTTTGTTTCACGGAACTGGAGAAAGTGATCCATTGCTACGCTGCAGTTATATACTGCATAGCTAAGAAAAAAATATCCCTGAACTGCTGTGGAATTTTTCCCAATTGAGATAACGAGAAAATATCGCTGAAAGCTTGCAGTCTTTGCAATAATCGTCAATTATCTCAGTTACCTTGCACAATACCGCACTACGGACGATTTGATGACTCAGTGATTTTTGATTGGAAGATCTGTAAAATAATGAAACATAATCCCTTCATACCATATATCAGCTAACTAGTCAAGTCGCCCGAAAGTCATCTCGCCTGAAATATTTAGTCATGTCGCCCAAAGTCCTTTGTCATGTCAGCCTTAGAACTATTTTGGTGTAATAAAAAAAATCGGGCGACATGACTCTGGTTTCGGGCAACTTGACCGTTTGGCCTTAATTCAAACTGTAATGACTTAGAAAAAGTATTCAAATTGTCTTTTTCCTGTAATTTTTGGGCCTAACAGATTGGTTTTATCATCAGTTCGAGAGGGGAGGCACAAACAACCCGAAATTACTCTACCCTCCCTCTTTACCAACTCCCTTAAATTTCTCCTCATTGAGCTCCAACAGAGAAACTTTCATCTATAGTCCGATTTTCATTGTTGCGAAGATGATGATTTTCATTGCTAGGAAGTTATTAGAAATTGTTTCCTCTCATAGACATCTCAAAATTTTCCAAAATAAAACGCATTGAGGGCGTAAAACCGAAGGGCACAAAATATTCCAAGGCTATCTCAGTATTATCAATGAAACTTTGTTCGTTCAATCAGGTAGCAGGTTGTCGAGTCGACAATTGTCCGAAAATATTAAAATAGTTTATAATGATTTTTGGAAGGGCTTAGACTGGCAATAAAAGCTACATGCAAGTACACGATAATTTGGTTTTATTAACTGAGTTTACAGTGTAAATTGGTCACCGTACGGTTAGCCCTTCTTCGTCTTACGCTCTCACGAAGACCTAACGCTTGAAACATCAGCTTAAAAAACTCTCGCGTCAAAGGATTTTGGTTGTGTCACGATACAATTTACCGAATAGTTCCCCCCTTTATACTCTGTTGGCCACAACTGCTCTCCCCCGGTTGTTCCGCTTGAAAACCCTGTGATACCTTCCCAAAACTTTTCACCCCTTTCTTCTAGGAAGGGGGGGAGGGGGTTAATGGGTGGAGAATGGTCCTTAAGAAGGAGAGGGGGAGGAGACTGGTCCCTAAAAAGGAGAGGGAGTGGATAATGGTCTCTAAAGAGGAAAATGGGCGAGGAATGGTTTCCTAAAGGGGAGAATGGGTAGAGGCTGGTCCCTAAAGAGACGAAAATTTCCTTGAACTCGAAATTTACTTCTTTTGGTTATAATATCCTTGACTGAATCTTACTCTTTCTCGCGCTTCCTCCTTTGTTGTAGAAGAGTATTTCATATCTAGTTGTATCACGTAATCGACGTTTAGCTGCGCTATTAGCACAGACTGTTAGAAATGCGTCGGCAAAAAAATTTCATATGCGTTTATGATGAGCCACGACCGCTATACCAAGTGCGTGCCAATTGTGTAAGTTGTTTCTATACTTTCAGTCAAACCAAAACTATCCTCATCTAGCACTAATACATTGATGAAAAATTGCAACGTAGCTAGAGATGCACTCGGTGACTCAACACGCAACCGGAGAATACTGCCTGCTCTCGGAACCAATAATATCGCAGGATACAAAGAACACCGCCCGCTCACGCACTGAGAAGAAAATATGACCAAAGTAGCGTGCTTTAACTTTAGTTGAGATCACAACATGTATTCACGTCATTTCAACGCACTCAGAAAGAAAGGACAGATTTCCTGAAAATTACTTTAAAAATAGTCGCAAGCTTTCCTGAAAACGTGGTGACGAGATATCTCATTGGAATTGTGTTCACCCAACCGAAAATATCTTCCATAATTGAGATGGTTTAAACATTTGTAAACCGGTCGGTAAACGGTCGATTGAGTTAAAAAATTGTAGCTTGCGGTCAACAACCTCATCAGTGCTAAGAACGATCAGTGATACTGATACAGTAAAGGATTTACTGACCAGCAATCTAGCGTTCAGCTTTAGTTAAACTTCAAAATTGTCTCTGGCTGGACAGAATTTAGGGATAGTAATCAAGTTTCATTCTTCAAACTTTGTGGTGTTTTCACCAGCTAGCCTATCCATAACATGACTTTTAACTGACTAATCTGTCCTTTGATACTGTTTTTAACCATGAAAATTTTTCAATTTATCGTCGATTTATCTCGGTATTATGATACTTTACATAGTGAGGTTAATGAAGAGCATCTATTTATTGAAAGATTATTTGGTTTTCTCAATTGAGTTAATAAAACATAATTATCCTTCATCAGCGCGAAAGGCCAATCTCAGTTGATAAAATCAAATTATCGCATGATACCTTCCTCCGGCTCAGCTCCCCAGTTTCTTTCGAAACCTACACCTTTTGTTCATTTATTCATTGCTTTTGGCACAAACAGTTGGCATTTATTTTTTCATGTTCTTCCAATGACGTGACAGAAATCAATATTATTTTTTTACATCGTTTCAAGAAAAATTAGTTCTTGCTGCTCCCTCTTTTGAAAAAATTTCTTCATGACTCTTTGAAACACCTGTTATTATAAAGTTCGTCGCACCACCGCATTAACATTAAAAAAAAAGCTCTTTAAACATTACACTTTAATTAGAAAACATTATAGGGTCAAATATATCTCGAGATTGCTTATATCGCGGACTTGGGTATATTTCGACGGTTTGTCATTTAAAAGGCAATTATAGAAAAAATTTGAAGCAAATCAAGGTATGTTCTTTTATCATTACGACTTGAGTTTGCGCGAAATTTGATTTATTGAGGGCAATGTTCTTTGTCATATACATTCATCCTCAACCATAACCTCCGAAAGCAAAGACAAAAAAATGACTAATGACATTTTTCATCCCAAAAGAACCGTAAAAAATTATTTCATACTCTTTGGAGGTGAGAAGATCAGTCTTCCTTAAACTTTGAATTCCACACGGTCTTAATTTTATTTTCAAATACCGAGGTGGTTGTGAGGTACGTTAATCTGTGTATCCTGGGATTTCGTCTTGCGAATCGTTTCATGGAAACTGCAAGAGGACGTATATTTTTATCTAAAAACGCCAGCTTCTTCACATTTTAAATCTTTCCAAAAGAAACTTGCTGATACTTTCATTCTCTTCGAAAGAATTTCCTGAAACATTGACATTTGGCACAACAAGGAAGACAAATATTATCCACTTGTCATGACTGAGTGAATGCATAATTTCATACAGTTAAAAATTACCTAAAAGTGTTTACCTTTAGTGTTTTTCTTTTTGTCTTTTATCTTTTATTAAAGAGAAAACAAATGAAAATATTACAGCTTGGAGGAAAGCTGTTAGTTTTGTGTGAAGTATCATGTTGGTTAACGCCGTAACTAAATTTCATTATGTAAATGGGAAAAAAAAGCCAATAGATGCATTTATGCTAGAGACGTTAAAGTTGTCTAAGACGTTAAAGTCGTCTCGAGACGACTTTAACGTCTTAGCCAACTTTAACGTCTCCAGCATAAAAACGGTCAATGTTATCATTCTAATTCAATTGAGCTCTTGATAAAAACAATCTAAAACTTGTTTTAGATTGTTTTTTGAGTTTTTTGATTCAGAATTTTTTTAGTTGTATTTGAAATTGATAGTATATATTTTTGTATAATTTCTTTAAAAATGCTTCGAAATAAGACAGAATTGTCCGTTGTCGGGCGATCACAGCAAAGATATTTCCCCAGGCAGAGAGTTTCAAATACGGAAAAAAAACAAGCTCTCATTGTTGCATAGTATTCTAAGGGCCTATTTACACGGTACGACTTTGTCGCATGCGACAAGCTTACGACAGGCTTACGACACGAATTGTTTCGTGTAAATCAAACCTACAACTCGCTTACGACTCTTAAGTCATGTCGTAGGCCTGTCGTAAGCTTGTCGCATGCGACAAAGTCGTGCCGTGTAAATAGGCCTTAAGAGGGCAAAAGAGTAGAAGAATCTTGAAAAGTTTTTATAAATAAAAGAACAAGATTGTCGATGGAGTACAGACTTCACTGTCCGTTTACATACTCAAGTTTCCTCATAAACATTCATTCAACGTAACGTTCGATTCCTCATGGCGCTAGGTCGTGGCATCTTAGGCGTTTTCTCTAAAGCGATGTCAAAAACAGTTCTCACGTAAGTCTGATAGATCGTTCGTTTCCAGTACCGTTCGAGCAAGCCCTCATTCTTCGCCCTTGCGCACAAGTATGCGGTCTTTAGCAACGCGAGTCAGCGAAGGGTCAGGAACAGGTCTAGCGCGCTGACCTCCAGCAAACCTCTCCCCGATTGGTTTCAAATCTCACGGGGAAGGAGAAAACGCGGCTGTTGCAGCGCTAATAATAAGATCCGCCTCTTACGCTATTCGCAAGCACTTTAACTGATTTATTTATCTTTGCAGCACAACTCGATCCAGGCCAGATGTTTCCTGCACTGCATATTTTCTTCTTTCTATCTTTAATTCCTCTGCGCATGGCCATTGATCCGCAGTGTGAACCCGCTGAGCAGTCAGAGAGTGGAAAAGCTCTCACAGGTCACATCTTGAAAACAAAAAGGGTACAAGATCCGCACGAATGTCTGATACTCTGCTACAACGAACTCACATGTCAGAACAGAGGTACGGGAGCAAAAAAGCAACACAGTCTTTAGAATTATAATTACATAAAAGATTAGTACTGAATGAATACTTGTCACAGCTGTAATCATCAAGTTCCTCTCAGTTTTTGGACAATCACAACTAGTTGGTATCGTTAAGTAAAAAAATTTTCAGAAATCTAATCAATGTTTAAATTTTCCATATGACGGTTACACATATTCAGTTACTTTTAGGGAAGAGAGGTTGTGTTGGAGAGGTGTGAGATAAAGAGACAGACAGACAGAGAGAAAAAAGGGCTTGTTTATAGCTTATTCAAAGATGGCAAGGGTTTATTGAAATTTTTACTGTATTCAAATCTGACTGATTCCGTCAGCGTTGTCTTGGGACCGGGTTGCTTCCCGGATATATTCTCTATACAATCCAAAGCCTCGCAATAATTGAAGTGGAGAGGGGGTAGGGTGGGGGAGTGAGTCTCCTCTATTCAACCGGGAAGTTTAAGCCTAATAGGGATTAGAACTTAATGCGATTGGCTCACGGCATTTTCCAAGATGTAATCTCCAGAGCATGCATGTTTAAACATTCGAAAAAACTTATCAGACATAACCTTATGGTGTTCAAGGAATTGTTTGATTCCTAATTGTATTTTGCGATTCAATATGGCCACATTGGAGTATTTCTTGTTGAAATGATGCTCGGTTGGTTAATTGAACGATAAAATACGATACAATAAAGAAAGTAATTGTTTTTTCCAAAGTTTCTTTAGGCTCCTTCCCGAGATGCCTGCCGAGTCTTGTGGAGAGATCAAAGCCAGCGATCAAGGGATGGCGGTCAGCGGTAGATATTGATATAATTAAATCCAAGAGCTTTCTAGTAACTAAATTATTGTTATTATTAAAATTGGATGGGCAAGTCAGATATGTCTGTGATGACAGCTTATCAAATGATCACAGTGTAATAAAGGTGTGAAAGTGTCACCAGAGATCAGCTGCATATCAGCTGTTAAAGCATAATGACAGTGTGATCTGCTGTAATATTTGTGTTAGACCCAAGGAGCTCTATTCAAAGGGATGCTCAGAATGTAGCCTAAGAAGAGATGTTTAGAACTCAGCAAACATAGATTTTGTTCTTTTGCCAGCCCTTTAAGAATTAGAGGTGAAATATCTATAGCAGTAATTGTGTTTGCTACAGCACTATGCTGCAGAAAGTAACCTAATCTGTTCAAGAATTGCCTTCTGCTGAGTCGAAATTTTGGCATTGGGCAGTCTCTGTTGCCCTTCGTGTGATTACTCAAAACAAAAGTAAATAAAAAATTCAAAGCAATAAATTAAAACTACTATTGGGACTGTGATGTTCTCTAACCTCATAATTGTTTCTATTTTTCATTTGTCATTTTTAAAGCAAAACCAAGACCAAGGTCTAGCTGTTAAACCTTAGTGATATTAGATTAATTAAGGCTCAATCAAAATTATAAATAGTGCTGTCCATGACAAGAAAAAGATTACCACGTTCAAATTTGTCCCAACTGGTCTCCTTTAACAGATACCTACATTAAATCATGATGCAGTCTTTTCACTCCCAGGATCAGAGAGCTAACTGATCACTCAACTGACAACCCTACAGTTTGTTCTTTTGATATGCTTGAGATTGTTTTAATGCTCAACCAAAAATCATTGTCAAGTTGTCTTTTTAAAGCCATGTTTAACTATTGCCAATATCAAGAAGCTCAAACAGAGCAAGCATTGTTTGTTTCTTTGGACTGGAACAACCCTCAAGACTTTGGAGAATCAGAACTTCTAGTGTACAAAACTTTGGAGCCTGACAGAGCCTGAGTACCACCTGATTACTGTTCTTAGAGCCAGAGACTTTCTGACAGCAGATGAAAGATAACATATAAATGTTAACTTTTTTCAGTTCTTTCAATAAAGTAAAACAAGTGCTGTAGGAGGTAAAGCCTTAATTTTAAGGAGAGTTACTTCCAAGATTATTTCATTTAATTTACGTCGATTGTCATATTTCCAACAATCTGGCGATGAAAAGACTACCTTACACCTTATGAGATAGTTGGCATAAAAGTGTGATGAATTGTTCATGATAAGGATCGATTTATTTTCTTTAATTTATGAGTAAGACATAGCAGGATAAAACAATAGAGCAGTGTACCTTAGTGCAGGAAGCCTCCCCTCATTAATCCTTTGGCCCCTAAGAGTGATTAGCATCTAACTTCTCCTTACTATAATGATCACTCCTGAGTCAAACATGAAAGTTACGAGAATAGAACAGATGATCACCAACTAGAGCAGGTCTTGACTGTTAAACAAATTCTCCTTGTCAGCCTCTTTAGAAATGTATGGAGAACAGTATGGAGAATATGCATACTGATATTAAGGTGTAAAGACTTACATGTAACTAGCACTTACTAATCCTTGCCAAATAAAACAAAGTTAAGTAAGTCACCTTTGTGAATAACGTTAAATTATGAAACAACTTTGATATCTTTGCTTCCCCAGCTTGGAAGAAAACAGACAAATTTCAATTTTTTACACTAAATTACTGTTAATGTCAGACTAAAAGTTATGGACATCAGAAAAGGTCAAGGAATGTTATGTTACACTTTCTAAAAAGAAAGCATATTGATACAAGACATAATAATAGCAAGGGGATCAATTTGTGTTGTTATTTGGCCTCCATTGTTAGATAGTTATGTAATAAAATTGAAATAAACAATTGTGAAAATTATGGCATTTGTTCTTTTGGAGGTCAAGAGAAAAAGAAACACCCAGTGAGGATATTTTTTTAACATTTATCAATTCACTTTGCAACAAATAATTCTTGAAAGATTAATT
The DNA here is from genome assembly GCA_964027065.1 of Pocillopora grandis. NCBI lineage: Eukaryota > Metazoa > Cnidaria > Anthozoa > Scleractinia > Pocilloporidae > Pocillopora > Pocillopora grandis. Next base: position 19,317,109 of record OZ034731.1, read on the forward strand.
CAAGTCTTAAAACTTCCATTTCAAATGAATACTCACACATACTCTTGAATAATCTTTGACAAGGCACTTAACCAGTTACTTAGAATTACTTTATTAAGATTTTTGTATCCACAGGTTACTAAAAAACTTGTTTACACAATAATAGTGGGAACATTTCAATTTATTCTCAAATATGGTCTACATTTAAACCAAGGTGAGTGCTAGTTTTACAACAGAATGTTAACTTACTTAAACCAGAACTGTAAAACTTGATTAAGATTTAAACGTTTGTAAAATTACATATGCATAATAAAAAATATACTATTCAATAAATAATTACTCTGCAACTACAAGACAAAAATATAATTTACATGATCAGTTTAGAAAAAACGTTTTTCACAACACATCTGTTCCTTGATCTTTCAATAAAATACCTTTTTTTAAACACTGACAACTACACGAGTTTCCTGTTGATATTGCAGATGGCGAAGATTTGCATGTACCCTAAAGACCACCTCCTTCAACTAGAGATTTGGTTAAGTGCCAACTGGAAAATTATATATTCTTTTCTTCCATAATGCTATGATTCCACAAAATGTCATGCATCTGTAAATAATTACCAGTAAGTCTATCCTCTCCTTAAGACATTGGAAAAGTGACACCACAGCCTCCTTTAAACACAATTTCACTGTTAAGCTCTGTGCAGTGAAGTTGTGTTAGGTTGGCTCACTGTTTTCCTTTACCACTTATTTAAACAGAATACCTTTTTTTCAAATTGACAATTATTAAATAATGTTTACTGTTTATACAAAACATGAAGAAGATCTACCTGAAGGACCACCCCACGCAGGCAGTGATTTGGGTAAATGTCAACTGTAAAGTAATATTTTCTTTTCTTCTATAATGCTATGATTCCACAAAATGTTGCACCTGTAAACAGTGAACAGTCTCTCCCCTCTGTACCAAGTTGCGAAAGTGACACCATACCTTCCTGAAGTACAATTTTCCTGTTAAATTCTTAGCAATACAAAATGATATTTTCCTTTGGCCATTTCCAATAAAGCAGATGTTCATAATTTTGCAATGTTACCATCACTTGGTTCAGTGTTGTCACTTCAACAAAATGTTTTCTTACTAATTCAATAAGAGAATTTGTGCAGTATTTTTTATAAACTTGTTCAAACTAAGGATTCTTTTCTCATAAAATAGATGTGGACAAGAAAAATAATAAAAAAAGAAGGGGTGGAAGAAATGAAATAGTAAAGTAAAGTAAGTTGTAACCTAACAACAGCTGACATTACAATAAACTTGGCTAACATTTGCTTTAAATGTCATTTTTCACAATATTAAGAAAATCTTAAATTTGTCATGCTCATGCAAACTAAATGACATTTTAGAAACAATATGGGGCCCAAGAAATCTTTTTCAATTTGTAACAAATAGACATTATAACAAAGAAAGTGTGCACAAATTCCTTCTATTGCATCAAAATTTAAATAAATAAATGGGAGAGCACAGTAAGCTTATGAGTTTTTTAATCAAAGCAAAAAGTGGATGAAAATTGTTCAAGCACTTTCCATGGTATGATGTTTTCATTAAAGACATACTAAGTGTGTTTCTTACTGTCCAACAGAAATTGGTTAGTTAACGACTGTGAAATTACATTGGTTGTTTAATTAGAGCCACAAATGACAGCATAGTGGCAGTGGCCAGGGCAGTGAACATGGTGGCCATGCCCACTACATCACCATAACTTTGAACTAAAAATATGAAAATGAAATCAACTGTCTCTCACTCATTTTATAAAATTAATGTCATTGTAACAGATGAATTCAGCTATAACTGCAAATAATAACTTCTTATAAAGCCTGAGGGCCATACAAGAGAACATTTTATTGAGGTCCTTACAAAAATAACTGATGGCCAATATTCCTCAGTAGAACTTGAGCAAGCAAAGTTAGCAAGTGATTCATTATATTGCACTTGGACTGAACTTTTTAATTCTAAGTTTGATACCTTTCAAAACAAAAATACATGGGTTATGATCGTTTCAGTGGAAACGGTCTGCATGGAAAATTACTGAACAAGTAAGAACCAAATCAGCGCTGGTGTTTACCTCAAGACTTCCTTGCCATAATAGTAATGCGAATTAAAGTTAATCTTCCAAACTGTGGTGGACATTCCACCACATAGGCTGATTTATGCATCGGTGCCACTGACTTGTAGGGTAGCGTTTGTATTACATTGTACTGCCCCACAGCACCCCTCAAGCCAGCTATCTCAGTTTCCACAATAACTTTGTTCCTTATTGAATTGTTGGAAGCCCTACAGCGAAAACATGGAACGTTTACTAAAAGACAGTTCCAAGAATTGACATACAAATTAGTGTCAAAGGAAAATCATTTAAATAATAATTTTGCCATCGTCGTTAACAGTCTTTATCAATAAGCGTCAGTAACAATAAAAAAAAATAATAAATCAAAAAAAAAAAAAAAAAAAAGGCGAGAAAGGCTGACCAAAGCAACGACAGGGATAATTTTCATACAACTCCTCGCTGACCAAGCTGCGAACTTCTTTGTACTTACCTGTACTGAATGAGTTAAGGTCGGTCGTAAAGACTTGCAAGAAAAACTTCACCCTACGAAAGGCTAGCTCAAGATCTCCAATGCAAAATAGAACTTTCACGGCTACCGGTGGAAGAGGTACACAACGTTTACGTTTCACATGGGAAAAATTGAAGTGAAGAATTCGTTAATCACGAACTTAGAGCTTTACGATCGCTAGGGCATTCTGGGAAAGCTACACGTAAGCTCTGATTGGAGCAATAAAGAGGTGTGACGGAGGTGTGTCCATAACCATGGTTACGAAGTTGAACTTTCCAATATGGCAGAATACTGCAGGAGGGAAAATAGTTACTCGTGTATTTGCTTCGCCTGCAACTGATGGATAAACATGTAATGCGGATACATTGCAACAGCATCACATGGATAAACAGCTCTATCTCTGAAACGAAATTTATTGGCACCACAACGGTATGTTAATAAAATATTCACAATTCTTTACCAAGTATTAAGCCAGCTAAACCAGGTTGCAAAATTTGAGACCTACTTCTCTTCCAAGTTTCTCAAAGCAAAGGAATATTGACATGTGTTGTTTTAGGAAATATTGAAGTCACCCCATGACAGTCAAGCTGTGAATGGTGTATACATTTATCCTAATACACAGAGCAAGAATGAAATCCAAGGGCAAGGAGTTAATTGAGATTATCCATATATGCGACGAATTTTATAGTTGCAGTCAATATCAATATCTGCTGGAACAACACAATTCAAACTTTATTGAGGCTAAAATAGAAAAAAAACTTTATTTTATTATATTGATCAAAAGTTACACAGTTTATAGGTCATGAATGAGAGTTAACAAAATAAGTACATTGGTTCTAAAACCCTTCATAGATAGTGATAGCCTAAAACTTACTGAAATACAATGCGGTCGCTGGCGCATTTGTAATCAGAATACACTGTAATAAAATTATGTAAAATGTAATTAAGAGATTGCTAATGCAGGACTTGCTTTATGAAATGCCTGATACCAAAACCCAAAAAACACCCTGGGATAAAAATTGGGAACGTATTACCCAACCAAATGCAGCAGCACAAACTCCGGGGGTCAGAGGAGTAAATTACAGAGTAAAATTGTGATCAGTACATTTTCAAAGATTTAGTATTGAGCTAAATACAGTACAACCATTGATCCTTGCAAAAAAACCTTTACAACTACCGCACAATAATAACTGCTCCAATACATATATGTTATCGCTAACTGTAACCAGTAAATCTAAACAGACTTTGCAAAGACATATTTTGCTAACTTCCATTTTAACAATGTTGTTGTCTCGAAGTAACACTGATAAGATCTCAAGTATTTCAAACCACTCGATAATTTAATAACATTTATATCTGATATATTGGTTTAATAATGCGTGAGTAACAGATAATGATATTATCATTTTTTAATGGGAGGGAGGGAGGGGGGGGGGCAACCATAGGAAAGCTTGAAAGTATCTATGGATTGTTTTTATTGCAGTAATCTCATGCATTAAATTATTATTAAAGCTGACTTTCTGTGCTCATATAAAGTGACAGATGATGGAAAACTAAATGGAATCAATGTTGTTAAATTGGAGAAATTTACAAAGTTTCAGTGCAAAATACAGATTTCATTACAATCCATTGTTACATGAAACTACTTCAAACATTATGTAAGATGAAAGTGGTGAGTTGTTAATGTCAGCCAAACTTTTGAAACATAATTTTCCCTTCAAACAGGTATCACTAGGATTTGGAAATATAAAATGATTGTAGGCATGCCCACATTTGTTCATAAAAATTACCCTTTACAAAAACATTTACTACTACACTAAAACAATCACAATTAATAGAGTGTCTTAAAATTTTTTCTTAACATACTAGTTAATGTTATTGTAGGATCATCATTTGACACTGATCCATTACCTAAAGGAGGAATTTGGATTCAGCAAGATAAGCAAATGGAATAATTATTTAGGAAAGAACAATGCAGCACTAAAATTAAGTCTTTGAGGAATTGTTATGAGACTGTAAAAATGTATTAAACTTAACAATCTCATAATTTTTTCTTACTTTTTTCATCACTCAAATACATTTTCATGCATACATTGAATGTTTTTGGACACTGCACCACTACTTCCACTACCAGTGTATGTCATACTAATAATACATAATCATCTGATATCTTGGTTTTTTTTTCTTTCAAGTAGACATTTAACACTTAATGCAGATAGTAGTTTGAGTATACCATGGATATATCAAATCCTTCTTTTTTTTCATTCCTAATGCACTAAGTGGTTAGAATCCATTCAAAGTGTCTTGTTGCATCTATACTTAAGTTTGTACATTTGAGCTTACTTAAGTTTGTACATTTTACCACACTTAAATTACTGCTCCGAAACGTGGCACTTCTGTAATAAAAAGTCAGCTGACAAATTAGAGTTGGTGAACAAACGTGCGCTCCGTTTTGTTTTTAGAGATAAGTCCTCACCTCATGAGGAACTTTGTAAGCGTATCGGTCTCTCAAGTCTTCGTTAACAGCGATTAGCGAAAATATTGTCCACTGTCTTTAAGATATTAGCCAGTGATGCAGGTCCAAAAAGCTTACGTGATCTGATAACAGTATGGTGCTCCAGTTGTAACCTTAGGGGCACCACAATACTGGACCTCCCAAAAGTAAAATCAACAACCTTCGGGTTAAGATCATGGAGATATGCTACATCGAAATTATGGAATGCTTTACCGGACGAGTATTGAAAGATACAAACATTAACTACTTTTAAAAATTACTTAAAAACATTAGATCTCACAGGACTCTAGTGCGGTGAGGATCTATCCTTGATTATATTTACTGTTTTTAATGATTACATTTTATACATTTTACTTGGTGACTACATTGTTAAATTCTTATATTTTAATATTAGCTATTTCTTAATCTTAATTTATTTAAATTTATATACCTTCATAAGGCTTTATAATTTCCTTTTCTCTTTTTATTTCATGGCGTACCTGTAAACTAGCTTTTAGCTAAGCGTTCTGACCACATTAAATAAATTGATTGATTGATTGATTGATTGAGCATGTACCTGCCAGTATTGCTAACATCATGCTTCATTTTTGGTAAATCATTGTCTTTGGCTGAAGGAGTTTAATTCACAGACAGAAGCAGATTATGTGATATGAAAGAATTTTGAAAAATATTGATTTAAAACAGATTAAGCAGCCATAAAATTGCAACATCCAGTCCATCCAAGCCTAACAGAACTCATTTCTAAATGCCACCACGAGAATAAGTTTTACTTAGCAAATTTCACAAGCCGCCAACAATAGCTCTTTAGAATCTTTATTTCACATGTAGATCAGATCATTACACTAGTGAATTAATTAGCTACTTATCTAATTTGTATATAAGGAGGTATGTTCTTCATTGAATAAAGTTCTGTCTGACGACCGCTTAGGCGCAAAACTCAGAGTAACAGAGAATCGATGCGTCCTCTTTGATTCTTTCACTTATATATACTAAGCTCTGCTACCACAGCATTGAGCACTTTATACCAAGGTAGACTCTACCCCCACATTTATATATATATATATATATATATATATATATATATATATATATCACATATGTGTACATTGCATTCTACCACTACTCACCAAAGCTGTGTGAAGCTGACATGTAAGGCAGTGTGTCTTGGCGTCCAAGGACGATAGTGATGCGTCTGAAAGAGTTAGAAGTTTGAAATGATCGACTGCGTTCGTAGTGAACTCAAAGAAACTGCAAGAGAGTGCCTCTGATGTCTCGAACAGCCCGAATCGGAAAACAGGTTTACGGAATTTATTTGATGAACTCTGTTCTTTTCCGCCCTTTCAATATGCATGCAAATAGGTATCAGCTCCGAATTTACGTGATTAAGACTACATCTGAAGATCCCCGTGGTTGGGAATCGAGCCTTGCCAGAATCTGACATGTGTTATAATTCTCTAATGTCTTACCTGACCAGAATAAAGGTTCGAATTGATTCAAATTGATTCCTACTTAATTTTTTTTATCATATCACCATTGTTGTTTGTTTGTTGTTTGTCTGTTTTCTTTGTTTTTGTTTTTTTTTTTCAAAAAGCGAGCTTTCTAACAATGTGTTGTAAATAAATCTTGAAAGTGGTACAGTTTTCAGCGTCCAATATTCTAAACCAAACTTTAGAATCATCGACTGTTTCGACACTATTAAATATTGTGCTTTAATTATTACCTCACATGCGAAAATGGTGTTGCGTTGTTTTGCAGATCACGAAGTCTTTAATCGTTAGCTTACATCGGGCTGTTTTGTTAACAGCACCTATACGCTTAGAAATATATAATTATGTTTGCACTGATATTTATCTAAAATCACGAATGCAAAAGTCATCCCAAAAAAGAGAGGGTTATACATCTCAGCTTTGTGATCTGTATTCCATAATGAGCAGCAGTATCATTTTACTTAAACATGTACGCTCAAATTAACTCTTATTCTCTCAAATTAGTCAGCTTTAATCACAATTAATCAGGTCCATCCTTTTATCAATGAGTACTATCCTACAGTGAGAGAGGGATGGAGTTTCACTATTCATTGTCAAATTGTTGGTGTCATTTTTTATTATTTTCCATCCAATTTTAATAAACAGTCATCAGCAAAATTAACAGTCATCAACAAACCAAAACAACATAAATGAGAGACTACAGTAAGTCACAAAGACACAGGACTTCCATGCTTTTTGTACTTAAATTCAAATATTACCTACCTAAAATAATCTAATAATGATCATTATACTGAACAAAACCTTTCATTCCTGATAAGTCTATTTTGAATGAATAAAAAAATAACTCATTAAGCACAACACAGGATTTCCATACTACACACTGGCTTGAAATTAAAGCTTTTAAAGATAACTTAACAGTGCTAAACATTTTAGCAGTTAAAAAAAAAAAAACATTAAAATTCAATGGGTCCATCATCCTCTCCATGCTAATGAATGATCAAATCAAACAATATAATAATCTTATTTCGTTTTCCAACTGGTTGAAAATATTTTGAGAAATGCGCTCCAGGAATGTACAAACAGCAGTATTTGTTTGAGGTTTTGTTTAGAACATATCAGACTTAAAACATATTATACTGCTCTTACATTTCTTCATGTATGGTTACTCATTATATGTTTTGAAAGTTTTCCGAAAAGCACTGCACTGTCTAGTTCATTTACCAAAGCTTTCAAAACATCACTTATGCCTTTGAATTAAGAGATGTACTTGAGCTCATGGGATTTCCCTTACAAATACATGTATGATTTAATAAGATTTGTAAAATTAAGCAATAGAAAAAAAATTAAATTTGTCATATTTGGAAGATGATGCTCATGTTACTGTTATGCTGTTACATACATTTCCCACCCCTGTGCTCACATGTGCCTATTCCTGCAAGAACACTCCCCTTGCAAACTGGATTTTGGAATTTTCACAGTAAATTTGGACTTGGAATTCCTAGGAATTCCCAACCATAACAACTCTTGGTTCTAAAAACCTAGAAATTCCTAGAAATTCCAAGTTTATAGCCAACAGGACTTGGAATTCCTAGGAATTCCAACTCAGAGAACCAATGACTTTCCCTGAAAAGCTGTAAATCTAAAAAATTCCTAAGAATTTCTGGGAATTTTCAGGAATTTCTGGGAATTTTCAGGAATTTTTAGGAATGTTTAAGAATTACTGGGAATTTTAAGCAAAAATTTGAGGCTAATGATATAAAATAAATACTTTAAATTAAAAAAACCCAGCTAAAATTCAAGTATTCAATGAAATTTATTTACAAGCTTAATTAAGGCCTACATGTAAAATATTTTTGTTTAATTATTAACATCAACATGTGGTAATATTAGGATGGAATTTGATTTATTTTTCTTTTCTTGGAAACTTCATATGGATTAATCCTCAATTACAGCTATTCATATAAAATAGTCCTAATCAATCATTAAATTTGGTTTGACACAAATTGTGAATAAAATCTGTTGATTCTCTTCCATAGAATACAATATCTTAAATTATATTTGAAAACCGAGCACTCTTGGAGTGAAGGGGTTAATTAAAGATAAATAAAATTGATTTTTTAAATAAAATATTGTTGTAACTGTAACAATAAATTGGAATGAAGTTATCCTAAACTGCAAACTTAGCTGCTGTTTGTATTTTTTTTCCCTGGGTTCACAATGAGTTGGCCTTGAATGAGGTTGTCTACAAGAAGCTTTACCATTTTGTATCTGGATTCCATGACATCTGAATTTGAAAAAATATAATGTATATAAACATATATATTTTAAGCTCGGACCACGTCTTTAAGATGGCTATAAGGAAAAGGGCATTCATTGGATTCTCAAATTGAGAAATCTCTGTTATATTGAGTGACTTTTATATTGGAGTTAGTACATCTCTCCCATAGATTTTACTAAAAAAGGGCTGAACACATTATTTTGTTTTTACCAAGGAGGGCTTCTTTATGTAATAAGGTTTGCTTAATAACAGTTTTATTATGAATCTTGAATGTTCCCAAACGTGACTAAAGGAATCTTGAAACCTTACTGATGGGTTTATTTCATTGTAAAGCATAAGCTTAAGAAACTGCCGCATGCAAGTGACCGATTCGATTCTCAGAATTATTCTAGTTTCAGTTGCGCCGAGCGTTATGTAAGCTTAATTCAACCCGTTACATCTATTCTTTTAAAAGATTTTGATCACGTAACGAATATCGCAATGTTTACTCACCACAAACTTTCAAAATCGTAGCTTTGCAGATGGCCACTCGACCCTCGTTTGTACCAGTTAATATGTCAACTGTTGTCCCTTCTTTTAACTCCACGGCGCCAACGACTTTCTTTTCTTTTACAACACTCACGCTGTTCTCGTTTTCCCATTGAACCACAATATATATCGCTGGAAATGTTATATTAAGCAAAACAGTTGAGAAAAGCGATCAACCGATGAAAAGTACATTCAAAGATGACCGCCAGATGGAGTCTTCTTTGTCTCCGATCACGGGCATGATCACGTGGATCTTTTAGGACTTGTCATTGGCTAGCAAAGTGAATCCACTGGCTTACCGGTTACAGTGTTAAGAGAAGCGCACAACTTCATTCTGACTTCTCCGACCAGTTCTCTGCTTCTAGACGATGGATACCTTGGTGATATAAATAGTGATGTGAGTTTACTCTATGTACAAATAATCGACAAGAATCGATCGTACTACAAATGCACGATTTGTGGCCGAAAGTTGTCGAGGAAACAAAGACTCGAAACTCACTTGAGTTGTGTTCATGGCAAAGGTGAGAAATAACACAAGCCAATCACAGTTTTGAATGCGACTGCAAATCGTCTTTTACCCTCATATTTATAAAAGAAGGATACCACATTAGGAAGTATAAGAGATACATAGATGATCCCAGTGTACCAGTACCTAAATCTACAAAGCTTGACCGTAGCAAGCGTTCAGCCACACGTTCTAACACCGCCATCTCGATTCCTCAGTCAGTCGTTTCCACTGAACTTAAAGCAGTGGTGACAACATATTAGGGTGCGTCTTACAAAAGAGAAACATTTGTACAAGAGACAGAAGTAACTATATGCGATTACAGAGGTGCGTTGGAACTCTGGCCCACAAATAGTTATGCACTGTCCGAAGTATAAAACAATTTTGTTGATAGCTGACAGACAGAGAAGAACAACAGAGCTGTTATTATTGAAGTGTGACTTGCACTTTTCATTTGTATATAAAGAAGGACTTGTATTTTGCACCAAAAATAAAAAGATGTAATATTGTTTTGGAGATCCAGTGATTGGGACATTTAAGAAATTAAGTTATGAAAGGAAACTTGGTTTGTACTTCTCACTACTAACAAGTCTTGTTGACAAATATTTTCAGATCAGAGTTTCAAATAAAGTAAATTGAAGACGTCATTTAAAAGGTGTTTTTTCTCAAAGGGAACATTGACTACCTCTGTCTTGTCTGCATGCCAAATGTTTGCAAAGTGTGTGGATGATCCATAAGTATTGGAACTCTTACAAAAATGTTTTGTAAGAATAAAAACAGCAAAACAAATTACAGCAATTAGTCACAAAAACAGCAAAAAATTGAAAGAAAAAAATACAGCAACAACAATCATGAAAAAAGAAAGATTAATTAGGTGTTGAATTTGTTTGTCTAAGGCAAGAAATTTCTAGTAAAAATAATGTTAACGAAAAGTCTCTGACAGTGTTTGAGGCAACTGAGCTTGACTGTTCCAAGGTTTTCTAACAAAGGCAACCAGTAATGTAGGTTAGGGAAGTAACTTGTGTTCATAACTAACAAAGTTCTTTAAGTATAGATAAAAATGTAATTATTGTTAATTATTGTGGAAGTTGTGTACCAAGGAACAGCTAATGAATGTTTGATGATTTTGGTACATCAGTGAGACATTAATTTGCATCACAGTAAAAATATTTTATGATGATGGAATCCAAGATTCCTATGAGGTTAGAAAGCAAATCTGTGATATGAGTACATTGGATTAATTGGCAATTTCCATTTCACATAATTGACTGCTGGTTCATGACAAAATCCATATTAATGTAGTTAGTTTGAATTATAAATTTCATGATCTTTAAGTTATAAACATATACATGTATGTATATCTCTTGGTAAGTTTTGTATAACACACCTTTTATTGAGCCAAAGTTTTAAGCCTCTGAAATTATTCGTTTTCTTAAAACCTTTACATTCAAGGTATTGAGGATTTCTTAGAATTCATGTGGACCTCAGGGTATTTAAATTGCCTCAAATTCAATTCCCAGAAATTCCCAAGAATTCCACCCTTCTTAAATTATAGGTAGTTTGTATAGCTGAGAATTCCCAGAAATTCCCAAGAATTCCACCCTTATTAAATTATAGGTAGTTTGTGAAGCTGAGAATTCCTAGGAATTCCAAGGAGTTCCCAGAAAACTGGAATTCATTTTGCAAGGGTTATTTGCATAATTGGGAATTTTTGAGTATTCCTAGGAATTCCCAGAAAACTCGGAATTCAGTTTGCAAGGGTCTGTCAGCTAAAGAAATCACAGAAGCACAATTATATAATTGATCCTTTATCTATACACATGCATTCCCTATTGTCTGTTTTTAACCCTTTAAACTTTAACATCAATATATATGCTCAACAATCAAGAGCTTTTTTTTTGTTAATAATCATTTCCCCTATTCTCATGCCTTAATGTTTAATTAAGGGATGATATTGTAAGGTGAAATTAGTTCCAAGTTACTATTTGGGGTTTGAGTAGTAGAGTGAGTTAATGTTCAAATGATAGAAAACCTAGTGTGCCTGGCCTTTTTTTACTTGCTAACAAGGTGGTAGTAAAATAGGGATTCTTATCATTAAAAAAATATATCATATTTTTTCAATTTTTTATCTCTCTAAAGTTTTCTTCTTATTTGATGATTTATTTTTGTTGCAGGCAAAGAGAATTTAAGTATAGAGACTTGAAAAAGGAGAACTGCACCTATTGCAGCAAAGTTCAGAGACAGAAGATGTCATGGTGGGCCCACTCCCTTTTTGTCTGGAATACTTGAAAAGAATGTATTGGGAGTCTCTGTGCTCATTTTGAATTTGACTATTTTATAGTCTTTTTAATTTGTTTTGATTTTTTAGTTACTTGGAAAAACTAACCTTTTAGAATTGATGAATTAAAAGCAAATTATGGTCAATGTGAATATGTGACAATTACTCATACTTAGTATAAAGCTTACTCTTAAATGGTGACCATTTTATGATTCCATTTTACAATTCCACTTTTAGTCACCCCAGATATGGTAATGTCATTTCCTTTGTACATTTCCAGTTTTCAAAAAGTGAGATTTTATTTTAAAACTGAAATAGAAGGCAATGTGCTGGGTAGTTGAACCCATGAATGTTCTACCCCAGAAATATCAGGCATTGAAAAGATTACTGGGTATATGATCATGAAAAAGTCAGGTTTCACTTATTGGTTGCTTGTTTTCAAACTTTTAAATTCTGATCATGACACTTGGTTTTCATCTGAAATCCAACAGCTTTAATGTTTGTGTCTCAGTGTCTCCATCTTCTGTTGCTGAGCTGTCAAAGTGGCAGTTCCACTGTGTGATGCTGATAATAATTTGTTTCTTACTGTGGTTCTCTTTGCTGAGCTTTTGGAAAGAGCATGTTATTAATTAAAAATACCCATGGCTCATTTCACCTCAGTTGGTTCTTGTAAAAGAAAGGAGTACAAAACCCCACTTACACTCCAACACACCACAGGAAGCTCAGGCTTGAACAATAAGAGTCTGCCTGTAAATATATAAATACTGTATATAAACTGCTGCTCATAAGTGCCCCCCCCCCCCCCCCCATAAAAGCCCATCAATAGCTTTTCTTGTTTTCTTGTTTTTGTAATATCAAAGTAGGAAAAGCCCTCAGGCTGGTGCTGTGACTTGGACATGGAAATTTCAGTGATAGAAGAGCAAAGATGAACTTCAAGAGAAAAGTCTGAACTTAAGTTTTTTTTTTATGTACCAGTTTTGTTTGTGTTGCTAGTATTAATTCTGTTCCCAATGTATTGAAGCTAATTTGAGTTATTACGACTTTTTAAAGCTGAATTAAAAGCGAGTAAATGCTAAACGTATTTTGATCAGCACTGCTATAGCTTTTCTTTTCCAGTTTTGCGACCCCTCAGGTATAAGCCCTTCTGTTTATAAGCCCTCCTAAAACCCCTTACGAAATGTATAACCCATGAGCTTACAGTATGTTAGGCTTGTGGAACTTTAAGGATTTGCATCAGAAAGGATGGTCGTATTCTCAACTCAAAAGTTTGACTCTGTTATGATTAAAAACAAAGTTAACACCGCCTCTTTTTTCGAATTTTCGAGGCTGCTTTGAAGCCAATTAGCTTGCTGTTTAGAGAGGTAAGAGAGGGAATAAAAACTAGTTATACGACCGTAAAGCAGCCCAAAAGAAACTCACAAGATTCAACTCAACAAACAACATAGAGACAAGTGAAGCCTGTTTTTATTCAAAACTATTTCAAATTTCTAGGTTAAAAATGCAACCGGTTCATTCTCGGACAAATCCCCACATTTCGCTCGTCGGCTAAATCAAGGAGGCTCACTGTGCGAACTTGGACTACCTGTGGACCCGTAAGTCACGCATTCAGTGTGCAACTTTAAAACAAGAAAAGGGTAGGATTCCCTTAAATGCTTCATTTATTTTTATGGGTAGGGAGAATAGGGGAGGGGGGGAGGGGCTGATGTTAGCCTTAATTCTTGTCACGCACTTGGTTGATGGAAGTATGCAAAAGAGGGATCAGGAAATTGTGACCATCGACTTAAACTCGCCCGGTCCTTTGCTTCTCTATATTCTTACTTTGGGAAAATTTATCGGTTTGACTTATCTTCAAACAATCATGAAAATGACAACGATCTAACCAAGATAAACGGAAATCAAATTTACCCACTAAATAAATATACGGATCAGAGGAATGTAAGCGTAAATTAAGGCAAAGACCTCAACAAATGGTCGCGTGACAGTAAGGAAATTTAAATTCCGTTGCCAAGTCATGTGATTATTTGAATTAAGCTAACGTCACGATTACATATTTAAATGCTAGGAAGCAAAGGAAGCGATCAATCGAAGGTCATTCGTCTTCCACCTCCCGACTTGTTGAATTTCTCGATTGTAAAACTGCTCTACAGTTACCTACAAACCATTTAGTTTTACGCTTTAGTCGAGAGAAAAAAATTTTTCCCAAGAACTTCGAGTAACAGATTGGTTGAATCCGTACCTCTGTGTTCCAGGTAAGACTAAGCGCAGTAGTATAGAAGATATTTTGATGGCGGTCATTGTTTGCCAGTACCCCCAATTGCAGTGATGTCCCGAACAACCTGCTTCAGTATAACTATTATCTTGTATACAGTCGTTTGTAATTCTAATAAAATACCAAAAGCGAAGCAAGATTAAGTGAGTCGAGTCTGACGATAACGTAAGGGTTCAGGATGTTCGATAAACATTCGAGCGCGAGGTCGTTACCTTTCGTTTTATCAGAAATCTCCATGATAAACTTCTGAGCGCATGAACTATTGTCAAAATCTTTGGAAAGAGACGTACTTGTGAAAAGATCGGCTCGGTAGCTCGCTATGCTGGCATGTAAACCATTTTCAGAACAAACTAACCGTGTCATGAACTCAAGGAAGCGAGGTGTTGTTATGTTGCGTGAAGCGGTTGCAATATTTCCGTAGGTTGCTTGTCTTCGCAAATCTATCGCTTTTGTCTCTCTTGTCGGCTGTTAATCATGTCTAACGCATGTAATAAGTGTGTTTCACGTTGTGAAGACGTTCATAATTTGATTTGACCGTTTATACACTCACATCGACTCGTATTAAAGAGTTTACAAATTGACTCGGTTTTAAAAATATTTCGCCATGTTTTCTGTAATAGCTTTAGGTAAGTGGCACCAATAGATGTAATCAAAGGACGCAGGGGGAAACTCCTAAATCAGAGTAATCGAGAGGGCATCCCTCTTTCTTTCTCTGGAATATTTATTGTGTTAAATCCACGTCATGACTTTCATTTTCATTTTCACTTAATGAAGGGAAATTCCCTCTGCCTCTGGTCGCTTTCAGCTGGGAATTTTCCCTTATAATTTATACTTACGGTTATTCAAATTGAGCCGCAGCTAAATTCTTTAATTTGAACTTAAGATTGTCATGTAAAGCATGAAATCACGGAATAAAGCTCATTAGAGATTAAGGTGTGCAAAGAAACCTCCGTTTTTTTCTTTTGTATTGTGGCTTGTTTAACTTGAAGTTCAACTGATAAATTTGGAAAATGAACTGATCGCTGAAGCGCTCGGCGAAGACAAATAATATTTTATTTGTGTTCTTTTTCAGTTAAGGAGGTTCCTCAAAGCAAGAGAGGTCACGATCGTGAACAAGACAGCTCTTCAGGTTTGTAAACACTAAATATGAACATAAGCTCTTCTCTGCAATGAAATCTTTCATGCTTAGAGTAGAGCTACGCTGATTTGCAAGTTAACTGTAAATATTGATAATGACATTAGATTTTGTTTAAAGTTAAAATTAGTACAACAACATGAAGATGGAGAGACAAGAAGCTTGATTGTGCTGCAAATATTGAATGGCTTTGAAAGCCATTAACTAGAGCCTAACCGGAAAAAACTGCGAGCTAGTCTGCTGTCATGCATCACTGGACATTAATAGGTTTTGTCTCATTCACAACAAAGCATAAGCATGTTTCAAAAGCTGTTTTGTCAAACATTTCTTTATACAGGAGCTGCTCTTACCAATGTTTGTCGACTTCAAATGTAGTACATATTGAATCCTACGGAAAATTCAGTTTTTTGGTTATCTCTTTCTTATTTACATTCGATTAAGCCCGGTTTAGAGGAAGTTTATTTTAACGAAGTTTATTTCGCTACGCAAACTTTCTCTGTTACCATTAGAACATAGAAAGGTATTGAAAGACTTGGTATTTATTTCTAATGATAATCGGAGTGAGTGAAGTCCTACAGGCCACTTCCGAGGTTCAATGATCTGGTGCCGAAATTACGGCACAAGGACGATGCTAAGAGCAAAGTCGCTCTCATCGTTACTTCTTACCTTCGTTTGGTCCTTCGGGAAAAAAATTCGATGAGAAACACCAGAGCGCTAAAACTGTTGTCAAAACCTTTGGAAAGAGACGTACTCGTGAAAAATTCGGCTCGGGAGTTCGCTATGCTTGCATGTGAACAATTTTCATAACAAACTAAGCGTGTCGTGAACTCAAGGAAGCAAGGTGTGTTGTGTTGATCAAGCGGTTGTAATATTTCCGTAGGTTGCTTGTCTTCATAAATCTTCCGCTTTTATTTCTCTCTCATCCGCTGTTAATCATGTCTAACGCAGGTAAGTGTGTTTCACATCGTGTAGACGTTTATAATTTGATTAGACAGTTTATACAGTCACATCGACTCGCATTAAAGAGTTTACAAATTAACTCGGTTTTCTATTTCGCCATGTTTTCTGTAATAGCTTTAAGTAAGTGGCACCAATAGATATAATCAAAGGACGCTGGGTGAAGCTTCCGAATCACTGTAGTCGAGAGGGCATCCCTCTTTCTTTCTCTTGAATATTGATTGTGTTAAATCCAAGTCATGACTTTCATTTTCATTTTCACTTATTGAAGGGAAATTCCCTCTGCCCTCGGTCGCTTTCAGCTGGGAATTTTCCCTTTTTATATTTATGCCTATTCAAATTGAGCCGCAGCTTAATTCTATAATTTGAACTTAAGATTGTCGTGTAAGGGGTAAATTATCAGGGAATGAAGCTTATTATAGATTAAGGTGTGCAAAGAAAGCCCCGATTTTTTCATTTGTATCTTGGCTTGTTTAACTTGAACTTCAATTGATAAATTTGGAAAAACGAACTCATCGCTGAAGCGCTCGGCGAAGACAAATAATATTTTATTTGTGTTCTTTTTCAGCTAAGGAGGTTCCTCAAGGCAAGAGAGATCACGATCGTGAACAAGACAGCTCTTCAGGTTTATAAACACTAAATATGAACATAAGCTCTTTTCTGCAATGAAATCTTTCATGCTTAGAGTGGAGCTACACTGATTTGCAACTGTAAATACTGATAATGACATTCGATTTTGTTTAAAGACGTTTTATAATTTGATTAGACCGTTCAGCTCTTCAGGTTTGAAAACACTAAATATGAACATAAGCTCTTTTCTGCAATGAGATCTTTCATGCTTAGAGCGGAGCTACACTGATTTGCAACTGTAAATACTGATAATTTGATTTTGTTTAAAGACGTTTATAATTTGATTAGACCGTTTATACAGTCACATCGACTCGTATTAAAGAGTTTACAAATTATCTTGGTTTTTTATCTCGCCATGTTTTCTGTAAGAGCTTTAGGTAAGTGGCACCAATAGATATAATCAAAGGTCGCTGGGTGAAGCTTCCAAATCACTGCAATCGAGAGGGCATCCCTCTTTCTCTCTCTGGAATATTGATTGTGTTAAATCCAAGTCATGACTTTCATTTTCATTTTCACTTAATGAAGGGAAATACTTACGTTTATTTAAATTGAGCTGCAGCTAAATTTTTTCATTTTATCATAAAATTGTTGTATAAGGCATAAATTATCACGGAATAAAGCTTATTAGAGATTAAGGTGTGCAAAAAAATCTCAGATTTTTTCATTTGTATTGTGGCTTGTTTAACTTGAACTTCAACTGATTAATTCGGAAAATGAACTGATCTCTGAAGCGCTCGGGGAAGACACATAATATTTCCCTTTACGCTCTTTTTCAGCTATGGAGGTTCCTCAACGCAATAGAGATCGCGATCGTGAACAAGACAGCTCTCCAGGTTTGACAACACTGAATATGAACATTAACACTTTTCTACAAGTAAATTTCTCATGCCTAGAGTAGAGCTACATATTTGCAAGTTAACTGCAAATATTGATCATAACCTTAACTTTTGTTTGAAAGTAAAATTAGTACAACGGCATGAAGATGGAGAAACAAGAAGCTTATTGATGCTGCAAATATTGCATGGCTTTCAGAGCTGTTAGTTGGATACTAACGGGAAAAAACTGCGGGCTAGTCTACCATCTTCAGCTGGATACTTTCATCTCATTTTGCTTAGAGTGAAGTATCATTAGCATGAAACAGGTTCATACCCCATTCATAACAAAGCTTTAAAATGTTTGAAAGCTGCTTTGTCAAACACAGTTTAAAATATTTTTCCGCATAGGAGCTTCTCAAACCAATATTTTTTTGGACTTCAAATTGAATGCAATGAAAAATTCGCTATTTTAGTTCTATATTTCTGATTTACATTCGGTTAAGCCCGGTTTAAAAGAAATCTATCTAAAACGAGGTTTATTTCGCTAGGCAAACTTTATCTGTAACCATTTGAGCATAGAAAGGTATAGGAAAACTTGGTACTTATTTATAATGGTAATGAGACTGAGTAAAGTCCATTAGGCCACTTCCCAGTTCTCGCGGTTCAAAGATCTGGTACTGAAGTTACGGAGCGAGGACGAGGCTAAGTGCAAATTCGCTCTCATTGCTTTAAGGTTTGTCCTTCGGGAAAAAATTCATACGCGTGCTAATTTCTCTTAAATCCTAACAAACTTTACATCGGAGGAAAGCTTAATAACTGCAGTTTATGATAAAAAATAATATATAGATTTAGCCAAGCCTAACAGCGCAGCTCTTGTTAGATCATTTTCCAGCCCTTCACCATAATAAAGACTGTACTAAAACTCTTCCGTACTGGCTGTCGAAGCGTTTCTCCAAGGGGATTTAAAGACTAATCCGGGCAGTGGAGGGGGGGGGGAGGGGGAAGAATTGACGGGGGCTGAAGCCGAGGGACGATGTCCTCAACACACATGTTAATTAGCGGTATTTTTAAGCAGCTGAGTACCTTCGTCAGTGTTCCTGATGGTTTGAGCAAATTTTCTGGATAGGGAATGTTTTACTCTTCAGATGTAGTGTGATGATGTGAGCATCAGTTGAAATAATACTAAGGTCGTCGATCAATTTGCGAGCTATGGCTCCCAACGTGCCTCACGCACCTGTAGAGGACGAAGCTCAAGGACCTCAAAAAGCAACTGTGGAGTATATCGCGTTTTTCTTAACGAAAACAGGAAGGGCGGCGGGAATTTCTTGCAGTTTTCAGTTTTGACCAAATTTCTGGTGGTTTTGCAGTTTCTAATAGACTACAATGCCCCCCTTCAATTAGTTAATATTTCTCTTTTTATATATTTATTTCATTTCACGTGCTTCTTTTCCTTTAATTTATTCAATATCATTTAGCACGCGCAATAGAAAAGACGAAAAAAGAGGCGAGGAGTAAGAAGGAATCAGGAGTAAAGAAAAATAGAAATACGAGAGCCTGATTATTAGAATTGAAATCCCCTATAAATTAAGCGTTTATGTGACTCTTTAAATAAGCTCTTGTCATTCTCTGTAATCGCCATGTCAGTACTTGCTTCAAATTCAGTTTTTTTTGGCGGTGATGCATGCAGCACGAAGGTGGTAGCGCGTGGCTGGGCCCGAAATGGACTTGTAGTTTCCCATTCTTCTTGAACGATTTGTAGTCATTAGTAGACGCAATAACATCATTTGGCGGATCAGGAATTTCGTCCAGGACTCGTTGGGCGTTGGGCAGAATCACAGCCGTAGTACTCAAAGGCCATTTAAGTTTATACTTTCGGGTTGTAGAGCCCATAGTGTTTTCTAAGAGAGTAGCAGATGGTGTTTTCCCTGATCTTGCTCCCGAAGGTTGAGCGCTGGTTAAACCCCGCTTTCAGGCAAACTTAAGCTTATTATATCATGTAAGCTAGGAAGCGATCTCGTCTTTCTTTTCGGCAACGGCTTGGTCATGAGAGCATATCTTAGTTGCCTTCTAGTGAGGGCACTCGGACTCGACTTTCCCATTATCCATTAGAGAATAATTTGGCCTTTTCCCTGATTGACTTGCGACGGAAAAAGACCCTGATGCATCGGCTGTTGAAGGTCCTTGCCACAACGATTGCTAAGACCACCAGCCAGGGATTCCTCAAAATCGTCTTCGTTCTGTTCAGAAAGATCGCTTCCATCCACGTGTTTTTCGAAGTAGCTGTCGTTAAAATAAGAATAGAGCTTGCACCTTCTTGTCGTCTTTTCGAATTAGAGGTTCCTCTTTGCTCTTCATCTTTAACAAAACCTCCAATAGCTCGCCATCTTTTCCTTGCCCTGAAGATAAGCTGGTTGAGGCGCCTTTTTTTTACCTAAATCTTTTGTTGCCTGGAATACTGCTTCTTTAGGACCCGTAGAGGACAAATTAGTGTCAATTTTCCGGATAACACGAGGCCTTTGTGCGCGTATTTCGGTGTTTTGGTGAGGCTTTTGAAAGATGTTTTCCTCGATAACATCATAGAATACTGTCACGTTGTTAAGAATGTCATTTCTTCGATCTCTCATGTGCACTATCCTCGCCCATCAACAGCTCCAAATCGTCATTATATTTAGGTGGAAGAATTCCCAGTGACAGTACAACCCGTGTGGATGACTTAGGTGGTAAAGCGAGATACTAGAAGAAGAGACTTCGTTTGACCCAAAGTGGAGAAATTTTTTCCCTCCCGATTTGAAGAATATTCATCAGAACTTTCACCTAGGCAGCAACATTGATTACTACTATTACGTTATTGAAAATCCTAAGTTATTCACAATGTATTTCCTCTGCCGGAGCGCAGGAGATCTGTGATTTCTGATGCTCCCGATGTGGGCTCCCGCGAAAAGGAATTCTCGGAAGTCGGTCAGGAGGGGGGATGGCAACAATAAGAACTGAGAGTTGCATAAAATTATCATTACTAACAGCCCCCATCTTAGTCCACCATTGAGCTTTTACTTCTACGTGAGAAAACTACACAGAATTCTTTAACGGTCGTAGTCTGGGCGGGCAAATCATTACCCACACGCACATTAAGACATACACAAGCACCCGGTCTCGGAAAGAAAGAAGAGAACGGACAAGGTAACTCCTGAAGTGGCCCTGAAACAAATGATTTTAAAGTACATTGATAAGTTCACGTCAGTGTCATACAGGTGTAAGTTAATTTGCGTACAAGCTATCGACATCGACACGATGTTTTCTTTATTTTCAGTCTGATTTACTTTTCCTCGTGATTTGATGTTTTTTTTTGTCTTTGAAAATTATAAGCGGAAACTCTCACCAATGACCGGGGAGTAAACATGCACTCACGTTTCTGGTCTCCTTCAAATCTCAATGTTTTAAAACACTAGTAGTTACCTCTAGATAATTCCACTTTTCTCGTTTGACTAAAATGTGCTCTCTTACGGCTGCAGTTTTGCATTTCTGTGGTCTTTTTCTCCGGAAAATGTGAAAACTTTTCCTTAGTGTTAGCAGATACATGATTATTTCAGAACTGGACTAATCGACAAAAATATTGTGTTATCTCTTCGATCATTAGTTCAATATACTTGTGGAATTTAGGTCACTTAGAGTGTAAAAAAGGCAATTCAGGTAAATTAATGAGTATGACATGGACTACATAAATCGCTTAGGTGCACTTCAGTATGTCGAAAACGTGGAAAAGCTGTACCAAACTTCCTTTTTAAGTCACAATTTATTCACTTGTTTTAGCGATTTTACCATGACGCTTTGGTGAACTCCCACTCACAGCTCCTAGCTTATTCGAAAGAAACCCGAACTAAACGTCCCGTAGTAAGCATGTGGATCAATGCCATATATGGGTCGATGAAATACGTGGCGCATACATGTTTGTTTGATTATGTATAGAGAAACGAAATCGCTTGTAAATGTCAATCAAATTAAGAACAATTAACTTATCGCACAGTCTCTAACAGGTAGTCTTATCTAAAACAGTCCTACTCCTCACCTCGTTATTTGCCTCTTCTCTCGCGTGTGCTAAATAATATACAATAAAGGAAAAGTAGCATGTGAGATGATATGAAAAAAAAAATAAACAAATAATAATAATAACTGACTTATGCAGGATACGTACCTCTCGCCTGCCTTCGTCCATGGTAGTACCACACAACACTCCTCTTTGAACACAGCCGTGAAAGTAACTACATGGGGTTTTGGGGCAAAAAAAACCTCCCAGTGCGGTCTGTACTCCATTATGCCACACAGACTTTATTTTGGCGTTGCACGCAAAATTTCGAGTGTCAATTAACCTGATCCAATCTGTACTCTGTGATCCGATCCGTGATCTATGATCCGATCCGTGATCCGATCCGTGATCCGATCCAGGTTTTTTTCGACGCTTAGCAACATGAGTGCACAGTCTCATTCACAAGGCATCAATCAACAAAATTTTGTTGGTCCTTTTCGATATTCTGATTTGTTGTCCAGTTAACGACATATTAAGTCGGAGTAGCTAAAAATACGCGAGGCGTGTTGCGTAAATGGACGCCACGGGACAAATATTTCACATATCAAAATTTTCCGACACACTTTCATTTTTCATTATTCCTAGAATGTTGCGGCGAAATTTGACGAAAATCGGTCACTACATACCTTCATTTGAGGATTGAGGAGGGTGGCACAAGAATGGGCAAAGTTCCCAAAGGCAAAGAAAAAGCCCCACGCTAAAATGGAAAAACTGGAAATTGTGCTGAGAACCAAGACAACGAATCGATAGACAGCTTTCAAAATTACGATTCAAAGCGACTGTTAATGTGAATGTATCAAGGCCGGTTACTTGCATGAGTAGTGGGAAACCTCGATTTGAAATTTATGTATGGCAAATTTTGTTTTGACGCGACTCCTTTGTTCAAGATCTGGACGCCAGCGTGGAGCTTCGCCACTACCAGTCGCTTTCACTGAAGATTTTTTTTCTTTTCTTGACAGAATGGTACTCTTTATTTCATAGGGCAGAATGCTGTGACATTCATTAAATATTCATGATCACCGAAGCGCAAATACGCGCTCTGAAAAGCCCATTTTCTGAAAAGCCCTATTTCATAGGGCAGAATGCTGTGACAATCATTAAATATTCATGATCACCGAAGCGCAAATACGCGCTCTGAAAAGCCCAAAATTAGAGAAGAAAGGGTCATAATTGGCCAAGTAGCGTTGATAAAACTTGCTTTCCTGATTTCAAGAATTAAAAATCCTAAAACCCACGCACGGAATTTTGAAGAGGAATTTTGTATTTGTACAATTTAAGACTAAAATAAAGAAGATTGAACAAGTGGAAGGAGTATCCTTTTGCACTTGAAAATAAGGAAAAATTGACCTTTTTTTGTATGGAGTCCGTTTTCCAAAGCAAATTTCTGAAAACTTTTACTGAATTTCGACAACCCACGCACGGTTTATGGAAAATTCATCTCTTTTCATCAAGAATCTGCAAAAAGTTTACAAATTGGTCAACGGGAACCACTATCCTTTTCAGTTTGAAAACTGCTGGTTGAATTCGCGTCTGAAAATGGCGCGTCTTGAGCGTGCGAGCTATTGTTTTAAGCCTTCGATTGAATAACAATGGTTACCAAGACTAAATGATAGACCATTCATAAAAACCATTCAGTTGTAAAAATTATTCACTATTACCGCGAATTTTAAAAGTAAGTAAAGTAAAGCAGCTGGTTTATTCAAACAGCCGATCATATCGCGCAATGAATAAAGTCATGGAAAACGTCAGCTTGTAGTCCGATTTCAACTGAAAGTAAAGTGAAGTAAAACATACCAAATCAAACAAAATCGAGATAATAACCAGCCCAACGCATCAATCGAATGAAAGTTCTCCTGAATTCGATAATTGATCGTTCGATACCCAAACGTGCAATTTTGTTTGATTGGCAAAACTTTATTGTGAGCTCGATTATGAATGCTCTCGTCCGGCATCCGCATGCAGCCCTGACTTAGTTGTTGTGATGTCATCATTTAACCGTTGTGTTATGTCTTGATGATTCGTAGCGGGGGCACACTATAGTTTGCGAAACGAAATGAAATTAAAATCTGTAATTTGTGAAATGAACTTAAATCTCTAATTTTCGAAATGGAAACATGAATCTTCTGGTCACCAGCCGGATGCATCGGTCAAAACTTTTTAAAATATTTCTTTTACTCTGGGTCTATCCCCGCTTGAACGAATTGTCAACGGAAACTAAAAATATGAATACATTTCACACATTTAAACGAATGCTTTTAGTCTTTTATAAGGGCGGAGGAATTGAAAATACTTGAAAATACTCATCTCTTTATAAAGATTAAATTTGAATTAATTTGTTTATTTTTTTTTACGTATATCCGTTTGCAACGAATTAGATAAAGTAAAGTTTAACTGAACATGTTTTGTTGATGTGAATGGGGTAGAAGATAAATGAACCTATTTCCAGTTCAGAAGTTGCGTTAAGGTTCGTGCAGTATTCCAAGGAAAACGATCCAAGTGTTGCACCTCCACGATGACCTGACCGCCTTCTGTTTCTCACTGCCTTCATCATTTAAACCTATTTAAGGCCTTCGGGTCTATTGAGACCTATGTTAGGATATGTTTGTTTAGGTTTTTGTGCTCTGTGGAATGTAGGAGGGGGGGGAAACATTTCTTAAGAATGATCCTCAAACTGTGACGGGCGATTTTAATATAAGTTTTTCACTTCAATATAAATCTCCCGTTAGCATAGCTTAACGGCCGATAATAAGACATAACCTAAAGGCTGGTCTTCATCTACAACGGAGTCGAAGTCGTAATTGAGAAATGCATGCAGAGCAGTACGATCAAGTTGAAATCAAACTTGTTTGATCTTCCTCTTCTGTCTTCAACTCCAACAATTGACTTTTCACGGTTCAAAGCGGAATCGGACGAAACCATTCTCATTTTTCCGACTCTGATCCTGTACTTTGATTCTGTTGAGCTTATGACTCCGCTAATGACACTGATTTTTAGTTTTCACTCAGTCGGAAGTGCTCTAACGACTCCGACTGGGACTGCGATTCCGTTGCTAATGTAGACCAGCCTCAAGACAACTTGAAGAGAAGGATATCCCGATAAGATCATCTGGTTTTTTTTTTTCCATATTTGAGGGATAAATCTTGGGTAAGAACTGGAAAAGCTTTTGCAACAAAATTCATCCGGGTTCAGACTCAGTACAATTTATCGAGCTACAAACACATTTCTTAGGTTTCCTATTAAAAAACTAGTTAAATAAAAAAATATATCTACATTTGATTGCAGGGATATTTGAATAGAATTCAAATTGGAAAGTTGAAAGCAAATGAAAATCTTAATTTCAAATGAGGAAAGAAACTTTTTGTTCGTTAATGATCGCTATATTGATTCCATTTTCTTCTGAAAAAAGTATTTTTTTTTTCATATTGGTGGGTAGGCGACAATTTGCAAAGTATCAAAAAGTTAAAGGCGAACGACAAAGCTGACGAAGGACAAGCTTTTGGGAATCTTGGCATTGCCTATAATAACCTATGCGATTTTCATAAGGCAATCGAGTACCATGAGCGTGACTTACAAATTGCAAAAGAAGTGGGGGATAAAGCTGGAGAAGGACGGGCTTATGGAAATCTTGGCAATGTCTATCACAGCTTAGGCGATTTTCATAAGGCAATTGAGTACCATGAGTGTCGCCTACAAATTGCAAAAGAACTGGTGGATAAAGTTGGAGAAGGACGGGCTTATGGAAATCTTGGCATTGCCTATCGTAGCTTAGGCGATTTTCACAAAGCAATAGAGAACCATGAGTGTCGTCTACAAATTGCAAAAGAGGTGGGGGATAAAGCTGGAGAAGGATGGGCTTATGGAGATCTTGGATTTGCTTATCAGAGCTTAGGCAATTTTCACAAAGCAATTGAAAACCATGAGCGTTGTCTACAAATTGCAAAAGAGGTGGGGGATAAAGCTGGAGAAGGACGGGCTTATGGAAGTCTTGGCGTTGCCTATCGTAGCTTAGGCGATTTTCACAAAGCAATTAAAAAACATGAACGTCGTCTACAAATTACAAAAAAGGTGGGGGATAAAGCTGGAGAAGGAGGGACTTATGGAGATCTTGGATTTGCTTATCAGAGCTTAGGCAATTTTCACAAAGCAATTGAAAACCATGAGCGTTGTCTACAAATTGCAAAAGAAGTGGGGGATAAAGCTGGAGAAGGACAGGCTTATGGAAATCTTGGCAATGCCTATCGCAGCTTAGGCAATTTTCATAAGGCAATCGACTACCATGAGTGTCACCTACAAATTGCAAAAGACGTGGGGAATAAAGCTGGAGAAGGACGGGCTTATGGAAATCTTGGCAATGCCTATCACAGCTTAGGCGATTTTCATAAGGCAATCAAGTACCATGAGTGTCGCCTACAAATTGCAAAAGAAGTAGGGGATAAAGCTGGAGAAGGACGGACTTATGGAAATCTTGGCATTGCCTATCGTAGCTTAGACGATTTTCTCAAAGCAATTGAGAACCATGAGCGTCGTCTACAAATTGCAAAAGAGGTGGGGGATAAAGCTGGAGAAGGACGGGCTTATGAAAATCTTGGCAATGCCTATCAGAGCTTATGCGATTTTCATAAGGGAATCGAGTACCATGAGCGTTATCTACAAATTGTAAAGGAAGTAGGGGATAAAGCTGGAGAAGGAAGGACTTATGGAAATCTTGGCAATGCCTATCACAGCTTAGGCGATTTTCATAAGGCAATCGAGTACCATGAGTGTCGCCTACAAATTGCAAAAGAAGTGGGCGATAACGCTGGAGAAGGACGGGCTTATGGAAATCTTGGCAATGCCTATCAGAGCTTATGCGATTTTCATAAGGCAATCGAGTACCATGAGCGTTGTCTACAAATTGCAAAGGGAGTAGGGGATAAAGCTGGAGAAGGAAGGACTTATGGAAATCTTGGCAATGCCTATGACAGCTTAGGCAATTTTCATAAGGCAATCGAATACCATGAGTGTCGCCTACAAATTGCAAAACAAGTTGGGGATAAAGCTGGAGAAGGACAGGCTTATGGAAATCTTGGCAATGCCTATGACAGCTTAGGCGATTTTCATAAGGCAATCGAGTGCCATGAGTGTCGCCTACAAATTACAAAAGAAGTGGGGGATAAAGCTGGAGAAGGACGGGCTTATGGAAGTCTTGGCAATGCCTATCAGAGCTTAGGCGATTTTCATAAGGCAATCGAGTACCATGAGTGTCACCTACAAATTGCAAAAGAAGTGGGGGATAAAGCTGGAGAAGGAGGGAGTTATGGAAATCTTGGCAATGCCTATCGCAACTTAGGCGATTTTCATAAGGCAATCGAGTACCATGAGTGTGACCTACAAATTGCAAAAGAAGTGGGGGATAAAGCTGGAGAAAGACGGGCTTATGGAAATCTTGGCAATGCTTATATCAGCTTAGGGGATTTTCATAAGGCAATCGAGTACCATGAGCGTTGTCTTCAGATTGCAAAAGAAGTGGGGGGTAAAGCTGGAGAAGGACGGGCTTATGGAAATCTTGGCAATTCCTATCAGAGCTTAGGCGATTATCATAAGGCAATCGAGTACCATGAGTGTTTTCTACAAACTGCAAAGGAAGTGGGGGATAAAGCTGGAGAAGGAGGGGTGTATGGAAATCTTGGCAATGCCTATCACAGCTTAGGCGATTTTCATAAGGCAATCGATTACCATAAGTGTTGCCTACAAATTGCAAAAGAAGTGGGGAATAAAGCTGGAGAAGGACGGGCTTATGGAAATCTTGGCAATGCCTATTACAGCTTAGGCGATTTTCATAAGGCAATCGAGTACCATGAGCGTTGTCTTCAAATTGCAAAAGAAGTGGGGAGTAAGGCTGGAGAAGGAAGGGCTTATGGAAATCTTGGCAATGCTTATATCAGCTTAGGCCATTTTCATAAGGCAATCGAGTACCATGAGTGTCACCTACAAATTGCAAAAGACGTGGGGGATGAAGCTGGAGAAGGAGGGGCTTATGGAAATCTTGGCAATGCCTATCAGAGCTTAGGCGACTTTCGTAAGGCAATTAGGTACCATGAGCGTTGTCTAAAAATTGCAAAAGAAGTGGGGAATAAAGCTGGAGAAGGAAGGGCTTACGGAAATCTTGGCAATGCCTATCGTAGCTTAGGCTTTTTTCATAAGGCAATCGAGTACCATGAGTGTCACCTACCAATTGCAAAAGAGGTGGGGGATAAAGCTGGAGAAGGACAAGCTTATGGAAATCTTGGCAATTACTATCAGAGCTTAGGCAACTTTCATAAGGCAATCGAGTACCATGAGTGTCACCTACAAATTACAAAAGAAGTGGGGGATAAAGCTGGAGAAGGAGGGAGTTATGGAAATCTTGGCAATGCCTATCACAGCTTAGGCGATTTTCATAAGGCAATCAAGTACCATGAGTGTCGCCTACAAATTGCAAAAGAAGTGGGGGATAAAGCTGGAGAAGGAGGGAGTTATGGAAATCTTGGCAATGCCTATCGCAACTTAGGCGATTTTCATAAGGCAATCGAGTACCATGAGTGTGACCTACAAATTGCAAAAGAAGTGGGGAATAAAGCTGGAGAAGGACGGGCTTATGCAAATCTTGGCAATGCCTATGACAGCTTAGGCGATTTTCATAAGGCAATCGAGTACCATGAGTGTCACCTACAAATTGCAAAAGAAGTGGGGAATAAAGCTGGAGAAGGAAGGGCTTATGGAAATCTTGGCAATGCTTATATCAGCTTAGGCCATTTTCATAAGGCAATCGAGTACCATGAGTGTCACCTACAAACTGCAAAAGAAGTGGGGGATAAAGCTGGAGAAGGAGGGGCTTATGGAAATCTTGGCAATGCTTATCAGAGCTTATGCGATTTTCATAAGGCAATTGAGTACTATGAGCGTTATCTACAAATTGCAAAGGAAGTAGGGGATAAAGCTGGAGAAGGAAGGACTTATGGAAATCTTGGCAATGCCTATCACAGCTTAGGCGATTTTCATAAGGCAATCGACTACCATGAGTGTGACCTACGAATTGCAAATGAAGTGGGGAATAAAGCTGGAAAAGGACGGGCTTATGGAAATCTTGGCAATGCCTATTACAGATTAGGCGATTTTCATAAGGCAATCGAGTACCATGAGTGTTGCCTACAAATTTCAAAAGAGGTGGGAGATAAAGCTGGAGAAGGACGGGCTTATGGAAATCTTGGCAATGCTTCTATCAGATTAGGCGATTTTCATAAGGCAATCGAGTACTATGAACGTTGTCTACAAATTGCAAAAGAGGTGGGGGATAAAGCTGGAGAAGGATGGACTTATGGAAATCTTGGCAATGCTTATCAGAGCTTAGGCGATTTGCAAAAGGCAATCAGGTACCATGAGCGTTGTCTACAAATTGCAAAAGAAGTGGGGGATAAAGCTGGAGAAGGACGGGCTTATGGAAATCTTGGCAATGCCTATGACAGCTTAGGCGATTTTCATAAGGCAATCGAGTACCATGAGTGCTGCCTACAAATTGCAAAAGAAGGAGGGGATAAAGTTGGAGAAGGAGGGGCATATGGAAATCTTGGCATTGCTTATATCAGCCTAGGCGATTTTTATAAGGCAATCGAGTACCGTGAGTGTCAACTACAAATTGCAAAAGAAGTGGGGGATAAAGCTGGAGAAGGACGGGCTTATGGAAATCTTGGCAATGCCTATCTGAGGTTAGGCGATTTTCATAAGGCAATCGAGTACCTTCAGCGTTGTCTACAAATTGCAAAAGAAGTGGGGGATAAAGCTGGAAAAGGACGGGCTTATGGAAGTCTTGGCAGTGCCTATCGTAGCCTAGGCGATTTTTATAAGGCAATCGAGTACCATGAGAGTCACCTACAAATTGCAAAAGAAGTGGGGAATAAAGCTGGAGAAGGAGGGGCTTATGGAAATCTTGGCAATGACTATCACAGCTTAGGCGATTTTCATAAGGCAATCGAGTACCATGAGTGTCACCTACAAATTGCAAAAGAAGTGGGGGATAAAGCTGGAGAAGGAGGGGCTTATGGAAATCTTGGCAATGCCTATCTTAGCTTAGGCGATTTTCATAAGGCAATCGAGTACTATGAGTGTGATCTACAAATTGCAAATGAAGTAGGGGATAAAGCTGGAGAAGGACGGGCTTATGGAAATCTTGGCCTTGCATACTTTCTGCTTAATGATACGTCTAAAGATCGAGGATCGTTTTCGAGTGCCCTTGATTGCTTTATTTCCAGTTTGTCAAAGTTCAATGAAATTAGGGCTCATCTCCGGTTTAAAGACGAGTGGAAAATTAACTACCGCGATACGTATAATAGTGTATACAATAATTTGTGGCGTCTCCATCTAAGCCAAGGTGAAGTTCGTGATGCCTTGCGTGTTGCTGAGGCTGGACGGGCACAGGCTTTAAAAGATCTCATGGAAGAAAATTATGGGTGTCAAGAGGTATACTCTCAGTCTCATTCCTCAGGAAAGTCAAGTGGCTCCTCTTTTAGATCCATTCCTTCAACAACAGTTTTCATAGCTCTTGTTAAAAAAGAGATCATTTTCTGGGTTATAAGAAAGGATGAAGAAGTCACCTTGAGGAGAAGAAAGGTAGGAGATATTTCAGAAGAAGATGTGAGAGCTTTCCTTATGACTCTACACAGTACTGCCTTGGACGAAATTGGTGTACGTGCTGGCGTCAAAATTGAAAATCGCTCGCTTGATCAGTTGCGTGAGGGGGAGTGCATGACTAAAAAGGCCTC
This sequence comes from Pocillopora grandis, assembly GCA_964027065.1. Lineage (NCBI taxonomy): Eukaryota > Metazoa > Cnidaria > Anthozoa > Scleractinia > Pocilloporidae > Pocillopora > Pocillopora grandis. The sequence goes on from OZ034731.1 coordinate 19,347,946, forward strand.
TTGCAGTGTTTCTCAGCCTGTTTCATCAAAGGAGAGTTTAAAGAGGTTTTTTGACCTTATAATTGCTCCTATTGCTGACCTGGTCCATGGAGATGACCTCATTCTCGTTCCGGAGGGTCCATTGTGTTTGGTACCCTATGCAGCTCTGATGAACCCAGAGCAGGAGTATCTGTGCGAGTCTCTAAGAATAAGACTGATTCCGTCCTTGACTACTTTGAAATTAGTTACTGATTGTCCAGCTGACTTCCACAATACGACAGGCGCACTTCTCGTGGGAGATCCGTACCTAGAGGAAGTTCTCTATAAAGGGAGAAAGTTGTGTGAGCTGCCATATGCAAAGAAAGAAGTAGAGATGATTGGAAGAATCCTAGGAACGGCTCCCCTCATTGGAAAAATGGCGACTAAAGGAGAAGTCTTAAAGCGACTATCCTCGGTTGCTTTAGTGCACATCGCCGCACATGGCAAAATGGATACAGGAGAAATTATTTTGGCCCCAAACCTTGCTGAGGAATCCCATCATCCTGAGGAGAAAGACTTTTTGTTGACGATGGCGGATGTGTTGGAAGCTAAGCTGTGGGCAAGATTGGTTGTGTTGAGTTGCTGTCATAGTGCTCATGGAGAAATAAAGGCTGAGGGAGTGGTTGGTATTTCTCGAGCATTTTTAGGTGCTGGGGCTCGGTCCGTTTTGGTGTCCCTCTGGGGAATTGATGACGAAGCCACTTTCCGATTCATGAAACATTTCTATCAAGAACTAGTTAAAGGAAGGAGGGTCAGTGAAGCTCTTAACCAAGCCATGAAATGTATGAGAGAGTCTGAAGAGTTCGGGGAAGTAAAGTACTGGGCACCATTTGTTCTCATTGGGGATGATGTCACTCTGGAGCTAAATGGAACTGATTCAGTCTAGTCGCCGCTGAATGTAAATATAACTTGTTTTGATATTTTCCTTTCATGTTCTTTATACTCTTAAAGTGCTTAGGCTTGACGTCAAATTTTACACACTTCATTCATCTACATTCTCTATTGCAATATGACTCTCTTGCAAATCCACCCAAATTTCATTTCATTTGAAGCCACAGGAGTTATATTTGTGGACTGTTTCATACGAGATTTTGCGGCCGCCATTGTTTGGCTTTGCTCCAGAACCTGATTGCGATTTCATAGGAATAGGCGTTCAAGGATGAACGCAGAAAACTCACCTGACTAACTCTAATAAGGTGATAACGAGGTTCCTTACTTTATTCTGTACATCATATTCCCGTCAAGAAGATAACACAGCTTAGTCTTTTAGAGGCTTGAGACATTGTGGATAGAAATTGTTGAGTTTTCTAGCCACTGTATGAGCAGTACAAAATGTACTCGAACCAACAAAAAAACAATCGATCATACAAGGAAAATGTAAAGAGGACTGTCAGAGTTTTAAACAAACTGCGTGGTGATTTCCTTTATTTGTCAAAATGCAAGAAGTTTCCAATGGTGTTGTTCTTTTTCTACCCATAGATGGTCGCTGCCCGAAGAAGATAAATGAAAACTACAATTGCCATTGTCCGTCAGTTAAGATTAACATGGGAATGGATCTTGATGTGATAAACCCTTTCAGTGCCATGGCCGGTACTATTCTGTATTTCAAACAGCATGAAATAAATCAAAATTTAGGAGTTTGGAAATAATCTGGCTCTCTTTGCATAGCAAAAGATCAATGTTACTAGGAAAAATTTTTTTATCTGCTCACGTGTGACAAATCGTAACAAACCATTGTCACTGGTTGAATTTTATATGTTGTAACTTATCAAATTTAGGAGTTTGGAAATAATCTGGCTCTATTTGCATAGTGAAAGATGAATGTTAGTTGGCAGAATTTTTTTTTTGATCCGCTTGCTCTTTGACAAATCATAACAAACCATAGTCACTGGTTTGATTTTATATGTTGTAACTTATCAAATTTGATAATCAAGTTGATAGAATACATACACATTATTTAACCGTATAAATATATTGGTTTTAAATTTAATAACAAGTAAGAGTTTAGGTTTAAAAAATGTGGACACTACACAGGCAGCGGAGGGCCTAGCACCCTTACCCCCACTCCCAATTTTAATTGGATTGGTATTTTGATTTTTAGGTTGCTATAGCTTACTTAGAATATTCCTGTATACTGTTTTCATCGGCAGGTGTTGTACAAGTTGACTGTTGATATCAAACAAGTAGTTGAATGATTGCTCATGTTTATTTTAGAATGCAAGTAACTATTTTATTAAAGGAAGTGCTTCGACTTCAGCATTGGCTTTTAAGTATAAATGCTGAGAATTATTGAATTGGAGTAGTTTAGAGATTTGTTTTTGGTATGGTTTTAGGGTACACGGAAATGACCTACTTCAAATTCATATGCATATGCTAGAACTGATTTGTTTTTAAAGTACAATCTTCCCTTTTTGGAGGTACTTTTAATTAAGAAGCCGAGTCATTATTTTTGATATTCACTCATTTGACCTAATACCAGTCTTTCACAGGCTATTTCTTCCTGGAATTTTTATAATCACTGATTTAGTACCATGATCTGAAGTTTTGTGTTTTTTTTTGCTATTTTAACCCAAGCCATGCCAAACCAATGTTTACAGCTAATAATAATTGTGGCTATTGTTTTACAGCTTGTAAAATGTTATTCCATCAGTGTGACTGGAATCACTTGCTAGTTTCCTGTTAATTCATGGAAAGTAGGCATTAACATCAGTTGGCCCTTCTCCAAATACGAACTGTTTACTCTTGTTGTAAATTATTGTTACGCAACTACCTTGAAACAGTGTTTCTGTAAACATGTCAATGTTACAGTTACATGAATTTCCTTAAAGTTGTACCTAGTAATTTTTATAATGCTCACGTTCGTTTATTTTGGCCTGGAGACCCGCGAAGGACAGCGAACCTTTTAACATGAAAAAGATTTTGACGATGTTTATTTGATGTTAGGTCTTTATGCTGATCATCTCTTTGGACAAGCGCAGTTTGGTTACAACCAACTGTGCAAGGCACTACGCAAGCATAAATTAATAACGGGTGATAGTTTGATGACCGACTACCAATCTCCTGTCAGTTCTAGCTTGGTCACCTTAAAAGAACGTGAGCAACATTCTCGTAGGCAGTGCAGCAGTTATCAGCTGAACAGTTGAGTTGTCAAGTTAAGCCTAACGAGTTGTATTACAATCCAAGCCATTAAACAAGTGCGAGTTTACAGTTGCAGTTTACGTTGTTTGGTAGTTCAGATAGTCCCAAACCAAAAGACTTCTTAACAGTTGGCCATATATGTTCCCCAAAAGGACGTTCGGTGCTAATAAACGTTGAATAATCAACAACTTTTCAGGTGGGTGTCGATGGGTAGTGGAGGATATTTACCGTATGCACCCTCTGATTGGCTACTCAAATGCCGTACAGCCTTTGCTATCTACCTCCGAGCAACTTACACTGGATTTGCCCACGAACATATTGTAATTGTTGCAGGAATAAATATCAACAACTAGCCACCGCCACTTTGGTGAAGAGTTGTTAGACGTTTGAAGTTTAATTCCCTGAAGTGCTTTGGATTGGATGAAGAAAACAAAAACCAAAATAATCAAAAAGTGTTTTCAAGAAAGGGTATCCGTACAATTCTTTTTCTGAGCACTGCTCTTATTAATCATATCCCTGACAAATTACTTTATGGGCAAGTAATTTGAAACCTAGATGAAAGAGTAATATCGAAGGCATGTGAAGTTTGGTTTGTTAATTTATTTCTAATTGAGCAAACATAATACTCCTGATTGGCAAAGGTTTTTTCTCTTGGTAAAATAGTGATCATATGTGGTGGCTGCTTGAAATGAATTTTTCAGAAAAAAATTCGTCTTCAGATATTTTTTTTTTTGTTCGTGCACGAATTAAAAAGACAAAAAGAGAAAAAGTCAAATGATCACCAAAACTGGATGGGCAAGTCAGATATGTCTGTGATGACAGCTGATCACAGTGTAATAAAGGTGTGAAAGTGTCACCAGAGATCAGCTGCATATCAGCTGTTAGAGCACTATGGCAGCGTGATCTGCTGTAATATTTGTGTTAGACCCAAGGAGCTCCATTCAAAGGGATGCTCAGAGTGTAACCTGAAAAGAGATGTCTAGAACTCAACAAACATAGATTTTATTCTTCTGCCAGCCCTTTAAGAATTAGAGGTGAAATATCTACAGCAGTAACTGTGTTTGCTGCTGCACTTTGCTGCAGAAAGTAACCTAATCTGTTCAAGAATTGTCTTCTGCTGAGTCGAAATTTTGGCATTGGGTACTTTTTTGCCCTTACTGTGATTACTAAAAATAAAATACACAAAAAGACTCAAAGTAATAAATTAATTGGGACTGTGATACTCTCCAACCTCAAAGTGTGTATTTTTGTTTTTGTTTCTATTTTTCATTTAACATTTTCAAACCAAAACCAAAACCAAGGTCTTGCTGTTAAACCTTATTGATATTAGATTAATTAAAGCTCAATCAAAATTGTAAATTGTGCTGTCCATGACGAGAAAAAGATTACCATGTTCAAATTTGTCTCAACTGGTCTCCTTTAATAGCTAACTACATTAAATCATGGTGTGGCCTTTTCACTCCCAGGATCAGAGGGCTAACTGATCACTCAACTGACAACCTTACAGTTTTTTTTCTTTAGTAGTGCTGAGAATATGCTTAAGATTGTTTTAATGCTCAACCAAAAATCATTGTCAAGTTGTCTTTTTGAAGCCATGCTTAACTATTGCCAATATCAAGAAGCTCAAACAGAGCAAGCATTGTTTGTTTCTGTGGACTGGAATAACCCGCAAGATTTTGGAGAATCAGAACTACTAGTGTACAAAAATTTGGAGCCTGACAGAGCCTGAGTACCACCTGATTACCATTCTTAGAGCCAGAGACTTTCTGACAGCAGATGAAAGGTAACATATATCAATGTTACCTTTTTTCATTTCTTTCAATAAAATAAAACAAGTGCTGTGGGAGGTATAGCCTTAATTTTAAGAAGAGTTACTTCCAAGATTATTTCATTTAATTTAAGTTGATTGTCATATTTCCAACAATCTGGCAATGAAAAGACTGCCTTACACCTCAAGAGATAGTTGGCATAAAAGTGTTATGAATTGTTCCTGATACGGATTGATTTATTTTTTTTCATTTATGAGTAAGACATAGCAGGATAAAACTATGGTGCAGTGTACCTTAGTGCAGGAAGCCTCCCCTCATTAATCCTTTGGCCCCTAAGAGTGACTAGCATCTAACTTCTCCTTACTATAATGATCACTCCTGAGTCAAACATGAAAGTCACGAGAATAGAACAGATGATCACCAACTAGAGCAGCTCTTGACTGTTAAACACATTCTCCTTGTCAGCCTCTTTAGAAATGTATGGAGAACAGTATGGAGAATATGCATACTGAAATTAAGGTGTAAAGACTTACATGTAACTAGCACTTACTAATACTTGCCAAATAAAACAGAGTTAAGTAAGTCACCTTTGTGAATATTGTCACATTATGAAACAACTTTGATATCTTTCCTTTCCCAGCTTGGAAGAAAACAGACAAATTTCAATTTCTTACACTCAATTACTGTTAATGTCAGACTAAAAGTTATGGACATCAGAAAAGGTCAAGGAATGTTGTTACACTTTCTAAAAAGAAAGCATATTGATACAAGACATAATAATAGCAAGGGCATCAATTTGTGTTGTTATTTGGCCTCCATTATTAGATAGTTATGTAATAAAATTGAAATAAACAATTGTGAAATTATGGCATTTTTTCTTTTGGAGGTCAAGAGAATAAGAAACGCCCAGTGAGGATATTTTTTTAACATTTATCAATTTACTTTGCAACAAATAATTCTTGAAAGATTAATTCAAGTCTTAAAACTTCCATTTCAAATGAATACTCACACATACTCTTGAATAATCTTTGACAAGGCACTTAACCACTTACTTAGAATTACTTTATTAAGATTTTTGTATCCACAGGTTACTAAAAAACTTGTTTACACAATAAAAAGTGGGAACATTTCAATTTATTCTCAAATATGGTCTACATTTAAACCAAGAAGGTGAGTGCTAGTTTTACAACAGAATGTTAACTTACTTAAACCAGAACTGTAAAACTTGATTAAGATTTAAACGTTTGTAAAATTACATATGCATAATAAATAATATACTATTCAATAAATAATTACTCTGCAACCACAAGACAAAAATATAATTTACATGATCAGTTTAGAAAAAATGTTTTTCACAACTTTGAAAATACCTTTTTTTAAACACTGACAACTACACGAGTTTCCTGTTGATATTGCAGATGGCGAAGATTTGCATGTACCCTAAAGACCACCTCCTTCAACTGGAGATTTGGTTAAGTGCCAACTGGAAAATTATATATTCTTTTCTTCCATAATGCTATGATTCCACGAAATGTCATGCATCTGTAAACAATTACCAGTAAGTCTATCCTCTCTTTAAGACATTGGAAAAGTGACACCACAGCCTCCTTTAAACACAATTTCACCGTTAAGCTCTGTGCAGTGAAGTTGTGTTAGGTTGGCACACTGTTTTCCTTTACCACTAATTTAAAAAGAATACCTTTTTTTCAAATTGACAACTATTAGATGATGTTTACTGTTTATACAAAACATGAAGAAGATCTACCTGAAGGACCACCCTACACAGGCAGTGATTTGGGTAAATGTCAACTGTAAAGTAATATTTTCTTTTCTTCTATAATGCTATGATTCCACAAAATGTTGCACCTGTAAACAATGAATAGTCTCTCCCCTCTGTACCAAGTTGCAAAAGTGACACCATACCAAATTCTTAGCAATACAAAATGATATTTTCCTTTGGCCATTTCCAATAAAGCAGATGTTCATAATTTTGCAATGTTACCATCACTTGGTTCTGAGTGTTGTCACTTCAACAAAATGTTTTCTTACTAATTCAATAAGAGAATTTGTGCAGTATTTTTAATAAACTTGTTCAAACTAAGGATTCTTTTCTCATAAAATAGATGTGGACAAGAAAAATAATAAAAAAAGAAGGGGTGGAAGAAATGAAATAGTAAAGTAAAGTAAGTTGTAACCTAACAACAGCTGCCATTACAACAAACTTGGCTAACATTTGCTTTAAATGTCATTTTTCACAAGATTAAGAAAATCATAAATTTGTCATTTGTCATGCAAACTAAATGACATTTTAGAAACAATATGGGGCCCAAGAAATATTTTTCAATTTGTAACAAATAGACATTATAACAAAGAAAGTGTGCACAAATTCCTTCTATTGCATCAAAATTTAAATAAATAAATGGGAGAGCACAGTGAGCTTATGAGTTTTTTAATCAAAGCAAAAAGTGGATGAAAATTGTTAAAGCACTTTCCATGGTATGATGTTTTCATTAAAGACATACTAAGTGTGTTTCTTACTGTCCAACAGAGATTGGTTAGTTAACGACTGTGAAAATACATTGATTGTTTAATTAGAGCCACAAATGACAGCATAGTGGCAGTGGCCAGGGCAGTGAACATGGTGGCCATGCCCACTACATCACCATAACTTTGAACTAAAAATATGAAAATGAAATCAACTGTCTCTCATTCATTTTATAAAATTAATGTCATTCTGACAGATGAGTTCAGCTATAACCGCAAATAATAACTTCTTACCAAGCCTGAGGGCCATACAAGGGAACATTTTCCTGAGGCCCTTATAAAAATAACTGATGGCCAATATTCCTCAGTAGAACTTGAGCAAGCAAAGTTAGCAAGTGATTCATTATATTGCACTTGGACTGAACCCTTTTGATTCTAAGTTTGATACCTTTCAAAACAAAAATAAATGGGTTATGATCGTTTCAGTGGATACGGTCTGCATGGAAAAGTACTGAACAAGTAAGAACCAAATCAGTACTGATATTTACCTCAAGACTACCTTGCCATAATAGTAATGCGAATTAAAGTTAATCTTCCCAACTGTGGTGGACATTAGTATAGTAGTATAATCTTTATTTAAGCACGAAACAATTCATCAGCAATTACATTAACTAAAACTATTTAAAAATTATAAAACTAACTAATAACTAAAAGCTGTTTTCCGTGAATGCCGTGCGTTATAGAGTGGCATTGATCTTGCGTTTAAATAACCCCAGAGACTCTGTGTTCCTTATATCACATGGAAGACTATTCCATAAAGTGGCTCCACTATAGCTAAAGCTTTTTCGATAATAGTTAGTGCGAGGTAGAGGAACATCGAGTTTATTTTCAGAGTCCCTGAGGTCATAAGCAGAGTTACGCCATCTAAACTTAGAATTAAGATATTCAGGAGCTAGCCCGTGCAGACATTTGAAAACCATGGTAACTCTATGAATTTCCTGCATTCAACCACATAGGCTGACCATAGGCTGCCACTGACTTGTTGGGTAGCGTTTGTATTACATTGTACTGCCCAACAGCACCCCTCAAACCAGCTATCTCAGTTTCCACAATAACTTTGTTCCTTATTGAATTGTTGGAAGCCCTAGAGAGCGAAAACATGGAACGATTACGAAAAGACAGTTCCAAGAATTGACATACAAATTAGTGTCGAAGGAAAATCATTTAAATAAGAATTTTGCCATTGGCTAACAGTCTCTATCAATAAGCGTCAGTAGCAATAAAAAAAAAAACAAATAAAGGAGAGGCGAGAAAGGCTGACTTACCAAAGCAACGACAGGGATAATTTTCATACGACTCCTCGCTGACCAAGCTGCGAACTTCTTTGTACTTACCTCTACTGAATGAGTTAAAGTCGGTCGTAAAGACTTGCAAGACAAACTCCACCCTACGAAAGGCTAGCTCAAGATCTCCAATACAAAATAGAACTTTCACGGCTACTGGTAGGAGAAGTACAAAACGTTTAAGTTTCAAATGGAAAAAATTGAAGTGAAGAATTCGTTAATCACGAACTTAGAGCTTTACGATCGCTAGGGCATTCTGGGAAAGCTACATGCGAGCTCTGATTGGAGCAATAAAGAGGTGTGACGGAGGTGTGTCCATAACCATGGTTACGAAGTTGAACTTTTCAATATGGCAGAAAACTGCAGGAAGGAAAATAGTTACTCGTGTATTTGCTTCGCCTGCAACTGATGGTAAACATAAAATGCGGATACATTGCAAGAGCATCACATGGATAAACAGCTCTATCTCTGAAACGAAATTTATTGGCACCACAACAGTAAGTTAGTAAAATATTCACAATTCTTTACCAAGTATTAACCCATCTAAACCAGGTTGCAAAATTTGAGACCTACTTCTCTTCCAAGTTTCTCAAAGCAAAGGAATATTGACATGTGTGGTTTTAGGAAATATTGAAGTCTCCCCATGACAGTCAAGCTGTGAATGGTGTATACATTTATCCTAATACACTGAGCAAGAATGAAAACCAAGGGCAAGGAGTTAGTTGAGATTAGCGATATATGCGACGAATTTTACAGTTGCAGTCAATATCAATATCTGCTAGGACAACACGATTCGAACTTTATTGAGGTTAAAATATATAAAAAAAAAATTTATAGTTGTATATCGATCAAAAGTTACACAGTAAATAGGTCATGAATGATAGTTAACAAAATAAGTACATTGGTTCTAAAACCCTTCATATATAGTGATAGCCTAAAACTTACTGAAATACAATGCGGTTGCTGGCGCATATGTAATAAGAGTACACTGTAATAAAATGATTAAGAGATTGCTAATGCAATAAAAGTTAATTGGACTTGCTTTATAGAATGCCTGATACCAAAATCCGAAAAACTTCCTGGGATAAAAATTGGGAACGTATTCCCCAACCAAATGCAGCAGCACAAACTCTGGGGGTCAGAGGAGCAAATTACTGAGTAAAATTGTGATCAGTACATTTTCAAAGATTTAGTATTGAGCTAAATACAGCACAACCATTGATCCTTGCAAAAAAACCTTTACAACAACCACTTAATAATTACTGCTCCAATACATATATGTTTGCACTAACTGTAACCAGTAAATATTAACAGACTTTGTAAAAACATATTTTGCTAACTTCCATTTTAACAATGTTGTTGTCTCAAAGTAACACTGATAAGAAGATCTCAAGTATTTCAAACCACTCGATAATTTAATAACATTTATATCTGATATATTGATTTACTAATGCCTGAGGAACAGATAATGATATTATCATTTTTTAATGGGAGAAGGGGGGGGGGGCAGTCATAAGAAAGCTTGAAAGTATCTATGGATTGTTTTTTAAGTAAATTTCATTATGGATATTGCAGTAATCACATGCATTAAATTATTATTAAAGCTGACTTTCCATGCTCACATAGAGTGATAGAGGATGGAAAACTAAATGGAATCAATGTTGTTAAATTGAAGAAATTTACAAAGTTTCAGTGCAAAATACAGATTTCATTACAATCCATTGTTACCTGAAACTATTTCAAACATTATGTAAGATGAAAGTGGTGAGTTGTTAATGTCAGCCAAACTTTTGAAACATAATTTCCCCTTCAAACAGGTATCACTAGGATTTGGAAATATAAAATGATTATAGGCATGCCCATATTTGTTCATAAAAATTACCCTTTACAAAAACATTTACTACTACACTATAACAATCACAATTAATAGAGTGTCTTAGAAATTTTTTCTCAACGTACTAGTTAATGTTATTGTAGGATCATCATTTGACACTTATCCATTACCTAGAGGAGGAATTTGGATTCAGCAAGATAACCAAATGGAATAATTTAGGAAAGAACAATGCAGCACTAAATTTTAGTCTTTTGGGGAATTGTTATCAGACTGTAAAAATGTATTAAACTTAACAATCTCATAATTTTTTCTTACTTTTTTCATTACTCAAATACATTTTCATGCATACAGAATGAATGTTTTTGGACACTGCACCACTACTTCAACTACCAGTGTATGCCATACTAATAATACATAATCATCTGATATCTTGGTTTTTATCTTCTTTCAAGTAGACAGTTAACACTTAATGCAGCTAGTATACCATGGATATATCAAATCCTTCTTTTTTTTTCATTCCTAATGCACTAAGTGGTTAGAATCCATTCCAAAGTGTCTTGTTGCATCTTTACTTAAGTTTGTACATTTGAGCATATACCTGCCAGTATTGCCAACACCATGCTTCATTTTTGGTAAATCATTGTCTTTGGCTGAAGGAGTTTTATTCACAGACAGAAGCAGATTCTGTGATATAAAATAATTTTTGACAAATGTTGATTTAAACCTGATCAAGCAGCCATAAAATTGCAACATCCAATCCATCCAAGCCTGCTATATAACATTAAGTCAACACCAACCCTAAGGTCACTCATGTAGTCTCATTTCAGAATGAATCTTGTAAACTTAACTCTATCCTGATGTGAATCCCAGGTTCTAGAACTGACCATACAAACAAAGGATTTTCTCAATCCTTATTCAATTTTAGATAGAGAACAATGATTGATTCTTTGTTGTGTTCTGTTTAGGTTTGAATTTTCCTGGTGTTATGGCCATATCTTGTAAAAACATAAACATCCAAAGCCAATCTTAAAAAATCTGACATCTGAAGAATTATAAAAGCTACATGTATGATGAGGAGAATGTCATTGTTCACACTGTACACAAGCAATTTCAAAAATACGTGACTGCCAGTCCCAAACTGGATAAAAATTCTTATCTCAACACCAGGAGAGAAGCACTGGAAGGCATAACTTGGTTTAATCTTAGTATTTCCCTCTTGATTGCTGTGTTCTGTTCCCTTCCATGTAATAAAGTTCAATGTCTCAATACTTTTAAACTTAATGATTCTAAACTGGTTAACTTTTAATTTGTTTGTGGCTATTCATGTTCCTGTTGTTTTCATTGATTTGTAATTGAAATAAGAAACTGCAAGAGAAAACGTTCTTAGTAAACAGCCATCTAACAGTGAAAATGTACATTTCCAATCATATTTGAATGTCTTTGCAACATCCATGACAATAAAATTATTAAAATTAATTTTAGACTATGTAATTGAACTCCACAATCACAAGAGGAATACCTGAAAGAAAACTTACCTCATGCATTAGTTTTTGTGTTAATACTGTGGACTTTGAAGGGAATTATGGATTACAATAATAGTTGTTATTATATAAGTCAGGTGGCACATCGTATTATGTATTAATATCTAAACACCTAGAAGTCATATATATGCTACAAGCTTTAGATCTGTTCATCTCCTAAATAACTTATTACATTATTTAAACATGTGGTTAAAAAGAATTAAGCTACCACATTCCTTTCTGTATGATGATGATATTATTAACACTATGAACTGTAGTTTTATGAAAATTCCATGAATTTCATGTGAAAAACCCATGAAGATCATTTCATGGCCCATGAATACTGCAAAATGAAATTTCATGGGGTTATTTTTAGCCCTGAATTTTCCATGAATTAGGGGAATTTTTTTCATGACCCATGAATATCTTCAAAGTCTATTTTTATGACCCATTGATTTTCCATGAAAGTCACCAGAATTAATTTCATGACTCATGAATTTCTTTATATGCCTACTTTCATGACCCATGAATTTCTTCAAAGTCTACTTTCATGACCCATTAGTTTCCCCAGAAAGTCATCAGAATGAATTTCATGCCCATGAATTGCAATCAAACAGCATTTCATGGGCTAACTATTTATTTGTTTTGGGAGAAAAAAATTAATGGACCATGAATATTCCCTGAAATCTGTTGCCCATGAATTTCATTGATGAATCCATAGGCCATTAAAAGTGGTATTAATGAGTTCATCACAGTCACTGATTTATCAACAAGCTGACTTTCATGATCCGTGGAACTGACTTGTTATAAATTTATCCACTGATGGAATTTTGGAGTACAGCGCGAAAACTGTCGAATGAAAATGTCCCTAAACATCTTAAGAGGCCTTTGTTAACGTAAAATGTACAGGAAATCACAAAACAATGACTAAAAACAATGGATCTTCAATTTGCTCCTTTGTTGAGACAAATGGGGCTGGAGGCAATGACCCAGATGTTTGATCCTAACTTTGATTTTTTGGGGCCTTTTTGCCTTCGCCATGCCTGGACGACTTTGCTGAATTTTTTCTGCCTCACTGCTGGCTTTGATTGTTAGCCATGACTCTGGAAACCTGTTCAAGGCCTTCTTACATTCTTACGGCTGAGGAATCTTCTAGGGCTTTTCCAGTGAGGCACCTGCAGAGTACAGATGCTTAAGTTGCACAGCAATAGTACGCATTGCATCTACACGAAATGTGGAACACAACAATGAAAAATCAATCACTTTGTCACCTCAATTTGGAACTTTGAATAGTGTGCAAATGTAACCTGAAAAAAAAATGCTATTTTTACCTCGTTCATAGAGTCGCCGGTTAACAGAGTCAGGCCATCTTCTCAGTCGGGATGAAACGTTACCTTCATGTATTCATTGAGATCGCCTTCTACAACATCGTTGTTGATTTCGTGATCGCTTTCACAGGAATCACTGTCGATGTCAGCTCTGACTTTCTCGGACTCTGATGTCCTGTCGATTGTTACTTGCTTCGAATTCCAAATACCGAACTGCTTTTTGGGCTGCTTTATTTTGTAAGATTACAGACGCAGCAACGAGACCTCTTCGGAGTCATTTTGTAACGTCGAACACGATAACCTGTGAGGTCACTATGTGACCGCTGACCTATGATGGCTGCGATGACCTAAGGTCACCACGTACATACATACATACATACATAACTTTATTTGATAACGCAGGTTAAAATTTGCGCAACTTTACAGCTGATGTGGACCTGCCTAAACTAATTAGTCTATAATTATATAAAATACAGATATGATAAAATTTATAAGTTGAATAAATCAAGTAAACCATAAAGTTTTAGTAATAGTGAAAATTTGGTTTCATGTTTTGTATAACATTACCTCCCTTTTCAAAATTAATATTCATAACAGTTTGCTTGGATTGTTTTAAGTTATATTTAAAAATAGATAAATTTGGAGAATCTTTAACATTATCGGGAAGTGCATTCCATGCTACTGCAGATCTATGAGCAAAGGACCTACGACCCAATTCGGTTTTGGGCCTATTAAGTACAACATTCAGGGATTTCCTTAGGTTATAACTGTTAGAGTTCTTGGTCACCAAACAATTAATTTCCCGCAACCCTAAATTATAATAAGCATTATATGTAATAGTTAAGATACGTAGCTTATAAAAATACTCTAAAGGCATCCAGCCAACCTTAGAAAGTACATCATTATCCCCAAAACTATTTGGTATCTTATGAATTAGCCTGGCAGCCCTGATGTGAATCATTTCTAGATCTTTAAGCTTGGATCCAGACCCCCAAATTGCGATTCCATATAGAACACTTGGTATAACTATCCTATAGTAAAAAGTCTCCAAGATAGATGTACATAGGAAATTTATACGTCTCAACATTTTAACTTTGGCATTAAATGCAGATCTAGCCAATGCAACATGCTGAGACCAAGAGAGTTTATCATCAATTGTAACCCCAAGGCAATTGGTGGAGGACACATACCGAATGGTGTCCATACCCCACTTCAGCTGTTTCAAAGGACCTATGAAGGGGGTAGTACTTAAGACCATTGCCTCGGATTTACCTTCATGTAGAATCAATCTGTTACTAAGACACCAGGAATTAACCTGGTCCAAAACAGCCTGTAACCCTGTTGTTATTTCATCAACAGTATTCCCTACTACATATATTGTTGTGTCATCAGCATACATATAGACTTCCCCACTGGTAATAGATTCAGGGAGGTCATTAACATAAGATGCAAACAATCTTGGTCCTAGTAAGGATCCCTGAGGGACCCCAGCTCTAATGGGGATTCTATCAGATCTAGACCCACTTACACTAGTCCCTTGTACACGGTTGGAGAGATAGTCATTGATCCATTTCCACATATCACCTGCCAAGCCAACAGCCTTGAGTTTCTCAGTAAGAATACTGTGGTTGACACAATCAAAAGCTTTGCGGAAATCAATGAATAAGACTCCAACCTTATGGCCTCTATCCAGGGCACTCCCCCAGGACTCAGTGAGATGAAGGAGGAGGCTCTCCGTTGAATAGCCCCTCCTAAATCCCCATTGTCTATCTGTGAGAATGCCATTGGATAACATGTGATCATCAAGTGAGTCACACACTACCTTCTCAAGAAGCTTTCCTGGTGTACTAAGCAAGGATATAGGTCGGTAATTGTTAGGATCCAGCCTGTTCCCTTTCTTAAAAACAGGTGTAACTAATGACTCCTTCCATTGTTGAGGGAACTTACAACAGTCCATGCTTTTTTTGAACACCTCTAGCAGACCCTGAATAGCAGAGTCCTGTGCCAATTTAAGATCTTTAGGAAAAATATTATCAGGGCCTACTGCTTTGTTTGGATTAATAGACTTCAAAACATCTCTAACTTTATCCCAATTCAAAGAAAAATTCTCTATAGTGGGAGTAATTCTATTAATATAAAAAGTAGTATCTAAATGTACTGGATCCAAGTTCTTAGTAAGATCATGTGCAATATCAATAAAATAGTTATTAATCAAATTCGCTTTCTGCCTATCATCTGAAATAATAGTGTTATTAGAATCTTGTAGGGGACCAATTTTATCACTTTTGATCTTACCAAGTATACGATTAGATATTCTCCAGAAATCTTTAGGTGAAGAAGATTCTTTAAATAGCCCAATCCAGTAAGAGGCCTCAGCTTTTCTGAGCATACTTCTAACAGCGTTTCTTTTAGCTCTATAGATATCCCACTGAGGATTATCATGGGGTTTACCTTGAGCAGCTTTTAAACACTTATACCTTTGATTCATAGCCTTTCTGATTTCGGTATTGATCCAGGGAAGTGACTTGTGTCTGACCTTCACATTCCTTCGTTTGATGTTGGACTCTATAATGTCTTTAAACATGGTTTCCCATAAGTAAACACTGTCCTCAACATCCTCTACAGCAGACACAATATGCCATGGAGCTTCCTCTAAGGTCCTCTGGAATTTTTCATTATCCATATCCTTATAGTTCCTTACTGTAATAAGCTTAGGCTTTGAATTACTCCTCCTTGTAGAAAAGGCAGCAAATATAAGATGATGGTCTGAAATGCCCAGGTCAATAGAACCAGCTAAGACATTTGATGCATGCAAATTAGGACTAACAATAATGAGGTCGATAAGTGACTTAGAGTTAGCTGTGATGCGCGTTGGTGATTCAATGACGTTAACGTAACCAAAACGCCTAAGAATTCTTTTCATTCTATTACAGTCATATGGCGCATCTTGATCTGTATCTGCCGCATTAGCTAAGAGATTACAGTTAAAATCACCTAATAATATGACATTCTTCCTCTTGATCCATATTTTATTAAGCAGGTCATGTAAGTCATCATAAAACGTGATTGATTTAGGTGGTCGGTATAGGCAGCCAAGTAAAGTAGACTGTGATCTTATGGTAATGTTAATCCATACAGCCTCCAAGTCCTGATGAATGTCCCACTTTAGGTTTTCAGAAATGTTCAAATTATCGCGATAATATATTACCACGCCGCCACCTTTCAAGCCATTTGATCTATCTCTTCTCACCGTGTTATAACCATATATTCTTATTAATTCATTTGATAGGTCTACGGTCAGGTGGGTCTCAGTAACGCCCAGGATGTCGAATTCAACCTCTTTTAATAGGAATTGAATTTCAGACAATTTATTAGTAAGACCATTGATATTTATGTGTCCAATCTTTAAGTTCTTGTTGTTGCCCATCGTAGTCTTTAACGTAGTGAAAACATCTTCGTCAGGTTCAGACACCACGTCATCGTCAAGGTTTAAGTCAAAAGAGCTGGCATCGGCAAAGGGAAGAGCCCTCAGTTCACAGAAAGGGCAGTTCCAGAAGAAATGATCGAGGAGTTGAAGTTTGTTGTATTCACTTGGGTTAACTCTTCCACACTTTATGTGGCACCAACGGAGACAGTTATCGCATTCTATTGCACGGTGAGTTTTGGCGACAGCTCTCTCGCAAATTGGGCACTTAGGGCTGTTAAGTGGGGGACCAGGATTAGGATTAATGTCACCACTAGTTGAGAGCCTTATCAAATTAAAGGTGCTGACTGAGTTGGGATACAGAGAAACCCGAGTTGAGAAGAACCTTCTACCGTGGGAGCGATGATACGTACCACGTGGAGGAAATGTAGCCAGAGTCGGGTAGAAAAAATCCTTTCGCCAATCCATGGCACACTCCGAAGCATCACTACGCATTTCATTGGCTTTTCCGAAGGCTTCGACATCGAAGAAGCAACAGTAAAAGCGAAACTGAACCAGAAAAGCATATAAAGTGACGGAGCTCCAAGAAAAACGTCCAACCGCCATGGCTGACCACCGCACGTGAAAGTACACGTGATTTACGAAGAAGTGGCGGTTTTTTTCGTACCTCGAACGGAATGGTTCCATTCCGATTGCATTTCTCGTAGTGTTTGTGTAGCAGTCTCTCTTTTTCCAGATCAACGCAATGGACCGTCTGAAAAGTTTTTTCAAAGAGGTTTCCTCAAGATGAAGTTATCGATATGCATTACAACGTGAAGGGGTAAGTTCAAGCTTGGTCATCTTATTACGCGTAAACATCGGAGCGCGCGCGCTAACTATTGATTTAACTTGAAAATTTTTATTCTGTGATCATCTGGCGAAACATTTCAAGAGTTTGTATGGAAATACTTACGACCGTTCTTAGGAATAAAAAATACAGTCAAATTCTGAATACGAAATACCTCACCTCACTTCCACAGTGCGTCGCTTAGTATCTGACGGCTTCATGTTGAAAAGAACCTGTTTTGGCGAGTTATCCATTTCTAGGTTTACTACGTACATAGGAAAGGCTCTTAGATAACTGATAATGTGCTCCCTTTATTTTGCAAACAGTGAAGAGTGTTGGTCTACAAAACTGATGAAAGGAAATGCAAACTTGCTAAAGCAGCCTATCTTGGTCCAAATGATGATGAAGATGCAAATAGTAATGATAACCGAAAGAAGGATGGCACATTCAGGTGGCCAAAACAGAGAGACATTGACATAGTCAGCCATAGATATATCTTCACACATGCAAGAGTGCAGAAAGTTGGTAGTTGTTTTGTTGTTAGTTACCTTGAGAGTATTGATCACAAGTGTAAAACATATCAAGAAATTTACATGAATTCTGTTACATAAATAGACATTATAATAACTGTCCATAACATTTTACACATGATATTAGACGAAGGAAATGATATTTGAAGTTTAGACAAAAATACATCAAACCAGTGAGTATATTTTCAATAATTTCGTCCAAATATTTTTCACATCAAATTTATTTATAATATACCTTCAAAATAGTTTAAATAAACAGAAATATAGGAGCAGAATCTGTCTCCACAAGGAAAATCAGTGATATCAAAATAGAGCTAAAAATCATTAACATCTTAATTTTATGCAGAAAATTTCATACCAACTTTTTTTATTTAAGAAAGTGTAAACTGAATTATCACAATTTTGGAATCCTAAAGTAATATTTATGAACAGCTGGTGAAACAAAATAAACTATCAGAGAATCCAGACTTCTGGTCATGTCTTTCATGTGTGTGTGCTTGTACAACAGGACCAAGAAGTTTCACAAATAGGTTAGTTCTTCAGTGTATAATTTAAGCGATAGTGTATGTATTACAGTTATGGTATACTGCAAGCTATACACTGTAGTACAGTCTTTGGTACAAGAAAAGTGAAGAATTTTTAATTCCAAATTCATAGGGTTTCCAAAGAATTTTCATGGTGCTTGCATATTCCTAACAACCCCATGAAAACTAACTGGCAATTAACTTTCATGTGCCATGAAAAAACCATGTAGAGGCCATGAAAATTCAAGGAAAATTTCCATGGTCAATGAATTTTTTACATATTCACAGGATATTCATGGGTCATGATTTGCTGCAACCCATTAAAAACTAGTGAACTTTGACACCATGAAATTTTGGGCTTGAAATTCATGGGTTTCTCAGTACCTTTGAAAAGGCCATGAAATGCCATTTTCATGGGTATTTCATGGCTTCTAGGTCACTTTACTCAATATTTCATGGGTCGTGAATATGGAAATTTTCACAGGTTTTTCATGGGATTTTTCAGGTCTTTTTCATGGCACTGAGACCATGTAAATGTCATTGATTTAACCATGAAAATCCTGTGAAAAATCTGTGAATTTACAATGAATTATTTCACAAGATTTTCATGGGTTTTGAGTTCATAGTGTAAGGCTTTCAATATTCAATGTTCCTTTTTGTAAATATTATTAAGACTGCAATGTATGTCTATCAAAAAAAAACCATCACCAAAAAAACCCATTATAGGTATCCATTTGAAGCATTGTTACCATGACTGAAACATAGGAATCTTAAAAGTTTATATATGTCAACCTTAGGAAATCATAAAACTAAAGATGTCTGATGTGTTTTGCATCAAATCAATATTTCACTTCAAATATACCATTTTAAAACTTTCCTGAGCTAATTTGCACAAAGTTATGAGCATGACACTTACAAGCAGATACCCTAGTGTTTTTACATATTTCAGCACCAATCTGGAAATGAAGAGACAAGAATCAACATCAGTTCATATAACATTTATATAATATTTTGTGTCAATGAAATGTGTGATATTTTAATGACAAGATCTATGCACTCTGTAGTTGTGTATTTAACTTTGTCAACCCAAAACAAACAGAGCATTCATTATATGGATATCACATACATGTACATTGCATTCTATTACAGTACTACTCACCAAAGCTGTGTGAAGCAAACATGTGAGGCAGTGTGTCCATTTAACAAGTACCTCCAAAAATGTACTTTCAGATCATTTCAATATACATACTGCACATCAAAACTGTTGTTAGCACTGGAATTTTTTTAAAGGAAAATGTGTCAGTGACATCTACATATATATTATATATGTGTGTGTGTCTAAACAATCAAATTGTTGTATTGAAGGCATCATCAACATAAAAAACAATACAATGTATGGAAATATGGGGTCATACAGAATTTACTTTCAATTGAGGAAAAATTCATGTCTTAAGTATTGTTCAGTGTGGCACCCTTGCATTCATGCTCATTTAGAGTAATATTCTAACTAACTATAATTAAACCATAAATTACAATCAAACTTTCCTTGAAATACTGTGAATTTTCTTGATACATCAGATTGTTTGAAATGTAAATGACACAGATGATAAGTCATGAAATCGAGATTACCGATTCCATAATATATAATCTGTGTGGTTTGTGTGACTGATGGAGTCTTTGTCACATCTCAAAAGATGGATCAGTCCATGATTTGGAGAAGGTGATATAAAAGGGAATATTAATTGATTCCTGTGATTCCAAAAATATCAATTTAAAGGCTTTTGAGAAATAAAAATGAATAGTTTTCATCCTGTTTGTTCATATAGTACCTTGTGATGAGGACAAGTTAACTTTTGGCAATAAGTATGAATATTTTTATATTGACTTTTTTCCTTGTTCCTGCAGACATGCTTAAGAATAAAGTTTGTACTGAAATTTATTCCTCGTCGAGTTGCTTAAATCAAAATCATATTCAAAAAACAAATTTCAGAAAGCAAACGATACTCCAATGCTTCTTTAAAACTGGTCAAAACCATTATCAGCCAAGTGATTTTTACTGAACAGCAGTCAGTTACCATTCAAGGAGAAGTAGTGTCCAGAAAATCACTCTTTTTACTTTGCACCAACAAAAATTTAATACAAAGATAGAATACTCACTACAGTTTCAGCCTCCTACCCTTGCGAACTGAATTCCCAGTTTTCTGGGAATTCCTAGGAATTCCTAGGAATTCCTAGGAATTCTCAAAAATTCCCAATTATGCAAATGACCCTTGCAAACTGAATTCCCAGTTTTCTGGGAATTTCTGGGAATTCCTAGGAATTCCTTGGAATTCCTAGGAATTCTCAAAAATTCCCATCTATGCAAATTAACTCTGATTTAAAAAGCTTGGAATTACTGGGAATTTCTGGGAATTAGGAAGACTCCAGTTTTGTGAGGACTTGGAATCCCTAGGAATTCCTAAGAATTCTCAGCTTTACAAAATACTTATAATTTAAGAAGTGTGGAACTCTTGGGAATTGCTGGGAATTGAATTTGAGGCAATTTTAATACCCTGAGGTCCACATAAATTCTAAGAAATTCTCAATACCTTGAATGTGAAGGTTTTAAGAAAAAGAGTAATTTCAGAGGCTTAAAACTTTGGCTCAATAAAAGGTATGCTATACAAAACTTACCAAGAGATATACATACATGTACATGTTTATAACTTAAAGATCATGAAATTTATTACTCAAACTAAGTTTTAGTAAATCTTTACATTAATATGGATTTTCTCATGAACCAGCTGTCAGTTATGTTAAATGGAAATTGCCAACTTCCACAATAATTAACAATAATTACATTGTTATCTTACTTCCCTAACCTACATTACTGGTTGCCTTTGTTAGAAAACCTTGGAACAGTCAAGCTCAGTTGCCTCAAACGCTGTCAGAGACTTTTTGTTGACAATACTTTTAGTAGAAATTTCATGCCTTAGACAAACAAATTCAACACCTAATTAATCTTTCTTTTTTCATGATTGTTGTTGCTGCTTTTTTTCAGTTTTTTGCTCTATTTTCATGACTAATTGCTGTAATTTGTTTTGCTGTTTTTATTCTTACAAAACATTTTTGTAAGAGTTCCAATACTTGTGGATCATCCACACACTTTGCAACCATTTGGCATGCAGACAAGACAGAGGTAGTCAAAGTACCCTTTGAGGAAAAACACCTTTTATATGACATCTTCAATTTACTTTATTTGAAACTCTGATCTGAAAATATTTGTCAACAAGACTTGTTAGTAGTGAGAAGTACCAACCAAGTTTCCTTTCATAACTTAATTTCTTAAATGTCCCAATCACTGGATCTCCCAAAAAAATATTACATCTTTTATTTTTGGTGCAAATTACAAGTCCTTCTTTATATAAAAATGAAAAGTGCTAGTCACACTTCAGTAATAACAGCTCTTAAGTTTACTTGTTGTTCTTCTCTGTCTGTCAGCTATCAACAAAATTGTTTTATACTTCGGGCAGTGCATAACTATTTGTGGACCAGAGTTCCAACGCACCTCTGTAATCGCATATAGCTACTCCTGTCTCTTGTACAAATGTTTCTCCTTTGTAAGATGCACTCTACTCTGTTGTCAATACTGCTTTATTAAGCTTACATAACGCTCGGCGCAACTGAAACTAGAATAATTCTGAGAATCGAATCGGTCACTTGCATGCCGCAGTTTCTTAAGCTTATGCTTTACAATGAAATAAACCTATCAGTAAGGTTTCAAGATTCCTCTAGTTACGTTTGGGAACATTCAAGATTCATAACAAACCTTAGTACATAAAGAGGCCCTCCTTGGTAAAAACAAAATAATGTATTCAGCCCTTTTTTAGTAAAATCCATGAGAGAGATGTACTAACTCCAATATAAAAGTCACTCAATATAACAGAGATTTCTCAATTTGAGAATCCAATGAATGCCCTTTTCCTCATAGCCATCTTAAAAGCCTGGTCTGAGCTTTAAACATACATATTTTAATATATTATTTGTTTTCAAATTCAGATGTCAAGGAATCCAGTTACAAAATGGTCAAGGTTCTTGTTGACAACCTCATTCAAGGCCAACTCATTGTGAGTCCAGGAAAAAAAATACAAACAGTACAAACAGCAGCTAAGTTTGCAGTTTAGGATAACTTCATTCTAATTTATTGTTACAGTTATAACAAGATTTTAATCAAAAAATCAATTTTATTTGTCTGTAATTAGCCCCTTCACTCCCAAGAATATAACTATATAAATATAACTTAGGATATTGTATTTTTTGGAAAAGAATCAACAGATTTTATTCACAATTTGTGTCAAACCAAATTTAATGATTGATTAGAACTATTTTATATGAATAGCTGTAATTGAGGATTAATCTGTATGAAGTTTTCAAGAAAAGAAAAATAAATCAAATTCCATCCTAATATTACCACACATTGATGTTAATAATTAATCAAAAATATTTTACATGTACGCATTAATAAAATTTCATTGAATACTTGAATTTTAGCTGGGTTTTTTTTAATTTAAAGTATTTATTTTATATCATAAGCCTCAAATTTTTGCTTAAAATTCCCAGTAATTCTTAAACATTCCTAAAAATTCCCAAAAATTCCCAGAAATTCCCAGAAATTCCCAGAAATTCCTAGGAATTTTTAGATTTACAGCTTTTCAGGGAAAGTCATTGGTTCTCTGAGTTGGAATTCCTAGGAATTCCAAGTCCTGTTGGCTATAAACTTGGAATTTCTGGGAATTTCTGGGAATTTTTAGGAATTTCTAGGTTTTTAGAACCAGAGTTGTTATGGTTGGGAATTCCTAGGAATTCCTAGGAATTCCCAGTCCGAATTTACCGTGAAAATTCACACCTTTATTCCTAGGAATTCCTAGGAATTCCTAGGAATTCCTAGGAATTCCAAAAGCCATTTCGCAAGGGTAAGCACTTCCTATAAACCACATCAAATCCTCGCCCTAAAATATTGCGTGACGTCATCGAGCTCAACTTTGACGGGGAAACAAACATGGCTGCTGTTAAGAACCGTATCGTTTCAAGCCAGAACTTGCCCGCAGAGCGAGTGCTCACTCATTTTTTTAACGAAAATTACAGCCGCCATCTTGATTTGTATGGCAACGGAAGGCTGGGGAGAGAGTAAAATTTGTACCAGGGGGGCGGTTGACAGTCAAAAATAAGGAGTGGGGTGGGGCTGGGAGAACTACTTTGACTCCAAATCAAACATGGCCTGTCGGAATAGTTTAATGTTAGCTGGCGTTAGCAAAACGCCTGCACTGCAGGCTTAGCCACAACATGTTCCCGAGGAGAAAAAGGCGTCCAAGGACGATATCGATGCGTCTGAAAGAGTTAGAAGTTTGAAATGATCGACTGCGTTCGTAGTGAACTCAAAGAAACTGCAAGAGAGTGCCTCTGATGTCTCGAACAGCTCGAATCGGAAAACAGGTTTACGGAATTTATTTGATGAACTCTGTTCTTTTCCGCCCTTTCAATATGCATGCAAATAGGTATCAGCTCCGAATTTACGTGATTAAGACTAGATCTGATGATCCCCGCGGTTGGGAATCGAGCCTTGCCAGAATCTGACATGTGTTATAATTCTCTCTTGTCATACCTGTTTTTTTTTCAAAAAGCGAGCTTTCTAACAACGTGTTGTAAATAAACCTTGAAAGTGGTACAGTTTTCAGCCTCCAATATTCCAAACCAAGTTTTAGAATCATCGACTGTTTCGACACTATTAAATATTGCGCTTTAATTATTACCTCGCGTGCGAAAATAGTGTTGTGTTGTTTTGCAGATCACGAAGAGTCTTTAATCGTTAGCTTAAATCGGGCTGTTTTGTTAACAGCACCTATACGCTTAGAAATATATAATTATATTTGCACTGATATTTATCTAACAATCACGAATGCACAAGGCATCCCAAGAAAGAAAGAGAGGGTTATACATCTCAGCTTTGTGATCTGTATTCCATAATGTGCAGCAGTACCATTTTACTTAAACATGTACTCTCAAACCAACTCTTACACTCTCAAATGAGTCAGCTTTAATCAGAATTAATCAGGTTCATCCTTTTATCAGTGGGTACTCAGTGTCCTACAGTGAGAGAGGGATGGGGTTTAACTTTTCATTGTCAAATTGTTAGTGTCCTTTTTTGTTATTTTCCCTCCAATTTTAATAAACAGTCATCAACAAACCAAAACAAGATAAATGAGAGACTACAGTAAGTCACTAAGAGACAGGACTTCCATACTTTTTCTTCTTAAATTCAAATACCACCTACCTGAAATAATCTAATGATAGTCATTATACCAAAACAAAGTGTGTCATTCGTGATTGGGCTACTTTTTAATGAAT
Organism: Pocillopora grandis; assembly: GCA_964027065.1. Lineage (NCBI taxonomy): Eukaryota > Metazoa > Cnidaria > Anthozoa > Scleractinia > Pocilloporidae > Pocillopora > Pocillopora grandis. Next base: position 19,373,068 of record OZ034731.1, read on the forward strand.
TGAAAAATAACTTGTTAAGTGCAATACAGGATTTCCATGCTACACACCGGCTTGAAATTAAAGCTTTTAAAGATAACAAAAAAACACTAAACGTTTCAGCAGTTCAAAGATAACATAAAAATTCAATGGGTCCATCACCCTCTGCATTCTAATGAGTGATTAAATCAAACAATACAATTATCTTATTTCATTTTCTAACTGGTGGAAAATGTTTTGAGGAATGTGCTCTAGGAATGTACAAAGAGCAGTATTTGTATGAGGTTTTGTTTAGAATATATCATATGTAAAAACATATTAATCAGCTCTGACATTTCATAATTTATGGTTACTCATTATATGTTTTGAAAGTTTTCCAAACAGCACTCCAATGGCTAGTTTATTAACCAAAGCTTTTTTAAACATCACTCATGCCTTTAAATTAAGAGATGTACTTGAGCTCATGGGATTTCCCTCAGAAAAACATGAGTGATTAAATTAGATTTGTAGAATTGAGCAATAGAGAAAAGAAATTAAATTCATCATATTTGGAGGATGATACTCATGTAACTGTTATGCTGTCATGCTGTTATATACATTTTCGATCTGCTCCACTGTTCTCACATGTGCCAGTTCCTGCAAGAACACACCGACAGCTAAGGAAATCGCACAAGAACAATGCTATCATAGAATCCCTAATCTATAAACATACATTCCCTATTGTCTGTTTTTAACCCTTTACACTTTAACATTATTATATATGCATATTCTCCACACTTTTCTTTGTCTTCTGACATGGAGAATTTGCTCAGCAATCAAGAGCTTTTTTTTTGTTAATAATCATTTCATCTATTCTCATGACCTTAATGTTTAATTAAGGGATGATATTGTAAGGTGAAATTAGTTCCAAGTTACTATTTGGGGTTTGAGTTATTAGAGTGAGTTAATGTTCAAATGATAGAAAACCTAGTGTGCCTGGCCTTTTTTTTACTTGCTAACAAGGTGTTAGTAAAATAGGGATTCTTATCATTAAAAAAATATATCATATTTTTTCAATTTTTTATTTCTCTAAAGTTTTCTTATTTGATGATTTATTTTTGTTGCAGGCAAAGAGAATTTAAGTAAAGAGACTTGAAAAAGGAGAACTGCACCTATAGCAGCAAAGTTCAGAGACAGAAGATGTCATGGGGGACCCACTCCCTTTTTGTCTGGGATACTTGAAAAGAATGTATTGGGAGTCTCTGTGCTCGTTTTGAATTAGACAATTTTATTTGTTTTGATTTTTTAGTTACTTGGAAAAACTAACATCATTGTAGAATTGATGAATTAAAAGCAAATTATGGTCAATGTGAAATATGTGACAATTACTCATACTTAGTATAAAGCTTATTCTAAAATGGTGACCATTTTATGATTCCATTTTTAGTCACCCCAGATATGGTAATGTCATTTCCAGTTTTCAAAAAGTGAGATTTTATTTTAAAACTGAAATAGAAGGCAATGTGTTGGGTAGTTGAACCCATGAACATGTTCAACCCCAGAAATATCAGGCACTGAAAAGATTACTGGGTATTAGTCATGAAAAAGTCAATTTTCATCCATTGGTGGCTTGTTTTCAAACTTTTAAATTCTGCTCATGACACTTGGTTGTCATCTGAAATCAAACAGCTTTAATATTTATGTCTCAGTGTCTCCATCCTCTGTTGCTGAGCTGTCAAAGTGGCAGTCCCACTGTGCGATGCAGATAATAATTTGTTTCTTACTGTGGCTCTCTTTGCTGAGCTTTTGGAAAGAGCATGTTATTAATTAAAAATACCCATGGCTCATTTCACCTCAGTTGGTTCTTGTAACAGAAAGGAGTACAAAACCCCACTTACACCCCAACACACCACAGGAAGCTCAGGTTTGAACAAAAAGAGTCTGTCTGTAAATATATAGATACTGTATATAAACTGCTGCTCATAAGTGCCCCCCCCCCCCCATAAAAGCCCATCAATAGCTTTTCTTGTTTTTGTAATATCAAAGTAGGAAAAGCCCAGGTGCTGTGACTTGAACATGGAAATTTCAGTGATAGAAGACCAAAGATGAACTTCAAGAGAAAAGTCTGAACTGCAGTTTTTTTTTTATGTACCAGTTTTGTTTTTGTTGCTAGTATTAATTCTGTTCCCAATGTATTGAAACTAATTTGAGTTATTATAACTTTTTAAAGCTGAATTAAAAGCGACTAAATGCTAAACGTATTTTGATCAGCACACTATAGCTTTTTCTTTTCCAGTTTTGCGACCGGCCTAACGTATAAGCCCTTCTGTTTATAAGCCCTCTTAAAACCCCTTACGAAATGTATAACCCATGAGCTTACAGTATGCTAGGCTTGTGGAACTTTAAGGATTTGCATCAGAAGGGATGGTCGTATTCTCAACTGAAAATTTTGACTCTGTTTTGATTAAAAACCAAGTTAACACCCCCTCTTTTTTCGAATTTTTAAGGCTGCTTTGAAGCCAATTAGTTTGCTGTTTAGAGAGCTAAGAGAGGGAACTAAAAACTAGTTATACGACCGTAAAGCGGCCCAAAAGAAACTCACAAGATTCAACTGAACAAACAACATAGAGACAAGTGAAGCTTGTTTTTATTCAAAACTATTTCAAATTTCTGGGTTAAAAATGCAACCGGTTCATTCTCGGAGAAATCCCCACATTTCGCTCGTCGGCTAAAACAAGGAGGCTCACTGTGCGAGCTTGGACTACCTGTGGACCCAGTCACGCATTCAGTGTGCAACTTGAAAACAAGAAAAGGGTAGGATTCCCTTAAATGCTTCATTTATTTTAATGGGTGGGGAGAATGGGGGAGGGGGGGGGGGAAGGGGCTAATGTTAGCCTTAATTCTTGTCACGCACTTGGTTGATGGAAATATGCAAAAGAGGGATCAGGAAATCGTGACCATCGACTTTAACTCGCCCGGTCCTTTGCTTCTCTCTATTCTTACTTTGGGAAAATTTATCGGTTTGACTTATCTTCGGACAATCATGAAAATGACAACGATCTAACCAAGATAAACACAAATCAAATTTACCCACTAAATAAATATAGGGATCAGAGGAATGTAAGCGTAAATTAATGCAAATACCTCAACAAGTGGTCGCGTGACAGTAAGGAAATTTAAATTCCGTTGTCAAGTCATTGAATTAAGCGAATGTCAAGATTACATATTTAAATTCTAGGAATCAAAGGAAGCGATCAATCGAAGGTCATTCGTCTTCCGCCTCTCGACTTGTTGAATTTCTTGATCGTAAAAGTGCTCTACAGTTACCTACAATTCATTTAGTTTTACGCCTTGGTCGAGAGAAAAAAAACTTTAGCTGTGGGTGAATTTTCCCAAGAACTTCGAGTAACGGATTGGTTGAATCCTTACCTCTGTGTTCCAGGTAAGACTAAGTGCAGTAGTATAGAAGATATTTTGATGACGGTCGTTGTTTGCCAGTATCCCCAATTGCAGAGATGTCCCGAACAACCTGCTTCAGTATAACTATTATTGTGCATACAGTCGTATGTAATTCTAATAAATACCAAAAGCGAAGCAAGATTAAGTGAGTCGAGTCTGACGATAACGTAAGGGTTCAGGATGTTCGATAAACATTCGAGCGCGAGGTCGTTACCTTTCGTTTTATCAGAAATCTCCATGATAAACTTCTGAGCGCACGAACTATTGTCAAAATCTTTGGAAAGAGACCTACTTGTGAAAAGATCGGCTCGGTAGCTCGCTATGCTGGCATATAAACCATTTTCAGAACAAACTAAGCGTGTCATTAACTCAAGGAAGCGAGGTGTTGTTATGTTGATCAAGCGGTTGCAATATTTCCGTAGGTTACTTGTCTTCGCAAGTCTATCGCTTTTGTCTCTCTTGTCGGCTGTTAATCATGTCTAACGCATGTAATGAGTGTGTTTCACGTTGTGTAGACGTTCATAATTTGATTTGACCGTTTATACACTCACATCGACTCGTATTAAAGAGTTTACAAATTGACTCGGTTTTGAAAATATTTCGCTATGTTTTCTGTAATAGCTTTAGGCAAGTGGCACCAATAGATATAATCAAAGGACACGGGGGGAAACTTCTAAATCAGAGTAATCGAGAGGGCATCCCTCTTTCTTTCTCTGGAATATTGATTGTGTTAAATCCACGTCATGACTTTCATTTTCATTTTCACTTAATGAAGGGAAATTCCCTCTGCCTCTGGTGGCTTTCAGCTGGGAATTTTCCCTTTTTATACTTACGGCTATTCAAATTGAGCCGCAGCTAAATTCTTTAATTTGAACTTAAGATTGTCATGTAAAGCATGAAATCACGGAATAAAGCTTATTAGAGATTAAGGTGTGCAAAGAAACCTCCGTTTTTTTCTTTTGTATTGTGGCTTGTTTAACTTGAAGTTCAACTGATAAATTTGGAAAATAAACTGATCGCTGAAGCGCTCGGCGAAGACAAATAATATTTTATTTGTTTTCTTTTTCAGTTAAGGAGGTTCCTCAAAGCAAGAGAGGTCACGATCGTGAACAAGACAGCTCTTCAGGTTTGTAAACACTAAATATGAATATAAGCTCTTCTCTGCAATGAAATCTTTCATGGTTAGAGTAGAGCCACGCTGATTTGCAAGTTAACTGTAAATACTGATAATGACATTAGATTTTGTTTAAAATTAAAATTAGTGCAACAACATGAAGATGGAGAAACAAGAAGCTTGATTATGCTGCAAATATTGCATGGCTTTGAAAGCCATTAACTAGAGCCTAACCGGAAAAAACTACCAGCTAGTCTGCTGTCATGCATCACTGGACATTAATAGGTTTTGTCCCTTCACAACAAAGCATAAGCATGTTTCAAAGCTGTTTTGTCAAACATTTCTTCATACAGGAGATGCTCTTACCATTGTTTGTCGACTTCAAATGTAGTACATATTGAATCCTACGGAAAATTCAGTTTTTTGGTTATCTCTTTCTTATTTACATTCGATTAAGCCCGGTTTAGAGGAAGTTTATTTTAACGAAGTTTATTTCGCTACGCAAACTTTCTGTTACCACTAGAACACAGAAAGGTATTGAAAGACTTGGTATTTATTTCTAATGATAATCGGAGTGAGTGAAGTCCTACAGGCCACTTCCGAGGTTCAGTGATCTGGTGCCGAAATTACTGCACAAGGACGATGCTAAGAGCAAAGTCGCTCTCATCGTTACTTCTTACCTTCGTTTGGTCCTTCGGGAAAAAAAAATTCGATGAGAAACACCAGAGCGCTAAAACTGTTGTCAAAACCTTTGGAAAGAGACGTACTCGTGAAAAATTCGGCTCGGGAGTTCGCTATGCTTGCATGTGAACAATTTTCATAACAAACTAAGCGTGTCGTGAACTCAAGGAAACAAGGTGTGTTGTGTTGATCAAGCGGTTGTAATATTTCCGTAGGTTGCTCGTCATCATAAATCTTCCGCTTTTATTTCTCTCTCATCCGCTGTTAACCATGTCTAACGCAGGTAAGTGTGTTTCACATCGTTTAGACGTTTATAATTTGATTAGACCGTTTATACAGTCACATCAACTCGTATTAAAGAGTTTACAAATTAACTCGGTTTTTTATTTCGCCATGTTTTCTGTAAGAGCTTTAGGTAAGTGGCATCAATAGATATAATCAAAGGACGCTGGGTGAAGCTTTCAAATCACTGTAGTCGAGAGGGCATCCCTCTTTCTTCCTCTTGAATATTGTCTGTGTTAAATTCAAGTCATGACTTTCATTTTTTTATTTTCACTTAATGAAGGGAAATTCCCTCTGCCCTCGGTCGCTTTCAGCTGGGAATTTTTCCTTTTCATACTTACGCCTATTCAAATTATTGAGCCGCAGCTAAATTCTTTAATTTGAACTTAAGATTGTCATGTAAGGGGTAAATTATCAGGGAATGAAGCTTATTATAGATTAAGGTGTGTAAAGAAAGCCCCGATGTTTTCATTTGTATCTTGGCTTCTTTAACTTGAACTTCAATTGATAAATTTGGAAAACGAACTGATCGCTGAAGCGCTCGGCGAAGACAAATAATATTTTATTTGTGTTCTTTTTCAGCTAAGGAGGTTCCTCAAGGCAAGAGAGATCACGATCGTGAACAAGACAGCTCTTCAGGTTTGGAAACACTAAATATGAACATAAGCTCTTTTCTGCAATGAAATATTTCATGCTTAGAGTAGAGCTACACTGATTTGCAACTGTAAATACTGATAATGACATTTGATTTTGTTTAAAGACGTTTATAATTTGATTAGACCGTTTATACAGTCACATCGACTCGTATTAAAGAGTTTACAAATTAACTTGGTTTTTTATTTCGCCATGTTTTCTGTAAGAGCTTTAGGTAAGTGGCACCAATAGATATAATCAAAGGTCGCTGGGTGAAGCTTCCAAATCACTGCAATCGAGAGGGCATCCCTCTTTCTCTCTCTGGAATATTGATTGTGTTAAATCCAAGTCATGACTTTCATTTTCATTTTCACTTAATGAAGGGAAATTCCCTCTGCCCTCGGTCGCTTTCAGCTGGAAATTTTCCCTTCTTATACTTACGTTTATTTAAATTGAGCTGCAGCTAAATTTGTTCATTTTATCATAAAATTGTTGTATAAGGCATAAATTATCACGGAATAAAGCTTATTAGACATTAAGGTGTGCAAAAAAATCTCAGATTTTTTCATTTGTATTGTGGCTTGTTTAACTTGAACTTCAACTGATTAATTCGGAAAATGAACTGATCTCTGAAGCGCTCGGGGAAGACACATAATATTTCCCTTTACGTTCTTTTTCAGCTATGGAGGTTCCTCAACGCAATAGAGATCGCGATCGTGAACAAGACAGCTCTCCAGGTTTGACAACACTGAATATGAACATTAACACTTTTCTACAAGTAAATTTCTCATGCCTAGAGTAGAGCTACATATTTGCAAGTTAACTGCAAATATTGATCATAACCTTAACTTTTGTTTGAAAGTAAAATCAGTACAACGGCATGAAGATGGAGAAACAAGAAGCTTATTGATGCTGCAAATATTGCATGGCTTTCAGAGCTGTTAGTTGGATACTAACGGGAAAAAAACTGCGGGCTAGTCTGCCATCTTTAGGTGGATACTTTCATCTCATTTTTCTTAAAGTGAAGTACCATTAGCATGAAACAGGTTCATACCCCATTCATAACAAAGCTCAAAAATGTTTCAAAGCTGTTTTGTCAAACACAGTTTAAAATATTTTTCCGCATAGGAGCTGCTCAAACCAATATTTGTGGACTTCAAATTGAACGCTATGAAAAATTCACTATTTCAGTTCTCTGTTTCTGATTTACATTCGGTCAAGCCCGGTTTAAAGGAAATCTGTCTAAAACGAGGTTTATTTCGCTAGGCAAACTTTATCTGTAACCATTTGAGCATAGAAAGGTATAGGAAAACTTGGTACTTATTTATAATGGTAATGAGACTGAGTAAAGTCCATTAGGCCACTTCCCAGTTCTCGCGGTTCAAAGATCTGAAGTTACGGAGCGAGGACGAGGCTAAGTGCAAATTCCCTCTCATTGCTTTAAGGTTTGTCCTTCGGGAAAAAATTCATACGCGTGCTAATTTCTCTTAAATCCTAACAAAATTTACATCGGAGGAAAGCTTAATAACTGCAGTTTATGATAAAAAATAATATACAGATTTAGCCAAGCCTAACAGCGCAGCTCTTGTTAGTTCATTTTCCAGCCCTTCACTAAAATAGAGACTGTACTAAAACTCTTCCGTACTGGCTGTCGAAGCGTTTCTCCAAGGGGATTTAAAGACCAATCCGGGCAGTGGGGGGGTGGTGGGGGGGGGGGGGGGGAGAGGGAAGAATTGACAGGGGCTGAAGCCGAGGGACGATGTCCTCAACACGCATGTTAATCAGCGGTATTTTTAAGCAGCTGAGTACCCTCGTCAGTGTTCCTGATGGTTTGAGCAAATTTTCTAGGTAAAGAATGTTTTCCTCTTCAGATGTAGTGTGATGATGTGAGCATCAGTTGAAATAATACTAAGGTCGATCAATTTGCGAGTTATGGCTCCCAACGTGCCCCACGCGCCTATAACAGACGAAGCTCAAGGACCTCAAAAAGCAACTGTGGAGTATGTCGCGTTTTTCTTAACGACAAGAGGAAGGGCGGCGAGAATTTCTTGCAGTTTTCAGTTTTTGATCAAATTTCTGATGGTTTTTCAGTTTCTAATAGACTACAATGCCCCCTCTATTCATTAATATTTCTCTTATTATGTATATATTTCATTCCACGTGCTTCTTTTCCTTTAATTTATTCAATATCATTTCGCACGCGCAAGAGAAAAGACGAAAAATGGGGCGAGGAGTAAGAAGGAATCAGGAGTAAAGAAAAATAGAAATACGAGAGCCTGATTATTAGAATTGAAATTCCCCATAAATTAAGCGTTTATGTGACTCTTTAAATAAGCTCTTGTCATTCTCTGTAATCGCCATGTCAGTACTTGCTTCAAATTTAGTGTTTTTTGGCGGCGATGTATGCAGCACGTAGGTGGTAGCGCGTGGGCCCGAAATGGACTTGTAGTTTCCCATTCTTCTTGAACGATTTGTAGTCATTAGTAGACGCAATAACATCATTTGGCGGATCAAGAATTTCGCCCAGGACTTGTTGGGCAGAATCATTACCGTAGTACTCAAAGGCCATTTAAGTTTATACTTTCGGGTTGCAGAGCCCATAGTGTTTTCTAAGAGAGTAGCAGATGGTGTTTTCCCTGATCTTGCTCCCGAGGGTTGAGCGCTGGTTAAACCCCGCTTTCTGGCAAACTTAAGCTTATTATATCATGTAAGCTAGGAAGCGATCTCGTCTTTCTTTTCGGCAACGGCTTGGGCATGAGAGCATATCTTAGTTGCCTTCTAGTGAGGGCACTCGGACTCGACTTTCCCATTATCCATTAGGGAATAATTTGGCCTTTTCCCTGATTGACTTGTTTTTCGAAGTAGCTGTCGTTAAAATAAGAATAGAGCTTGCACCTTCTTGTCGTCTTTTCGAATTAGAAGTTCCTCTTTGCTCTTCATCTTTAACAAAACCTCCAATAGCTCGCCATCTTTTCCTTGCCCTGAAGATAAGCTGGTTGAGGCGCCTTTTTTTACCTAAATCCCTTGTTGCCTGGAATACTGCTTCTTTAGGACCCGTAGAGGACAAATAAGTGTCAATTTTCCGGATAACACGAGGCCTTTGTGCGCGTATAACCAGGCGCATGCCCCCTTTCGGTGTTTTGGTGAGGCTTTTGAAAGATGTTTTCCTCGATAACATCATAGATCTCATAACATCATAATACTGTCACGTTGTTAAGAAAGTCATTTCTTCGATCTCTCATGTGCACTATCCTCGCCCATCAACAGCTCCAAATCGTCATTATATTTAGGTGGAAGAATTCCCAGTGACAGTACTACCCGTGTGGATGACTTAGGTGGAAAAGCGAGATACTAGAAGAAGAGACTTCGTTTGACCCAAAGTGGAGAAATTTTTTCCCTCCCGATTTGAAGAATATTCATCAGAACTTTCACCTAGGTAGCAACATTGATTACTACTACTATTACGTTATTGAAAATCCTAAGTTATTCGCAATGTATTTCCTCTGCCGGAGCGCAGGAGATCTGTGATTTCTGATGCTCCCGATGTGGGCTCCCGCGAAAAGGAATTCTCGGAAGTCGGTCAGGAGGGGGGATGGCAACAATAAGAACTGAGAGTTGCATAAAATTATCATTACTAACAGCCCCCATCTTAGTCCACCATCAAGCTTTTACTTCTACGTGAGAAAACTATACAGAATTCTTTAACAGTCTCAGTCTAGGCGGGCAAATCACTACCCATACGCACACAAAGACATACACAAACACCCGGTCTTGGAAAGAAAGAAGAGAACGGACAAGGTAACTCCTGAAGTGGCCGTGAAACAAACGATTTTAAAGTACATTTATAAGTTCACGTCAGTGTCATATTGGTGTATGTTAATTTGCATACAAGCTATCGACATCGACACGATGTTTTCTTTATTTTCAGTTTTATTTTTGCTTTCTTTTTTAGTCACCAACTTACAGACCTGCTATTGTATCAAAGTGTGTTACAGCTTTTAGTACATTTTTCGTCCGTTATCAAACAATGAAAATCCCAGTCTAAGAAAATAGGCACTGTAAAAAATATGAAAAGAGAGACACAGATGCATCGCTCTCAGTGATTTTCCCTTTCTTAAAAATTCGGAGTTTCATTTAATCTGGTACCTCTTTCGGGAATTTGGCTCTGAACTTTTTAATCCTGCCAAGAAATGAAATGAAAGAAAGTTGATACAGCATTTTAAAATAACTAAAGCTGGAGAACGTGAGGGGAAGTTTTGGTTAAACGGTCAATACATGGATTAATAATCAGTTGCCATTATCTGTATGCTTGGAGCGTGCTTCCTCAGATTCCTTAGTGGGGATGTGCTACCCGGTTCTCTAAATGCTGCCCCAATTTGCGAGTTTGAGTTAAACTTTGGGTTGGATTTCAAGTTGAACTTTGAGTTACATTTCGAGTGTTATGAAAATAGTTCGAATAAATTGATTTGAATCTCGTCACCCACATTACATAGGTAATTGCTGATATTTAAGCAATAAACCACACTTTCTATCGGTTTACCGGCGTATATCAACCACGTTTGGTAGCGCCTCGTGGTTTACAAACTTTTCTCGTATTCTCCAAACATTCTAAGTTTTCCTTTCTTTTTTTTTTTTTTTTTTCTTTTTTTTTCTCAGGTGGTGATAACAATAAAATTTCTAAATACTCCAAGATTTTTGCGGTTGTAGCCCATAAATAGACAAGGGGACGATCTAACATATAGGAAGAAAAACAATCGTTTTAATTATCTTCCTAAATTTGATTTCTTTCTGTAAGTCAATCACAGAGACTTCCAAAGCACAAAACAAGGAAGGCCTTGTCAAAACGGACTTGGACACCCCTTCGCAGATTTGGACTCCTCTACCAAACGTTCCTGTTAAGCATCCTTTGTATCATATTTGGCAACTAATTCTATTTGCAATTCTATTTATCGATGTTCGTCTCAAAAACAACACAACATTCCTCAATAAAGATAAAGAAAAACAGCCATTTCGTTCCAATTCTACCGCATTTATTATAGCGAGTCGTACCGTATACGCAAGAACTAGACGCGAGCAAACTAGTGCATTCGAGCTGCTGAAATTATTACAATAAATCCTTGCTTCTTCTGATGCCAATCAACATTGATACGACACGTCATAACAATAGTGAAGACTTTTGGGTCCAGTCACAATAATAACTCAGTCTGATTTTCTAATTTAATAACATTCAACAGTGTCTAAACAAATCGAGGATCCGAGCAATCGGGATTCCAATAAAGTGAAAATAATTAAAGCTTTCAAGCGTTTCACAATTGCATATCTAGCATTCCATGTTTCACACCTTTTTCAAGACAATAACGAAAAATCAAACGTTATCGAGTTTCACAGTTCATTTCTATTCCAGAGTTTAGCGCTTTCGCTCGGGTTCACGAGAATGCTAAGTTGTGACGGGATGCTGAGAACAAGAGAACGTCAATACGCAAGTTTTGAATTAAAAACATATCGACTGAGACGGGATTTTACGAATCTGAATTAAAAAACAATAGTTTTAATTACTTTTGTACATTTAATTTCTTCCGATAAGTCAGACAGAAACTCGCAAAGTGCAAATCAAGTAGAGCCTAAACTACGACGGAAAAGCGTCGCAAGTTGAGATCACCGATGAACCATTTTGATGTTTGTTATACTCGCAAACCTTTGCTTGTGCAGTTTTATTCTTTTAGAGCTATTCATTTTTTTGGCACGATATAATTATTTCAAAGGTAACACGGGTAGCCGGCTACCGTGTTGTGAAAAGTATCACGGAACACACATTTAACTTCGAGAAATTTCACAAGTATTTCATTTCATGTTGCCAACAAAAGCCATTTAAATTTTGCAATTTTCTCGTTTCTTTCTCCGAGAATAGACCAAAGTTAACTCGCACGGAAAAGATGTAAATAATAGCCATACTATACATCGCGATTTAAAGCGTTGAGCACACTAAATTTGAAATCGCACAAAGATGGAATGAAGGGTCTAAAGTTTTTCGGCGGTCTGATCCTTGAGTTTCCATGGTGTAAGGCTAATTTAGTAACACCCTGATCAGGGACAAATAATTATTCTTTCGGCTCTAAGAGGTAATTTTTTCTCGTAAAAAAGAAGATCAACTCGAAGTTAAACTCGTAATCCAAATCAAAGTTTAACTCGAAGTTCAACTTGATTCTAACTCAAATCCAAACTCGATGATTCGCCAAAAATCGAGCTAAACAAAAGAAATCACAGCGCTAATCCTGAACGCACTCAGTAAAACTTTGTCGATTTGAAATACGATCTTTTTGCAAACATGCTGGAATCTTCCAGATCTTCGCTCTTTGGATATGGATGGTCGTCTGATTTACTTTTCCTCGTGATTTGATGTTTTTTTGTCTTTGAAATTTATAAGCGGAAACTCTCACCAATGACCGGGGAGTAAACATGCACTCATGTTTCTGGTCTACTTCAAATCTCAATGTTTTAAGACACTAATAGTTACCTCTAGATAATGCTACTTTTCTCGTTTGACTAAAATGTGTTCTCTTACGGCTGCTGTTTTGTTTTTTCTGTGGTCTTTTTCCCCGGAAAATGTGAAAACTTCTCCTTAGTGTTAGCAGATACATGATGATTTCAGAACTGGACTAATCGACAAAAGTATTGTGTTATCTCTTTGATCATTAGTTCAATATACTTGTGGAATTTAGGTCGCTTAGAGTGTAAAAAAAGGCAATTCAGGCAAATTGGAAATTAACAAGTTCATACGAGAAAATAAAATTATTAATGTGTATGACATGGACTACAAAAATCGCTTATGTGTACTTCAGTATGTCGAAAACGCGGAAAAGCTGTACCAAGCTTCCTTGTTAAGTCACAATTTATTCACTTGTTTTAGCGATTTTACCACGACGCTTTGGTGAACTCCCACTCACAGCTCCTAGCTTATTCGAAAGAAACCCGAACTAAACGTCCCGTAGTAAGCATGTGGATCAATGGCATATATGGGTCTATGAAATACGTGCCGCATACATGTTTGTTTGATTATGTATAGAGAAACGAAATCGCATGTAAATGTCAATCAAATTAAGAACAATTAACTTATTGCACAGTCTCTAACAGGTACTCTTATCTAAAACAGTCCTACTCCTCACCTCGTTATTTGCCTCTTCTCTCGCGTGTGCTAAATAATATACAATAAAGGAAAAGTAGTATGTGAGATGATATGGAAAAAAAAAAAATAATAATAACTGACTTATGAAGGATACGTACCTCTTGCCTGCCTTCGTCCATGGTAGCACTACACAACACTCCTCTTTGAATACAGCCGTGAAAGTAACTACATGAGGTTTTGGGGCAAAAAAAAACCTCCCAGGGCGGTCTGTGCTACATTTTGCCACGCAGACTTTATTTTGGCGTTGCACGCAAAATTTCCAGTGTCAATTAACCTGATCCAATCTGTGCTCTGTGATCCGATCCGTGATCTATGATCCGATCCGTGATCCGATCCAGGTTTTTTCGACGCTAAGCAACATGAGTGCACAGTCTCATTCACAAGGCATCAATCAACAAAACTTTGTTGGTCCTTTTCGATATTCTGATTGGTTGTCCAGTTAACGACATATTAAGTCGGAGTAGCTAAAAGTACGCGAGGCGTGTTGCGTAAATAGACGCCACGGGACAAATATTTCACATATCAAAATTTTCCGACACACCTTCATTTTTCATTATTCCTGGAATGTTGCGGCGAAATTTGACGAAAATCGGTCACTAAATACCTTCATTTGAGTATTGAGGAGGGTGGCACAAGAATGGGCAAAGTTCCTAAAGGCAAAGAAAAAGCCCCACGCTAAAATGGAAAAACCGGAAATTGTGCCGAGAACCAAGACAACGAATCGATAGACAGCTTTCAAAATTACGATTCAAAGCGACTGTTAATGTAAATGTATCAAGGCCGGTTACTTGCATGAGTAGTAGGAAACCTCAATTTGAAATTTATGTATGGAAAATTTTGTTTTGACGCGACTCCTTTGTTCAAGATCTGGAAGCCAGCGTGGAGCTTCGCCACTACCAGTCGCTTTCACTGAAGATTTTTTTTTTCTTTTCTTGACAGAATGGTACTCTTTATTTCCTCTTAGGGCCTGTTTTTCTGTTTCTTTTTTTTAACCAGGCATTTTCTTCTGCTTTTGATATTTCCATGAGCAAAGATTTTTCCATAAGCAAAGAGCTTTCTTTTATGAATTTTGTCAAGTGCGCGATGTAAACAAAATGTGCAAATAAAATGAAAAAGAGATGAGCGATTGCCGTGAAAATTCTCTTAGGAGAGTCGCCTTGGTACGAGATTATAACACCTTCCTGATTCATTAACTTTTATTCCAAATTACCTTTTCCTTAATAACTCAGGTGCTTTTGGAGATTTGAAAACCTTTTTTCTCGGAAACGTTAGATACAATGTTTGAAGTCAGTTAAGTCACATAAAAGAAAAAACGACTTTTCTGGCCTCTGAAGGTAGAAATTAACTTGAAAGAATTAAGATCAAATAAGTGCTATGGTGAAATTTCTCAAAAATTCAGCGTGGGAGAATGAAAAATTATTTGTGGGAGAGAGGCATTCAGATAAGTAACGGAGGCAGAGGAGAAAAAAAACGAAACTGTTTGATTTAAACAAGAAAGCTGCAGAAATGAGGCAGATCCAGCAAGCATCTTCTGCCAAAGACTGTAAAAACTGTTAAAGGAGACATTACAAACAAGTGAAGGCAAATTCCTAGTACCAAAAGTTTTGATTGCCCGGACGTATCACTTTTCTAACAATCCAAAGCTCTCGTCCGGCGTCCGCATGCAGCCTTGCCTTAGTTGTTGTGATGTCATCATTTAACCGTTGTTGTGCGGGGGCACACAATAGTCTGCGAAACGAAATGAAATTAAAATCTGTAATTTGTGAAATGAACTTAAATCTGTAATTTTCGAAATGGAAACATGAATCTTATGGTCACCAGCCGGATGCATCGGTCAAAACTTTTTAAAATATCTCTTTTACTCTGGTACACTTGAACGAATTGTCAACGGAAACTAAAAATATGAATTCATTTCACACATTTAAACGAATGCTTTTAGTTTTTTTTAAGTGCGGAGGAATTGAAAATACTTGAAAACACTCATTTTTTTTTATAAAGATTAAATTTGAATTCATTTGTTTAATTTTTTTTACGTATATCCGTTTGCAACGAATTAGATAAAATAAAGTTTAACTGAACATGTTTTGTTGATGTGAATGGGGTAGAAGATAAATGAACCTATTCCCTGTTCAGAAGTTGCGTTAAGGTTCGTGCAGTATTTCAAGGAAAACGATCCAAGTGTTGCACCTCCACGATGACCTGACCGCCTTCTGTTTCTCACTGCCTTCATCATTTCAACCTATTGAAGGCCTTCGGGTCTATTGAGACCTATGTTAGGATATGTTTGTTTAGGTTATGGTGCTCTGTGGAATGTAGGAAGGGGGGGCGAAACATTTCTTAAGAATGATCCTCCAACTGTGACGGGCGATTTTAATATAAGTTTTTCACTTCAATACAAATCTCCCGTGAGCATAGCTTAACGGCCGATAATAAGGCATAACCTAAAGGCTGGTCTTCATCTACAACGGAGTCGAAGTCGTTATTGAGAAATGCAGAGCAGTACGATCAAGCTGAAATCAAACTTGTTTGATCTTCCAGTTCTGTTTTCAACTCCAACAATTGACTTTTCACGGTTCAAAGCGGAATCGGACGAAAACATTCTCATTTTTCCGACTCTGATCCTGTACTTTGATTCTGTTGAGCTTATGACTCCGCTCATGACACCGATTTTTAGTTTTCACTCAGTCGGAAGTGCTCCAACGACTCCGACTGGGACTGCGATTCCGTTGCTAATGTAGACCAGCCTTAAGACAACTTGAAGAGAAGGATATCCCGATAAGATGATCTGGTTTTTTTTTCGATATTTGCAGGATAAATCTTGGGTAAGGACTGGAAAAGCTTTTGCAATAAAATTCATCCGGGTTCAGACTCAGTACAATTTATCAAGCTACAAACACATTTGTTAGGTTTCCTATTAAACCACTGGTTAAATAAAAAAAAATTTACATTTGATTGTAGGGATATTTGAATAGAATTCAAATTGGAAAGTTGAAAGCAAATGAAAATCTTAATTTCAAATGAGGAAAGAAACTTTTTGTCCGTTAATGATCACTATATTAATTCTAATTTCCTCTTTCATATTGGTGGGTAGGTGACAATTTACAAAGTACCGAAAAGTTAAAGGCGAACGACAAAGCTGGCGAAAGACAACCTTTTGGAAATCTTGGCATTGCCTATGATAACCTAAGCGATTTTCATAAGGCAATCGAGTACCATGAGCGTCGTCTACAAATTGCAAAAGAGGTGGGGGATAAAGCTGGAGAAGGACGGGCTTATGGAAATCTTGGCAATGCCTATCAGAGCTTAGGCGATTTTCATAGGGCAATCGAGTACCATGAGCGTCGTCTACAAATTGCAAAAGAGGTGGGGGATAAAGCTGGAGAAGGACGGGCTTATGGAAATCTTGGCAATGCCTATGACAGCTTAGGCGATTTTCATAAGGCAATCAAGTACCTTGAGTGTCACCTACAAATTGCAAAAGAGGTGGGGGATAAAGCTGGAGAAGGAAGGGCTTATGGAAATCTTGGCATTGCCTATCGCAGCTTAGGCGATTTTCATAAGGCAATCGAGTACCATGAGCATCGTCTACAAATTGCAAAAGAGGTGGGGGATAAAGCTGGAGAAGGACGGGCTTATGGAAATCTTGGCAATGCCTATCGCAGCTTAGGCGATTTTCATAAGGCAATCGAGTACCATGAGTGTCACCTACAAATTGCAAAAGAAGTGGGGGATAAAGCTGGAGAAGGAGGGGCTTATGGAAATCTTGGCAATGCCTATGACAGCTTAGGCGATTTTCATAAGGCAATCAAGTACCTTGAGTGTCACCTACAAACTGCAAAAGAGGTGGGGGATAAAGCTGGAGAAGGACGGGCTTATGGAAATCTTGGCCATGCCTATCGCAGCTTAGGCGATTTTCATAAGGCAATCGAGTACCATGAGTGTCACCTACCAATTGCAAAAGAGGTGGGGGATAAAGCTGGAGAAGGAGGGGCTTATGGAAATCTTGGCAATGCCTATCACAGGTTAGGCGATTTTCATAAGGCAATCGAGTACCATGAGTGTCGCCTACAAATTGCAAAAGAAGTGGGGGATAAAGCTGGAGAAGGACGGGCTTATGGAAATCTTGGCAATGCCTATCGCAGCTTAGGCGATTTTCATAAGGCAATCGAGTACCATGAGTGTCACCTACAAATTGCAAAAGAAGTGGGAGATAAAGCTGGAGAAGGACGGGCTTATGGAAATCTTGGCAATGCCTATAACAGCTTAGGCGATTTTCATAAGGCAATCGAGTACCATGAGCGTGGTCTACAAATTGCAAAAGAGGTGGGGGATAAAGCTGGAGAAGGACGGGCTTATGGAAATCTTGGCATTGCCTATCGCAGCTTAGGCGATTTTCATAAGGCAATCGAGTACCATGAGTGTCACCTACAAATTGCAAAAGAAGTGGGGGATAAAGCTGGAGAAGGACGGGCTTATGGAAATCTTGGCAATGCCTATAACAGCTTAGGCGATTTTCATAAGGCAATCGAGTACCATGAGCGTGGTCTACAAATTGCAAAAGAGGTGGGGGATAAAGCTGGAGAAGGACGGGCTTATGGAAATCTTGGCATTGCCTATCGCAGCTTAGGCGATTTTCATAAGGCAATCGAGTACCATGAGTGTGACCTACAAATTGCAAAAGAAGTGGGAGATAAAGCTGGAGAAGGAGGGGCTTATGGAAATCTTGGCAATGCCTATCACAGCTTAGGCGATTTTCATAAGGCAATCGAGTACCATGAGTGTGACCTACAAATTGCAAAAGAAGTGGGGGATAAAGCTGGAGAAGGACGGGCTTATGGAAATCTTGGCAATGCCTATCAGAGCTTAGGCGATTTTCATAAGGCAATCGAGTACCATGAGTGTGACCTACAAATTGCAAAAGAAGTGGGGGATAAAGCTGGAGAAGGACGGGGTTATGGAAATCTTGGCAATGCCTATCACAGCTTAGGCGATTTTCATAAGGCAATCAAGTACCTTGAGTGTCACCTACAAATTGCAAAAGAGGTGGGGGATAAAGCTGGAGAAGGAGGGGCTTATGGAAATCTTGGCATTGCCTATCGCACCTTAGGCGATTTTCATAAGGCAATCGAGTACCATGAGTGTCACCTACAAATTGCAAAAGAAGTGGGAGATAAAGCTGGAGAAGGAGGGGCTTATGGAAATCTTGGCAATGCCTATCACAGCTTAGGCGATTTTCATAAGGCAATCGAGTACCATGAGCGTCCTCTACAAATTGCAAAAGAGGTGGGGGATAAAGCTGGAGAAGGACGGGCTTATGGAAATCTTGGCATTGCCTATCACAGCTTAGGCGATTTTCATAAGGCAATCGAGTACCATGAGTGTGACCTACAAATTGCAAAAGAAGTGGGAGATAAAGCTGGAGAAGGAGGGGCTTATGGAAATCTTGGCAATGCCTATCACAGCTTAGGCGATTTTCATAAGGCAATCGAGTACCATGAGCATCGTCTACAAATTGCAAAAGAGGTGGGGGATAAAGCTGGAGAAGGACGGGCTTATGGAAATCTTGGCAATGCCTATCGCAGCTTAGGCGATTTTCATAAGGCAATCGAGTACCATGAGTGTGACCTACAAATTGCAAAAGAAGTGGGGGATAAAGCTGGAGAAGGACGGGCTTATGGAAATCTTGGCAATGCCTATCACAGCTTAGGCGATTTTCATAAGGCAATCAAGTACCTTGAGTGTCACCTACAAATTGCAAAAGAGGTGGGGGATAAAGCTGGAGAAGGAGGGGCTTATGGAAATCTTGGCAATGCCTATCGCAGCTTAGGCGATTTTCATAAGGCAATCGAGTACCATGAGTGTGACCTACAAATTGCAAAAGAAGTGGGGGATAAAGCTGGAGAAGGACGGGCTTATGGAAATCTTGGCATTGCCCATGACAGCTTAGGCGATTTTCATAAGGCAATCGAGTACCATGAGTGTCACCTACAAATTGCAAAAGAAGTGGGGGATAAAGCTGGAGAAGGAGGGGCTTATGGAAATCTTGGCAATGCCTATCAGAGCTTAGGCGATTTTCATAAGGCAATCGAGTACCATGAGTGTCGCTTACAAATTGCAAAAGAAGTGGGGGATAAAGCTGGAGAAGGAGGGGCTTATGGAAATCTTGGCATTGCCCATGACAGCTTAGGCGATTTTCATAAGGCAATCGAGTACCATGAGTGTGACCTACAAATTGCAAAAGAAGTGGGGGATAAAGCTGGAGAAGGACGGGCTTATGGAAATCTTGGCAATGCCTATCGCAGCTTAGGCGATTTTCATAAGGCAATCGAGTACCATGAGTGTCACCTACAAATTGCAAAAGAAGTGGGGGATAAAGCTGGAGAAGGACGGGCTTATGGAAATCTTGGCAATGCCTATCAGGGCTTAGGCGATTTTCATAAGGCAATCGAGTACCATGAGTGTCACCTACAAATTGCAAAAGAAGTGGGGGATAAAGCTGGAGAAGGACGGGCTTATGGAAATCTTGGCAATGCCTATAACAGCTTAGGCGATTTTCATAAGGCAATCGAGTACCATGAGTGTCGCCTACAAATTGCAAAAGAAGTGGGGGATAAAGCTGGAGAAGGACGGGCTTATGGAAATCTTGGCATTGCCCATCACAGCTTAGGCGATTTTCATAAGGCAATCGAGTACCATGAGTGTGACCTACAAATTGCAAAAGAAGTGGGGGATAAAGCTGGAGAAGGACGGGCTTATGGAAATCTTGGCCATGCACACTTTCTGCTTAATGATATGTCTAAAGATCGAGGATCATTTTCGAGTGCCCTTGATTGCTTTATTTCCAGTTTGTCAAAGCTCAATGAAATTAGGGCTAATCTCCGGTTTAAAGATGAGTGGAAAATTAGCTACCGCGATACGTATAATAGTGTATACAATAATTTGTGGCGTCTCCATCTAAGCCAAGGTGAAGTTTGTGATGCCTTGCGAGTTGCTGAGGGTGGACGGGCACAGGCTTTAAAAGATCTCATGGAAGAAAATTATGGGTGTCAAGAGGTATACTCTCAGTCTCATTCCTCAGGAAAGTCAAGTGGCTCCTCTTTTAGATCCATTCCTTCAACAACAGTTTTCATAGCTATTGATAAACAAGAGATCATTTTCTGGGTTATAAGAAAAGATGAAGAAGTCACCTTGAGGAGAAGAAAGGTAGGAGATATTTCAGAAGAAGATGTGAGAGCTTTCCTTAAGACTCTACACAGTACTGCCTTGGACGAAATTGGTGTACGTGCTGGCGTCAAAATTGAAAATCGCTCGCTTGATCAGTTGCGTGAGGGGGAGTGCATGACTGAAAAGGCCTCTTGCAGTGTTTCTCAGCCTGTTTCATCAAAGGAGAGTTTAAAGAGGTTTTTTGACCTTATAATTGCTCCTATTGCTGACCTGGTCCATGGAGATGACCTCATTCTCGTTCCGGAGGGTCCATTGTGTTTGGTACCCTATGCAGCTCTGATGAACCCAGAGCAGGAGTATCTGTGCGAGTCTCTAAGAATAAGATTGATTCCGTCCCTGACTACTTTGAAATTAGTTACTGATTGTCCAGCTGACTTCCACAATACGACAGGCGCACTTCTCGTGGGAGATCCGTACCTAAATGGAATTGTCTATAAAGAAACAAAGTATTGTCGGCTTCCATATGCAAAGAAAGAAGTAGAGATGATTGGGAAAATCCTAGGAACAGTTCCCCTCATTGGAGAGAAGGCGTCTAAAGGAGAAGTCTTAAAGCGACTATCTACGGTTGCTTTGGTGCACATCGCCGCCCATGGCGGAATGGAAACAGGAGAAATTATTTTGGCCCCAAACCCAGCTGGGAAATCCCTTCATCCTGAGGAGAAAGACTTTTTGTTGACGATGAAAGATGTGTTAGAAGCTAAGCTGCGGGCAAGGTTGGTTGTGTTGAGTTGTTGTCATAGTGCTCATGGGCAAATAAAGGCTGAGGGGGTGGTTGGCATTGCTCGAGCATTCTTAGGTGCTGGGGCTCGTTCCGTTTTGGTGTCCCTCTGGGGGATTGATGACGAGGCTACTTTCCAGTTTATGAAACATTTCTATAAAGAACTAGTGAAAGGAAGGAGGGTCAGTGAAGCTCTTAACCAAGCCATGAAATGTATGAGAGAGTCTGGGGAGTTCAGGGAAGTAAAGTACTGGGCACCATTTGTTCTCATTGGGGACGATGTCGCTCTGGAGTTAAATGGAACTAATTCAGTTTAGTTGCTGCTCAATGTAAATATAACTTATTTTCATATTTTCCTTTTAATGTTCTTAAAAATCTTAAAGTGCCTCTTGACGTCAAGTTTTGCACACTCCATTCATTTGCATTTTCGGCCGCAATATGGCTCTCTCACGAACCTTGCCAAATTTCAATCCGTTTCGAGCAACAGAAATCATATGTGCGAGATTTCGCGGCCGCCATTATTTGACTTTCCTCCAGAACTAAATCCGCAATTTCAAAGGGGTTGGCGTTGGCGAACGCAGAAAACTCACCTGACTATCTCTAATAAGGTTATAACTGGGATTTGTACTGTATTCTTTACATCATGCTTCCGTCAAGAAGATAACACAACGTAGTCTGTTAGAAGCTTTAGACACATTGTGGATGGCAATTGTTGACTTTCTTAGCTACTGTTTATGCTCCACGAAAAGCACTTGAGCCAACCGAAAAAAATTAATTAAACAAGAAAAAAGTAAAGAGGGCAGTCAGAGTTTTTAAACAAACTGTATCATGATTTCCTTTATTTGTCAAAATACATGAAGTTTTTAATGGTGATGTTCTTTTTCTATGCATAGATGGTTGCCGCTCGAAGGAGATGAATGCAATCTAGAATCGTAATTGGCCGTAAATGGAATGGGTCTTGTTATGACAAACCCTTTCAATGGGATAGACGGTACTGTCTTATATTTCAAACAGCATGAAATGAATCAAAATTTGGGAGTTCGGAAATAATCTGGCTCTCTTTGCGTAGCGAAAAAAAAATGTTAGTCGGCGGAAACTTTTTTATATCCGCCCACCGTATCCCGAATCGTAACAAACCATAGTCACTGGTTTGACTTTATATGTTGTAACTTATCGAATTTGTAAATCGACTTGATAGCGCCCATATACACGATTTAAATGAACAAATATATTGGTATTAAATTGAAGAACAAGTAGGACACGAGTTTTGAGTTTCAAAAATATGGACACTACACAGGCGGCGGAGTAGGGGGGAAGGGGGCCCCCTCACCAAGTAATCTTTTTTTAGAGCCCTTTAGTTACGGTAATAGACTTGATGGAATTTCATTTACCAATTTGGGTAAAGAGCCTAGCTCTTTTTAATTATACTCAAGTCTCTGTAAGAAGCATGCGTAGTTTTGAGATGTCACATTTTCAGTAAGGAGACCTGTGAAACCACTGTAGGCCTTGAAAGTGGTTAGTTTCGGTGTCCTGTTCGATATAGAAAGAGAACCGTCCTAGATCGGGGCAGGGAAATATTAGTTAACATTTTTCACTCAGAAATAATAAGTAACTTTGAAAGATTCTCCTTCCGCGCAGATGTTGCAGCTCAGCGGGTTCAAAAGCAAGAATGGGGAGCCAACTTTGCATAGTGTTAAAGAATAAGATCACGGGCTCTGTTGAACTAATTTGAGTTAGGTTATAATAATTTAATTGGATTGATATTTTGTTTTTGAAGTTGTTTAAATTCACTTAAAATATTCTCGTACACCGTTTTCATAGGCAGGTGCTGTATAAGGTGACTGTTGATATCAAACAAGTAGTTGAATGATTGCTCGTGTTTATTTTAGCGCGCAAATGTATAAGTATTGTTAGCGCGCAAATGTATAAGTATTGTACCTCATGAAGTGCTTTGAATTCAAGATTGGCTTTTAGGTATATACGCGTTGAATAACTTATTTAAATGCAGTAATTTGGGGATCAGTTTCTGGTATGGTTTTAGGGCAAACGGAAATTAACGTCTTCCAATTCATTGATATGCTAAAACTGATTTGTTTTTATAGTATAATCTTCCCTTCTTGGAGGTGCTTTCAACTAAGAAGCCGAGTCATTATTTTCGGTCTTCACCGTTTTGACCTAATACTAGTCTTTCACAATCTATTGCTTCCTGGAATCTCTAGAATCACTGATTTAGCGCTATGACCTGATGTTTTTATTTTTTTTTTTTGCCACTTGTGCTGAAGCCATGCCAAACCAATGTTCTTCAGCTAATAATATTCGTGGCTATTTTTCACAGGTTAGAAAATGTTATGCCACCAGTGTGACTGAATTACTAACTAGTTTCCAGTTAATTTATGGAAAGTAGGCACTACCATCGGTAGGCCCTTCTCCAAATACGAATTGATTACTCTTGTTGCATTTACATTTAGCCCTTTGACTCCCATGAGTGACCAAGACAGAATTTCTCCTTACAACATCAATACAATATTAAGCAGACAAGTAATGAGTTTAAAGAAAAATATCAATAACGGGATCCAATATCAAATTCTCTAAAGTAACATCCTAAGAATTGAAGGACTGAGAGTAAGGAAATTTCTGATGAGATCTTGGAAGTGAAAGGGTTAAACTGTGTTTCTGTTAACGTATTAATGTTACAGTTAATTAATTTCGTTAAAGTTATATCTGGCAATTTTTATATTGCTCACGTTGGATTATTTTGGCCAGGAAACCCGTAAAGGACCACAAAACTTTTAACATGGAAAATGTTGTGAC
This sequence comes from Pocillopora grandis, assembly GCA_964027065.1. Lineage (NCBI taxonomy): Eukaryota > Metazoa > Cnidaria > Anthozoa > Scleractinia > Pocilloporidae > Pocillopora > Pocillopora grandis. The sequence goes on from OZ034731.1 coordinate 19,397,128, forward strand.
CATGTCCATCTGATCTTAGGTCCGTATGCTGATCATCTCTTTGCACGAGCGCAGTTTGGTTACGACCTACTATGCAAGGCATTACGTAAGCATAAATTAAGAACAGTCGATAGTTTGATGACGACTGTCAATCTCCTGTCAGTTCTAGCCCGGTCACTTTAAAAGTACGTGAGAACAACCTCGCAGGCTGGGGAACAGTTAGCAGCTGAACAGTTAAGTTGTCAAGTTAAGCCTAACAAGTTGTGCTACGACCCAAGCAATTAAACAAGTGTGAGTTTACAGTTGCAGGTCACTTTGTTTGATAGTTCAGCTAGCCCCCAACCAAAAGGCTTCTTAACGGTTGGCAATATGTGTTTCCCATAATTATGTCCAGTGCTGAGAAACGTTGATTAATCAACAACTATTCACGTCGGTGTCAGTGGGTAGTGCTGGAAATTTTAGTGAGCTGAGGCGAATAGCTATTTCAGTATGCATTAAAATAATGAAACAATAGAGCACAAAAAGACGAATGTGCGCCCTGATTGGCTACTCAAACGCCGAGTATCCTTTACTATCCACCTCCAAGCAACTGATGCTGGATTTGCCCCTGAACATTTGGTAATCGTTGCCTCTTCGGTGAATAGTTCTTAGGTGTTTTATGTTTGATTCCCTGAAGTGCTTTTGATTTGACGAAGGAAAAAAAAACCCAAAATGACCAGAGTGTTTTTAAGAAAAACTACACCTGCAATTCTTTTTCTGAGCATTGCTCGTAATGATCTTACCCCTGAAAAATTGCCTAATTTGAAAGTTATGTTAAACCTAAAATGAAAGACTAATATCAAAGGCGCGTGAGGTTTGGTTTGCTAATTTACTTAATAGCGCATACTACATAATACTCCCGATTTGCAAAAGCTTTTCCCTTCGATAAAATAGCGATCACATCTATTTGCTTCGAATGAATTCTTCAGGACGAATTCATCTTCAGATTCTTTTTTTAATGTTGGTCTTGTTTTGATTTGTTTTTTCTCTGGCATGCTGCAACTTATGAATAAATTAAGTGTAGAATGGGGTGTTTTTGGTGCACGAACTAACAAGGAAAAAAAAACTCAAGTGATCAGAAAAAAATCGATGGGCAAGTCAAAATGTTTGTAATGACAGCTTATCAAATAATCACAGTGTGATAAAGGTGTGATGAAAGTGCCACCAGAGATCAGCTGCATGTCAGCTGTTAGAGCACATTATGGTGGTGTAATCTCCTGTAATATTTCTGGTAGACCCCAAGAGCTCTATTCAAAGGGATACTCCAAATGTAGCCTGGAAAGAGAAGTCTAGAACTCAACAACCAAATACTCTTTATTTTTCTGCCAGCCCTTTAAGAAGTAGTGGTGTGAATATAAAGCATGTAAATGTGTTTGCTGCTGCCCTTTGGGATTACAGAGAGTAACCTAAACTGTTCAAGAATTGTCTTCTGCTGAGTTTAAAATTTGGCAATGGGTATCCTTTTGCCCTTAGTTTGATTTACTGAAAATGAAAATACACAAAAAAATTCAAAGAAATAAATTCGAAACAATATTGGGACTGTGATGCTCTCTAACCTTGAAGTGTACATTTGTTTGTTTTTATTTTTCATTTGTGATTTTCAAACCAAAATCAAGACCAAGGTCGAGTCGCCAAACCCTAGTGATAATAGATTATTTAAGTCTCAATCAAAACTATAAATAGTGCTGTCCATGACAAGTAAAAAATCACCATGTTCAGATTTGTTCCAGCTTGTCTCTTCTAACAGCCAACTACATTATATCATGCCACCTTGTCACTCCCAGGATCAGAGAGTTGACTGATCACTCAACTGACAACCCTGCAGTTTATTCTTTAGTAGCACTGAGAATATGCTTAAGATTGTTCTGATGCTCAACCAAAAATCATTGCCAAGTTGTTTCTTTTTTAAAACTATGCTAAACTACTTGCCAATATTGAGAAGCTTAAAGAAAGCAAGAAATAATTTCTTTGTTTCTATTGACTGGAATAACCTCTGACATTCTGAAGAATGAACCACTGGTACACTTGAATTTGGAGGATTCTTTTTTCTTAAAAGAGATGTGGACAAGAAAAATTATAGAAAAGCGAAGGGGTGGAAGAAGTGGAATGGTAAAGTAAATTTTCAACTGATATTTCAATGACCTAGGCTAACATTTGTTTTAAAGGTCATTTTCCACAGAATTCAGAAAATCTTAAATTTGTAATGCTCATGAAGAAAGGAATGAACTTTAAGAGCAATATGGGGCCCAAGAAATATTTTTCAATCAGTAACAAATAGAAATTATTCCATGGAAAGTGTGCACAAATGAGTTTAATTTCATTAGCAAAGAAATAAATAAATGGGTGAGTGCAGTGAGCTGATGAGTTTTCTTTATCAATGCAACAAGTGGATAAAATTGTTCAAGCACTCTCCATGGTATGATGTTTTCATTTCAAACAAACTAATTTTGTTTCTTACTGTCCAACAGAGATCGGGAGCTAACAACTGTGAAAACACATTGTTCGTTCAGTTAGAGCCACAAATAATACTTCTAAACAGTGTAAATCCCTATTTGCATTCAAGTAAATTCCATTTCTCAATAATTCTAGAATAGAGGATTAAGAGCATTTCTTAAATATTGAATAGAGGAGAAAAAGAAAGGTAATATTTTATGATTATTTTTGACTGTTGAAAAAGAAACTGAAGTTAAATAGAGATCAAATAAAAACCCCTTGAAGGTCCATTGCAACCTTTTCCAATAAATACACACATAACACATATAAGAAGACTATTTTATTTCAGTTCCAACAAAAGCTGCAGTATGCAGGCATTGTAGGAAAGATAAAGATCTATGATATTACAAACAGGGATTTTAGGGTAATGGGGTTATAAATTTAGATCTTGCGAGTATAGTTGTCAGTTGGGTATCATCTACTTGTAAGGGCCTTCAGTTATCACAATTTTTAATTGTTTTTTTCTTTTAATTTTCTCTCAAAGAAATAAAAAATGTTTCAACTGCAGAGGGAGAGGCCACTCCTACAAGGAGTATGCCTCTCCCCTCTCCCTGAGGGCCATGCCCACCACATCACCTTAAATTTTTTTTAAAATATAAAAATGAAATCAACTGTCTCTTGTTCATTTTAACTGTAATCGCAGCAGATGAATTCCCCTATAACTGCAAATCATAACTTCTAACCGACCCAAGGGCCATACAAGAGAACATTTTACTGAGGCCCCTACAAAAACAACTGATGGCCAATATTCCTCAGTAGAACTTGAGCAAGCAAAGTTAGCAATTGATTCATTATATTGCACTTGGACAGAACTTTTTAATTTTAAGTTTGGTACCTTTCAAAACAAAACTACATGGGTTATGATCGTTTCAGTGGAAACGGTCTGCATGGAAAAGTACTGAACAAGTAAGAACCAAATCAGTGCTGGTATTTACCTCAAGACTACCTTGCCATAATAGTAATGCGAATTAAAGTTAATTTTCCTAACTATGGTGGACATTCCTGATTTATGCATCGGTGCCACTGACTTGTAAAGTAGCGTTGGTATTACATTGTACTGACCAACAGCACCCCTCAAACCAGCTATCTCAGTTTCCACAATAACTTTGTTACTTATTGAATTGTTAAAAGCCCTAGAGAGCGAAAACATGGAACGATTACTAAAAGACAGTTCCAATAATTAACATACAAATTAGTATTAAAGGAAAATCATTTAAATAAGGTATTTTGACATCGTCGCTAACAGTCTTTATCAATACGCGTCAGTAACAAAAAAAGGGAAGAGAGGCTAACTGACCAGAGCAACGAAATGAATAATTTTCATACGACTCCTCACTGACCAAGCTGCGAATTACTTTGTACTTACCTCTTCTGAATGAGTTAAAGTCATTCGTAAAGACTTGCAAGAAAAACTTCACCCTACGAAAGGCTAGCTCAAGATCTCGAATACAAAATAGAATTTCCAAGGTTATTGAAAGGAGAAAAACAAACTTCTGCGTTCCACTTAAGAATTTGATGAGGAGATGATGAACTAATGGCGTTACGATTGCAGGGGCATTCTGGGAAAGCTACACGCAAGCTCTGATTGGAGCAATAAAGAGGTGTGACGGAGGTGTGTCCATAACCATGGTTACGAAATTGAACTTTCCAATATGGCAGAATACTGCAGGAGGGAAAATATTTACTCGTGTATTTGCTTCGCCTGCAAATGATGGATAAACATATAATGCGGATCTATTGCAAGAGCATCACATGGGTAAACATTTTTATCTGCGAAACGTAATTTATTGGCACCACTACGGTTAGTAAATAAAATATTCACAATTCTTTACCAAGTTTCAGTGCAAAATACAGATTTCATTACAATCCATTATCTTAAAAATTATCTTATCATTATCTTAAATTGGTTGAAACATCATGTAAGATGAAAGAGGTGAGTTGTATGTCAACCAAACTTTTGAAACACAATTTTCCCTTCAAACAGGTATCACTAGAATTTGGAAATATAAAATGATAATAGGCATGCCTATATTTATTCATAAAAAAACTACCCTTTACAAAAACATTTACTGCTATACTAAAACAATTACAATTAATAGAGAGTCTTACCAATTTTCCCTAACATACAATTGAATGTAAGATCATCAATTAATGCTAACCATTACCTAAAGGAGGAATTTGGATTCAGCAAGATAACCACATGGAATTAGGAAAGAACAATACAGTACTAACGCGAATCTTTCAAGAATTGTTATCAGTGTAAATACAAAATGTATTAAACTTAACAATAACATAATTTTCTCTTATTTATTTTTCTTGGACTCAAATACACTCTCATGCATACATATTGAATGTTTCTAGACACTGCACTACTACTTAAACTACAGGTGTATGTCAAAGTACCAAAATAATCATCTAACATCTTGTTTCCTTTTCAAGCAGACAGCACTTCATGCAACAGGTAGTTTGAGTATACCATGGATATATCAAATCCTTTGTTTATTTTTCATTCTTATTGACCTAGGTGGTCAGAATCCATTGTTACATCTTAATGTAAGTTCTTACATTTGAGCATGTACCTGCCAGTATTTTCAACACCATGCTTCATTTTTGGTTAATCATTATCTTTGGCTGAAGGAGTTGAATTCACAGACCAAAGCAGATTCTGTGATACAACAGAATTTTTGAAAAATGTTGATTTAAACCAGATTGAGCAGCCATAAAATTGCAACATCCAATCCATCCAAGCCTGCTTTATAACATTAAGTCAACACCAACCCTAAAGTCACTCATGTAGTCTCATCTCAGAATGAATCTTGTAAACTTAACTCTATCCTGACATGAATCCTAGGTTCTAGAATTGACCAAATAACCAAAGGATTTTCTCAAACCTCATTAAATTTTAGATAGTGGACAATGACCATTTCTTTGTTGTGTTCCATTTGGGTCTGAATTTTCTACATGTTATAGCTTAGTGTCTTGTAAAAACATAAACATCCAAAGCCAACCTTGAAAAATCTGACATTTAAAGAATTATAAATGCCACATGTTTGTATGGTGATGTCATTGTTCACACTCCACACAGGTGTTTTCAAAATTGCTGACTGCCAGTCCCAAACTGGATTAAAAATTCTTATCTTAACACCAGAAGAGAAGCTCTGGAAGGCATAACCTAGCTGAATCTTAGTATTCCCCTCTTAACTGATGTAATCTTTTTCTTTCCATGTGATAAAGTTCAATGTCCCTACACTTTTAACTTAATGATTCTACACAAGTCAATTTTAATTTTTTTGTGGCTATAAATGTTTCTCTTGTTTTCATTGATTTGTAATTGAAATAAGAAACTGCAAGAGAAGATGTACCTAGCAAACAGCCATCTCGTGGTAAAAATCTAGATTTTCAATCATATTTGTGTGTCCTTGCAACATCCATGACAATAAAATTAAATTTAATTTTAGACTATGTAATTGAACTCCACAATCACAAGAGAAATAGCCAATAGAAAACTTACCTTATTCAAAGTCATTAATTTTTTTAGTTAATACTGTGGACTTTGAAGGGAATCATGGATCACGAAAACAGTTGCTACTATACAACTCAGGTGGCATATCGTATTATGTATTAATATCTAGACACCTAGAAGTCATACATATGTTACAAGCTTTAGATCTGTTTGTCTCCTAAATAACTTATAATTACATTAATTGAAGAGGGGTTGAAAAGAATTAAGCTTCTACATTCTTTTCTGTATGATGATGGTATTATTAGTGCTTTCAATATTCAGTGTTCCTTTTTGTAAAAGTTATTAAGACTGCAAATTAAAATGTGTGTCGATCAAAAAATATCATCAGTGAAAGAACACACTTTAGGCATCTATTTGAAGCATTGTTACAATCAATAATACATATGCGTCTTTATGGATGTCATTACCTTAGGAAATCATAAAACTAAAGATCACTGATTGTGTTTTGCATCAAATCAATATTTTACTTCAAACATACCATTTTAACACTTTCCTGAGCTAATTTACACAAAGTTATGAGCATGATGCTTACAAGCTGATATACTAGTCCTTTTGCATATTTTAGCACCAATCTGGAAACAAAGAGACAACAATCACCATCAGTTCATACAACATTAATATTTTATACAGCATTTTGCATCAAAGAAATTTGTAATATCTTTAAATGACAAGATCTATGCACTCTGTAGATGTGTATTTTATTTTGTCAACACAAAACAAACAGAGCATTAATTATATATATCACACTTGTGTACAATGCATTCTACTAATACTCACTGAAACTGTTTGAATAAGACATGTATGGCATTGTGTCCATTACACAAGTACCTCCAAAATTGTACTTTCAGATCATTTCAATATACATTATACTGCACATCAAAACTGTTGCTAGCACTGGAATTTAAAGACAATGTGTCAGTGACATCTACATATAATTATGTAAGTCTAAACAATGAAATTGTTGTATTAAAGGCATCATCAACTAGATAAAAAGCAGTTCATAAAATGTATGTGGTCATTTATAGTTTGCTTTTTCTGACTTTGCTCTCTGTACCAATTGTCCTGACTGGCCTTGCTTGAAGAAAAATTCATGTCTAAAGTATTGTTCAGCGTGGCACACTAGAACAAACAAAAAACCCCTTGAAGGTTCATTACAATGGTTTCCAATACATACAGTCACATACAAAGACTATTTTATTTCCAATTACATCAAAAGTTGCAGAATGCAAGCATTGTAGAAAAGATAAAAATCTATGATAATACAAATAGAGATCTTAGGTATTAGGGTTAATTAGGTAGATCTTGTGAGTATAGTTGTCAGTTGGGTAACATCTCCTTGTAAGAGCATTGTCTTATCACAACTTTTAATTTTTTTCTTTTCTTTTCTCTCAAGGAAATAAAAAAATGTTTCAACAGCAGAACAAGGTTGTTCGTTTATTGTTTGTTTATATTATTGTTGGTGTAAAAAGTGGCTTTTGAAACTTAAAGCAACTAAATGCAAATGTATGAGAATCGCAAGATCTAGATCTGTAACACCATGCTCGTACAACATCAATTCAATCCCACTGGAATAGGTTAAAACACACAAACATCTTGGAGTCATTATATCATCTGACTTATATTGGAAACTGCATGTTCTCTCTGTTGCTACTAAAGCAAATAAGATACTTGGCCTACTAAAGTACACATTTGGAAAATGCTCTGAAGCAATAACAATTGGATATAAGTCTATGGTTCGGCCAATTGTTGAGTATGCTTGTCCTGTGTGGAATCCACATCAACAATATCTGTCTGATAAGCTTGAAAGAGTGCAAAGGAATGCTTCCAGGTGGATCCTTGGTAGTTCTATCGACTATAGTGGACGTTTGGAGTATCTTGGCTGGCCAACACTCAACTCGCGTCGTGAATTTCTTAGTTTAGTGCAATTATTCAAATTCATTAATGGTTTTTCAAGAGCAGTCTTACAGTATGTAATTACTTAACTTTCTCCAATAGTCGGACGAGATCTACCAACAATGTCAAAATCTGGACGCCTTATGCTCGAACAAATATCCTCAAGAACCCTTTTTGGTATAAATATATAAAAATCTGGAATGACTTGCCAAGTGAAATAATTAGCTCTAGCTCTGCTAGTAAGTTTAAAAAAAAAACTGAAAGAACACATTTTTAAATAATATCAATAATATTGCACCAATATCTATTTATCAATTAAGTTTTTTTTTTCAAATAATTTTTAACTTTACATTTTAGTTCTATTTTTATTGCATATTGCTTTTATTCTGGAGGCTGCCGTTAATGAGGATTTAGTTCCTCTCTGGCTTGACCCTTTTTGCCATTTTGCATTTCAATGTTATTTTTATTTTTTATCTGTCTGTATATATGTTTTAATTATTATCTCCGCTTTTTTTATATTATTATTATTATTATTTAGGCAAATGAAGTTATTATAAATAAATAAATAAATAAATAAAGCAGAGAGAGAGGCCAAAGAGGAGGAAGAGAGGGGCATGGTGGCATTGGCCTGGGTAGTGGTTGTGGTGGCCATGCCCATCATGTCACCTTGAATTGTTATTAAAAATTTTAAAATAAAATCAACTTTCTCTCAATCATTTTATAAATGTCATTGCAGCAGATTAATTCAGCTATAACCACAAATAATAACTTCTTCCCAAGCCTGAGGGCCATACTAGAGAACATTTTCCTGAGGTCCTTACAAAAACAACTGATGGCCAATATTCCTCAGTAGAACTCGAGCAAGCAAAGTTAGCAAGTGATTCATTGTATTGCACTTGAACTAAACTTTTAAATTTAAAGTTGGCGCCTTTCAAAACAAAAATACATGGGTTATGATCATTTCAGTGGAAATAGTGTACAAGGAAAAGTACCAAACAAGTAAGAACCAAATCAGTGCTGGTATTAACCTCTAAATTACCTTGCCATATAGTAATGCAAATTAAAGTTGATTTTCCTAACTGTTAAAAAGTGATATAGCTCCTAATAGTGTGGATATAACCTATCACCAAACCTAGCATTTCGCAGAATTGTGGGAGTCTTAGAGTAAACAATTGATAACTAATTCAGTCACTTATTCTAAATCTTTCACCTGGAAGGCCTAGCTTGGACAAATCTCAATAGAATTGAAAGCCATCAACCATCATACACATGTCAAGGGAGAATGCATATGGACATTCCACCACACAGGCTGATTTATGCATCGGTGCCACTGACTTGTGGGGCAGCGTCTGTAGTACATTGTACTGCCCAACGGCTATCTCACAGTTTCCACAATAACTTTGTTCCTCATTGAATTGTTGGAGGCCATAGATCGCGAAAACATGAAAGATTACTAAACGACAGTTCCAGGAATTAACATACAAATTGGTATCAAGAGCAAATCATTTAAATACCAACTTTTGTCATCGTCGTTAACAGTATTTATCAATACGCGTCAGTCACAAAAAGAGGGGCTAACTGACCAGAGCAACAAAAGGAATAATTTTCACATGACTCCTCGCTGACCAAGCTGCGAACTTCTTTGTACTTACCTCTTTTGAATGAGTTAAAGTCGGTTGTAAAGACTTGCAAGAAAAACTCCACCTTACGAAAGGCTAGCTCAAGATTTCGAATACAAAATAGAACTCTTACGGCTACTGGAAGGAGTAAAACGGGGCATTTGTGTTTCACATGGAAATATGAAGTGAACATGAACTAATTTACGATTGCAGGGGCATTCTGGGAAAGCTACACGCAAGCTCTGATTGGGGCAATAAAGAGGTGTGACGGAGGTGTGTCCATAACCATGGTTACGAAATTGAACTTTCCAATATGGCAGAATACTGCAGGAGAGAAAATAGTTACTCGTGTAATTGCTTCGCCTGCAACTGATGGATAAACATATAATCCGGATATATTGCAAGAGCATCACATGGATAAACAGTTCTATCTCCGAAACGAAATTTATTGGCACCACAACGGTAAGTTAGTAAAATATTCACAATTCTTTACCAAGTATTAACCCATCTAAACCAGGTGGCAAAATTGGAGACCTACTTCTCCTCCAAGTTTCTTAAAGCAAAGGAATATTGACATGTGTTGTTTTAGGAAATATTGAAGTCATCCCATGACAGTCAAGCTGTGAATGGTGTATACATGTATCCTAATACACAGAGCAAGAATGAAAACTAAGGGCAAGGAGTTAGTTGAGATTAGCGATATATGCGACGAATTTTCCAGTTGCAGTCAATATCAATATCTGCTGGAACAACACAATTCAAACTTAATTGAGGTTAAATTTTTATAAAAAACTTTATTTTAGGAAATCGATCAAAAGTTACACAGTTTATTGATCATGAATGAGAGTTAACAAAATAAGTACATTGGTTCTAAAACCCTTCATAGACTGTAAATACAAAATGTACTAAACTTAACAATCTCACAATTTGTTCTTATTTTTTTCATAACTCAAATACATTTTCATGCATACATTGAATGTTTCTGGACAGTGCACCACTACTTCCACTACCAGTGTATGTCATACTAATAATACATAATCATCTGATATCTTGGTTTTTTTTTCTTTCAAGTAGACATTTAACACTTAATGCAGCCTGTAGTTTGACTATACTATAGATATATCAAATCCTTCTTTTTTTTCATTCCTAATGCACTAAGTGGTTAGAATCCATTCCAAAGTGTCTTGTTGCATCTTTACTTAAGTTTGTACATTTGAGCATGTACCTGCCAGTATTGCCAACACCTTGCTACATTTTTGGTAAATCATTGTCCTTGACTGGAGTAGTTTAATTCACAGACAGAAGCAGATTCTGTGATATGAAAGAATTTTTGAAAAATGTTGAGTTAAACCAGATTGAGCAGCCATAAAATTGCAACATCCAATCCATCCAAGCCTGCTTTACAACATTAAGTCAACACCAACCCTAAGGTCACTCATGTAGTCTCATCTCAGAATGAACTTTGTAAACTCAACTCTATCCAGACATGAATCCCAGGTTCTAGAACTGACCAAACAAACAAACGATTTTCTCAATCCTTGTTAAATTTTCGATAGACAATGACCGATTCTTTGTTGTGTTCTGTTTAGGTTGAGTTTTCCTGGTGTTATGGCCATATCTTTTAAAAACATAATTAACATCCAAAGCCAATCTTAAAAAATCTGACATCTGAAGAATTATAAAAGCTACAAGTATGAGGAGAATGTCATTGTTCACACTGCACACAAGCAATTTCAAAAATACGTGAATGGCAGTCCCAAACTGGATAAAAATTCTTATCTCAACACCAGGAGAGAAGCACTGGAAGGCATAACTTAGTTTAATCTTAGTATTTCCCTCTTGATTGCTGTGATCTGTTCCCTTCCCTGTAATAAAGTTCAATGTCTCAACACTTTTAAACTTAATGATTCTAAACAAGTTTATTTTAATTTTTTTGTGGCTATTAATTTTCCTGTTTTTTTTATTGATTTGTAACTGAGATAAAAAACTGCAAGAGAAAATGTGCTCAGTAAACAGCCATCTAACAGTAAAAATCTACATTCCAATCATATTTGCATGTCCTTGCAACATCCATGACAATAAAATTATGTAAAATTAATTTTAGACTATGTTATTGAACTCCACAATCACAAGAGGAATACCTGAAAGAAAACTTACCTTGCGCATTAGTTTTTTAGTTAATACTGTGGACTTTGAAGGGAATTATGGATTACAATATAGTTGTTATTATATAAGTCAGGTGGCACATCGTATTATGTATTAATATCTTAACACCTAGAAGTCATATGTAATCATACAAGCTTTAGATCTGTTCATCTCCTAAATAACTTATTATATTAATTAAACATGTGGTTAAAAAGAATTATTAAGCTATCACATTCCTTTCTGTACGATGATGATAAATATTAGGGCTTTCAATATTCAATGTTCCTTTTTGTAAATATTATTAAGACTGCAAATTAAAATGTATGTCTATCAAAAAAAAACCAGTCAGCAAAAAAACCCACTTTAGGCATCTATTTGAAGCACTGTTAGAATTAATAATAATACATATGCATCTTAATAGTTTATAGATGTCAACCTTAAGAAATCATAAAACTAAAGATGTCTGATTGTGTTTTGCATCAAATCAATATTTTACTTCAAACATACCATTTTAAAACATTTTAAAACTTTCCTGAGCTAATTTATACAAAGTTATGAGCATGATGCTTACAAGCAGGTACACAGTGGTCTTCTTGCATAAGGTCTTGAAATAATCTAACGATAGTCATTATACCAAAACAAAGTGTTTCATTCCTGATTGGTCTATTTTTAATGAATTGAAAAATAACTTGTTAAGTGCAACACAGGATTTCCATGCTACACTCTGGCTTGAAATTAAAGCTTTTAAAGATAACAAAACAACACTAAACGTTTCAGCAGTTAAAAGATAACATAAAAATTCAATGGGTCCATCACCCTCTGCATTCTAATGAGTGATTAAATCAAACAATACAATTATCTTATTTCATTTTCTAACTGGTGGAAAATGTTTTGAGAAATGTTCTCTAGGAATGTACAAAGAGCAGTATTTGTATGAAGTTTTGTTGAGAACATATCATACATAAAAACATATCAAACAGCTCTTACATTTCATAATTTATGGTTGCTCATTATATATTTTGAAAGTTTTCCAAACAGCACTCCAATGGCTAGTTTATTAACCAAAACTTTCTAAACATCACTCATGCCTTTAAATTAAGAGATGTACTTGAGCTCATGGGATTTCCCTCACAAAAACAACTGTGATTAAATTAGATTTGTATAATTGAGCAATAGAAAAAAGGAATGAATTTCATCATATTTGGAAGATGATACTCATGGAACGGTTATGCTGTCATGCTGTTATATACATTTTCGATCTGCTCCACTGTGCTCACATGTGCCAGTTCCTGCAAGAACACACCGACAGCTAAGGAAATCGCACAAGAACAATGCTATCATAGAATCCCTAATCTATATTCCCTATTGTCTGTTTTTAACCCTTTACACTTTAACATTAAATATTATATATGCATATTCTCCATACTTTTCTTTGTCTTCTGACAAGGAGAATTTGCTCAGCAATCAAGAGCTTTTTTTTTTGTTAATAATCATTTCTTCTATTCTCATGACCCTAATGTTTAATTAAGGGATGATATTGTAAGGTGAAATTAGTTCCAAGTTACTATTTGGGGTTTGAGTAGTAGAGTGAGTTAATATTCAAATGATAGGAAACCTAGTGTGCCTGGCCTTTTTTTTACTTGCTAACAAGTTGTTAGTAAAATAGGGATTCCTATCATTAAAAAAATATAATATAAAAGTTTTCTTCTTATTTGATGATTTATTTTTGTTGCAGGCAAAGAGAATTTAAGTATAGAGACTTGAAAAAGGAGAACTGCACCTATTGCAGCAAAGTTCAGAGACAGAAGATGTCATGGGGTACCCACTCCCTTTTTGTCTGGAATACTTGAAAATAATGTATATGGAGTCTCTGTGCTTGTTTTGAATTCAACAGTTTTATAGTTTTTTAAAATTTTGTTTTGATTTTTTAGTTACTTGGAAAAACTTACATCTTGTAGAATTGATGAATTAAAATCAAATTATGGTCAATGTGAAATATGTGACAATCAATCATACTTAGTATAAAGCTTATTCTAAAATGGTGACCATTTTATGATTCCATTTTTAGTCACCACAGATATGGTAATGTCATTTCCTTTGTACATTTCCAGTTTTCAAAATGTGAGATTTTATTTCAAAACTGAAATAGAAGGCAATGTGTTGGGTAGTTGAACCCATGAACATGTTCAACCACAAAAATATCAGGCATTGAAAAGATTACTGGGTATATGATCATGAAATAGTCAAGTTTCATCCATTGGTTGCTTGTTTTCAAACTTTTAAATTCTAATCATGACACTTGGTTGTCATCTGAAATCCAACAGCTTTAATATTTGTGTCTCAGTGTCTCCATCTTCTGTTGCTGAGATGTCAAAGTGGCAGTTCCACTGTGTGATGCTGATAATGATTTGTTTGTTATTGTGGCTCTCTTTGCTGAGCTTTTGGAAAGAGCATGTTATTAATTAAAAATACCCATGGCTCATTTCATCTCAGTTGGTTCTTGTAACAGAAAGGAATACAAAACCCCACTTACACCCCAACACACCACAGGAAGCTCAGGCTTGTACAATAAGAGTCTGTCTGTAAATATATAAATACTGTAAACTGCTGCTCATAAGTGCCCCCCCCCCCCCCCCCATAAAAGCCCATTAATAGCTTTCCTTGTTTTCTTGTTTTTGTAATACCAAAGTAGGAAAACCCTGGTGCTGTGACTTGAACATGGAAATTTCAGTGATAGAAGAGCAGAGATGAACTTCAAGAGAAAAGTCTGAACTGCAGTTTTTTTTTTTATGTACCAGTTTTGTTTGTGTTGCTAGTATTAATTCTGTTCCAAATGTATTGAAATTAATTTGAGTTATTATGACTTTTTAAAGCTGAATTAAAAGCGACTAAATGCTAAACGTATTTTGATCAGCACACTATAGCTTTTTCTTTTCCAGTTTTGCGACCCCTAACGTATAAGCCCTTCTGTTTATAAGCCCTCTTAAAACCCCTTACGAAGTGTATAACCCATGAGCTTACAGTATGCTAGGCTTGTGGAACTTTAAGGATTTGCATCAGAAGGGATGGTCGTATTCTCAACTCAAAAGTTTGACTCTGTTCTGATTAAAAACAAAGTTAACACCCCCTCTTTTTTCGAATTTTTAAGGCTGCTTTGAAGCCAATTAGTTTGCTGTTTAGAGAGGTAAGACAGGGAACTAAAAACTAGTTATACGACCGTAAAGCGGCCCAAAAGAAACTCACAAGATTCAACTGAACAAACAACATAGAGACAAGTGAAGCTTGTTTTTATTCAAAACTATTTTAAATTTCTGAGTTAAAAACGCAACCGGTTCATTCTCGGACACTCTCCCCACATTTCGCTTGTCGGCTAAATCAAGGAGGCTCACTGTGCGAACTTGGACTACCTGTGGAACGGTCAGTCACGCATTCAGTGTGCAACTTGAAAACAAGAAAAGGGTAGGATTCCCTTAAATGCTTCATTTATTTTAATGGTAGGGAGAATGGGGGAGGGGGGGAGGGGCTGATGTTAGCCTTAATTCTTGTCACGCACTTGGTTGATGGAAATATGCAAAAGAGGGATCAGGAAATCGTGACCATCGACTTTAACTCGCCCGGTCCTTTGCTTCTCTCTATTCTTACTTTGGGAAAATTTATTAGTTTAACTTATCTTCGGAAAATCATGAAAATGACAACGATCTAACCAAGATAAACGCAAATCAAATTTACCCACTAAATAAATATAGGGATCAGAGGAATGTAAGTGTAAATTAAGGCAAAGACCTCAACAAATGGTCGCGTGACAGTAAGGAAATTTAATTCTATTGTCAAGTCATGTGATTATTTGAATTAAGCGAATGTCACGATTACAAATTTAAATGCTAGGAAGCAAAGGAAGCGATCAATCGAAGGTCATTCATCTTCCACCTCTCGACTTGTTGAATTTCTCGATTGTAAAACTGCTCTACAGTTACCTATAAACCATTTAGTTTTACGCCTTAGTCGAGAGAAAAAAAAATTTTCCCAAGAACTTCGAGTAACGGATCGGATTGGTTGAATCCTTACCTCTGTGTTCCAGGTAAGACTAAGTGCAGTAGTATAGAAGATATTTTGATGACGGTCGTTGTTTACCAGTACCCCCAATTGCAGAGATGTCCCGAACAACCTGCTTCAGTATAACTATCATCTTGTAGACAGTCGTTTGTAATTCTAATAAATACCAAAAGCGAAGCAAGATTAAGTGAGTCGAGTCTGACGATAACGTAAGGGTTCAGGATGTTCGATAAACATTCGAGCGCGAGGTCGTTACCTTTCGTTTTATCAGAAATCTCCATGATAAACTTCTGAGCGCATGAACTATTGTCAAAATCTTTGGAAAGAGACGTACTTGTGAAAAGATCGGCTCGGTAGCTCGCTATGCTGGCATGTAAACCATTTTCAGAACAAACTAAGCGTGTCATGAACTCAAGGAAGCGAGGTGTTGTTATGTTTATCAAGCGGTTGCAATACTTCCGTAGGTTGCTTGTCTTCGCAAATCTATCGCTTTTGTCTCTCTTGTCAGCTGTTAATCATGTTTAACGCATGTAATGAGTGTGTTTCACGTTGTGTAGGCGTTCATAATTTGATTTGACCGTTTATACAGTCACATCGACTCGTATTAAAGAGTTTACAAATTGACTCGGTTTTAAAAATATTTTGCCATGTTTTCTGTAATAGCTTTAGGTAAGTGGCACCAATAGATATAATCAAAGGACGCGGGGGGAAACTTCTAAATCAGAGTAATCGAGAGGGCATCCCTCTTTCTTTCTCTGGAATATTGATTGTGTTAAATCCACGTCATGACTTTCATTTTCATTTTCACTTAATGAAGGGAAATTCCCTTTACCTCTGGTCGCTTTCAGCTGGGAATTTTCCCTTTTTATATTTACGGCCATTCAAATTGAGCTGCAGCTAAATTCTTTAATTTGAACTTAAGATTGTCATGTAAAGCATGAAATCACGGAATAAAGCTTATTAGAGATTAAGGTGTGCAAAGAAACCTCCGATTTTTTCTTTTGTATTGTGGCTTGTTTAACTTGAAGTTCAACTGATAAATTTGGAAAATAAACTGATCGCTGAAGCGCTCGGCGAAGACAAATAATATTTTATTTGTGTTCTTTTTCAGTTAAGGAGGTTCCTCAAAGCAAGAGAGGTCACGATCGTGAACATGACAGCTCTTCAGGTTTGGAAACACTAAATATGAACATAAGCTCTTCTCTGCAATGAAATCTTTCATGGTTAGAGTAGAGCTACGCTGATTTGCAAGTTAACTGTAAATACTGATAATGACATTAGATTTTGTTTAAAATTAAAATTAGTGCAACAACATGAAGATGGAGAAACAAGAAGCTTGATTATGCTGCAAATATTGCATGGCTTTGAAAGCCATTAACTAGAGCCTAACCGGAAAAAAACTACCAGCTAGTCTGCATCACTGGACATTAATAGGTTTTGTCCCTTCACAACAAAGCATAAGCATGTTTCAAAGCTGTTTTGTCAAACATTTCTTCATACAGGAGCTGCTCTTACCAATGTTTGTCGACTTCAAATGTAGTACATATTGAATCCTACGGAAAATTCAGTTTTTTGGTTATCTCTTTCTTATTTACATTCGATTAAGCCCGGTTTAGAGGAAGTTTATTTTAACGAAGTTTATTTCGCTACGCAAACTTTCTGTTACCACTAGAACACAGAAAGGTATTGAAAGACTTGGTATTTATTTCTAATGATAATCGGAGTGAGTGAAGTCCTGTAGGCCTCTTCCGAGGTTCAGTGATCTGGTGCCGAAATTACTGCACAAGGACGATGCTAAGAGCAAAGTCGCTCTCATCGTTACTTCTTACCTTCGTTTGGTCCTTCGGGAAAAAAAAATTCGATGAGAAACACCAGAGCGCTAAAACTGTTGTCAAAACCTTTGGAAAGAGACGTACTCATGAAAAATTCGGCTCGGGAGTTCGCTATGCTTGCATGTGAACAATTTTCATAACAAACTAAGCGTGTCGTGAACTCAAGGAAACAAGGTGTGTTGTGTTGATCAAGCGGTTGTAATATTTCCGTAGGTTGCTCGTCTTCATAAATCTTCCGCTTTTATTTCTCTCTCATCCGCTGTTAATCATGTCTAACGCAGGTAAGTGTGTTTCACATCGTATAGACGTTTATAATTTGATTAGACCGTTTATACAGTCACATCAACTCGTATTAAAGAGTTTACAAATTAACTCGGTTTTTTATTTCGCCATGTTTTCTGTAAGAGCTTTAGGTAAGTGGCATCAATAGATATAATCAAAGGACGCTGGGTGAAGCTTTCAAATCACTGTAGTCGAGAGGGCATCCCTCTTTCTTCCTCTTGAATATTGTCTGTGTTAAATTCAAGTCATGACTTTCATTTTTTTATTTTCACTTAATGAAGGGAAATTCCCTCTGCCTTCGGTCGCTTTCAGCTGGGAATTTTCCCTTTTCATACTTACGCCTATTCAAATTATTGAGCCGCAGCTAAATTCTTTAATTTGAACTTAAGATTGTCATGTAAGGGGTAAATTATCAGGGAATGAAGCTTATTATAGATTAAGGTGTGTAAAGAAAGCCCCGATGTTTTCATTTGTATCTTGGCTTCTTTAACTTGAACTTCAATTGATAAATTTGGAAAACGAACTGATCGCTGAAGCGCTCGGCGAAGACAAATAATATTTTATTTGTGTTCTTTTTCAGCTAAGGAGGTTCCTCAAGGCAAGAGAGATCACGAACGTGAACAAGACAGCTCTTCAGGTTTGGAAACACTAAATATGAACATAAGCTCTTTTCTGCAATGAAATATTTCATGCTTAGAGTAGAGCTACACTGATTTGCAACTGTAAATACTGATAATGACATTTGATTTTGTTTAAAGACGTTTATAATTTGATTAGACCGTTTATACAGTCACATCGACTCGTATTAAAGAGTTTACAAATTAACTTGGTTTTTTATTTCGCCATGTTTTCTGTAAGAGCTTTAGGTAAGTGGCACCAATAGATATAATCAAAGGTCGCTGGGTGAAGCTTCCAAATCACTGCAATCGAGAGGGCATCCCTCTTTCTCTCTCTGGAATATTGATTGTGTTAAATCCAAGTCATGACTTTCATTTTCATTTTCACTTAATGAAGGGAAATTCCCTCTGCCCTCGGTCGCTTTCAGCTGGAAATTTTCCCTTCTTATACTTACGTCTGTTTAAATTGAGCTGCAGCTAAATTTGTTCATTTTATCATAAAATTGTTGTATAAGGCATAAATTATCACGGAATAAAGCTTATTAGAGATTAAGGTGTGCAAAAAAATCTCAGATTTTTTCATTTGTATTGTGGCTTGTTTAACTTGAACTTCAACTGATTAATTCGGAAAATGAACTGATCTCTGAAGCGCTCGGGGAAGACACATAATATTTCCCTTTACGTTCTTTTTCAGCTATGGAGGTTCCTCAACGCAATAGAGATCGCGATCGTGAACAAGACAGCTCTCCAGGTTTGACAACACTGAATATGAACATTAACACTTTTCTACAAGTAAATTTCTCATGCCTAGAGTAGAGCTACATATTTGCAAGTTAACTGCAAATATTGATCATAACCTTAACTTTTGTTTGAAAGTAAAATTAGTACAACGGCATGAAGATGGAGAAACAAGAAGCTTATTGATGCTGCAAATATTGCATGGCTTTCAGAGCTGTTAGTTGGATACTAACGGGAAAAAAACTGCGGGCTAGTCTGCCATCTTTAGGTGGATACTTTCATCTCATTTTTCTTAAAGTGAAGTACCATTAGCATGAAACAGGTTCATACCCCATTCATAACAAAGCTAAAAAATGTTTCAAAGCTGTTTTGTCAAACACAGTTTAAAATATTTTTCCGCATAGGAGCTGCTCAAACCAATATTTGTGGACTTCAAATTGAACGCTATGAAAAATTCACTATTTCAGTTCTCTGTTTCTGATTTACATTCGGTCAAGCCCGGTTTAAAGGAAATCTGTCTAAAACGAGGTTTATTTCGCTAGGCAAACTTTATCTGTAACCATTTGAGCATAGAAAGGTATAGGAAAACTTGGTACTTATTTATAATGGTAATGAGACTGAGTAAAGTCCATTAGGCCACTTCCCAGTTCTCGCGGTTCAAAGATCTGAAGTTACGGAGCGAGGACGAGGCTAAGTGCAAATTCGCTCTCATTGCTTTAAGGTTTGTCATTCGGGAAAAAATTCATACGCGTGCTAATTTCTCTTAAATCCTAACAAACTTTACATCGGAGGAAAGCTTAATAACTGCAGTTTATGAAAAAAAATAATATATAGATTTAGCCAAGCCTAACAGCGCAGCTCTTGTTAGTTCATTTTCCAGCCCTTCACTATAATAGAGACTGTACTAAAACTCTTCCGTACTGGCTGTCGAAGCGTTTCTCCAAGGGGATTTAAAGACCAATCCGGGCAGTTGGGGGGTGGTTGGGGGGGGGGGGGGGAGAGGGAAGAATTGACAGGGGCTGAAGCCGAGGCACGATGTCCTCAACACGCATGTTAATCAGCGGTATTTTTAAGCAGCTGAGTACCCTCGTCAGTGTTCCTGATGGTTTGAGCAAATTTTCTAGGTAAAGAATGTTTTCCTCTTCAGATGTAGTGTGATGATGTGAGCATCAGTTGAAATAATACTAAGGTCGATCAATTTGCGAGTTATGGCTCCCAACGTGCCCCACGCGCCTATAACAGACGAAGCTCAAGGACCTCAAAAAGCAACTGTGGAGTATGTCGCGTTTTTCTTAACGACAAGAGGAAGGGCGGCGAGAATTTCTTGCAGTTTTCAGTTTTTGATCAAATTTCTGATGGTTTTTCAGTTTCTAATAGACTACAATGCCCCCTCTATTAATTAATATTTCTCTTATTATGTATATATTTCATTCCACGTGCTTCTTTTCCTTTAATTTATTCAATATCATTTAGCACGCGCAAGAGAAAAGACGAAAAATGGGGCGAGGAGTAAGAAGGAATCAGGAGTAAAGAAAAATAGAAATACGAGAGCCTGATTATTAGAATTGAAATTCCCCATAAATTAAGCGTTTATGTGACTCTTTAAATAAGCTCTTGTCATTCTCTGTAATCGCCATGTCAGTACTTGCTTCAAATTTTGTGTTTTTTGGCGGCGATGCATGCAGCACGTAGGTGGTAGCGCGTGGGCCCGAAATGGACTTGTAGTTTCCCATTCTTCTTGAACGATTTGTAGTCATTAGTAGACGCAATAACATCATTTGGCGGATCAAGAATTTCGCCCAGGACTTGTTGGGCAGAATCATTACCGTAGTACTCAAAGGCCATTTAAGTTTATACTTTCGGGTTGCAGAGCCCATAGTGTTTTCTACGAGAGTAGCAGATGGTGTTTTCCCTGATCTTGCTCCCGAGGGTTGAGCGCTGGTTAAACCCCGCTTTCTGGCAAACTTAAGCTTATTATATCATGTAAGCTAGGAAGCGATCTCGTCTTTCTTTTCGGCAACGGCTTGGGCATGAGAGCATATCTTAGTTGCCTTCTAGTGAGGGCACTCGGACTCGACTTTCCCATTATCCATTAGGGAATAATTTGGCCTTTTCCCTGATTGACTTGCGACGGAAAAAGACCCTGATGCATCGGCTGTTGAAGGTCCTTGCCACAACGATTGCTAAGACCACCAGCCAGGGATTCCCAAAATCGTCTTCGTTCTGTTCAGAAAGATCGCTTCCATCCACGTGTTTTTCGAAGTAGCTGTTGTTAAAATAAGAATAGAGCTTGCACCTTCTTGTCGTCTTTTCGAATTAGAGGTTCCTCTTTGCTCTTCATCTTTAACAAAACCTCCAATAGCTCGCCATCTTTTCCTTGCCCTGAAGATAAGTTGGTTGAGGCGCCTTTTTTTACCTGATTTCGGTAATAAACCTGGCGTGGACCACGTGGAAGGTCACTTAGAGAGTCCACTTGCATGACACCGCCTGCGTCCCTTGTTGCCTGGAATACTGCTTCTTTAGGACCCGTAGAGGACAAATTAGTGTCAATTTTCCGAATAACACGAGGCCTTTGTGCGCGTGTAACCAGGCGCATGCCCCCTTTTGGTGTTTTGGTGAGGCTTTTGAAAGATGTTTTCCTCGTTAACATCATATAATACTGTCACGTTGTTAAGAATATCATTTCTTCCATCTCTCATGTGCACTATCCTCACCCATCAACAGCTCCAAATCGTTGTTATATTTAAGAGGAAGAATTTCCTAGCAACAGTACTACCCGTGTGGATAACTCAGCTGGGAAAGCGAGGTACTAGAAGAACAGACTTTGTTTGACCTAAAGAGGAGAAATTTTTTTTTCCTCCCGATTTGAAGACTATTGATCAGAACTTTCACCTAGGCGGCAACATTGATTACTACTATTACGTTACTGAAAATCCTAAGTTAATAACAATGTATTTCCTCTGCCGGGACGCAGGAGATCTGTGATTTCTGACGCTCCCGAGGTGGGCTCCCGCGAAAAGGAATTCTTGGAAGTCGGGTCAGGAGGGGGGATGGCAACAATAAGAACTGAGAGTTGCATAACATTATGATTAGTAACAGCCCCCATCTTAGTCCACCATCGAGATTTTACTTCTACGTGAGAAAAATACTCAGAATTCTTTAACGGTCTTAGTCTGGGCGGGCAAATCACTACCCACACGCACACAAAGACATACACAAGCACCCGGTCTCGGAAAGAAAGAAGAGAAACAAATGATTTTAAAGTACGTTTATAAGTTCACGTCAGTGTCATATAGGTGTAAATTAATTTGCATACAAGCTATTGACATCGACACGATGTTTTCTTTATTTTCAGTTTTATTTTTGCTTTCTTTTTTAGTCGCCAACTTACAGACCTGCTATTGTATCAAAGTGTGTTACAGCTTTTAGTACATTTTTCGTCCGTTATCAAACAATGAAAATCCCAGTCTAAGAAAATAGGCACTATAAAGAATATGAAAAGAGAGACACAGATGCATCGCTCTCAGTGATTTTCCCTTTCTTAAAAATTCGGAGTTTCATTTAATCTGGTACCTCTTTCGGGAATTTGGCTCTGAACTTTTTAATCCTGCCAAGAAATGAAATGAAAGAAGAGTTGATGCAGCATTTTAAAATAACTAAAGCTGGAGAATGTGAGGGGAAGTTTTGGTTAAACGGTCAATACATGGATTAATAATCAGTTGCCATTATCTGTATGCTTGGAGCGTGCTTCCTCAGATTCCTCGGTAGGGATGTGCCACCCGGTTCTCTAAATGCTGACCCAATTTTATGCTCCAATTTTATGCTCCAATTTTATTCCAAAACATGCCATTTTCCACACCCAAAATTTATCTACTTTGCACTGAAAAATCTGTCGTCGAGGGACATTTTAACTTATGGGTTTGTGGTATGCTCGAGATTGGATTCGAATTCGAGTTTGAGTTAAACTTTGAGTTGGATTTCAAGTTGAACTTCGAGTTACATTTCGAATGTTATGAAAATAGTTCGAATAAATTGATTTGAATCTTGTCACCCACATTACATAGGTAAATGCTGATATTTAAGCAATGCACCACACTTCCTATCGGTTTACCGGCTTATATCAACCACGTAGAATGTTAGGTGGCGCCTCGTGGTTTACAAACTTTTCTCGTATTCTCCAAACATTCTGAGTTTTATTTTCTTTCTTTTCTTTTTTTTTTTTTTTTTTTTTCAGGTGGTGATAATAAAATTTCTAAATACTCCAAGATTTTTGCGGTTGTAGCCCATAAATAGACAAGGGGACGATTTAACAAATAGGAAGAAAAACGATCGTTTTAATTATCCTCCTACATTTTATTTCTTTCTGTAAGTCAATCACAGAGACTTCCAAAGCACAAAACAAGGAAGGCCTCTGTCAAAACGGACTTCGACACCCCTTCGCAGATTTAGACCCCTCTACCAAACGTTCCTTTTAAGCATCCTTTGTATCATATTTGGCAACTAATTCTATTTGCAATTCTATTTATCGATGTTCGTCTTAAACACAACACAACATTCCTCGATAAAGATAAAGAAAAAGAGCCATTTCGTTCCAATTCTACCGCATTTATTATAGCGAGTCGTACCGTATACGCAAGAACTAAACGCGAGCAAACTAGTGCATTCGAGCTGCTGAAATTGTTACAATAAATCCTTGCTTCTTCTGATGCCAATCAACATTGATACGACACGTCATAACAATAGTGAAGACTCAGTTTGATTTTCTAATTTAATAACATTCAACAGTGTCTAAACAAATCGAGGATCCGAGCAATCGGGATTCCAATAAAGTGAAAATAATTAAAGCTTTCACGCGTTTCACAATTGCATATCTAGCATTCCATGTTTCACACCTTTTTCAAGACAATAACGAAAAATCAAACGTTATCGAGTTTCACAATTCATTTCTATTCCAGAGTTTAGCGCTTTCGCTCGGGTTCACGAGAATGCTAAGTTGTGACGGGATGCTGAGAACAAGAGAACGTCAATACGCAAGTTTTGAATTAAAAACATATCGACTGAGACGGGATTTTACGAATCTGAATTAAAAAACAATAGTTTTAATTACTTTTGTACATTTAATTTCTTCCGATAAGTCAGACAGAAACTCGCAAAGTGCAAATCAAGTAGAGCCTAAACTACGACGGAAAAGCGTCGCAAGTTGTGGTCACCGATGAACCATTTTGATGTTTGTTATACTCGCAAACCTTTGCTTGTGCAGTTTTATTCTTTTAGAGCCATTCATTTTTTTGGCACGATATAATTATTTCAAAGGTAACACGGGTAGCCGGCCACCGTGTTGTGATAAGGTTCACGAAACACACATCTAACTTCGAGAAATTTCACAAGTATTTCATTTCATGTTGCCAGCAAAAGCCATTTAAATTTTGCAATCTCCTCGTTTCTTTCTCCGAGAATAGACCAAAGTTAACTCGTACGGAAAAGATGTAAATAATAGGCATACGATACATCGCGATTTAAATCGTTGAGCACACTAAATTTGAAATCGCACAAAGATGGAATGAAGGGTCTTAAGTTTTTCGGCGGTCTGATCCTTGAGTTTCCATGGTGTAAAGCTAGTTTAGTAACGCCCTGATCAGGGACAAATAATTATTCCTTCGGCTCTAAGAGGTAATTTTTTCTCGTAAAAAAGAAGATCAACTCGAAGTTAAACTCGTAATCCAAATCAAACTTTAACTCGAAGTTCAACTTATTCTAACTCAAATCCAAACTCGATGATTCGCCAAAAATCGAGCTAAACAAAAGAAATCACAGCGCCAATCCTGAACGCTCTCATTGAAACTTTGTCGATTTGAAATACGATCTTTTTGCAAACATGCTGGAATTTTACAGATCTTCGCTCTTTGGATATGTATAGTGGTCTGATTTACTTTTCCTCGTGATTTGATGTTTTTTTTGTCTTTGAAAATTATAAGCGGAAACTCTCACCAATGACCGGGGAGTAAACATGCACTCACGTTTCTGGTGTACTTCAAATCTCAATGTTTTAAAACACTAATAGTTACCTCTAGATAATGCTACTTTTCTCGTTTGACTAAAATGTGTTCTTTTACGGCTGCAGTTTTGCATTTCTGTGGTCTTTTTCCCCGGAAAATGTGAAAACTTTTCCTTAGTGTTAGCAGATAAATGATGATTTCAGAACTGGACTAATCGACAAAAATATTGTGTTATCTCTTTGATCATTAGTTAAAAATACTTGTGGAATTTAGGTCGCTTAGAGTGTAAAAAAGGCAATTCAGGTATATTGGAAATTAACAAGTTCATACAAGAAAATAAAATTATTAATGTGCATGACATGGACTACATAAATCGCTTATGTGCACTTCAGTATGTCGAAAACGTGGAAAAGCTGTACCAAGCTTCCTTGTTAAGTCACAATTCATTCACTTGTTTTAGCGATTTTACCACGACGCTTTGGTGAAATCCCACTCACAGCTCCTAGCTTATTCGAAAGAAACCCAAACTAAACGTCCCGTAGTAAGCATGTGGATCAATGGCATATATGGGTCGATGAAATACGTGCCGCATACATGTTTGTTTGATTATGTATAGAGAAACGAAATCGCTTGTAAATGTCAATCAAACTAAGAACAATTAACTTATCGCACAGTCTCTAACGGGTAGTCTTATCTAAAACAGTCCTACTCCTCACCTCCTTATTTGCCTCTTCTCTAGCGTGAGCTAAATGATATACAATTGAGGAAAAGTAGCATGTGAGATGATATGAAAAAAAAAGAAAAAAAAAGAAATAATAACTGACTTATGAAGGCTACGTACCTCTCGCCTGCCTTCGTCCATGGTAGCACTACACAACACTCCTCTCTGTACACAGCCGTGAAAGTAACTACATGGGGTTTTGGGGCAAAAAAAAAACCTCCAAGTGTGGTCTGTGCTCCATTATGCAATTCAGACTTTATTTTGGCGTTGCACGCAAAATTTCGAGTGTCAATTAACCTGATCCAATCTGTGCTCTGTGATCCAATCCGTGATCTATGATCCGATCCGTGATCCGATCCAGGTTTTTTCGACGCTTAGGAACATGAGTGCACAGTCTCATTCATAAGGCATCAATCAACAAAACTTTGTCGGTCCTTTTCGATATTCTGATTGGTTGTCCAGTTAACGACATATTAAGTCGGAGTAGCTAAAAATACGCGAGGCGTGTTGTGTAAATGGACGCCACGGGACAAATATTTCACATATCAAAATTTTCCGACACACTTTCATTTTTCATTATTCCCGGAATGTTGCGGCGAAATTTGACGAAAATCGGTCACTAAATACCTTCATTTGAGCATTGAGGAGGGTGGCACAAGAATGGGCAAAGTTCCCAAAGGCAAAGAAAAAGCCCCACGCTAAAATGGAAAAACCGGAAATTGTGCTGAGAACCAAGACAACGAATCGATAGACAGCAGTTCAAAATTACGATTCAAAGCGACTGTTAATGTGAATGTATCAAGGCCGGTTACTTGCATGAGTAGTAGGAAACCTTGATTTGAAATTTATGTATGGCAAATTTTGTTTTGACGCGACTCCTTTGTTCAAGATCTGGACGCCAGCGTGGAGCTTCGCCACTACCAGTCGCTTTCACTGAAGATTTTTTTTTTCTTTTCTTGACAGAATGGTACTCTTCATTTCCTCTTAGGGCCTGTTTTTCTGTTTCTTTTTTTTTTAACCAGGGATTTTCTTCTGCTTTTGATATTTCCATGAGCAAAGATTTTTCCATAAGCAACGAGCTTTCTTTTGTGAATTTTGTCAAGTGCGCGATGTAAACAAAATGTGCAAATAAAATGAAAAAGAGATGAGCGATTGCCGCGAAAATTCTCTTAGGAGAGTCGCCTTGGTACGAGATTAAAACACCTTCCTGATTCATTAACTTTTATTCCAAATTACCTTTTCCTAAATAACTCAGGTGCTTTTGGAGATTTGAAAACCTTTTTTCTCGGAAACGTTAGGTACAATGTTTGAAGTCAGTTAAGTCACATAAAAGAAAAAACGACTTTTCTGGCCTCTGAAGGTAGAAATTAACCTGAAAGAATTAAGATCAAATAAGTGCTATGGTGAAATTTCTCGAAAATTCAGCGTGGGAGAGTGAAAAATTATTTGTGGGAGAGAGGCATTCAGATAAGTAATGGCGGAATAGGAGAAAAAAAAAACTGTTTGATTTAAACAAGAAAGCTGTAGAAATGAGGCAGATCCAGCAAGCATCTTTTGCCAAAGACTGTAAAAACTGTTAAAGGAGACATTACAAACAAGTGAAGGCAAATTCCTAGTACCAAAAGTTTTGATTGCCTGGAGGTATCACTTTTCTAACAATCCAGAGCTCTCGTCCGGCGTCCGCATGCAGCCTTGCCTTAGTTGTTGTGATGTCATCATTTAACCGTTGTTTTATGTCTTGATGATTCGTAGCGGGGGCACACTATAGTTTGCGAAACGAAATGAAATGAAAATCTGTAATTTGTGAAATGAACTTAAATCTGTAATTTTCGAAATGGAAACATGAATCTTATGGTCACCAGCCGGATGCATCGGTAAAAACATTTTAAAATATTTCTTTTACTCTGGGTCTATCCCCGCTTGAACGAATTGTCAACGGAAACTAAAAATATGAATTCATTTCACACATTTAAACGAATGCTTTTAGTCTTTTATAAGGGTGGAGGAATTGAAAATACTTGAAATACTCATCTTTTTATAAAGATTAAATTTGAATTCATTTGTTTAATTTTTTTTACGTATATCCGTTTGCAACGAATTAGATTAAGTAAAGTTTAACTGAACATGTTTTGTTGATGTGAATGGGATGGAAGATAAATGAACCTATTCCCAGTTCAGAAGTTGCGTTGAGGTTCGTGCAGTATTCCAAGGAAAACGATCCAAGTGTTGCACCTCCACGATGACCTGACCGCCTTCTGTTTCTCACTGCCTTCATCATTTAAACCTATTTAAGGCCTTCGGGTCTATTGAGACCTATGTTAGGATATGTTTGTTTAGGTTATGGTGCTCTGTGGAATGTAGGAGGGGGGGAGACATTTCTTAAGAATGATCCTCAAACTGTGACGGGCGATTTTAATATAAGTTTTTCACTTCAATATAAGTCTCCCGTGAGCATAGCTTAACGGCCGATAATAAGGCATAACCTAAAGGCTGGTCTTCATCTACAACGGAGTCGAAGTCGTTATTGAGAAATGCAGAGCAGTACGATCAAGTTGAAATCAAACATGTTTGATCTTCCACTTCTGTCTTCAACTCCAACAATTGACTTTTCACGGTTCAAAGCGGAATCGGACGAAACCATTCTCATTTTTCTGACTCTGATCCTGCTCTTTGGTTCTGTTGAGCTTATGACTCCGCTCATGACACTGACTTTTAGTTTTCACTCCGACTGGGACTGCGATTCCGTTGCTAATGTAGACCAGCCTTAAGACAACTTGAAGAGAAGGATATCCCGATAAGATCATCTGGTTTTTTTTTCCATATTTTCGGGATAAATCTTGGGTAAGGACTGGAAAAGCTTTTGCAATAAGGTTCATCCGGGTTCAGACTCAGTACAATTTATCGAGCTACAAACACATTTCTTAGGTTTCCTATTAAACCATTGGTTGAATAAAAAAAAAATCTACATTTGATTGTAGGGATATTTGAATAGAATTCAAATTGGAAAGTTGAAAGCAAATGAAAATCTTAATTTCAAATGAGAAAAGAAACTTTTTGTCCGTTAATGATCGCTATATTAATTCTATTTTCCTCTTAAAAAAGTATTTTTTTTTCATATTGGTGGGTAGGCGACAATTTGCCAAGTACCAGAAAGTTAAAGGCGAACGACAAAGCTGGCGAAGGACAAGCTTTTGGGAATCTTGGCATTGCCTATAATAACCTATGCGATTTTCATAAGGCAATCGAGTACCATGAGCGTGACCTACAAATTGCAAAAGAAGTGGGAGATAAAGCTGGAGAAGGACGGGCTTATGGAAATCTTGGCATTGCCTATCACAGGATAAGCGATTTTCAGAAGGCAATCGAGTACCATGAGTGTCGCCTACAAATTGCAAAAGAAGTGGGGGATAAAGCTGGAGAAGGACGGGCTTATGGAAATCTTGGCAATGCCTATAACAGCTTAGGCGATTTTCATAAGGCAATCGAGTACCATGAGTGTCACCTACAAATTGCAAAAGAAGTGGGGGATAAAGCTGGAGAAGGACGGGCTTATGGAAATCTTGGCAATGCCTATGACAGCTTAGGCGATTTTCATAAGGCAATCGAGTACCATGAGTGTGACCTACAAATTGCAAAAGAAGTGGGGGATAAAGCTGGAGAAGGACGGGCTTATGGAAATCTTGGCAATGCCTATCAGGGCTTAGGCGATTTTCATAAGGCAATCGAGTACCATGAGTGTCGCCTACAAATTGCAAAAGAAGTGGGGGATAAAGCTGGAGAAGGACGGGCTTATGGAAATCTTGGCAATGCCTATGACAGCTTAGGCGATTTTCATAAGGCAATCGAGTACCATGAGTGTCACCTACAAATTGCAAAAGAAGTGGGGGATAAAGCTGGAGAAGGACGGGCTTATGGAAATCTTGGCAATGCCTATCAGAGCTTAGGCGATTTTCATAAGGCAATCGAGTACCATGAGTGTGACCTACAAATTGCAAAAGAAGTGGGGGATAAAGCTGGAGAAGGAGGGGCTTATGGAAATCTTGGCAATGCCTATCATAGCTTAGGCGATTTTCATAAGGCAATCGAGTACCATGAGTGTCACCTACAAATTGCAAAAGAAGTGGGGGATAAAGCTGGAGAAGGACGGGCTTATGGAAATCTTGGCAATGCCTATGACAGCTTAGGCGATTTTCATAAGGCAATCGAGTACCATGAGTGTCACCTACAAATTGCAAAAGAAGTGGGGGATAAAGCTGGAGAAGGACGGGCTTATGGAAATCTTGGCAATGCCTATGACAGCTTAGGCGATTTTCATAAGGCAATCGAGTACCATGAGTGTGACCTACAAATTGCAAAAGAAGTGGGGGATAAAGCTGGAGAAGGAGGGGCTTATGGAAATCTTGGCATTTCCTATGACAGATTAGGCGATTTTCATAAGGCAATCGAGTACCATGAGTGTCACCTACAAATTGCAAAAGAAGTGGGAGATAAAGCTGGAGAAGGAGGGGCTTATGGAAATCTTGGCAATGCCTATCAGGGCTTAGGCGATTTTCATAAGGCAATCGAGTACCATGAGTGTCGCCTACAAATTGCAAAAGAAGTGGGGGATAAAGCTGGAGAAGGAGGGGCGTATGGAAATCTTGGCAATGCCTATCAGGGCTTAGGCGATTTTCATAAGGCAATCGAGTACCATGAGTGTCGCCTACAAATTGCAAAAGAAGTGGGGGATAAAGCTGGAGAAGGACGGGCTTATGGAAATCTTGGCAATGCCTATGACAGCTTAGGCGATTTTCATAAGGCAATCGAGTACCATGAGTGTCACCTACAAATTGCAAAAGAAGTGGGGGATAAAGCTGGAGAAGGAGGGGCTTATGGAAATCTTGGCCATGCATACTTTCTGCTTAATGATACGTCTAAAGATCGAGGATCGTTTTCGAGTGCCCTTGACTGCTTTATTTCCAGTTTGTCAAAGCTCAATGAAATTAGGGCTCATCTCCGGTTAAAAGACGAGTGGAAAATTAGCTACCGCGATACGTATAATAGTGTAAACAATAATTTGTGGCGTCTCCATCTAAGCCAAGGTGAAGTTCGTGATGCCTTGCGAGTTGCTGAGGGTGGACGGGCACAGGCTTTAAAAGATCTCATGGAAGAAAATTATGGGTGTCAAGAGTTATACTCTCAGACTCATTCCTCAGGAAAGTCAAGTGGCTCCTCTTTTAGATCCATTCCTTCAACAACAGTTTTCATAGCTCTTGATAAACAAGAGATCATTTTCTGGGTTATAAGAAAGGATGAAGAAGTCACCTTGAGGAGAAGAAAGGTAGGAGATATTTCAGAAGAAGATGTGAGAGCTTTCCTTAAGACTCTACACAGTACTGCCTTGGACGAAATTGGTGTACGTGCTGGCGTCAAAATTGAAAATCGCTCGCTTGTTCAGTTGCGTGAGGGGGAGTGCATGACTGAAAAGGCCTCTTGCAGTGTTTCTCAGCCTGTTTCATCAAAGGAGAGTTTAAAGAGGTTTTTTGACCTTATAATTGCTCCTATTGCTGACCTGGTCCATGGAGATGACCTCATTCTCGTTCCGGAGGGTTCATTGTGTTTGATACCCTATGCAGCACTGATTAACCCAGAGCAGGAGTATCTGTGCGATTCCTTAAGAATCAGATTGATTCCGTCCTTGACTACTTTGAAATTAGTTTCTGATTGTCCAGCTGATTTCCACAATACGAAAGGCGCACTTATAGTGGGAGATCCGTACCTAAATGGAATTGTCTATAAAGAAACAAAGTATTGTCGGCTGCCATATGCAAAGAAAGAAGTAGAGATGATTGGGAGAATCCTAGGAACAGTTCCCCTCATTGGAGAGAAGGCGTCTAAAGGAGAAGTCTTAAAGCGACTATCTACGGTTGCTTTGGTGCACATCGCCGCCCATGGCGGAATGGAAACAGGAGAAATTATTTTGGCCCCAAACCCAGCTGGGGAATTCCTCCATCCTGAGGAGAAAGACTTTTTGTTGACGATGACAGATGTGTTAGAAGCTAAGCTGCGGGCAAGGTTGGTTGTGTTGAGTTGTTGTCATAGTGCTCATGGGCAAATAAAGGCTGAGGGGGTAGTTGGCATTGCTCGAGCATTCTTAGGTGCTGGGGCTCGTTCCGTTTTGGTGTCCCTCTGGGGGATTGATGACGAGGCTACTTTCCAGTTCATGGAACATTTCTATAAAGAAGTAGTTAAAGGAAGGAGGGTCAGTGAAGCTCTTAACCAAGCCATGAAATGTATGAGAGAGTCTGGAGAGTTCAGGGAAGTAAAGTACTGGGCGCCATTTACTCTCATTGGGGATGATGTCACTTTAGAGTTGCATGGGACGGATTCAGTCTAGAAGCCGCTCAATGTAAATATAAGTTGTTTTTATATATTCCTTTAACGTTCGTAAAACTGTTAAAGTGCCTCTTGGTATCAAATTTTACACAGTTTATTTATTTTCGTTTTCTATTCCGGTATGACTCTCTCTCACGAACCCTGCCAAATCTCAACACATTTCGGCAACAGAAGTCTTATTTTTTTACCGTTTCCTACTAGATTTGGCAGCCGCCATTATTTGGCTTTGTTCCAAAACTTGATCCGCTGCAAGCTTGTTGCGATTTCAGAGGAATTGGCGTTTCAGGCTGAACGTAGACAACTCACCTGACTAACTCTAAAAAGGTGATAACAGGGTTCTGTACTCGATTCTGTATTTTTTTTCCCGTAAAGAAGATAACACAGCGTGGTCTGTTAGAAGTTTTACACATTGTGGATGAAAATTGTTGACTTTCTTAGCCACTGAATATACTGTAAAAAAAGTACTTGAGGCAACAAAAACAAATTAATTAACCAAGAAACAGTAAAGAGGACAGTTAGAGTTTATAAGAAACTGTATCATGATACCTTTATTTCTCAAAATTCATAAAGTTTTCAATGCTGTTGTTCTTTTTCTACCCATAGATGGTAGCTGCTCAAAGAAGATGAATGCAAACAGGAGCTCATTGGGTAAAGAGCGTGGCTCTTTATAATTAAACTCAAGTCTCTGTAGAAAGCATGCGTAGTTTTGAGATATCACATTTTCGGTAAGGAAATCTGTGAAGCCACTGTAGGCCTCGAGTGTGGTTAGCTTTAGTGTTCCGTTTGATACAGAAAGAGACCAGTCCTAAATCGGGGCAGGGAAATATAATTTTCAGTCAGAGATGATAAGTAACTTTGAAAGATTCTCCTTCCGCGCAGACGTTGCAGCTCAGCTGATTCGGAAGCAAGGGTGGGGAGCCAAACTTTGCATGGTGTTAAAGAATAATATTACGGGATCTATTGAACTAATTTGAATTAACTTACTATAATTTAATTGGATTGGTATTTTGTTTTTGAAGTTGTCAAAGTTTACTTGCCTATTAAAACGGTGTACGAGAATATTCTAGGTGTTGTATAAGATGACTGTTGATATCAAACAAGTAGTTGAATTATTGCTCATGTTTATTTTAGAGCGCAAATGTATAATTATTATATTACAGGAAGTGCTTTGAATTCGAGATTGGCTTGTAAGTATATACGCATGGAATAAGTAATTTAATTTCAGTAACTTATAGATTAGTTTTTGGTATGGTTTTAGTGCAAACGGAAATGACCTACTTCGAATTCATATACATACTACAACTGATTTGCTTTTAAAATACAATCCTCCCTTTTTGGGAGGTGCTTTCAATTAAGAAGCTGAGTCATTATTTTTGGTCTTCACCGTTTTGACCCAGTACAAGTCTTTTACAGGCTATTTCTTCTTTAATTTTTAAAACCACAGATTTAGCGCTATGATCTGATGAAGCCATGTGACTGAATTACTTACTAGTTTCCAGTTAATTTATGGAAAGTAGGCATTACCATTGGTAGGCCCTTCTCCAAATACGAACTGATTACTCTTCTTATAGATTATTATTATTATGCAGTTGCATTTAGTCCTTTGACTCCCATGATTGACCGAGACAGAATTTCTCCTTACAATATCAATACAATAACGAAGCAGACAAGTAATGAGTTTAAAGAAAAATATCAACAAGGGGATTATTAATTGATCCAATACCAAATACTCCAAAGTAACATCATAAGAATTGAATGACTGAGAGTAAGGAGAATTTCTGATGAGATCTTGGGAGTGAAAGGGTTAAACTGCGTTTATGTAAACGTATTAATATTACAGCTAAATGAATCTCGTTAAAGTTGTATCTATCAATTTTTATATTGCTCACGTTGGATTATTATGGCCAGGAAACCCGCGAAGGACAACAAAAATTTTAACATGAAAAATGTTATGACCATCTGCATCTGGTCCTATGAACATATGCTGATCATCTCTTTGCACAAGCGCAGTTTGGTTACAACCTACTATGCAAGGCATTACGTAAGCATAAATTAAGAAAGAAATTAAGAAAAATTGGTAGAGCATCGGAGCGCAAATCCGAAGGTCTGAGGTTCGATTCCTCATAGGGACTCAGAATTTTTTCTTTGTCCCACGCTTGTGACAAGACGAAAAAACATCTTTCTTAATTCTTCACCGAGCTCAAAACTTACCATCTCTACTTTTCTGTCAAATTAAGAACAGTTGATAGTTTGATGACCGAAAGTCAATCTCCTGTCAGTTCTAGCCCGGTCACTTTAAAAGTGCGTGAGCAACAACCTCGTAGGCTGTGGAACAGTTACCAGCTGAACAGTTAATTTGTCAAGTTAAGCCTAACAAGTTGTGCTACAATCCAACCATTAAACAAGTGTGAATTTACAGTTGCAGGTCACTTTGTTTGACAGTTCAGCTAGCCCCCAACCTAAAGGCTTCTTAACGGTCGGCAATATATGTTTACCATAATTACGTTCAGTGCTGAGAAACGTTGAATAATTAACAACTACTCACGTCGGTGTCAGTGGCTGGTGCTGGATATTTAGTGAGCTTAGGTGAATAGCTATTTCAGTATACATTAAAATAATGACATAATATAGCACAAAAAGATGAATGTGCGCCCCGATTAGCTACTCAAACGCCGAATATCCTTTGTTATCCACCTCCGAGCAACTCATGCTGGATTTGCCTCTGAACATTTGGTAATCGTTGCCACTTCGGTGAATAGTTCTAGGTGTTTTAGGTTTGATTCCCTGAAATGCTTTTGATTTGACAAAGGAAAAAAAAACTAAAATGACCAAAAAGTGTTTTGAAGAAAAACTACACCTGCATTGCATTGCTCATAATGATCGTACCCCTGACTGAAAAATTGCCCCATTTGAAAGTTATGTTAAACCTAGAATGAAAGACTAATATATAGATTTAACCAAGCCTAAAGGCGGAGCTCGCATTTTTTTTTCCCCGCACGTCTTAAGGTCACAACGCCTTGCCCCGGTCAGGACTAGAAACCGGGTCGTCCGACTCGGAGCTCAGTGCACTGACCACTAGACTACTGGACAAAGCCGTGCCGTTGGTGTGCCCGCGGTACAGTTGAACACGCATCTTAAAAGTAGCATCTTGTGCGGTCGGTCGTACGGTCGTATGGTCGAACGGTCGTAAGTCCAAATTTTTTCGGCTGGATGGGTTACTACTATTTTGTATCATTATGGGGCTACGCTCTGTGAGTTCCGCTAATATCAAAGGCGCGTGAGGTTTGGTTTGTTAATTTACTTAATAGAGCATACTACGTAATACCCCCGATTTGCAAAGGCTTTTTTCCTTCGGTAAAATAACGATCACGTGTATTTGCTTTAAATGATTCTTAAGGACGAATTCATCTTCAGATTCTTTTTTTAATGTTTGTCTTGTTTTGTTTTTTCTCCGCCATGCTGCAACTTATGAATAAAGTAAGTGTAGAATGGGGTGTTTGGTGCACGAACGAACAAGGAAAAAAAACAAAATTCAAGTGATCAGAAAAAAATCGATGGGAAAGTCAAAATGTCTGCAATGACAGCTTATCAAATAATCACAGTGTGATAAAGGTGTGATGAAAGTGCCACCAGAGATCAGCTTCATGTCAGCTGTTAGAGCACATTATGGTGGTGTAATCTCCTGTAATATTTCTGGTAGACCCTAAGAGCTCTATTCAAAGGGATACTCTGAATGTAGCCTGAAAAGAGAAGTCTAGAACTCAACAACCAAAGATTTTTATTTCTCTGCCAGCCCTTTAAGAAGTGGTGGTATGAATATAAAGCATTAAATGTGTTTGCTGCTGCCCTTTGGGATTACAGAGAGTAACCTAAACTGTCCAAGAATTGTCTTCTTCTGAGTTGAAAATTTGGCAATGGGCATGCATGACTAAATCCTTGGACGCTGAGAGCCTATCGAACGATGTAGTACTTACAGGGCTATGTGATCGAGGTAATAGCGATCCCATCACCCCACTGGATTTGGATGTACTTGTAGAGGATTACACGACCACACTCTCTCAAGTTCTTGATCGTCACGCACCTTTAAAAACCAAAACAGTGCGGGCTAGGCCCATGGTACCCTGGTATACCAGTGAGATAGCCGAGGCAAAAAGGCGACGCCGGAAAGCAGAACGGAGATGGAGAAGAACACGATCACAGGAAGATTTGTTGGCATTCAAGAAACTCAAGAACCAGCTTACTTATTTAAGTACACGGGCTAAGCATGCTTTCTACTCAGACTTTGTGAACGACAATAGTGAAAACCAAGGAAAGCTATTCAGGGCCACTCGATCATTGTTACTTCCTAGGAATGAGTTGTGTTTTCCAGAATACACGGACAACTCAATCTTAGCCAACGATATCGAGCGGTTTTTCGACCGTAAGATTGCAAAGATTCGGGCAGAGCTTGATGCGTGTACTCTTCATCCTGGGGCGGTGGCTGAGGATAGAGTGTTTACAGGCGATAGGAAACTTGATCATTTCAATACGTATTCTGTGGAAGATATAAGGAAGCTGGTCAGTAGATCATCGAAGAAAAGCTGTCAACTTGATCCTATGCCAACCAATTTAGTAGTCGGCATGTCCGATATGCTTCTCCCCATCATCACTAATGTCGTGAATTCTTCACTTTCCTTGGGACACTTTCCATCTGATTGGAAAACGGCCCTTGTGGATCCAAGACTGAAGAAGACCAAGCAAGGGACTTCCTTATCCAATTTAAGACCTGTGAGTAATCTGCAATACCTCTCTAAATTAGTTGAAAGTGCAGTTTATGATCAGACAACCGATCACGTTACTCAGTCGGGTTTGTATCCCATCCTCCAGTCAGCCTATCGACTTGGTCATAGCACAGAGACTGCCCTATTGAAGATACAGAATGACATACTAGCTGCAATGGACAATCAACGAGTTACTCTTTTGGTATTGCTAGACCTGAGTGCAGCATTTGACACGATTGACCACCAAGTGTTGCTGAATCGCCTGTGCGTGACGTATGGAATTACAGGTACCGCTCTTAAATGGTTTCACTCGTATTTATCAAACAGGAAACAGCGAATCCTGATTAACGGGAGCTATTCGAGTGACTTTGATCTGCCTCAAGGGGTACCTCAAGGATCACGTCTTGGTCCCTTGCTCTTCACGTTGCACGCAAGTAAGCTCTTCGATGTTGTTGAATCCCATCTCCCTAACGTTCACGCATACGCTGATGATACGCAGCTCCATATCTCATTTAAGCCGGATGGTTCTGCTACTGAGACGGATGCTGTTGACGCTCTACAAGCTTGCATCAGGGACATAAGAACCTGGATGGTCCAAGACAAACTTCGGCTGAACGATGCTAAGACCGAGTTTCTTATTATAGGTACACGCGCACAGTTAAATAAGGTTATGATAAGTGACTTGCAAGTAGGTAAGGTAAAGGTTTCTGCGGTTTACTCTGTTAGAAACCTGGGTGCTTGGTTTGATGCAAACATGAATATGACCACACATATTAACAGCATATGTCAGAATATTTATTACCATCTACATAACATCCGGCGTATTAGAAAGTATTTATCATATGATAATAGGAAGTCCATTGTACAGGCTATTATAATGTCACGATTAGACTATTGTAACGGTCTATTATATGGTACGCCCGCTGGTCATCTTGGTAAGCTGCAACGCCTGCAGAACGCGGGTGCTCGGCTGGTATGTACTATATCTAGGTATGATCCTATCACACCATCCCTGATCAACCTGCACTGGCCTCTGGTTACCCACAGAATAGAATTCAAGATAGCAATGCTAGTTCACAAATGTATCTACGGTGTCGCACCACAATATCTTTCAGACTTGATAAAAATCAAAGAGAGCTCGCGGTATCAGTTGAGATCATACCGGGGCATACTCCTAATGGACAATACCTACAGAACAAAAAAGACACTCGGGGATAGGGCGTTTGAAAATGCTGCGCCCAAAGTATGGAATCGACTCCCTCTAGAAATTAGACAATGTCAATCATTGAACATTTTTAAAGTTTTACTAAAGACACATCTTTTTAAATTAGCTTTTTATTAGTTCTTTTATTAACTCATATTTTACTTTTATTGTTTTCCGAAAATTGTAAATTATTATTATTATTATCATTATCTGGACTAGCCATTTATTACTTTAAGATTTTAGTGTTGTAATGCGCACTCGATCATATCTTTATCGCATGCTAGACTGCGCAATATAAGAAATAAACATTATTATTATTATTATTATCCTTTCGTCCTTAGTTTGATTTACTGAAAATGAAAGTAGACAATAAAAAAATTCAAAGAAATAAATTCGAAACAATATTGGGACTGTGATGCTCTCTAACCTTGAAGTGTACATTTGTGTTTCTATTTTTCATTCGTAATTCTCAAACCAAAATCAAGACCAAGGTCGAGTTGCCAAACCCTAGTGATATTAGATTATTTAAGGCTCAATCAAAAATATAAATAGTGCTGTCCTTAACAAGTAAAAAACCACCATGTTAAAATTTGTTCCAGCTGGTTTCCTCTAACAGCCAACTACATCATATCATGGTGCCGCCTTGTCACTCCCAGGATCAGAGAGTTAACTAATCACTCAACTGACAACCCTACAGTTTATTCTTTAGTAGCACTGAGAATATGCTTAAGATTGTTCTAATACTCAACCAAAAATCATTGCCAAGTTGTTGTTTTTTTTTAGACCATGCTAAACTACTTGCCAATATTGAGAAGCTTAAAGAAAGCAAGTATTCTTTGTTTCCATTGACTGGAATAACCCCTTGACATTCTGAAGAATGAACCACTGGTGCACTTGAATTTGGAGGATTCTTTTTTCTTAAAAGAGATGTGGACAAGAAAAATTATAGAAAAGCGAAGGGGTGGAAGAAGTGGAATGGTAAAGCAAATTGTAAACTGACCTTTCAATAATCTTGGCTAACATTTGTTTTAAATGTCATTTTCCACAGAATTCAGAAAATCTTACATTTGTAATGCTTATGAAGAAAGGAATTAACTTTAAGAACAATATGGGGCCCAAGAAATATTTTTCAATCAGTAACAGATAGAGATTATTCCATGGAAAGCGTGCGCAAATGAGTTAAATTTCATTAACAAAGAAAATAAATAAATGGGTGAGTGCAGTGAGCTGATGAGTTTTCTTCATCAATGCAACAAGTGGATAAAATTGTTCAAGCACTCTCCATGGTATGATGTTTTCATTTCAAACAAACTAAGTTTGTTTCTTACTGTCCAACAGAGATTGGGAGCTAACAACTGTGAAAATACATCGTTCGTTCAGTTAGAGCCACAAATGATACTTCTAAACAGTGTAAATCCCTATTTGTATTCAAGTTAATTCCATTTCTCGAAAATTCTAAAATAGAGGATTAAGATCATTTCTTAAATATTGAATACAGAGGAAGAAGAAAGGCAATACGTTGATTATTTTTGACCGTTGAAAAAGAAATTGAAATTAAATATAGATAAAATAAAAACCCCTTGAAGGTCCATTGTAGCTGTTACATACACACACACAACACATATAAGAAGAATATTTTATTTCAATTCCAACAAAAGCTGCAGTATGCAGGCATTGTAGGAAAGATAAAGATCTATGATATTACAAACAGGGTTTTTAGGGTAATAGGGTTATAAATATAAAAAGTATAGTTGTCAGTTGGGTATTATCTCCTTGTAAGGGCCTTCAGTCATCACAATTTTTAATTGTTTTTTTCTTTTAATTTTCTCTCAAAGAAATAACAAATGTTTGAACTGCAGAGGGAGAGGCCACTCCTACAAGGAGTATGCCTCTCCCCTCTCCCTGAGGGCCATGCCCACCACATCAACTTAAATTTTTTTTTTTAAATATCAAAATGAAATCAACTGTCTCTTGTTCATTTCAACTGTCATTGCAGCAGATGAATTCCCCTATAACTGCAATTCATAACTTGTAACCAACCTGAGGGCCATACAAGAGAACATTTTATTGAGGTCCTTACAAAAACAACTGATGGCCAATATTCCTCAGTAGAACTTGAGCAAGCAAAGTTAGCAAGTGATTCATTATCTTGCACTTGAACTGAACTTTTTAATTTTAAGTTTGGTACCTTTCAAAACAAAAATACATGGGTTATGATCGTTTCAGTGGAAACGGTCTGCATGGAAATTACTGAACAAGTAAGAACCAAACCAGTGCTGGTATTTACCTCAAAACTACCTTGCCATATAGTAATGCGAATTGAAGTTAATTTTCCTGACTGTGGTGGACATTCCACCACATGGGCTGATTTATGCTTCGGTGCCACTGACTTGTAAAGTAGCGTTTGTATTACGTTGTACTGCCCAACAGCACCCCTCAAACCAGCTATCTCAGTTTCCACAATAACTTTATTCCTCACTGAATTGTTGGAAGCCCAAGAGAGCGAAAACATGGAGCGATTACTAAAAGACAGTTCCAAGAATTAACATACAAATCAGTATCAAAGGAAAATCATTTAAAAAAGGTATTTTGACATCGTCGTCCAGTCTTTATCAATACGCGTCAGTAACAAAAATCAAAGTGCTCTGTCAGCAAACTCGTGAATTGACACATGATTTTTTAGATTATGTTTAATGTTATCTGGTTTGGGGAATTTTGTGGTTGATTGTCATATCTAGAGTACGAGCAGTAGTTCAGTGTTCGCTATATGTAGCAGAGAAACAAAGTAACGTTGGGATAAGAAGGCATTACAATTGAAATGATCATGCTATTACATTTGACAAGGTGGATGATGTCACGTGTTTTAAACGTCTATCATTTTTGTTTCTGGTTCAAAAGAAAAGGTTGGAAGTAAATGTGGGTGAAAAGTGAAATTTACTGTCTTTCGTTGTAAATATTAGAAAATCAAGGCAATACTGTCTTAATGAAAACATTAACGATTCCCTCTTTATCAAATGAGACAAACGGGAACGAGTTTTGAGTGATATAACTAAGCCTAGCCTGCCACCGTCATTTTGGATCTCCGCCTGGGTAGATTTAGGTCACGTGCTAGGCAACGTATGATCAATAACAAGATAGAATTTCATTTCAGGCCTATTTATCAATTTTGTGGTGTGTAACTTTCGCATTTTAGTACGTTGTTTGTATGTTGAATCTTCAAATTGTCTTGAAACTTAAAAGAAAATTGTTCTTTAAAAATTCACTGAAAATCGGTAGCTAAAATTGTTTGTTTAGGTGTTATCTGATTTTCGTGTTAACTTGTTATTTCGTCAGTCGCCGGCATCTTTTGTTGCTTCTCACAGGAAAAACACACGCGACGAAACGTAATGATCAATTTTGTCCTCAATCTCACGCTATAACAGAAAAAGCTTTTGAACATCTGTAAACTCCGAGCGCTTCGCAGTAAGTGATATTTTCAATGAATCTTCGGATTGTTTTCAAGTTCAAGGACTGTAAATTACAATTTTATGAAAAACGAAGGTTGTTCTGTTATTTCAGTGTGAATCCTTGCATGCCTGCCAGTCGCTGGCGCCGCTTGTTGAAACTAAAACGAAAAAAAAAACTCTTTTAAGATTATCATTGGCTTCTTTTTCACCCCACCACTATTCTTAGCAACAAAGGTCGCCATTTCGTCTGTTTATTGCTCGCCAAAAACTATAAAATGCACTCAAAAGCCTAAAATCTAAAAAAAGTTTACAGGAATCGACCAATCGAGCGAGCGAGCGAGCGAGCGAGCGAATGCTATTCCCCACATCGTATCTATAACTCGCTCTTGCGCATGCGCGCAATTCACGAGTTAAAAAGGAAGAGAGGCTAACTGACCAGAGCAACGAAAGGAATAATTTTCATACGACTCCTCACTTACCAAGCTGCGAATTACTTTGTACTTACCTCTTCTGTATGAGTTAAAGTCAGTCGTAAAGACTTGCAAGAAAAACTTCACCTTACGAAAGGCTAGCTCAAGATCTCAAATACAAAATAGAACTTCCACGGTTATTGAAAGGAGAGAAACAAACTTCTGCGTTTCAAAAAAAAATTTGATGAGATGAACTTAAGGCTTTACGATTGCGGGGGCATTCTGGGAAAGCTACACGCAAGCTCCGATTGGCGCAATAAAGAGGTGTGACAAAGGTGTGTCCATAACCATGGTTACGAAATTTAACTTTCCATTATGGCAGAATACAGCAGGAGGGAAAACAGTTACTCGTGTATTTGCTTCGCCTGCAACTGATGGATAGACATATAATGCGGATATATTGCAACAGCATCACATGGATAAACATTTTTATCTGCGAAACGTAATTTACTGGCACTACTACGGTAAGCAAATAAAATATTCACAATTCTTTACCAAGTAATAACTCGTCTAAACCAGGTTACAAAACGGGTGAGACCTACTTTTCTTCTTAGTTTCTTAAAGTAAAGGAATATAGACATGTGTTGTTTCAGCAATTATTGAAGTCATCCTATGGCAGCCAGGCTGTGAATGGTGTATACATGCATCTTAATACACAGTGCAAGAATGAAAACCAAGGACAAGGATCTCGAGTTACTCAAGATTATCGGTACATGCGAAAGTTGAGCAAACGAAATTTTTCCAGTTGCAGTCAAAATCAATATCTGCTGAAACAACACAATTCAAACTTTTTTGAGGTTAAAAAAAAGAACCATAAAGTAAATAGGTCATGAATGAGAGTTAACAAGAGAAGTAGATCGGTTCTAAAACCCTTCATATCCAAAAACTTGCTTATATAATATCCGGTTGCTGGCGCATTTGTAATCAGACTACATTATAATAACAATAATTGACAGACTGCTACTGCAGGACTTACTCTATGCGCTGCCTGATATGAAAACCAAAGCAACACCCAGTGGTAAAAATTGGGAATGTATTTCCCAACCAAATGCAATGGCACAAACTCTGGGGGTTTGAGGTGTAAATTACTGAGTAAAATTGTGATCAATACATTTTGAAAGATGGAGTAAAATACATTACAACCACTGATCCTTGTGAAAAACCTTTGCGACAACCGCACAATGATTAGGGCTCCAATACATATATGTTATCACTAACTGTAACCAGTAAATATTAATAGACTTTGTCAAGACCTAATTTGCTAACTTCCAATTTTTACAATATTGTTGTCTCAAAGTAACACTGATGAGGAGATCTCAAGTATTTCATACTACTAGATAATTTAACACTTTATTCGTATCCGATATATTGGTCTACTAATTCCTAAGTAACGGATAATGATATTACCATTTTTTAATGTAAGGAAGGAAGTGTAGGAACACTTGAAAGTATATATAAATTTTTTTTCAGCAAATCTCATCACAGATATTGCAGTAATCACATGCACTAAGTTATTATTAAAGCAGACTTTCTGTGCTCATATAAAGTGACAGATGATTAAAAACTATATAGAATCAATTTTGTTAAATTTAAGAAATTTACAAAGTTTCAGTGCAAAATACAGATTTCATTACAATCCATCATTATCTTAAATTGGTTCAAACATCATGTAAGATAAAAGTGATGAGTTGTATGTCAGCCAAACTTTTGAAACATGATTTTCCCTTCAAACCTTATCAGTGTAAATACAAAATGTATTAAACTTAACAATTGCATAATTTTCTTTTATTAATTTTTTCTTTGACTCAAATACATTTTCATGCATATATTGAATGTTTCTGGACACTGCTTCAACTAGCAGGTAGTTTGAGTATGACTATGGATAATATCAATCCTTCGTTTTTGTTTTCCTTCTTGTTGACCTAGGTGGTCAGAATCCATTGTCGCATCTTTTAGTAAGTTTGTACATTTGAGCATGTACCTGCCAGTATTTCCAACACCATGCTTCATTTTTGGTAAATCATTGTCTTTGGCTGAAGGAGTATAATTCACAGATGGAAGCAGATTCTGTGATATGACAGAATTTTTGAAAAATGTTGATTTAAACCAGATTGAGCTGCTATAAAATTGCAACATCCAATCCATCCAAGTCTGCTTTATAACACTGAGTCAACACCAAGCCTAAAGTCACTCACGTAGTCTCATCCTAAATCATCATTT
The DNA here is from genome assembly GCA_964027065.1 of Pocillopora grandis. Classification (NCBI taxonomy): domain Eukaryota; kingdom Metazoa; phylum Cnidaria; class Anthozoa; order Scleractinia; family Pocilloporidae; genus Pocillopora; species Pocillopora grandis. The sequence continues at coordinate 19,441,533 of OZ034731.1, forward strand.
TATCATCTCAGGAACATATCTAGAATTAGGAAGTATCTCACTAAAGAAACAGCAGCAGTTGCTGTTCACGCATTTGTCACATTGAAACTAGACTTTTGTAATGCACTATTATATGGCTTGCTTAAGTATCAGTTACAAAGATTGCAATTGGTACAGAATATGGTGGCTAGAGTTGTGTGTCAAATGAGTAAGTTTCAGCATATCACACCTGTTTTGCAGGAGCTTCACTGGCAACCAATCCAATACTGTGTCATTTTCAAGATTCTGTTTCTAGTGAATAAATCACTGAATGGGGCATTACGTTTTCAAAAATTGCTGACTGCCAGTCCCAAACTGGATAAAAATTCTTACCTCAACACCAGAAGAGAAGCACTGAAAGGCATAACTTGGTTGAATCTTAGCATTTCCCTCTTGAGTGATGTGATCTTTTTCTTTCCATGCGATAAAGTTCAATGTCCCAAATGACTCTAACCAAGTTAATTTTAATTTGTTTGTGGCTATTGATGTTCCTGTTGTTTTCATTGATTTGTAATTGAAATAAGAAACTGTGAGAGAAATTTACTAAGGAAACAGTCATCTCACAGTAAAAATCTACATTTCCAATCATATTTGTATGTTCTTGCAACATCCATGACAATAAAGTTAAATTTAATTTTAGACAATGTAACTGAACTCCACAATCATGAGAGAAATACCCAAGAGAAAACTTACCTTACACAAAGTTATTAGTCTTTTAGTTAATACTGTGGAATTTGAATGGAATTATGGATCACAGTAACAGTTGCTACTATACAACTCAGGTGGCATATCTTAGATCTGTTTATCTCCTAAATAACTTATAATTACATTAATTTAACAAGTGGTTAAAAAGAATTAAGTTACCACATTCTTTTCTGTATAATGATGGTATTATTTGGGCTTTCAATAATCAATGTTCCTTTTTGTACAAGTTATTAAGACTGCTAATTAAAATGAATGTCTTTCAAAAAATACCATCAGTGAAAGAACCCACTTTCGGCATCTATTTGAAGCATTTGTTAAAATCAATAATACATATGCATCTTTTATGGATGTCATTATCTTAGGAAATCACAAAGCTACAGATAACTGATTGTGTTTTGCATCAAATCAATATTTTACTTCAACCATACCATTTCGACACTTTCCTGAGCTAATTTACACAAAGTTATGAGCATGATGCTCACAAGCAGATATACTAGTCCTTTGGCATATTTTAGCACCAATCTGGAAACAAAGAGACAAGAATCACTATCAGTTCATACAACATTAATAATTTATACACAGCATTTTGCATCAAAGAAATTTGTAATATCTAAATGACAAGATCTTTGCACTCTGAAGTTGCGTATTTAATTTTGTAAACACAAAACAAACAGAGCATTAATTACACATATATCACATATGTGTACAATGCATTTTACTACTACCCACTGAAACTGAGTGAAGCAGATATGTGAGGTAGTGTGTCCATTACACATTCAGTACCTCCAAAAATGTACTTTCAGATCATTTCAATATACAAACTTCGCATCAAAACTGTTGCTTGCACTAGAATTCTTTTAAAGAAAATGTGTCAGTGACATCTACATATAATTATGTAAGTCTAAACAATCAAACTGTTGTATTAAAGGCATCATCAACTAGATAAAAAGCAGTTAATAAAATGTATGTGGTCATTTATAGGTTGCTTTTCTGGCTGCTTTCTGTACCAATTGTCCTGACTGGCTTTGCTTGAATTCACGTCAGACTCTAAAGTATTGCTGAGTGTGGCACATTAAAACAAATAAAAGACCCCTTGAAGGTTGATTGCAATGGTTTCCAATACATACACATATACAAAGACCATTTAATTTCCAATTACATCAAAAGTTGCAGTTAGATCTTGTGAGTATAGTTGTCAGTTGGTTAACATCCTGTAAGAGCATTGTCTTATCACAACTTTTCATTAATTTTTTTTCTTTTCTTTTCTCTCAAAGAAATAAAAAAATGTTTCAACAGCAGAGAGGCCAAACAGGAGGAAGAGAGGGGCATGGTGGCATTGGCCTGGGCAGTGGATGTGGTGGCCATGCCCACCAAGTCACCTTAAATTGTTATTAAAAATATTAAAATAAAATCAACTTTCTCTCAATCATGTTATAAATGTCATTGCAGCAGATGAATTCAGCTATAACCACAAATAATAACTTCTTCCCAAGCCTGAGGGCCATACTGGAGAACATTTTCCTGAATTCTTACAAAAACAACTGATGGCCAATATTCCTCAGTAGAACTCGAGCAAGCAAAGTTAGCAAGTGATTCATTGTATTGCACTTGAAGTAAACTTTTTAATTTTAAAGTTGGTGCCTTTCAAAACAAAATTACACGGGTTATGATCATTTCAGTGGAAATGGTGTACATGGAAAAGTACCAAACAAGTAAGAACCAAATCAGTGCTGGTATTTACCTCTAAATTACCTTGCCATAAAGTAATGCAAATTAACGTTGATTTTCCTAACTGTTGAAAAACGGTATTAAGCTCCTAGTAGTGTGGATATAACCTATCACCAAACCCGGCACTTCGCAGAATTGTGGGAATCTTAGAGTAAACAATTGATTACTAATTCAGTCACTTATTCTAAATCTTTCACCAGGAAGGCCTGGCTTGGATAAATCTCAATAAAATTGAAAGCCATCAACCATCATACACATGTCAAGGGAGAATGCCTATGGACATTCCACCACGTAGGCTGATTTATGCATCGGTGCCACTTACTTGTGGGGCAGCGTCTGTAGCACATTGTACTGCCTAACTGCACACCTCAAAACGGCTATTTCACAGTTTCCACAATAACTTTGTTCCTCATTGAATTGTTGGAGGCCATAGATCGCGAAAACATGAAAGGATTACTAAACGACAGTTCCAGGAATTAACATATAAATTGGTATCAAGGGCAAATCATTTAAATAGCAATTTTTGTCATCGTCATTAACAGTATTTATCAATACGCGTCAGTCACAAAAAAAAAAAAGAGAGGCTAACTGACCAGAGCAACGAAAGGAATAATTTTCACACGATTCCTCGCTGACCAAGCGGCGGACTTCTTTGTTCTTACCTCTTCTGAATGAGTTAAAGTCGGTTGTAAAGACTTGGAAGAAAAACTTCACCCTACGAAAGGCTAGCTCAAGATTTCGAATACAAAATAGAACTCTTACGGCTTCTGGAAGGAGAAAAACGGGGCATCAGTGTTCCACTTGGAAATTTGAAGTGAAGATGAACTAATTTATAATTGCAAGGGTATTCTGGGAAAGCTACACACAAGCTCTGATTGGGGCAATAAAGAGGTGTGACGGAGGTGTGTCCATAACCATGGTTACGAAATTGAACTTTCCAATATGGCAGAATACTGCAGGAGGGAAAATAGTTACTCGTGTATTTGCTTCGCCTGCCACTGATGGATAAACATATAATGCGGATATATTGTAAGAGCATCACATGGATAAACATTTTTATCTCCGAAACGTAATTTATTTGCACCACTACTGTAAGTTAATAAAATATTCACAATTCTTTACCAAGTATTAACTCGTCTAAACCAGGTTGCAAAATTTGACACCTACTTCTCTTCCTAGTTTCTTAAAGTAAAGGAATATTGACATGTGTTGTTTCAGGAAATATTGCAGCCTTCCTATGGCAGCCAAGTTGTGAATAGTGTATACATGTATCCTAATACACAGTGCAAGAATGAAAACCAAGGGCAAGGATCTGGGCTTTTAGTTAAATTATCGATACATGCGACAGTTGAGCAAACGAAATTTTTCCAGTTGCAGTCAATATCAATATCTGCTGAAACAACACAAATCAAACTTTTTTGGGGTTAAACAAAAGAACCATAAAGTAGAACATCAATCAAAAGTTACACAGTTTATAGGTCATGAGTGAGAGCTAATGAAAGAAGTACATTGGTTCTAAAACCCTTCATTTCTAGTGACAGCCAAAAACTTACTCAAATAATATGCGTTTGCTAATGCATATGTAATCAGACTACATTGTAATAAAAATAGTTCAGAGACTGCTAATGCAGAACTTACTTTATGTGCTGCCTGATATAAAACCCAAGAAACACCCAATGGTAAAAATCAAGGTGAAATTACTGAGTAAAATTGTGATCAATGCAGTTTGAGAGATTGAGTATTGAGCTAAATACAGTACAACCATTGATCCTTGTGAAAAATCTTTCCAATAACTGCACAATAATTAGGGCTGCAATACATATATGTTATCACTTATTGTAACCAGTAAATATTAACAGACTTTGTATACACATACTTTGCTAACTTTCATTTTAACAATATTGTTGTCTCAAATACTGATAAGAAGATCTCAAGTATTTCACACCACTTGATAATTTAATAACATTTATATATCATATATTGGTCTACTAATGCCTGAGTAACAGAAAATGATATAACCATTTTTAAATGGGAGAAGGATGGAGGAGGGGGGGAGAGGTGGGGAGTAATTGTACGAAAGCCTGAAAGTATCTATGAATTGTTTTATTAGCACATTTCATTATGGATATTGCAGTAATCACATGCACTTAGTTATTACTAAAGCTGACTTTCTGTGCTCATATAAAGTGACAGATGATGAAAAACTATATGGAATCAATGTGGTTAAATTTAAGAAATTTACAAAGTTTCAGTACAAAATACAGATTTCATTACAGTCCATCAAAATCTTAAATTACTATAAACATCAAGTAAGATGAAAGCAGTGAGTTGTATGTCAACCAAACTTTTGAAACCTAATTTTCCTGTCAAACAGGTATCATAAGGATTTGGAAATATAAAATGATAATAGGCATGCCTATATTTATTCATAAATAACTACCCATTACAAAAACACTTACTACTACACTTAAACAAATAAAATTAAATTCCCAACACCCCAAAAAGTGACAAGTGACAACAACCTTTTTTCTTTTGTTTTGTCAACAGTATTTGCACTAGTGAGTAGTACAGTATCTCATTTGAAAGAGGATGAAATAAGCTTTGCGGAAAAAAAAAAATTTTTCCTTCAAAAATCCATGTATTTTAAATCATGCTAAGAAAATGGCATACAGTTTGCATGAATTATCATGCAACTTTTGACTTTAAAACAGCCTTGGCCTGAATGGAATTGATTTACAAGGAAACAATTCAAGATTAAATATTCCCTATTTTATGGTAAAGACATCCAGAGAATCTTGATGAAATAGAACACACACAGAATTAATTAGCTTTTTTTTTCCAAACAGTAACCCAAAACCATAAAAATTTACCCAGATTATTGAAGAATTTTTCCTCACCAAGTATTTACTCAAGGGAAGTAAGCTATACCTTACTTGAAACAGCAGTAAATAAGCTTTCCTGAAATGCATGTTTCCTCTTCAAGGAAAAAAACCACCTCAATGAATGCTTTCAAATTAGCATACCATATCATCAAAATTTGAACTTTGAATTAAGTGATACCCAAATGATATAAAGTAATGGGGCAGAAAGGAACTAAAAAGGTTCCTTTTTAAATGGGCAACATCTCCATAAAAACTGGTTGGAAAATAACAAATCTGCAATGTGTTACAAAAATCTGTTGAACACTGATTGAAGTTAATAAAATGGAAATTTTTTTTCTCTCATGTTGTTTTAGTGGTGTGATAAATCTGCAATGTGTTACAAAAATCTGTTGAACACTGATTGAAGTTAATAAAATGGAATTTTTTTTTCTCTCATGTAGTTTGAGTGGTGTGTATTTACCTTCAAGAAAATGCTGGTAATAAAAATGGTGTGGGGCACCCTCATCTCACCCTTGCCAACTCTAGGCAGGCCCCACAGCTAAATAATAAAAGGCATTCATCACAACGTTTAAAGCATAAGCAATGACAAAACAAAAATTTTTTTTACCCCTATTTTCTCCTATCTTGTTTTCCTATGTACATGTAAAACACAACATACGCACACGGAGGGTTTCAGAGCAAACTGGAAATCAAGTTTCAAGGATTGGGAAGGTGATACTCTGCACTATGAAATACTGCAAAGCAGTTTCTCTGTTTAGCAACATGCATATACTTTCCCTCACACTGCGGCGCACTGCAGTAGGTTTGCACCTTTACCTCACCCCTACCTTCCCTGTAGCAGACCACACAGTTTCTCCTATGCTCACCCTGAAGTGGAATGTGCTCTGTCACAAATTGGCTGGTTTGGGGAGCTGGTCTTGGGGGTCTGCCTGCAGTGGACACAGGGGGGTTGTCATAATCAAGAAAACCACAAATTCCACGGATAAGCTCCTCCCTGAAGTCACCCAGTGAATATTCTGAGGTCCTTCTGAGGGCAGGATTATCTGGATTGTTCCTCTGGTGCTCTCTGAAAAGAATAAAACTGTTGACAACACCAATGTCAATAAGGTGAAAAATTAAGGTCTTCCACCACCTCATACATTTGCATTGCACATTGTGGGTGGCCAGAAACTGGTCAGATCGATCCACTGCATTCATATACTGATTGTACATTGCAAAGACCTGAGGCTGAGGTACCTCTAATGAGCTCCACACACCACCAGATTTTATTTTACGATTTATCTGAACAGAGTCATTAGCATTACCAGAAGTACTGATCATAGATACTACTTTATTGTCAACCCACTGCAAGACTAAGCAGGGTGGATCCCTCTGCCACCGCATACTACCCCTGGCTTTGCCCTTTCCCCATTTGCTTCCTTTCTTGAGATTTGCTGGGAAATCTTTCCTGGTATCCAAAATGGTACCTGTAGCAATGACTCCATGCTGAAATAAATGCTTCATGAGATGAACTGAAGTATAAAAATTGTCAATAAACAAGTGATAACCTTGATCATAGTAGGGACTAATAAGTCTTACCACAACATCATGCCCAAGCCCAAACTCACTAATCCCTCTTGCAGCATCTTTTCCAATGTAAATGTTGAAGTCTACAGTATAACCATTAGAACTATCAGCGAGTACCCACAGTTTTATTCCCCACTTAATTGGTTTGTCCTTCGTGTACTGCCTGATGCCAGACCTGTGACGAGACCTGACCATTCGCTCATCGATGGCCACATGTTTTCTGGGCTGATACAAAGCAACACATCTAGATTTAAAATAGTTGACAAGGGACTCTACTTTACGTAACTTGTTACTGGGGGTCTCAGATGCAGGATCTACAACATGCAAGAAGGCCATGAGCCCTTGAAATCGTATTCTGGGCATAATGGATCTTGCCCATAAACCATGGTAGAGGGTCTTGGTACTCCAATACCTGTTTATAGTAATACCTATTTTCACTAAACCAAAATAGATCAGAAGGGCTATCAACCGGTATATCTCCTCTGGTGTTGTGTCTTTCCATGATCCATCTGCTTGAGCATAACTCCTATGGGTACCCTCAGTAATGTGTTGAACAGCATAGCTGTTGGTGTGCTCAACAATATTATTCACCAGTTCTTTAGTAAAAAATAATTTAAAAAACTCAACAGCAGTATTCATCCTACCCCTGAGCAAAGGCTGTTCGAATTGTATCCCAAGAGGACGTGCGGGTGTAAAGGGAGGGGGTGGAAACTGATCACAGGGATTTCCCTCATCCTCATCATGATATGATTTATAAGTATCCTCTGAGGAAGGGTCCTCTGGGGTTGGGGGTGCACGTTTTGTGGCTCTACTACCACCATGATCACTTGTAGAACCTCGAGCTACTAAAGCACAAACTCTAGCACCTCGAACACCATGGGTACCTCGTCTGGCAGGTACCCTATTAGCCCTGAGAGGACAACATGACCTTGCAGACTTGTAAAACTTACCTGTGGCATGGGATGTGGAAGGCACTGGATCAACAGAAACACCAACATCAATGTCTTCACTCTCCATCTCACTCTCACTCTCAATCTCACTAACCTCTGAAACTTCTCCTTCAATCCAATCAGGATCTTCTTCATGCTCCCTAACCTCTCCCATGTCTCCTTCCGATTCACTGAAGAGATGAAATATTATGTAAATTTCTTTGGTTGATTTCTGAAATTTTGCCTTGAAACAAGGACAAATGAGATAGTCAACCTCAAAATAATAAAGCACAACACATATCAAAAGCCTTTCACTTGTAATGCACCACCAGTATTTTTCAAGAGTAAAACAATTCAGAAGTGAAACCCGAAACTGTCATTTTACATCATTCCACTAAAACATTTTCATAACGCATATTTTTTTGCATAATTTGTCTGTTTTGTGAATTTCAGCATGTAACAAGTAGAACCACCTCTAAAAAAAACACACAAAACATATGAGTTAACATAGAGGTCCATACATATATATACAATAATCGTTTCAAATAAAGGATTTGACTGCGCACTGCGTCATTCGATCTGTGATCAGCTTATAATTTAGCGCGTTGCGTTCTAAAATTCCATTGGAAATTATTTACTCTGTCGCTTTAAAATCATGTTTGATCACAATACATATTGCTTTACATTCACAAATATACATCTACAGGTTTGTCTTAAGGCAAAGAAACAAGGATTCGAGCGCGAAAAGTAAAAGTAAGTGTGGTTTTACACCGTTTCAAGACCACATGCTTTACCTATTTGAATATCGCAAGAATGTTTACTGATTACTTACCTCGATTCTTCGCTAAGATTTTCCAGTTTTCTGTCTAATTCGGACTCCTCACCACTAGACATACCACCATGCTCACTTCCATCGTCAAAAATCACCTCTGAAGCCTCGGCTACGCTGTATTTCTGACGCTTCGCATCGGATGCCATCTTCACACGTTGAAATCATATGGAACTAATTTTCGGAAGGGGCTGTTAAGGTCACGTTTGATAGTTCGGAGCTAAAACTCCCCATGTGATTGGCTTAGAATGTCTACATGCTACAGTCGGAATTTCAGAACGATCGGACGTAAAACGAGCATTTTCGAAAGGTTAACGGAGTCGTACAATTTTGTACGATCGGCCCAAGGGTTGTTGGGAATGATTTTTGTTGCTGGGAAACAATTTAATGTAAGATCATCAATTAACGCTGATCCATTGCCTAACACAGGAATTTGGATTTGGTGAGATAATCAAATGGAATTAGAAAAAGGAAAATACAGTACTAAAGATAGTCTTTGAGGAATCGTTATCAATGTAAATAAAAAATATATTAAACTTAACAACTACATAATTTTTTCTCCTTTTTTTTTCATAACTCAAGTACATTTTCATGCATATATTGAATGTTTCTGGACACTACACCATTACTTGATACAGGTGTATGTTATACTACTAATACATTATCATCTGACATCTTGTTTGTTTGTTTTCTCTTTTTTTTTTGTTGCAGCAAGTAGTGTGAGTATACTATGGAAAAATGAAATTATCAAATTCCTTTTTTTTTTTTTTTTTTTTTTTTTCATTCCTAATGATGAGGGTTGTCAGAATCCATTCCAAAGTGTCTTGTTGCATCTTTACTTAAGTTCGTACATTTGAGCATGTACCTGCCAGTATTGCCAACACCATGCTTCATTTTTGTGAAATCGTTGTCTTTGGCTGGAGGAGTTTAATTTACAGACAGAAGCAGATTCTATGATATGACAGAAGTTTTGAAAAATGTTGATTTAAACCAGATTGAGCAGACAGAAAATTGCAACATCCGATGCATACAAGCCTACTTTATAGCATTAGCTCAACACCAACCCTAAAGTCACTCATGTAGTCTCAGCTCAGTACGAATCTCTATCCTGACATGAACCCGAGATTGCAGAATTGACCAAATAAACAAAGGATTTTCTCAAACCCCATTAAATTTCAGATTGCGGACATTGACCATTTGTTTATTGTGTTCCGTGTGGGTCTGAATTTTCTTGATGTTATAGCCATATCTTGTAAAAAACATAAACATCCAAAGCCAACCTCGAAAAATCTGACATCTGAAGAATTATAAATGTTACATGTATGATGAGGAGAATGTCATTGTTCACACTGCACACAGACATTTTCAAAAATAACTGACTGCCAGTCCCAAACTAGATTAAAGTTCTCAACACCAGGAGAGAAGCACTGAAAGGCATAACTTGGTTTAATGTTAATATTTCCCTCTTGGTTGATCTAATCTACGTGTGAAATAAAGATAATGGCATAAACCAGCAAGAAGAAAAAACTATAGGGATCTTTACTAACCCTCTGTCCTGTAAGAGTAACTTCTACGTTCAGATAGGGAAAATGAACTGCTGTTTAAAATTAATTTTTATCTGATAGAAATTACGTGGAAAAGAAGTCGTGTTCATTTTTATGAAATGCATTATTTTTGGCAATTTTAGAAGCGTCGCTAAGGGCGACCAACACAGCGTTCTATTTATAAAGAATAAGTGGATTATTTGGATCAGCAAAATGGCTGCTGCTACTGAAGGAAATGGATCGGAAATAAATGAATTTACTTTAATTTATGTCTATTTTTCTGCTCCTTTTTTCATGCATTAGGAGTGACGACCTCTGTCTCTATTAAATAGAATAATTGTAATTTTTAAACATTGTCATGGTACAAAAAGAAGAACGCGCAATGGGACTGTTTTAGGAGCCGTGTGCCATTTACCCGTGCCATATCTCACGCACACCGCCTCACATTATGCTGTTAATATGAATGCGTGTCATATTTCACGTTGTGTGTGCCGCGTGCCATATGTGATATGTTTGAAACAAAACCAAGCATTAAGTGCCCTCCATTCGCAATTACCTTCTTCGCCGTGTTTTTGTGGATGACTGCATATTTGTCACTATGCCCATTCAATTTCATTGTTTCATTTCTGGTGAGATTAACCTCAATGGTGGTCAAAGAGTTCTTTCATTTGCCAGTTTTCCTCATCCTGTTGGTATTGTTTCATTCAGTAAATACTCAGTATCACCGGGATTCATGCGAAAACTCCTTCTCTGGAGGAGCAATCGGTGATGAATGTTTGCGGGAATCTTATCGTGACGTCAGATGCCAAAGTTTTAACTATGTGTTCATCCAAGAAAAGTGTAAGTTGAGCAATCGCATAAAGGAAGCCGGGCCTGAAGATTTTGTACCCAACTCTGAGGTATTACTTCAGACGAGATACGTAGAGAGGTGGGCGTTAAGGCAAAATGATTCGGCTAACTGTCTTAAAGGGGAAGACATCGCGTTTTTCTCTGTACTTTCTCGTTTTCTTATTTTCTAGCTATTCTCGGTGCCATTCCAGAGCTGTCTGCAGACTCGTGCAAGGAAATCAAGGCGAGTGAAGGTTGACAGGTGGTCAGCGGCAAACACTAGCTGAATTTCATCAAACCTGACACTCCTGTGTTGACTCACTGTGAAATTAAAACCGTAGGTAGAGGAAGAAAGTTAAACAGAATGGATATACACTAAAAAGTATTGTACATAGCGTAAAAGCTAACGGTAAGCTTTTCTGTCAGGTACAATACTATCTTGTTGTCGATCGTAAGTCTGATCGTTTTGTAGAAACACACTTAGTACGTCTTTTCCTGGTACACCAGGAAAAGACTTACTATGTTAAAGAAAAGATAAATTGTTCTTAGTCGTTTAAGATTTCTTCCTCGGAAACTAGTTATGAAGCAGGAAGGAACTCTTTTGTCAGCCCTTATAGAGTATATGGATGGCTCTTAATCTAACAGCAGGAGACTAAAATTAACTTAAATCGCATCACCCACGAATAAGCGCCCGCGCATTTCGAAACACGGCAGATCTTTTTTTTAATCTTATCTTTTCTCTTATTTATATATTTTATATCTTAATCCATGTACGGCAATAGATGACTGCAAGAATTGCATATTCATAGGAATTTTTTTTTTTCAAATTAGGATTTGATAAATCTTGACTCGTTTGCATCCTACTAACTAAGGTGAACTCATTGTTTATGCTTTGCTTCAATTCCCAGCACCAAGCAAAGACTCAATATGTTATTGGAATGATATACATAGAAACTCTTGGAAAGCCTGCCCGATAAAGCTGTTTGACTCACACTCTAGGCCTTTTTTTAATGGTGAATAACTTGATTAAAGAGGATCTGAACAATTATTTGCTTAAAATTGTGCTTCATGATCAATGTATATTGTAGCTCTAAATGCTTTGCATATTCATCTACGAGCGAATGCAATACCTGCGTTAGTGTTTGTGATGTGAACGCTGACTGGGAAAACACTCTGGGATCGTATCGCTGCTCTTGCAGAGCCGGTTTTTCTGGAGATGGACATACCTGCAAAGGTAAGAAAAAAATTTTATCAGAAAACGTACAGTTCTCATAAAGCAATTGTCGTTGCAAGGTGTTATTTCTCTGAGCTTTCTTCGACCATTACTTCTTTAGATCTGAAATTATTTGCGTCAAAAATTTATTCTTTGATTAAATGTAAAAGTTCGGTGCGAATGTTCTGAAATCTTCGAATTGTTTTCTTTCGACTAGATATTCTTTAATTTTTATCTTATTGCAAAGAGTTTATTGTGTGTATCAAGGACATGGCGGGACTTTCATGATAAACCCTAGACATCTTATACTTTAATTTCCAAATGTTGACCCTATTCTCGATAGTGTTTGTTAAGTGTGTAGCTCTCTCGGTTCATTGTTCAATTGAAGGTGATAAAATACTGGGAAAAAGAAAAACAACTATGTCAAGACAAAGACCGCAGTATTTGCGTAGAAAGCAGAAAAAGTAACTTGGCTTTAGAACTAGTAATTAAAAGAACAATAATTGAAATCCAAAGAAGGTTAACTGGTACTTATGTGGGTACTTGTTTTAACTCGTACTTGTACGTCGAGACTGACATTAGTGATGTTGGAAATCAAACTCAGATAGTTTTGTGGACAGCAGGTTCTGAAATTAGTTTTCTCTTTCTCAGAAATAGCGCATGAAAAGAAGAACTCTAGAAAAACTAAATGTACAACTAGGATATTTATCTAACAAACAAATAATATGGCCGACAATGGCCATCTAGCAGCAACGCATAACAAGTCTATGCAATATCCACTTTAAAAAATGCGAAAATAAATGGCAGATGCTGAACAAACACCTTCAAAGGTAAAGTCATCCCAGACCTGTTTAGGATTTGAAGAGCAGTTGTATGAGCCCTGATTATTTATGCAAATGAAATTTGGATGGCATTCGTTCCTTTTAATAGCATGAGCTTCTCTGTATTTGTTACTGTCTGAAAAATTAACATGCAAACTACATGAAGATTAAAATGAAACGACTGCCAATTCAAGATAAAGGGAAATAAACGTCACCAGTTCAATACTCGCAATCTTATGACACAAATGTTAAAAATAAGTATAAAAAAGACAAGATTTTCCGTCAGGAAAATCCCACATCAACGAAAACGTGAAACGATCGGCCGTCCATTCATTCTAATAAGAAGATAAAACAAAAAATCAGTGAACTCCAGACCCTTATCATGGAGCACAATATTACATTTAAGGCTAAATATTTGTACTTTGTTGCAAAGAAATTCGCTACATTTCTGCTGGTAGTCAATACGAATTAAGTCACTGATTATACGCGTTTTGTTTGAAAAATGCAGAGCATTTTTCTTACCATCCTCATTTTGTTAATTAACACATTTACGAAATTATGGAGTTCTATCATTGTCTGTCACGTATGTGGAATTTCGTTGTAATTGCGGCGTTCGGAGCGAAATTACACCGGGAAAGGATTATATAGAAATTAGAGAAGATAAACAGAACCGAACTAAACAGCCCAGTAAATAGCCTAAAAATCCAACACTATGAGAGCGAGGAAAGTATTTTTTCTTAATTCAAAACTTATTCAGATTTTTAATTTAAGAACTAAATTAAAATTATTTTATCTCTCAAATCCTCATTATGCGTCCACTGCTAAACGTAAAGCAGGCATCCCAAGCTCACGTCACGAAAAAGCAAACGATTTTTTCACGAACTTACGAAATTAAGTTGACTTCCACTTCTGACAGGAATAACAGTGGGAAAAGCGAGCTTAAAACGGCAGAGAACGCCAGAAACCACAACGGACACACAAGATTTGAGTAGATTCTACCAATTTTACGCGTAAAATAATATTTCGAAATATATATCGTTGTTAGTCGACCATATTTCGTTCCCTATTATATATAGATTTAGCCAAGCCTAAAAGCGGAGCTCGCTTTTTTTTTTCCCCTCACGTCTCAAGGGCACAACGCCTTGCCCCGGCCAGGACTAGAACACGGGTCGTCCGATTCGGAGCCCAGTGCACTGACCACTGGACTACTGGACAAAGCCGTGGCCTTGGCGTGCCCGCGGCACAGTTGACCACGCATGTTAAAAGTTGCACCTTGTACGGTCGTACGGTCGTACATCCAAATTTTTTCGGCTTGATGGGTTACTACTACTTTGTATAATTATGGGGCTTCGCTCTGCGAGCTCCGCTATTATTCCTTACAACGTGTTCAACACCGAGTCACACAGCGCATGATGCTTTCACGAATCAATTGCTTGCTTTTTCTCCTAACGTGAGCTTGGGACGCCTAGGCGTAAAGATATTTACATAATTGCTGAGGCGCATCCTGCCAGCTTGGGTTAACTGTACTTAAATCGCTTATTTCTTCTTCTTCTTCATCTTCCGAGTCTGTTCTCAGGTCGCCCTCAAAATTGTTATTCATGTCTAACCATATCAAAGCATTTTTTAAAATAATTGCAAGTATTAGTTTCCTTTGAAGCCAACGAACAAAATGGGTTGCTTTCAAATTCGTGTTGCGGAGGTTCCTGACTGCATAGCGAAAATTCAGATAGCGTCCCTTTGTAAAAAATGGTCCTTATGGTTGTTCGGTTGGCTGGTGAAGCTTATTTTCCTCGTGTGACAGGCATGTCACGTCGGCGAACGATAAATTAACGCGCGCAAGATAATGCAAAGGTTTGATAGCGGAAATTTGTTTCCCTTTTCTTTTTTTTAATTGTTCTGGCTAGCCAAGAATAAAGACAACGACTTTTTCAGTCTTAATTTCCTAAAGAAGAACATAGGTTACGTTTTTCAGCTAATTGTTGTAACGCGTGACTTAAACGCATCACGCAATTAAAATTATTGTCTTAACTCTGAATTTATTTGAAACAACACTTAACAGCAGCTGTAAAAACCTTTACTTTTCTGTGTATTTATTCTCTGCTGCTTAAGTGGATAAATGTCATCTGGCTCTTTAAGTGTAAAGGGACAATCAATATTCAGGTACTTAATTTAATAGCTTTGTAACTTTCTCCTTTACCCTTAGTAGTCAAATATTTTATCCCTCTTGCAGAGCAATTTTTCTGTGTATCGCAAAATAACTTCATTTCCGGCACACATGTCGATTCTGTTGATGAATACGTGTTTGCTTTGTTCTCTAACGGAATATTTATTCTTCACTATTTTTCTCTGGGTATGATCTGTTGTTCGGTCCGTCTAGTTTCTTTAGGTTCTGTGATATCACCGAAAAATGAACTTTACAATGAACTTTCTTAGTGGTTTCAAAACAAAGGAAACACGACACTTCGGTAAAACTGATCAAAAGTAATTTTCTCTCTATAAACATTACTACAATGTTGTGTAAACTGCTGACGAGAATCAAAAACAATCAATTTGTTAAAATGTCCAAATGCTTAGAGAAACACATCAAGATTTAGTATTGAGATCTGCGGACTTCAGAATGGAAATATCTGCATGGGAGCGTCCACTTTGAATTGTTGTTTTACATTTAATATATAACAAAAAAAAAGAGGAAAAATTGGCGATTCGTTCGTAAAACCAAAAATTTGAAAGTCAAATGAAAACTGAGTTGGAGAGAAGAAGCAGTCAGCTTGTGAATGATGCGGGTTCTAAAAATTATTAATATTCCATTGTTTTCTCGTCGACATAAGCATTTCTTTCCTCAGCATCAATGAAAATAAAAGGAAATTTAAAAAAATAGAAAAAAGAAAAAATATACTTTGTCCACATGCTCTTTAGGAAGACGTAATAACTACTAGAGTTTTAATAACTTTTAGTATGTAAATAACTCTTCTGGTCTATAACTGTTTACTTCCAAACAATAAATTCTTAATTCTCTCAACCATACCGACGCTTTCTCAGGAAAGAGGGTAGTGGGAAACACGCGATTCTTCAAATCCCTTGTTCCTTTTTCAACGAGTGATGATAAGAATGCTCGTCCTCTGGCTAGGTATTAAAACTGTCACCGTCTTTGTATTTTTGTTGAAGTCGATTTTAAAGGTTACAAAGGTTACGAGACTGTCGGCTTGTAACATCACTGTTAGATCACGTGGACCTCCTCATTTGTTTTATCAAAATGTATCTGTTCGTGGTTGCAAAAGAGCACGAGCCACGCCTAAACTGATTTCCGTTGGTGAAAAATTTTGAATTACAGTGGTAAAGTCAGTGAGAGATTGTAGACTGCATTTAAACTGCACAGCTTCTACCGTTGTCCGTGCTTACTTAAACAAACTAAAAACACTTTAATCCTACGTTAATTCGATAGAAATAATCAGTGATCATCACCAAAACAAGCAAGGATCAACAATATGAATTTAGAGGAAGTTATCGGTTGTTTCTTGTGAATTAAGACTGGTAACAGCAGTCCCACTGGTTGCAGTTTACGACATAAGCATGTAGATTTTGACTTAACATTTTTGGAATTACTCAAATCCGTAATCATCATCTTGTACGTGCCCTTTGGTGAAACTTATATTAAATTGTTCGGTTGCCGGGCATAAAGCCAAAGGGATATTTTATGTGCTAACAAATTCCTTTCTGGCTTTTTTCCTTTTCGGATTTTGCTTTTTTCCAGGACAACTCTAGAGCAATTAAGCAAAGTAAATTAATATTGAATATAGAAAACTGGAGACTTCATATAAGTAAAGAGTACAAACCTTTTAATACATTCCCCCAAAGAATAGGATCATGGTATTTCATACGCTTAAGCTTAACATCCTGAGATTTAGCAAACACCATTATGAGGTTAATAATTTAAAGGGAACTGTCCGATGAGTTGCATCTACTAACTATCCTATCATAGAAAGTTTTTTGATTAGTGAAAGGATGCTTGACAGTAGGAAGACAGTAATTTGTTGTAGAGCAAAATAAAGAAATTAGAGAAGGCGATGGAGAAACAAATCGAAAATTTGGAAAACGTACTTGAAAGCGTGTAAAAGCGCAAAATACTACAAGACCAAAATGTCATGCCGGTATAACGTTCCCCTCGGTCAAGCTCTGTTCACGTGTAGCGATGGTTGTCAGTAAATACGTGCACGAGTGGGAGACATTCCATTGTTACCTTCTAATGTCATAGATTTTGTAATGTTGTCCGCTCAGATGGTTCTTGTGTTTCCTCGGTTAGCTGGTGAGGTTTATTTTCCCCGTGTGACAGACATGTCACGTCGGCAAGGGATAAATCAATGCGCGAAAATTAATGCAAAGGTTTGATAGTGGAAATTTTTTTCCTTTTTTTTTTATAAATTGTTAAGTTAAGACCTTAACTTTTTCAGTATTAAATTCCTACAAAACAACATAGGTTATGTTTTGCACTTAATAGGGCAATTTTTTTATGCAGGATAATACTCGGTACGCTGCAGATAATAACATAAGAGTAGTAAATGATAATGAAAATGGTGATGATAATTATTCAAACTACGTCCACCTTTGTTACAACTTTTGGTTTACTAGCAGAGAGTAACTGATATGGGAAAGATATTTTCAACCATAGGACAACATTATTTATATTTTGAGATCCGGTTTCAAAGAACGAACACCAATAATCGTCTTTTATGTACACGGCGAAACAGAAATTTCAGATGTGAAAGTTTGTGCGTCGATGATGGCGTCATCAACATTTATAAGTTGAATATTGGTGCGAACTAATGAAAACGTCAGTTGCCGAACGATAGTTATCTTTTAATATGATCAGGAATTAAATTTGAGTTAGAAAGTGTACATTTTGTTGTAGCATTCTATCAGTTGTCTAGTTAGTTTCCAATAGCAGTAGTAATCAGCCCTTTCTTTAAACCTAAACTAATTTTCTTTCCCGTTTTTGTTATAAGTGTGACTTTAACGAATTACGCGGTTAAATACTCGTCTTAACTTTGAATTTATTTAGAACAACACTTGACAGCAGCTGTAAAAACCTTTACTTTTCTGTGTATTTATTTCCTGCTGCATATGTGGATAAATGCCATCAGGCTCTTAAAGTGTAAAGGGACAATCAATATTCAGGTACTTAATGTAACAGCTTTGTAGCTTTCTCCTCTACCCATATAGTGGTCAATTATTTTATCCTTCTTGCGACAAAATAGTTGATTTAAAGACGGTTAGCAATTTTTTCTGTGTATCGCAAAATAACTTCATTTCCGGTACATATGTCGATTCTGTTGAGGAATAGGTGCTTGTTTTGTACTCTAACAGAACAATTATTCTTCACTATTTATCTCTGGAACGTATAGTCTGTTATTCGATCCGTCTAGTTTCTTTAGGTTCTGTAAAATTACCGAAACATGAACGCTGCGATGAACTTTCTTAGTGATTTCACAACACAGGAAACATAGCACTTCTGTAAAACTGATCAAAATTTATTTTCTCTCTATGAACATTACTACAATGTTGTGTAAACTACTGACGAGAATCGAGAACAATCAACTTGTTAAAATGTCCAAATGCTTAGAGAAACACAACAAGATTTAGTGGTAAGATCTTCGAACTTCAGAGTGGAAAAATCTGCATAGGAGTGTCCACTTGTGAATTGTTGTTTTACATTTAAGATATAACAACAACAAAAAAAGGAAAAATTGGCGATCAGTTTGTAAAACCAAAAATTTGAAAGTCAAATGAAAACTGAGTTGGAGACAAGAAGCAGTCAGCTTGCGGATGATGCGGGTTCTAAAAATTACTAATTTTCAATTTTTTTGTTGACGTTAGCATTTCTTTCGTCAGCATCAATGAAATTAAAAGGAACTAAAATAAGAAAAAAAAGAAAAAAAGAAAACATACTTTGTCCACATGCTCTTTAGGAAGATGTAAAAACTACTAGAGTTTTAATAACTTTTAGTATATAACAAATTCTTTTAGTTTATAACTGTTTAGTTCCAAACAATAAATTCTTAATTCTCCCAACAATACCGACGTTTTCTGAAGGAAGAGGGAAGTGGGAAAAAGGAAGTTCATCATATGATTCATTACTCAAAAAGGCATTTGAAAGAGAAGGGAATTTTTTTTTAATATTGGTCCATAATGACGCGTGTAATCGACCAGAGAATTAGAAATTCGTATTGTCAATGTAAATTTTGAAGATGAAGCTTTAAACAACTTTTAGAATTCAGGAGAAATAAATGTCAGTCAATTTCGTAAAAAATGTTTTGGTTATTCATCGTGGTGAATAACAATAAAAGCTAAGTTTTTTCGTTTGTCTTACGATGTAGTCACGTGTAATGAAGATCGCGACGTTTCGACTGCATACTGCAAGTCTTCTTGAGGCGATGAGGTCGACTGGTCATGCGTGATCTTCTAAAGCATGATGCTCTGCTGGGATTAGTTGTTTTTCAATAGCTCTGATTGGTGCATTTCGATCCTTTCCTTTTTCACTCAGTGATTTGCTCCCTCGGCGGTCCGCTGTCGCACGGCTCTCCTGTCGTTATAACAACAACAACAACAACAGCATTTATTTAAACACGATAAAAAATTCAGCAAAAGCTGATGTGGTCGTGTACGGACAATAAAACTAAATTCCTAACTAAATCCAATAAAACTCCAAATCCAAAAAAAACTTGAAAGTCGGAGACTACGCTAACACTACGCTACAAGCCACTCTGAAAAGAAGTAAAGTTTATGTATGAAATGCAACTTATTGGCTAAAAACTGATGCCTCCATTCTGACTTAGATAATGCTTCAAATAGAATTAGCTCGGTTGTATATCAAATTGTCCATTTTTGATACATCAGGATATGTACACAGTCCATGACAGCAGTACTAAAAATAAACTGTTCAATTTTTTCCTTGTTTTACATTATATTTTCCTCTTGTGAATAACGCACAAAAATGTTGAAAAAAATTTATCAATGTGTAAGACGCATGAACGAATTGAAATTTTTCGGGCGTTAAACCTATCTAAAAGTTTAATGTAAAGTTGAATATCCTTTTTATGATTTGAGAATAAACCAAAATTTTTATAGCAATATTTAATTTTCTGCGAAGTACGAACAGCAGTTATCAGACAAGACGACAAAGTTCCTCCTTTCATTTCAGCAGGTCTTGACATACATTGCCATTTTTAGAGTAGGTGAATTTTAGCTGTGCATGACTGAACAATGGGTAAAGAGTCCATTGGTTCCTGGGTGGCTGTATTTATTAGTTTTGACGTAAATTTCTTCTCATGAGTCATAAGGCAACTAACACAATCTTCTTTTTATTATTCTAAGTTACAAAGGGGAACGTTCTAGGACAAAAAAGGTGTTTTTTTCTCTCGACTGATTAATGCAGGTGATGAAAAGTACTGATGATAAGCAATGGCCAAACAATATCTTAATTTTCAGCAGATTTAAACAATGACTATCTTTTTTTTAAATTCAACTTTTGTAGCAAGTGCTAAGAAAGTCTTTGAGGTTTTTTCTGTTTCACTTCGAAGGATACGTTTGTTCTGTAGCCAATGGAGACAAATTCGTTAAAACCTCAAGAGTTTACTCCAGAAACTTGTGTATAAAACATCGAGCTGCTTTGAAAAGATTTAATTTACTAACCTCTTTTGATGAAAAAATGAAAGAAAAAATTGAGACGCATTAACTTTTCTTCTGCAGAAAACAAACTGAAACACGTCATAATGGTACCCTCAGTGGCTAAGTGGAGTTTCATCCTCCTTTTCGGTAAGCCCTTCAGTTGTTCAAAACTGTTGTCGAAAGTGTTTACTAAAATGATAAATATTGCATTTGTTGACATTTGGGAGGGAATGGGAGCCCATGAGTAGTGTGGGAGGGGAGGAAGGGTAAGATGCTTGGGGAGGCCCGGGAAAGGGCGAGTAAAGGGAAGAAAAGAGGAGAGGAAGGGAGGAGAGTGCAAGGTTGAATGGCTGAATAGAGCGACGAGAAAAACCGCGAAGTGGGCATGAGTGTCTGTTGGGAGTTGTTTTGTCAGGCTTTCTTGAACTGCAATATGCGCCAGTGATTAAATGTAATAATCATGTGAGTGAAAACTTCTCATACCCGCCTGTAATATCAAACTACTTCTAGGCATGCAACATGTGGTGTATGCTTGTTCGGTGGTAAGAGAAAGTGGTCCGAAACGTTTACCAAGTCCCACTTTGAACTCAAGACTAAACCTGTGAAAGACATTGCCACTGCATTTACCTTGTACAATCAAACTTGAAAGTAAAGTGCTAGAATAAGATGACGTCAATAAATTATTCCTCTAATTCCTGAATAAAACACTTTCCTGTATCCTCTGAAACACTTTTCTCAATGAAACTACCTGCAAAGGTAAAGCGTTGGTAAATTTTTGCTTGGAATGGAAGACTCAGTTTTGTGATAGCTAGCTGAGGTCTGTTGAACTCGAGCTCTAAATGAGAATTGTCTGCAGTCTTGCGATAGATGTTTTAAAGCTAAGTGATCTGATATCTGATTAGTGGAGTAGTGATACTTGTAAGACAGAGATCAGCTTAGATCTAAAATAGCGACCTTTGTTATGTAAAACTGCATACTTTTTGTTTCTCTTGGTATATGATATCTATAATTTTTTTTGGAAGCCAAGTAATTGACTTGTTGTATTTGTTGTAGTTTTATTGAAACATCCTCAACAAGCAAAAGGATGGAGGAGAGTTCCTACGTTTTCGTACACACGTGTTCTCTCCGCTCCAAAAGGACACTACGTGGAACTGAACTTTTCCATGCGCAGCTACCCGTGGGCTTCACGACCATGTCTGCGGGACTACTATCTTGAGATCCGTGACGGCAATAATCAGTCAGCCAACGTTCTTGGTGTATTCTGCGGAGATCACAAGACTGCTGTAGTGCGATCCAGTAGACGATACTTGTGGTTACGATTTTTCCCTTCTCGCAAATATGATTTGAATGGATACTACATGGGCAGATCCTTTAATCAAACAAGTAAGGTATTTCTTGACAAGTTAAGCACTCTTAAGGCAATTGGTTAAAATCTTTAAATTCAACTGAAAATCACGATAGAATAAACTCTATTCAGAAAATGTAACGTTTGCCCACATTACTTTTACGTTTTCTCGCACATGTAGCAGTGTTTATCCCTTTCCTTCCCGGGGTTAAGATTTTTCCCTTCTCGCAGTTATAGTTTTAATGCATACTACACGGGAAGATCCTTCAATCAAACAGGCACGATATTTATTGTTAACTTTCTGTTAAAGCACGTATTTAAAATATTTAAATCGAATTGGAACTTCCTGATATAACAACTTATATTCAGGAAATATATCGTTGGCCTACCTTACCATTACGTTTTTTTGCACATGTAGCAGTATTTATTTCCTTATTAAGTAGCTTTTTATCTGATATACAAAGAGACAGACGAACAGCCACAGATAGAGAAAGAGAGAGACAGACAAAGAGAGACACCGAAAGAAGTTCTCCGTGACTTTGGAGTAAAATATTATTGTCCATACACAATGTATTTGCTTTATATATTATGCCTGTGGTTTGCTTGTCCTGTATGATACAGACTATTCATCTAGCATTTGCCTGCCATAATACATTTTTTATTATCATTATCATTATTTTTTGTTTTATGTAGCGACACCTACCATGACCCAAGTACCCAAGACACAGACTGTAATTTTTAACAGAACCTCCAACCTGTGGTGCCCGGTGGAAGGTGCGCCAGCTCCATACATTGTATGGAGAAAAAATGGTGTTGTTGTTCAAAATAGTACCAGCGTAAGATATCAGCTTGTAGCTGCAGAGGAGAATGTGAATTACAGCTGTGAGGTACGAAGAGATAATAACGTATCAAGGAGCGAAATTAGCCTCAACATTGAAGGTGAGTTTTATTCCTTACACAAGTGTAATGGAACCATATCACTTTTTTAATTGGATGCCTGAATCTGTACTATTTGGGCAATTTCTTAATATCTTGTTTAATTTCTTGGTATCCCTCCCCGGCTCGCCGCCCTCGATGTAGCCGCTCCCGTAACTTGCCCCGTTCTTCTAGACTGCGATAAATTATCAATATCTTAAACAGACTGCGATAGATTATCATTATCTTAAACAGTTCTTCGTTCGGATTAGGCTTTCTTTGATCAGCTATATCAGAATGACAATCTTTGTTTGGAAAAGAGGCCGAGTGATTATAGTGTAAAGCTTGTAATCTAGTGGTCTGGGTTGAAGCTATCCACCCTACTACTCATTGGATTTGTGTTTTGGTTTGCCCCGCTTAGTCTTTTTTAGTTCGCCTCCGACCAGTAAGGATTTTTGCACGATGTTCGTTTACAATGTTTGTTTCAATTAACCCTTTCACTTCCAAGATCTCATTAGTAATTCTGCATACTTACTCCTGTACGATTCTTATGATCTTAGTTCTGAGAATTTGTTTCTGCATCAACTAATAACCCCTTAATTGATATTTCTCTTTATTCTCATAACTTGTATATTTGAAATTGTATCGATATTGTAGGGAGAAATTCTGTCTTGGTCACTTCATGAAAGTTAAAGGGTCAATTTGTTTTGATTAGTTTTGGTAATTTTAGTTCTCAATTTGTTTTAATTAGTTTTTCTTAATGACCGGTAATTTTGTCATACGGATTGTAAGCAGCATTTTATCATATCCACTTTTTAATTCACACAGTGGAAATATTAATCTTATCTTACGTAAGCACCTCAGAACTATTTTTATTTAGTTATTCTAATTATTCAGCGCTGTTCGGCCTCTCAGAAAGACACTCTCCTCACTGAATTTTTTTTTGTTTTAGCTTAAATTCTGACTTCCCTAAATGCTGACAATGATAAGAGTATGTTAGTAATCAGTTCAAAGTAGATACTCCAAAGTTGAAAAAATTCTGCAAATTTAAATTTAGTCTAAGTTTAGAAGTTTATCTCATTAACATTCCTTTGTATACTATCATTCTAAAGATCATTACTTTCTTCTTTCTTGATACGATAAAACAAGTTCGTTTTCTTGTTTGCAATGCAAACTCAGTGATGACATACTACACATATTTTAGCGATTTAATTATATGAACAATAATTAATGTCTAATATTCAGAGTGCCCAGGCCCTTGTGATTGCCACATTTTGAAGGGAACATACAATCTGTTGCGCGTGAGCTGTACAGGAAAAGAATTGATGTCGTTTCCGTGGAAAATTCCCCTTACCACAGCGACGTTGTGAGTATTAACAAGAGATCAATTGTTGAGGTGCCATGTAAGTTGCAGACTAAACTGTAGATTACGAAGCAAATGAATGTCATTCTTCATCTTACCTAAGTAAGAGCGACTTCTAAATCAGTCTTACACTAGCCTTTGCGTGGTGCCATCGACGTCAATGACTGGAAATTCTTCAATATTGAATTTTTTGATCGTAGGTTTGCTACGGGGTCATTCCTCACCCGAACTACTATTTCCCGAGTCTCTCGAGCCATGTCGAAAGAAGATCTGTATCTTGTAAACTCTAAGCTGTAACCTCGTGGCTGCACTAAAAAGTATTTTAACTGTGGTGCTGATAGAGAATATTGTGGTGCTGATATCATACAATGCCGGTCCATGTCAGCAGGGTCACAAAACAAGAACAAAGCTAAACAATAAGGCAGTACTTCGTGACTTCGTGTAGGCAACGAGGAATCGCAAAACGAACAAATTTTGTAGAATGAGAACAATAATGGCGGAGTATGCTTTCTGTTTATGCTCGCAATACCTGGTACTTTATGCATAGGAAGCCCTTAGAAACTGAAATATCAAGCAAATCATGAAAACTTTAGAAAACGTAGATATATACCAATATATTTTAACTGTTTTAGTTATATTCAGCACTATCTCTGGTGTTATACAGTGACCGCTTGAATATAGCTGTAAAAGTCAAAGATAGCTGTGAAAAAGTAGATCTGACGGTAAAAATAGCATCTCACCGAGAAATGGCTGGAACAATAATGCAATTAATCCATTTTTGGTGTACAACGGACGACTTTGAGTTAAACTGTTCGATGCGTTCATCTGGAAGAGTTTACTACTGAATGCCGCTTTTCTTAAATTACTTTTTTGTTATTATTAATATTGAAATATGTAACAAAGCCTTTGCGACATTTTCAAGTTACTACATTCTGCGCTATGTCGTTCATCGCCAAGAGATCATAATCTAGGCAACCATACACGTATTTAGCTGGAAAGTTGTTTATTTGACCACAGTTGATTCGTACTCCCATTTTTTCATCCTCGAAGCGAAAAATTCGTGCGAAGGCGAAACATAGACATTGGAAAGAAATAAAAGCGGTTTATAATCTCTTGATACAAATATCTGTCATGAGTATTGAGAACCGTATGTATTAAACACAGATGTATCAATTTTTCTGACAGGGACTTGAGTAACAACCAGCTGAACGACTTGTCACAAGACATTTTCAGCAACAATACTCACCTGGCTTGGCTGTAAGCTACGATTACACAAATCTATATTGTGTGCATTTCAATATAAAAGGGCAGTGATATCCGTACAGGGACTGACAATGATATGTCGATAATAAATAATAATATTCGTCATCAGCCGCTTTAAAAAACCATGCGTATTCAGCACAGTAATAACTCTCACCTGGGGTGGCTGTAAGCTAAGATTCGTTTCCTCATTCCATTCACTTATTAACAGCCTCATAAATTCGCATTACAAACTGCGCCTATTTAACCGGTATGTAGCAATATCGTAACTGAGGACTTGGGTTACAACCGACGAAGAGATTGACCACAGAAAGTTCGCAGGAGCAATAAACAACTTTGATTGTTAACTAAGACCCTTTTCCTTAATCTCCTGGGCGAAGTTGTTCAAAACTGGGTAAAGATAACCCATGATTAGTTTGAAACTGATTTCAGATCTGAAAGCTTTAAAGCAAAATTCAATCGAATCCTTTTTGTCAAGAATGTGATGATTGGACGCTCCAAAAGCGATATAGAAAATGATCCCAAAAAGGTTTTTGAATGAAGGAATAAAGAAATCCGGATTAAAATGTAACCTTAGGTTAGCGCTAATGGGGCTTCAGACAACTGGGTCCTAATGAATAAAAGCATATTTTATCAGTATTATAACCCGTTCACGTTAAAAATGGTTGGAACAATTTCTTCATGTGTAGTTCAGTAAACAACCACCTGCATAGCTTTCCGATAGACATACTTTCGGCTCAGAGAATTGGAGGCCGGGATGTAAAAATGTAAGAGATTGTTAAATCTTAAAAATAGTTTTTTTCAAAGAATGACAAATTTCTAAACCCTTAAGCGGGTCGATGATTTACTGATTTATCGATGTATTCCTTCCAAACTGGGGTAAAAACGGAAGTCTAACTTCTAGAAGGCATCAAAATAGTTGCAGATGTCAAAGAAAAGCTTGGTATCTGGCAATAAAACTGGGCTCGCTCTAAGTTTTTAATTTCTATTATTTTTTTTCCTTTTATAAGCTTTTAAGTATATTATATCATGCAACGATTTTGTGTTGTGCGTTGCTATCTACTCCGTAGATAGTGATAATTTTGATACTCTGCAGCGCGAAAGCCAGATAGTTATCTTCGATTTTATTGGAATATGTTCGATCCAAAGGAGTTCTGCCGAAGGCTTCTATACACTTTTTAGGCGCGGGATTTCCACTAATCTTTTTCTTTTCACGGATGACTGAGTGTCATTCTTGGTCTTGTATGTTCGACTCTGGGCTGCTCTTTGGAGAGAAATTTGACTCGCGTCCAAGCCGACCGTGTCGTAATGGTCTCCGAGTTTCGCAGAAGTTCCTACCGCGGGTTCGCAGGACTTTTAGAAATGCTGGTCATTTAAAACTCTCACTAGAGAGTTGCAGAGCGGAGCCTAAACTCCCGTAAAATACTTCTCTCTCATAAAGAGCTTGGGCCACCTGTACCTGACTTTCACTCGGCGAGCGCAGACGTCAATTGTACTCTGCATCACAATTTTCATTCTCACATTATTGATAGCTTTTTTTTAACAAATTGATCATCCTTGCCAGTTTTTTCTCAGAGAAAAAAATTACCAAAGGTAGAAAAAAAAGAAAGAAGCTCAAATGCGTATTTTCTCCATCCAAAGAAAACTTAATTAACAATTGGATTAGAAAATATTCTTTTAAAGATGATTTGGTTCAGGGAAATTTTGTTGTTTGTTACATGCATTACCGAAGAAAACACAGTGTAAAGAAAGCAATGCTACGATAGTTTTTTTTTTTTTTTTTTACAGCTACACTGGTTAATTTCACTATTCACAAGTTTTCCGGTGATAAGTTTCCATAAGAACAGAGAAATGCAGCATGATGCATGATGAAAGCAATTTCCTGAAAAACTAGGCAATAACGTGACGTTGCACAGCATATATGTGCACCGTGCTACAATTCAACGCAGGGTCAGGTCAAACGAAGAGAGCTGAAATCTATATTTTACCCGTTGCTCTATGTGGTAATAAGTGTCAGAAAGATCATAGAAGAGTAATATTTTTAACGAATCAATCCTTCCTGAATATTTCATGTAGCTAAGAGGAACATGAAGACTTAGTTACAATATTATCTTTCGAAGCTCTCAATAAAGCCGTCTTGAGATGTAAATATCGTTCTCTTTAACCATCAGAATCAAGCAACAAAGTTATTTCCAGATCGAGCTACTGCTGCGTTGATATAAATGTTAGGACCATTTAATTTCGAGGGGAAGTTTTTCATCGAGCACACCTCGCCGGCGAAAGGCACCAAGAATCTAACGCCGTCTTTTTCAATTTTTTTTTCTTTAATAACTCGGTTCTCCAGTGGACGAAATAGTGCACAAAAATTATTTCAAATAATTTATTCCTGCAACGATGAAATGCTTTCGAGCTCAAATCCCGAACGGTATTTACTTGTCAAGACAACTTTATTGATAGAATCGGAAAATAATGCCTAACTAAGTCTTCTTGTCCTAAAACAGTGAGACAGTAAAAAATGATTATTTTTTCCCATATATTTCTGCAACGGCTATAATACTTTCGAACTCGAATTCCCAGCAAGTCTCCTAATGGTAAAAACCTGAGGAAATTCGGATACACAAAATTCCTTCTTCTCTCGCCGAAATTTTCATATTCAGGGACGAATCAGCACTCCTTTGATTGCGATAATATACAAATAGGCCACTATTGAGGAGGAGTCTTTTTAAAACAATAATCGAGATTGTTAAAACAAACTTACTAGCACACGATCCTTAAAGTTTACTCGAAAAAATATATGAAGCCGGCACAAAAGGGAGGCAAATATCTTACAAAAAGGAGGCTCAAGGATTTTGTGACTTAAGCTTAGAATGAAACCATATTTTGTCCATGACTGTAAAGTTAGTTTTGTTTGACGTAAACGTATTCGAACACTTTGGTTACTGATCAAAGCTCTCAAACTACTGAATGACCGGCAATTTGAAATTTTTCAAAAAATTCAACAAATTGAGAGAGCCTACACAATCCAAATTATCATATGTCGACGAGGAACGGCAAAGTGATTAAAGTGATTTAAATATCTCGTGTCTAGAGTGATTTAAATACCTCGTGTCTAGAGTTCGGTGATGCTTAACGCTGGTCTCAGAGTACGGAGCCATGGGCGTTGACACATTAAATTGAGCAGGTAATTTAGTGTTAACAAGTGGGTTGAAAACGTAAATTAGCCACCGTTACGGTGGCTAATTTACGTTTTCAACCCTTCTTGGCGAGTAGTTTGGGGAGCTTTAGTGGAGAATTTCTGAAGGTCTTTCACTTTAAAACGCCTCAAAGGAGCAATCGGTGACATTGATAGTGTTATATGCGCTGAAGAATTTTGCCTGCTACAGTTCGCGAGACACTGACAAATTTGTACACAGTTTATGTCACTTCATTCTTGACCAGTAGTGTAACCAAATTCGATAGATATCCAATTTGATGATAACGAATGCTGTTTTATCAGCCTGAGAATAAACTTACATTTTCTCGCTTATGAAAGTATCTTTAACGCATCGGTGGAAGTTAAATAGGAACTGGTCCTAAAACTGGATGATATACGGGTAAAAAAAAAATATATTTATAAATATATAATATATAATATATATAATATATAAATATTTTCCCCTTTCAAACTTCTTTTTATATCTTGTATATTTTAGGCCCTTACATCAGAGCATGCTAAAAGAAGTAACAAGTTTTTTTCGAGCCTCTTATTCTCTGAACTTTGTCGTCGTATACCATGCAATTGAAAATATATAAACTTATTTTTGATAGGCAGTTGAACAACAACCAGCTGAGGAATTTACCATCACGTATTTTCAGCAACAATACCCAGCTGTACCTGCTGTAAGTTTCTCAATATTGGTGTAAGAGGAACGCATAGAATCCAACCTTCAAAGCAGACATTTGAATGCGTGGGTGATATGGCATATTCAATATGCGAAAAAACGTTTCAAGAACTTTTTCTAGTTTGGGTCATATCTAAATAAAGCTGCATTAACACCTGGACTAGAAAAAGTTCTTCGAAACGTCTATTGGTTTAGGAAAATTGGTTCGCTAAATAGACTATCAAAGAAACATTCGTAAGGAAATTTAGTAAAGGAATCATTGTAGTGTTGAATGTTCAGCTTCGATTTCCCCTTCATTCTTAACCAGTCTAGTTATCAAGTCAGGAATACTCTATGCAGTTCATTGTTCAGATATGTGTTTTCCTCTGATCTCTCTCCTTTGCACAAAGGGATAAAAAAAAGAAAAAAAAAATAAGAACAAAACAAGAACAAAAAACAATCAGCTTTGTGACACCTCAATATATCACGGTGGTAGATGACTCACTAGCTCCTACAATACAATACAATAAGAGTTCATTGTGAAAATACACATAGCTGCAATAATGGTGTGCTTTCACAGACGGAACCGAAATCGGAGTCTGTGAAAGCACGCCAGCTAATTTACACGTATTCCACAAAAAAAACGTTAAAAAAAACCTAGATATGGACTATTCTATAATTTAAAATTATAACAATAAAATCTTAATAAGTATATCTTATATCTAAATAAATACTAAATTCAATAAAAAAGCGTCGAAATTATAAAAATTTTAGTAGGTCAACTTGGCTAATGGATCTCTTAAAAGACTTAAAATTCGTTATATTTCTAAACATGTTCGGAATAGAATTCCAGAGTTTCGGACCAATATAACGGACTGAGTTCAAGCCATATGTAGTAGACTTTGGCTTGGGTAGCGAGAGGATATAGTCACCTCTTAAATTGTAGCTAAAGTTCTTCCTATGAACTATCAGGTCTTGTATACTTTTGAGCGCTGAAGAATTGTGGACGGCATTTAAAATAGACAGTGTGATTTTAATTTATCTTTGTTGTTTTAATGGCCTAATGCTTTGAGAAGTTCCCAGTAGCTTGTGTACTTATCCCTGAAAACAAACCTGATCGCGCGCTCATTTAACCTTTCCAATTTGTCTGTAGCACTTTTACTACAAAAATTCCAGGTTTCACTGCAATAATTGAAGTGAGGAAGGATAAATGCTAAATATAGGTCGCGCCTTGTTTCGAAGGGAAGCATTTTCTTCATTCTTTTAAGAACAGCTATTTGCCGTGAAACTTTCCTACATATTTTAGCAACATGATTGTCAAACTTCAGTTTGTTATCTATCGTTATGCCAAGCATGTCAAATTCTTTAGTCACTGGGATACTGGAATTTTCACACTTGAAATCAGGTGTGGCGTCAGATCTTCCCATCACAATAGCTTGATACTTAGAATTGTTCCTTTTGGCAGACCGTTCTCATCGTACCATTTATCAACAGGCTCGAGATCAGAGTTTATAACACTCTCAACTTCTCTATAGTCATTATGAGCAAAGAAAATTTGCGTGTTGTCAACGTAGCTAGAGAGTTTGCGTCTTTTCACGATGAACAGGAGATCGTTGATGAATATATTGAATATCAAAGGCCCGAGGATTGATCCTTGGGCAATCCCTCTGGAAATATAATTCCAGCTCGAATATTCTCCAGCAACTTTCACTCGTTGCTGGCGATCAGAGAAATAATCCTCAATGATATTAGCAGTTCTCTCGTCAGCACCGTATTCTTTGAACTTCTTCACAATAAGATCGTGTGGTAGAGAATCGAAGGCCTTCGACAAGTCCATAGACACAAGGCCAATTATTTTCCGATCGTCCAGCTCTTTTCGCCATTCATCCGTAAGACTGAGTAGGGCCGTATCACAACCGTGATGCTTTCTATAAGCGAACACGAACTTGTGGAGAATATTTCTGAACCGGGGACTGACTCTTGAATGAACGAGCGTTTCAAAGACTTTTGACAAAGATGGAAGAATGGTGAGAGGTCTGTAATTATCCTTGGACAGGCTGCAGTCTTTATTATACACTGGAGTTATTTCGCCCTTTTTCCACTGTTTAGGGATTTTTCCAACTTCCAGAATATAATTAAAGAGAGTGCAGTACGGGTCACGCAACACTTCAGCAGAATCTTTCACTGCCCTCGCGGGAATGAGATCGTGGCCAATGGCTTTATTTGTTCTCATGTTACACATGATTTCCTTCACTTCTATGGGGTTAGTATAATTTAGGGTGATCTGGCCACAGGCGGAGTCGTGTGGAAAATGTGTGAAATCCTTCATGCGTTCAGTTGTTTTATCAGTGCCAACAATGTTTGAAAAGAAATTGTTCAAAGTTTCTGCAACTTCACGTGGCTCTAACATTATCTGATCGTTCTCTAATTGTGTTCCAGAATTTTCTTTGATCTGCGTATTTCTCCTTACAAAATGTTTCGAAGGGGTTCTGTACAGCTTTTCTTCTCATGCTGACAACTTCGTTCTTAAGACACGGTATTTTTATTTATTGTTTATCTCGATCCCGCATTGTCTTCCGAATTTCGTCTGTTATAAATACTCCAGCCGGTGACGGGCATTTCTTAACTGTTATCTTGGGCGCATGAGCATCCAGAACTTGATCGTTGAGTTGATGCCAACACCAATATACATCGTCAGGATCATCAAACACGTATAAGACAGAGAAAGGCACTGTTGATAAATCAGCTTGAAATGAATCCGTATCAAAAGTTTTAAAGGATCGTTTAGTTATGGTTTCTGCTTTTGATCGCATGTGTCGGGTTTTCAGAACCGTATGTACGAGATCATGGTCGCTTAGACCCGTATGAATGACACCCGAGTCTTTGGCAAACGCGGGGAAGTTAGTAAGAATAACGTCGAGACAGGATTCCCTGTTTTTACTGATCCCTGTAGGAACATTAATAACGCTGTCAAGGTCATAAATGTCACACATATCCAGTAAACACTGACCTTCCTAAGCACAATTCACAAGTCTTTCGGTGATAAGTATCCATAAGAACAGAGAAATGCCGCAAGATGCGTCTTTAAAAGAAAGCAATTTCCTGAAAAACTAGACAATAACGTGACGTTGCACAGCATATATGTACACCGTGCATCAATTCAACGCAGAGTCAGGTCGAACGAAGAGAGCTGGAATCTATATTTTACCCGTTGCTCTATGTGGTAATAAGTGTCAGAAAGGTCATGGAAGAGTAATATTTTTAACGAATCAATCTTTCCTGAATATTTCTATAGCTAAGCGGAACATGAAGACTTAGTTACAACATTATTTTTCGAAGCTCTCAATAAAGCCGTCTTGAGATGTAAATATCGTTCGCTTTAACCATCAGAATCAAGCAACAAAGGTGTTTCCAGATCGAACTGCTGTTGCGTTAATATAGATGTTACGACCAGTTAATGTCGAGGGGAACTTTTCATCGAGCACACCACGCCCGGCGAAAGGCATCAAGAATCTAACACTATCTTTTTCACTCTTGTTTCTTTAATGACTCGGTTCTCCAGTAGACGATATAGTACACAAATATTATTATAGTTAATTTATTCCTGCAACGATCATAATGCTTTCGAGTGCAAATCCCGAACGGTATTTATTTGTCTAGACAACTCTATTGATGGAATCGAAAAATAATGCCGAAACGGTGAGTATAGCAAAAAAAACCTGAAGAAATTCGGAGCTTGAGAAGTTAATCAGAGCGCTCCTTCAGCGTTTTCCACTGCGTCAGTAAATACCTTTTACGAATTATGAAAACTATTAAATTTAACTACTGCTGATTATATTTCTAATAAAGTAGGCATAGGGATACAGACAACATAAGACCTGTGAAGAAACCTCATTTTTTGAAAAACTATAATCCATGCGGGAATATAACTAAAATAGAACACGATACATCCAGACATTTTTAGCAAAAATACCTCACTATCGGACCTGAGAGTTTATACCCTGCTATATTTATTCAAAAGGTGCCCTAAATCCAAATCTACCGAACACACAAGTAATGTTTTAAGCATCACTTTATCGACACTTACGTCCGTTTGCAGGCATTTTGTGTGTTTCCTGACAATCCTTAGATTGGTGCGACATACTAAACACCGCCTTTAAATGATTTCTTATCAGGTGGTTGGACAACAATCAGTTGAAGGGATTACCACAAGACATTTTTAGCAAAAACACCTTGCTGTCGGACTTGTAAGTTTATAACCTGCTTTATTTATGCAAAAGACGCCTTAAATCCAAATCAACCGAACAAAAGTAATGTTTTATCTTCAAATGACTGAGATGTCGTCTTTCCTCTAAAGCTGATACACAGTACCCTCGTTCCTAACTCTCCTTATGTGCCACTCCTCGTCTCATGAAATGTTAATTTTTCTTCATAAAATGACCAGCCCTGGAAATAAACCTCTTTAGCTGTCTGGTCACGTAGTTAGAAATGGGTAAACAAGGATTCGAAATGGGTGCTCAAGTATGTACCGCAGACGACATTTTATAAACGAAATTCTTTCTTCTCTCGCCGAAATTTCCATATTCACGGACAAATCAGCTCTCCATTCACCGCGTTAATATACAAATGGGGGACTTTTGAAGTGGAGTCTTTGGAAAACAATAATTTGGACTGATAACACAAACTTACGAGCACACGATCTTGAAAGCTTACTTGAAAAAGCATATGAAGCCGGTACAAAAGGGAGGCAAATATCTTACAAAAAGGAGGTTCAAGGATTTTGTGACTTAAGCTTAGAATGAAACCATTTACTGTGCATAAATTGTTTCTTTTTCGAGAGATTTTGAGGTTACAAATGTAAAGAATGTAAAGAAAGTTTTATGTGGTAATATAAAATGGAATATGAAAGTAGCTTCATGCAAAAACCTTTAACAAAAACTTTTCTCTGAATTCCGTTGTGAACGATTTTGCATTGGCGATTTTCCCCAACAAATTGAACTTGACTACTTAAACAAGCCTTTCACGTGAAACGTGAAGAAAGGAAGCAAATGCCTTGGATAAAATACAATGCAAATCCACGACCGAAAGGCACAAAAATAAAAATAAAGAATATATAGTCTTGAGCGTGACAAAGGATCGTGGTTTCCCAACTTTCAATGATTTGCGGAGCTAAAACATGTTCAATTTTTCCCTTAGTTTTAGCTTTGCCCTACCACCGAAACGTACTCGTAGTATATACGAAACCATTGAGATAATATAGCACAAAGAGGTGATTTTAATGGCTATTACCCTGCAACGGCTAAGAGCGCAAATCTCGCGTGCGTTGCTCCAGGATAGCTAAGCATCACTTTGCCGTCGTTTATAAACCACTTAGGATTTTGAGAGAACGCGAAAAAAATTTAGAAACAATAACGTGTTAGTGAAGAATTCTTCATGATAGTCTGTACGGAAAGCTTTTAAAGTTAGCAAGCATAGAAAGCAGCTTTAATTACTTGCGGAAGTGTTTTTATTTTGAAAAGTAAATTCAGTTGTAGGATTTTAACTGGTGGAGTTTATTTTCATTGTGAGGATTTAACTTTTAATTATTTAATAACAGTACTAGACCACATCACGTCTGCAAGCGAAGAAATAATCGAAAAGCCAAACGTAACGTTCGGTATTCCTGTCTAATTCCTTGCTTTTAGTTTATCTAATCAAATATCCACCGCGGGGGGAATTATGATATTAAAAAGTCTCGTTGTCATTGTGATATTGGCTTTCTAAGGGTCGTACTAATACATTACATCCGACAAACCTTGTTGCGTCATGCAATGCACGTATGTAGCGACGAACAAAATTACGAATTACGCCGATACCGTCACACCGCCGATAAATTGTTGATAAGTTTGTATTTTTAAGCGTAGCGCTGGTGGGTATTATTGCACGTTATTGTTCGCCGAGTAATCACTTTGTAAAATTATTCCGATTTCTTCGAGAAGTTGAAGCGCGAGATTTTTAAGGTGAACGCACGAGAAGATAATTTCGAGCGCTAAAGACCGTCTAAACCAAGGGGTCTGGAGGCAGAAAATGTTTGCATGAAGGGTCTCGAAAATGCAATTTCCTACGTTGTCTGAAGAAAATCTAGGTTAATAAATACGAATAAAAATGCACTTGTTCGTGGTCTAGTTTCCCCACCTCTAGTGTTATCAGTAAGGCACAAGTTTTGCAGACAGTGTTACATACATTTGTAAGCCGGTATCATGCAGCTGTGTAATTATCTTATTTTTTAGTAAAAGACATTTGCAGAAACGAGTTATTATATGAACTGCATTTTTATTGCCACATCGGAAAAACCGATCGGTTTTCAAGGGCAATTTAACGCGGAATTCCCTCGTCAGGTAATGAATTTTCCTTGAATCACAAAATTGAATGAAAATAAGAAAAAACGAAAACATTTATAATCTTGTTTGTTTTTATCCTGGGCGCGCGCGCCAGAAAGCCATTTCAAAGTCAACTTTTCGAACTTTCATTGCGTCAGCGAATTGGAAGCATGGTCAGTCGTACACGTTTGAATCTTCGACGACTTTATTTTTCCCTGCCCTTGTTTTTACATTTGTTTTCAAACTTTTTATACAACTTCACACTATATTAAGAATAATAGATGTATTTCACTGAGTTTACAAGCCGTTGATCTTTAAAATATTTTTTCAAATTTCCAAATTATTTGCTCGAGAAGGAAAATAATTTACACCTTTTACCTCTTTGGTGGCAAAACTGAAAGAAATAAAGTGTCCAAGCACAAGCACTGAAAGTTTAAAATCGCGATGAAAAGTATTTATTTCTTCTTCTGCATATATGACAATCGACCCTGGCCCGTTTTCAACTCGCAATTCCACGCTAAATACTTCGCTTCGTTGACTAATCAGAATGCGATATTTTATTCAATTATGCGATTCTGAGACTGATCAATGGAGCTTTTAAAGTCATTGGAGCCGACTCGCTTTGTGTGCTGAAGAATTTTGCCTGCTACACTTCGCGAGACACTTACAAATTTGTACACAGTTTATGTCACTTCATTCATGACCAATAGTGTAACCAAATTCGATAGGTATCCGATTTGAAGATAACGAATGCTGTTTTATCAGCCTGAGAATAAACCTACATTTTCTCGCTCATGAAAGTATCTTTCACGCATCGGTGGAAGCTAAATAGGAACTGGTCTTAAAACTGGATGATAAACGGTTATAAACAAAATACGAGTGTGTCTTTTTTAATTTCTGCTCCCGCTTTCCGCCCTCAAATAGATCCCTCTCCTGCCCTCTGCTCTCCCGGGCTCCCTCCCCCCTGTCTCCCTCTTCTAAGGCCAAAAACCTAAGTAAAAACTGACAACCTCACAGATAAAGGTCTTACCTCAGTGGCACAGTTCGAAGAGGCCGCCTCTGCGCATGTTCAAAAATTAAATTTCCCTTATGGAAACTCAGATTGTGCCGAGTGTCAAACAGCCGTAAAACCAGAAAATTTTCCCTATTCTTTTCTGCCAAAGTCTCTCTATTCCAGACATTCTCTATTATTAGTTCAATATTTTCTCCTTTCAAACTTCTTTTGATATCTTGTATATTTTGGCCCTTATATCAGAGCATGCTAAAAGAAGTAACGAGTTTTTTTCTAGCCTCTTATTCTCTGAACTTTGTTGTCGTATACCATGCAATTGAAAATATATTGACTTATTTTTAATAGGCAGTTGAACAACAACCAGCAGAGGAAATTACCATCAGGCATTTTCAGCAACAATACCCAGCTGTACCGGCTGTAAGTTTGGAGTCTTTCTCAATATTGGTGTAAGAGGAACGCATGGAATCCAACCTTAAAAGCAGGCATTTGAATGCGTGGGTGATATCGCATATTCAACATACGAAAAAACGTTACAAAGAACTTTTTCTAGTATGTATCATATCTTAATAAAGCTGCATTAACACCTGGACTAGAAAAATGTTCTTTGAAACGTCTAGTGCTTTAGGAAAATTCGTACGCTAAATAGATTATCAAAGAAAAATTTGTAAGGAAATGTAGTGAAGGAATCATTGTAGTAGTGAACGTTCACCTTCGATTCCCCCTCATTCTTAACCAGTCTAGTTATCAAGTCAGGAATATTCTATGCAGTCCAGTGTTCAGATATGTGCTTTCCTCTGATCTCTCTCCTTTACACAAAGGGAAGAAGAAAAAGAAAAAAAACAATCAGCCTTGTGAGTCCTGTAGCCAAGTCAAAAAGTGAGAGCCAATTTTAAGAGGCGATCTCTGTAAGAGCGGTCCAGGGCATTTCGAATCGAAAAAAAGTTTTCCCTCAAACTTTGCCCAATAAACTATCTTTAGTAACAAGTAAATAATACCACATTAGTTTTTGGAAATACCTCAAAATAAAATTTTTAGAGCTCTCAAAAGTCAAAGCTGCAAAAGGCCCTTTTTTGACCTCTTGCGACATCGAAAATTTCAAACGTTGAATAGCCCGGTCCTCGTATCACACCGCATACAACAAAAAATATTTTGTATTCTTAAAGTGTGTGATATATAAGGTGTATAAAATGCATTTCAATTTTGATATTCGTTTATTCAGAGGCTCGTCATAATTTATTTAAAAACACTCGTTGGACAGCTTTCTGAAATTGGTTAAAAGTACTCTTTCTTTCTCGATTGATATTGCTCAAGTCCAGACCAGACCATTAAAAACTCCGCTTGATTTCTGCTAATAAGATGTTTGGCTGCAGAAAAATATAAAAACATCTTGCACTTATTGATTTTCTTCGCCGAGGTGACTTCGAACTTTTAGCGATATTGCAAGCGTGACAGCCGATTATGCAAACTAGTTCATTGAGCAAACTCCGACCGTTTTGTGTGAGTAGCTCAATAAATCTTAGATTTTAACCATTTTAAGTAGAAAATATAGTAGAAAATATAGTGGACAGAGCTTTAAGACCACACCGATTAATACCTTAAACATTTTAAAAGGCCAAAATTTGACAAATTTTATTATCTCGTGACGACAGACGTCAAAACAACGTATCGAATATCATAATTTGATTAGCGCTCGCAAACCCCTTTTTAAATTCTTGAAGCGGTATTCGCCAAAAGAAGTCCTGTTTTCAGTCGCGTTCCTCAGAAACTTCGTTCGGAGACTCACGAGGAGTTTCCGGTTTGTTTAACTTGCCTCAGAGTACTGACTCAATAAAGAGTCATCTCTGCTTAATCCATTTGTCAAAAGATAATTTCACGGAAGGAGAGCTTATCTTTTCAAGGGCTGGCCTGTTCGATG
The DNA here is from genome assembly GCA_964027065.1 of Pocillopora grandis. Lineage (NCBI taxonomy): Eukaryota > Metazoa > Cnidaria > Anthozoa > Scleractinia > Pocilloporidae > Pocillopora > Pocillopora grandis. The sequence goes on from OZ034731.1 coordinate 19,480,287, forward strand.
AAGAAGACTCAGTTATGGCAAAAGGTGGGTCTGCGCGAAGCATAGGCACACTTATGGGAAGTTCTTGAGCCAAAGTTCAGCGTGTTAGTATCCGACACACCCTAGTAGCGATTCCAAAGGGCTGAAGAGCCGGTATTCTGTCAATTTACAAATGTCAAAGGCCATTTCTAAGATGTATGGCGTTCTATAGAGGTTTACACGATACTGCAGCTGAGGGAACGGATGGTTTCAAGGATTTTCTCCAAATTATAGACGAATTGGAAAGCGTGGGAGCAGAAAAGGACCAGTTTAAAGAAGTTCGGAAGAGGCCTCAGGAGAGCAAGTTGTATTTGAAGACTACATACCGTAATCACTGCGAAGAGGACGATAGCAAATGTGCCGATCACTGTAGGGTCTTTGCACTGAGCCATGCTGTTGACACTGAAGTTCAGAAAGTATGCAGTCACAGTCACAACGTGAAGTGCGAGGATTGTGAGATGCTGAAGAGTGTTCTTGAAGAAGTAAAAGGCGCTATTTCTGAGTACACAATGCAATTAGGTAGGTTTCAAGCGGAAGACTATCTGTATGAAGCAAAAAATGCTGCCGCTAAGATCTTTGAATGGAGAGGGTATATCCTGAGAGCAGAAACAGGATCAATACGAGCGGCAAATTGTCGATACTTTGGAGGGAGATGAAGCATTTATAATAGTTAACTGGACGATGAAGTTCCGGGAAAAGCAAGCAGAATGGTTTCCCAAGAGGGAAATCAATTGGCATGAGAGTAGCGTTGTTGTAAGATAGGAGGAAAGCCTGGAAGTAACCTGATACGTAGACCTTCTTAACAGCTGTAAAAAAGACCGGTTTTCAGTGCTGTCAGTCCTAGAAAATCTCTTTGCCATCATAAAGTTACGAAATTCAGGAATAAGATCGAATGAAGCAGGTTGCTATCGCAACAGTAAGCTAGTATCATCTCTACGAGGGCTGGGACATCAAGATTGCCACTTTCAGCAACTTACACAAGAGGGCCTGCGCATTTGGAGAAAAATTGAAATTTACAAATTTTCCACAGAAAAAATGACGGATCTGGTGAAGGAGATTCCATTTTTCCCCACTACTGCTCGACGAACTGCATCAGCAGGAGAAAGTAATGATGGCAACGACGGTAGTTCTTATCAATGCCCTGAACCTGGGTGCGATGAAGATTTTAAGACGCAGGCCGACCTTGACTTCCATATGAACTAGCTTGTTCATCATGTAAGTCCTGTGCCTGCGAGCATGACTTAAAGTCTTTATGACAAAGTAAAGAGGTAGTGGGTTCATTACTTTCAGTCATTGTCATTAGAGGGTGAAAGTTCGACTGAACTGGTTGCAGTGGCCACAGAACCCTTAACAAGTACATCAAAGCTTCCCATGGGATGGGCTCTTCATAAGAGAGGTGCAAGTGAACGGCTTTCGCAAAACGTCAGGCAGTACTTGAAACAGAAATTTAATATGGGATGAGACACTGTCAGAAACTAAACCCAGAGAAAGTAGCAAAGGATATGCGAAATGCTTGCACAATAGATGGAGAGAGAATGTTCGATAGAACAGAGTGGTTATCCAACATACAGATTCAGGGTTTCTTCTCGAGATTGTGCCTTAAACAGCGATCTAAAATACAACAAGAATCGGATGATGCCACCGACGCAGACGACCACTTGATAGAAGCATCCGCGTCTGATGTAGACGAAGGGTGTTTGAGAGAGGCAAGGAACACAGTAATGGATGAGAAAGATTGAAACATCCAATCATGTTTGATATCTATGATGTGTGCTCGTTGGCAAGAGAAGCAAGGTTGTCTAGTCTCAAAGTCAAGATGCTAAGAGACATTTGCGAAAATTTTGAGCTCGCATTCAAAATGCAAGATACAAATGCAGCACCTCTTGCAAAAATGGAGGAAATGATTTCGGAGTGCAGTTTTTATGCAATCTAGTTATGACGTCCACCCGTATGCGAATGCGATATCTTTTTTACAAGAACTCTTCAAACTTATGAACAGAGACTGTTATGCAGACAGATGTGACGACCAAATATAATTTTTTCCCTTTCAGCTAGAAATCCGAGAAATCGCTGCTTTATTTAGAAGCGTTAAGTATTCAGGACAATTATACGATGGAATTACGTGACAGAGTCACTGGTCACGGTGAATTTAGTGTGTGCTGTTATCGCCGGTTACACTAAATAGAATCCTGTAGTTTAATGTTGAAATGTTCATACATGTTTGAATAGCGTAAGCCATCAGAACTCAAATATGAAATAACAGAAGCCAAATTTTTAAAAAAGAGTTTGCGAGCGCTAATCAAATTATGATATTCGATACGTTGTTGTTGACGTCTTTCGTCACGAGATAATAAAATTTGTCAAATTTTGGCCTTTTAAAATGCTTAAAGTATTAATCGGTGTGGTTTTAAAGCTCTGTCCTACTATATTTTCTACTTAAAATGGTTAAAATCTAAGATTTATTGAGCTACTCACGTAAAACAGTCGGAGTTTGCTCACTTGACTAATTTGCATAATCGGCTGTCACGCTTGCAATATCACAACAAGTTCGAAGTCACCTCGGCGAAGAAAATCAATAAGTGCAAGATGTTTTTATATTTTTCTGCAGCCAAACATCTTATTAGCATAAATCAAGCGGAGTTTTTAATGGTCTGGTCTGGACTTGAGCAAAATCAATCGAGAAAGAAAGAGTACCTTTAACCAATTTCAGAAAGCTGTCCAACGAGTGTTTTTAAATAAATATGACGAGCCTCTCAATAAACGAATATCAAAATTGAAATGCATTTTATACACCTTATATATCACACACTTTAAGAATACAATATATTTTTTGTTGTATGCGGTGTGATACGAGGACCGGGCTATTCAAAGTTTGAAATTTTCGATGTCGCAAGAGGTCAAAAAAGGGCCTTTTGCAGCTTTGACTTTTGAGAGCTCTAAAAATTTTATTTTGAGGTATTTCCAGAAACTAATGTGGTTTTATTTACTTGTTACCAAAAATAGTTTATTGGGCAAAGTTTTTAGGGAAAACTTTTTTTCGATGCGAAATGCCTTAGACCGCTCTTACAGAGATCGCCTCTTAAATGTGCGCGTCAAAACACTCGAAGTTGAACAACTGAAAATGAGAATTTAAAAATGTGTTACGCAATCTTAATTTCTCTTCAAGAGTCTATGAAAAAATATTGCGGTATACCCTAAATTTACAAATGTTAATCTGAAAAAAATGATTGAGAGGTCAGGAGGGAGTACTAATCCAACTGACCAGTTCTTCCTAAATCCAGACCCAACATTCGAGCGTCTCCGAATCATCTTACCTCAAGCTGGAGTGGAGTAACAAATTACCACTGGTAAACACCTCCATATATCACGGTGGTAGATGATTCATTGTAACTCCTGCGGATTTGAAAAGTTTTTTTATAGAGATATCCAGGTCCCTATAACCGTAATTGAATTTAACCACTCCTGGTTATATTTCTAATAAAGGAGATATAGGAATACGGGCAATATGAGACCTGTGAGGACACCTCATTTCGTGAAAAATGATATTCCATGCCGGAATATATCTAAACAGATCAAGAAACTTCCTAAATTATGGTTGCGCTCTATCAGCTTTATTTGAACTAAACCAACTGCACCCAGAAATTTGTTAGCGATGATAAAATAACAATGCTGATAATAATTTGTGAGGGGAAACAAAACCAGGCAAAGGGAAAAAGTTTTTCTCACTGCTGATATCCATTATTTTCGAGCGCTTAAATTATGGTTGCTTCCAAGGTGTCCTTTTTCCAAACCTTTTGGGGGAAAATATTTTAAAATTTGTGAGGGGTGGCAGGAATATTCAGTGGATGAGAGGAGTGTACAACATTGGACCACACAAATTGTTTCTTTTTTTAACTTATTTTGTTTACTCGCGCCACACTCTTTTCCTTTCACAAAATTTATTTAAGTTGTCTCAGCTTGTATTAAAATGGCCGTGGAGTTGTCGTTCAAATTTACAAAAGTGTTTAGAGCACTTAAACTTGGCAAAAACTATCAAGTGAAAGTTTAAATCGCGGACAGAAAAAAGAATTGCCACAGATCTTGCATTCGAAGGGTTTTTTTTTAAACTTATCCCGAAGATTCTCAGAAATATCTAAAGGAAAATGCATTTAGTTTGTCGGTACAATTTTCTTGAGGCAAGAACATACCAAGTTTTTCCTTTCTTGGCGGGTAGTTTGGAGAGCTCTAGTCGAGAGTGTCTAAAGGTCTTTGACTCTAAAGTAGATAAAACGAAGCAATCTTGTAGTTAAACTGAATTTAAAATTAAGTGATCGAGAGTTATAAATCTCATGTCTAGCGCTCGTCATGTTTAACGCAGGTCTCAGAGTACGGATCCATGGATGTTGACTCTTACTTAGAAATTTCAAGAGCTCGAATGCCGGTCACGATTCTTAAATAACTAAATGACCTGCAGCTGGAAATTTGCTAGAAAACTTAAGAAATCAGGACAAACCATACAATCCAAGGAAAAGAATCAAAAAGTACATCATAACAGATTGGTAGGTGTACCACTTGTTCGAGTTTAAGTCTGTCCTCTTTCGAAATTCTTCATAGCTAACGACTATCCAGCGAAATGGAGGTAGCTAGTGGTTGATATTAAACAAGCCACAAAACAGCGACTTAAATAGCCAATAGCCACTGGTGCTGATGTGAGTAGTTGTATAGCAGGTGTATACAAAAAGAGTGAGATGATATAGCATAAAAATGTTATTGCGCAAATCCCGCAATTCTCTAGGCGGTGAAAACCTTACGATAAAATATCAATTTTTTAAATTTTTAAGAGGTGGCAGGAATATTTAGAGGATAACAAGTGTGTACAACATTGAACCACAGAATTTTTTTTTTTTTTAGAGATAAATTTTAAGGTAATAAACTTAAAGAAAGCTTTATTTACAGAAAAGTGTAAGATAAAATATGAAATTGAAAGTGGCCTCAAACAGAAACGTTTTAACAGGAACTTTCTCTGAATCCCGTTGTGAAAGAATTTTTAAAATAAATTAAAGTTTATTACTTAACCAAGCCTAAAAAGCGAAAACCGAAAAAAAAAAAAGATACAAAAAATATTAAGCACATTATTAGTAAAAGTAAAATTAACTCAAGTTATTGAGATCTAAAGTTATTTTCGTAAAACAAATTTGCAAAAATCAAGACGTCATGTTTTCCGTTAAACGTCGACTCCCTTGCGACATTTTCGCGTCAAACAGCTTTATACTTCAACTGAGGTTTGTCTACATTTGCCTTCAATGATTTCGGAGCCGCTGGAACTTGCTTTTCCCTTGGTTTTAGCCATACCCAACTACCGAAACGTACTCGTAGTAAATACAAAAACAGTGAGATAATATAGCACAAAGATATGATTTTAACTCCTGTTACCCTGCAACGATTACAAGCGCAAATCTCGCGTCTCTCTTTGCTCCGGAAGGCGAAAAGCTTAAAAATAAACCACACTTTTTTATCGGTTTACCGTCGTTTATAAACCACTTTGGATGTTGAGAGAACACGGAAAAAAGGTTTGTAAACGATGACTCTCTACTGAAGAATACTTCAATTTGGAAGGAGAAAAAAAGATCATGGAAGTCCAACTCTGTGCACGTTCAAAGACTTAAGTTGCTAGTATGGAAACCTAGACCTGGCAGCGTCAAACAGTTGTAACACAAGGATATTTTCCTCATACTCCTCCGCCAAGTTCTGTCTATTCTAGACATTCTGTATCATTAGTTCAGTGCTTTTCCCTTTCAAACTTCTTTTAGTATCTTTACTTACCCTACCCCCCCAACATACAACAACTCAATATCGCCTGGCTTATGATGAGGTCTACACTACATGTCAGTTTGAATCGGAAAACCTCATGTATCACAACAATGGGTGATGGGAGGAGAGGGAGGGAGAAGAGAGGAATTTTAAAGTGTTCTGATGTTTTCAATGCCTCGAATAAAGAAAAAAACCCTCAAAATCATTTTGTTCTACGAAACCAAAACTTGGAAAAGGAAATTTTAACAAAATTGCTTGGCTCACGCGAAATCAATTAGAAAAATTGCAAAAATTGCACAAAGTTACGAAAATGTCTAAGCTATTCCAAATAAGTTCTCCCTTTATTTCATATTGTGAGGAAGAACCGCTCAAGAAACTCGAACATCAAGTTGATTCCCATGACGACATCGAAATCCTTTCTGTTGAAAATAAGATTGACGAATGGCCAACTCATCAATGGATGTCTTAAAAGACAACTACGCTTGATAACTAAATAATGGAGTTGGCAGATTTACCTGAAAATATAAATACGTTGCAGTATAAGCCACCTGGGTTCTTACCAAAAACATTTCTAGCCACTTGAAGATATTAATGGTTATGATAATACGTGTATATCAGTCGTGCGGCTGAACACCTGTTACAGGTACTATAACTCTCGTCATTTCTTGACAGATCCTTGGGCAACAACCAGTTGGAGAATTTGCCAAAAGACATATTTATGAACAATACCAATCTAATAGTGCTGTAAGTCAAATGTATAGACTATTCTTTCTAATTTTAATCATGCAGGCCATGTAAAGAGACGATGAGGGTAAATTACAGGGATAATTGTAACAGTTACAACATTGAAATAATCTGACATATTCACCAAAGTCACAAAGTGTATTATTGTTTTAAAAATATCAATAGCTAAGGCCAGGCTTTTTAGTCATCAATCAGACAAACTTTATGATGTATCCACCCAGTCCATCAGTTCTCAACCTAACTTGTCTCCGAGCATTAGGGTGGAAGGAAGGGGCGGGGAGGAGGGTTGGGTAGCCACTGGAGGGTTATATCTTCCATGCCAGGAGAAGGGAGTTCGTACACTCGCGCTTCATTCCAAATCTTGGATAAGTTCGTTACGGAAAATAAACGAGGGAAATGAATTGAAAACAATTTTTCTGTGTTTTCATTCTTTAAGAAGTGATACAAACCTTCAAATGCGTCAAAGGTTTGCCTCGTGTTAAGATAAGAATATATTAACACATAAAAAGCTATTTACTTTTTAAATATAGACTGATTGACGTAATCCGCGTAATTTGGTCCGAATGATGGTAGAACAATGAAGCATAAAAAAAAGATATTAGTGCTTTTTTTTTCTTTTTTTGCCGCAAATACTTTTATTTTTTTTTTTGTTGCTTCAGCTTGGCAGCTCAATTTAAAGAAAATGAATCAGAATATGGGAAAATGCTGACACACTTCGGCGTTTGATTCTTTGTGATTTAAGTAATGACGATTTTTTATATCTTTAATGACCTCGGTATTTAGCGCTCAGTATTAAGTATTTCAGTAATTTATAAGTTATTGTAAACGTAGTACTCAGATGCAAGACCACATAAGCACCAGCTTTAACAAACATCGTGTTGAAATAAAGTGGATGTGGGTATAAAAACAAGAGTCACAAAGATTTTGTCGTTTGAGACTTAGACGGAAGACATTGAATTTGCAGAAAATTAGTTTGATGATATCACAAGATACTACTCAGTTATTAGGTCAGGTGACATGTCTAGAGAAAAATATTAATAAATATATATATCCGAGAAAAATATTGATAAATAACGAAACAAGGCTTTGTTGCAAAGTAGATTGTTAATTAAAAATTGTCAGAAGATTTCATGAGGTACTTCGCGTGCGGATAATATAAATCCCGGTTACTTAGACAAGAGAAAAAGAAATAGAAATCTCTTCTCTCTTGTTGTTAATTCAAGACCTTTAAAGGGAGCATGGCCGAAAGAGTCGGGGGTAAAGTGGGGCGGGAGCCCAAAAACTATTTATGACAGAATGAAAAAATTATTCAAACATGAAGCAACAGGATAAATCACGGAAATCAGTAACGCTTCAATTATACTATTACAAACTATGTGCGAAATTGCTAAAATCAGCAAATATGGCTTTTGCACGGCACAAAGCATTCATCAGTCTATAAGTTGATTGCTTATCATCATCATTACTAATTTTAGTGGATTGTAAAGTCACACGCTGCGTGTCGGTTGACATTTGTTTCAAGTTCCAGCGTGCTACAACTTCGGCTTCTACAGACGAGAAAGTCCGCACTCTCGCTTGAGAACAAATATCAATAGCTCTATCAAACTAAAAACTGTGTTTCTATCCCGAAAATAAAATTAAAATAGTGTCGTCGTTGTCACATTTCCATGCAGAACTCCCCAAGACTAACATCTGTTGCGTGACCTGCAGGCTTTTTGTAGGAATTATTCAAGCCCGTCGTTCCTGCTGTCTGCTAAATAACAATTTCAGAATAATCTGCAGATCTCTATGATTATTTGCTTCCTTCGATCGTAAAGTATCTGCGTTTTTTCTCAAGCATTCTATTATTACATGTAAATCTACATCTCTCTCGATCGAGTGTTGCCGGCGTTTAATTGCATGACTTGTAAAATTGATTAAGAATGAGAAATTGCGGATTTTTCGGGCGGAATTGCTTTTGATTTCTCAATTGATGTTGTTGCAAACACAGCTTTTGAGAGTTACGAAACAAAAAAACTTAACGGACCCAGTTTCATGTTCTTATGGAAATAAATAGCAAATAAAAACACATTCTCTTGAGAAAAAAAGTCATAAATAACAGGGGTTCTTTCAAGAAACAAATATTGATAGAAAAGTTTTCAGTTCTGGTCAATATTGACTTTTCATAGCCTACTTTCAGGGAACGCGCTGACGGAATTAAAATAACATACATGTGTGATAATGCAGGAAAGAGAATAAAAATAAAAATAAAGATAAAGGAGAAAACATAGGAACCTGTGTTGCAGTGTGCAGATATCTTTCGAGCCAGACGTACACACTTTGGCCCAACACCACGCAAAAAAACTAGAAAGGATGCTGTATACCAACTGGCTCGCACGCGCACAAAGGAAATTTCATGACAATCAGCAAAAATAATAGCAAATGCAGACGATATTTGCCGTAGAAAACAGGCAAAGGAAATGACAGAAGGATTAGGAACTTTCTAGAAGTGCTTTCTCGTAAAAAAAGACAAATAATATTTATTTCTCATGAAAGGTCACGCAGACACGCTACAAATACTATTTCTTCGTGGAATTTTTTGATGGTGGAAAGTGGAAAAAACATTTTCCAGTCTTATTTTCTGGACACATGGCGCAGTTAATGAATTTTATGGGGCTACTGATATTTCCTTTCAAATGAGGGGGCCGATTTTCCCGTCATCCGCGGTCTAAAAAAACGAAGCTGTTACACACATGAACTTGGACGTCAACAAGTACGCGACATATGACTTTAAAATCTCCTTTTCTGTCACAGTTTCCTCCTTGTGAACTGTGCAATAATGATGACAATTAATCAAATTACAGATTAATGAATTTTTTGTTCTGTACAAGAGCCCTAATTGCTGATTTTAGCAAATCTCCAAAGTAATAAACGTCAAAAGAAAAAAACGCTACGATTTTCCCATCGATTTTTCGCTTACATGCATCTCTCTAAATGTGAAATTTTCCATTCCTACGAAAAACCTTGAAAGTTTTTCACATTTTTTAGCTTTCTTTGATTAATCATTTTGTATGAAGAGCAAAAAATGTAGGTTAATTTGGTCATGTGACCAGCTAGGCCAGAATTGCGTGACAGGTTTAGTTCAGAGAAACTTGTCACAGTCGCAGATCTTAAATGGCAACCAAGAGAAAAATTCGGTAGTTCCCAAATATTTTTTTGATGATTTTTAGAGATAAGACGATGGATTATAAAGGGGAATTAGGATTAGTGTTACACCTTTCTGGCAAGGGGAGATATTTGACCTCAAAGTTGTCAAATATTTGGATGAATCGAAAAGTCTAAAAACGCAGTCGTTTATTTGCCACTGTTGATTGACAAGACGTCGACCAAATTGACTGATACTTGCGTCACACATTAACTAAGGATGTAATAATATGCGATTCTCAGAGTAATTAGTTGAATACCATCGTAGTAAGAGCTTTATATATTCTATATCCTCCCGGAAAAAACCAAGACAGAAACTACTTTGTCTTTTTGAGTTTTGGGGTAGACCCTTTAAACTGCCAAAGTTTCATTGAAATCGGTGAGATGGCATGTAGCAAGACTACCCTGTGCTCTCGTAAACACAATCTAAAGAACAAAGATCATCATCCCCAAAAAGTTTTTAAACTATCAAGGCGTCATGTTTTCCCTTAACCTTGGAATCCCTTGCGACGTTTCCGTGTCAAACAGCTTTATACTTTAACTCAACTTTATCTACATTCACGTTTGAATCTTGTATATTTCGAACATTTGATCTTGTCAACTTCTCATCGCGAAACCTGAAAAAAGGAAAAAAAGTCGTTGATTAAAATCAAAAGCAAATCCCGTACCGAAAAGGCAGAAACATATCTGAAAATATATAAAATATAGTCTTGTGCGTGACAAAGGGTCATGGTTTGCCCAACCTTCAACGATTTGCGAAGTTGGAACAATTTTTTTTCCTTGGTTTTCGCCTTACCCTATTACCGAAACGTACTCGTAGTATATACGAAAACAGTGAGATGATATAGCACAAAGAGTTAATCTTAACTCCTATTAGCCTGCAACTTTTACAAGTGCAAATCTCACGTGCGTTGCTCCGGGATAGCTAAGCAATGAAGCACACTTTTTTATCGGTTTACCGTCATGTATAACTACTCGCGATGTTGAGAGAACGCGAAAAATTTTTTTAAACAATGACGTGCTTCCATGGAGTCGTCGTTAAATTTTACAGAAAGTGTTTAGAGTGCTTAAACTTGCCAAAAACTATCAAGTGAAGGTTGAAATCGCGGACATGAAACGGAATTGCCAAAGGTAACAAAAGTCATAAACATTTAACTTGCAAACTGCGGCAAAACGTATTATACCATTTAGAAATCAAATACGAAAGCCAAACGTAACGTCCGGTACTCCTGTCTTATTCCCTGCTTTTAGTTTATCTAATTAATTATCCATCGCGGAGAATTATGATATTAAAAAACCTTGTTATTATCGTGATGGTGGCTTTAATAGGGTCGTAATAATATATCACATCTGATAAACCTTATGGCCTCAAGGAATGCGCGTATGGAGCAAAGAACGAAATTACGAATTATGGCTGTACCGTGACACCGCCGATGAATTGTTAATGCATTTGTATTTTTGAGCGCTGGTGGGTATAATTGTACGTTATTGTTCGCCTAGTAATTACGTCGTAAAATTATTCCAATTTCTTCGAGAAGTTGACATCTTCCGGGTGTAGCGTGAGATTTTTAAGGGGAACGTACGAGAAGGTAGAATCGAGCGGAGCAGACCGTTCAAAGTTAGTGGTCAGGGGGCATGGTCTTACAGAAAATGTTTAACTCTAGGTTCTCGGAGTGCCATTTCCTGCGCTTTTTGCAGGAAACTTTGGGTAAATACATAGGACAGGAAATGCACTTGTTGGTGGTTTAGTTTCCCCACCTCGAAAAATAATGAGACTGGTAACTTCTGACGTCATTTTACCTAACTCACTTTGTGCACTGAAGAATTTCGCCTGCTACAGCTCGCGAGACACTGACAGACGTGTGCTTGTTTTATGTCACTTCGTTCATGACCTATAGCGTAACCAAATGGGTATCCAATTTTATCTCTATTAATGCTGTTATATCAGCCTCAGAATAAATTTAAGCTTTCTCGCTCATAAAAGTATCGTTAACGCCGCGGTGGAAGTTAAATGGGTACTCGCCTTTAAACTGGATTATACGTAGTTAAAAACAAAAGACCAGTGTTTTGTAATTTCTACTCCTGCTTCGCGCCCTCAGATAGATATCTGTGCCGCTCCCTGTTCCCCCGGGCTCCCTCCCCCTAGTCCTCCCTGTCCCCCTCCACTAAGACCAAAACTTAAGTAAAAATTGACAACCTGATAAATAAAGGTCTTAACTCAGTGGGCTTGTGGCACCTCAATTTCGAAGAGGCCACCACTGCGCATGTTCAAAAACTAAGTTTCCCGTATGGAAACTCAGACATGGGGCACGTGTCAACCAGTCGTAATACAGAAAATTTTCCCTATACTTCTCTGCCAAAGTCTGTCTATTCCAGATATTCTGTATTGTTAGTTCAATATTTTCCCTTTTAAACTTCTTTTGGTATCTTTACCTACCCTACCCCCCACCCTAAAACAAATAAATATCGCCTATGACGTGGTCTACACTACATAACAGTTTGTGTCGTAAAGCCTTATGTATCATAAAGCCTTATGTATCATAACAATTGGTGAGTGGAGGAGAGGGAGGGAGTAGAGAGGAATTTTGAAGTGTACAATTGTTTTCAATGCTTTGAATTAAAACCCTCAAAGTCATTTTGTTATATAGTATAGCATGTTTTCTTACCGCAGACTCTTATATGAAAAATTGTCAAGTAAGCATCGCCTTATTGACACTAAAAGTCTGTTTGCAGGCATTACTTGCGTTTCCTGACGTTCATTAATTGTTACAACGTACTAAACACCGCCTCTAAATGATGTTTTGTTAGGGAGTTGGACAACAACCAGATCAAGGAAGTACCATCAGACATTTTTAGTAAAAACACCCGGCTGTGGGTCCTGTAAGTTTACACCCTGCTTATTTATGCAAAATATGCCTTAAATCCAAATCTACCGAACATTTAAGTAATCTTTTATCCGAATGTCCTGTAATCATGTAATTCTGATGCACTGTACACTTGGACCCACCCCTCCTTGTTTTGACCTCTGCTGAACACTATGTGCCACTCCTCGTTTCCCAATAAAATGAGCAGCCCCAGCAATAAACCTTTTAAGCTGTGTGGTCACGTACTTTGAAATGGGTAAATAAGAATTCGAAATGGCTGCTCAAGTATGTGCCGCAGACAACATTTTATGGACGAAACTCCTTCTTCTTTGCCGAAGTTTTTATATTCACGGATAGATTGGGACTCTAGTGATTGCGCTAATGTAAGAATCGGCGACGATTGAAGTGGTCTTTTTAAAACATAAATTGAGATTATTAAAAACAAACCGGCACACGATCTTTAGAGATCAAAAAGATAAATGAAACGGGCACAAAGGGCAAGCAAATATATTACGAAAAAAAGGTTTCGGGAATTTTGTGACTTAAGCCAATAATGAAGCTATACCTGTCGATAACTGTAAAGTTGTTTTTGTTTTTAACGTAAATATTGGTACCCTTTGGTTATCTGGTCGGCAGGCAGCCAAGGTTCTGAAACTACTGTTGAATGACCGGCAGCAAGAAATGTCTCTGAAAAGTTAACAAATTGAGAGAAGCTACAGAACTCAAACTATTATATACCGATAAAGAACAGCCAAGTGATCCCGAAGTGATTTATAAATCTATTCTCTAGCGCTCGGTCTCAGAGTTCGGAGCCTCGGATGTTGACACTTAACTAGAAATTGCAAGAGGTCGACTGCTGGTCACGGCTCTCAAATAACTAAATGACTTGCAGTTGGAAATTTGCTGAAAATTTAGGAAATAGGAAAAGGAAAAGGAATAAGAATCACATCGTAACAGACTGGTAGGGGTACTATTAGTTCGAGTTTAAGTCTTTCCTCTTTAAGAACTGTTGATAGCGAAAGGCTAAGGTCGACAGTGGAACGAGAAGGGCACTCTTAAAGGTTGAAAGGCTAAGGTCGACAGTGGAACGAGAAGGGCACTCTTAAAGCTGCAGAGTGACCTGCCTTAATTTCTTCATTTCTGAAACAATGATTTACCATGCGTGAATTAGACTTAAAGCGGGGTTTTACCTGAAAAAGTGAAATTTTTGCATCATTTGTAACAGCTATTGTTTTCATTAGAACCATAGCAGACTATACATCACTGGAAAGCTATTGGTCTGAAGATCAAGGAAATGTGTATTTGAATGCGATGTTTATTTTTGTAACCTGATACCAAGCCTTTAAAATACTCTAAATTACAGTGGCCCTAAAAATAATTGGACTAAAGAGACAATAGTAGGGTAAAGCGAAATGCTCTGATGGATAATTTGTCTTTTTAACATTTCAGTTACGGTTTAATAAGAACTTGTTTGCCTTGTTTCTTTTTTTTTTTTTTTAACGATTTACTATTTTGCTTGGAGTGGTGGGAATATTTAACGCTTCAAAAAAAGGGTATTGCCGGAACCAGACATAGTTTTGTTGAGATTTTCTGGTTACATAACCTTGGATATAGATATAAAAAACGTTGTTTAAAAACTATCGCGTAATTAGGCATACAATAAACATGAAAGAAGCATTATTTAACACAAACCTTTTCTTCATACTCCATTGCGACACCTCCATGTACGAAAAATCTTGTAATAATAATAAGGTGCATATTTTAGGCCGTCGTATCAGAACATGAGAAAAGAAGTAACAACTTTTTTTCGAGCACTCTTATTCACTGAACGTTGCAATTAAAAATACATTAATTTATTTTTGATGGGCGGTTGAACAACAACTAGTTGAAGAATTTACCATCAGGCATTTTCAGCAATAATACCCGGCTGTACAGGCTGTAAGTTTGGAGTCTTTCTCAATATTGGTGTTAGAGGAACGAATGCAATCCAACCTTCAAATCAGACATTTGAATCCATGGGTGATATCGCACATTATCAGTTACATCCTAAAGAAGCTGCATTAAGTGCCGCTCTCGCTAAGAGCGGTCTTCTCGACTTCACTTTTAGTTGTTCTCCAATTCTCTTTTTTCGCGTCGCCACAGGCCAAAATTGATTTTTGGCCAGTATACCCGTGTGGACAGCGATCGAAAGTGTAAATTTCACAGATTTTGTCCAGCACGTAGCGATTGCAATAATATAACCCACGGGGAGGGATTCTGAGGTCATAAAAGTACATTTTATGTACAGAAAAGTGTAAGATGTAATGTAGAATAGAATATGAAAGTAGCCTCATACAAAAAAAACTTTTAGCAAAAACTTTTTTCTGAATCCGTTGTGAACGAATTTGCATTGACGAGTTTCCCGAACAAAATTAAAGTTGATTAAAAAAGCCTTTCAAGTGAAACGTGAAGAAAGGAAAAAAATCCTCTCAACAAAATTCAATGCAAATCCAGGACCGAAAGGCACAAAACCTGTCTGAAAATAAGGAATCTATAGTCTTGAGCTTGACAAAAGACCGTGGTTTGCCCAACCTTCAATGATTTGCGAAGCTAGAACATGTTTAATTTTTCCTTTGGTTCTAGCCTTATCCTACTACCAAAACATACTCGTAGTATATGCGAAAAAAGTGAGATAATATAGCACAAAGAGATTATTTTAACTCCTATTACCCTGCAACGATCACAAGCGCAAACCTCGCGTGTGTTACTCCGGAATAGCTAAGCATCGCTTTGCCGTCGTATGTAAACCACTTGGGATGTTGAGAGAACACGAAAACAATTTGTAAACAATGACATGCTACTGAAGAATACTTCATAATAGTCTGTGCATAAAAGCTTTTGAAGAAATCAGTTTTAATGTCTTTCGGAGCCTCTTTATGATGAAAAATAAATTCAGTTGTAGGATTTTAACTAGTGAAGTTTATTTTCATGGTTAGGACTTAGCTTTTAATTCTTTAATAACGTTTCTAGACCACACCACGTCTGAGGGCTGAGAAATCGAAAGACAACGACATCGAGCCGTGTTTCGTTTGTACTGATTCAAACGTCTTCCAACTATTTTGTTTACTCGCGGTACACTATTTTCCTTTAACAAAGATAGTTTAACTTGTCTCAGCTTGGATTAACATTGCCATGGAGTCGTCGTTTAAATTTACAAAAGTGTTTAGAATGCTTTAACTTGGCAACAATTATCAAGTGAAAATTGAATCGCCGACAGCAAACGGAACTGCCGTAAATCTTGAGTACACATGTACATTCGAAGGGTTTTTTTTTTACTTGTCATTTAGATAAAACCAAAAAAACTGAAAAACTGAAAACTCGATAAAACTGAATTTAAAACTTAAAAAAAGATATCGTTAGAAAACTTCAATCTTTGTTGACGCTTGGAAATTGCAAGAGTTGATTGCCGGTCACGGTTCCCAAATAATGAAATGACTTGCAGTCGAGACAACCCATACATTCCAAACTATAATATGTTGATGAGGAACTTCTAAGCGATCTCGAAAAGATTTACAAATCTCATATCTAGTGTTCGGTTCACGTTGACACAGAATTATTTCACTCAGAAATTCCGTGATACCATGCGGGATGTTTTGCATGCGCTTTAATTCCCAAAAGAAAAAAAAAAAGGATAAAGAAAAGGAAGAACAATTACATCGTAACAAATTGGTTGGTGTACCACTTGGTCGAGTTTAAGTCTGTCCTCTTTTTAAAAAATTCTTGATAGCTAACAACTATTGAGCGAAGTGGAAGTAGGTAGTGGTAGATATTTATCAAACCGCTGATGATATTGACCAATGATGCTGATGCGAGTAGTTGTTTTGTTGTATACTAACACAGTGAATTAAAAACTAACTATTTAAGTTAAATTATTCCTGCATCGATTACAATGCTTTCGGGCGCAAATCTCCCAGCGGTGAAAAACTGAGAATATTCGGAGTTTGACAAGCTTATCAGAGCGCCCCTTCAGCATTCTCTACTGTGTCAGTATATACCTCTCATGAATTCTGAAAACTATCAGAATTCTTTTTTTTTTATTTTTTTATCTAAGGTCGATGGTGGAACGAGACTTTCAGAGTGAGCTAGCGTCATTCTATGAAACAATAATATACCATAAGTGAATTAGACTTGAAATAGATACAAAATACTCTAAATTACAATAGCCCTGAAAATAATTAGACAAAAGGAACAATAGTAGGCGAAAGGGAAATGTTCTCATCGACAATTCTTTCCCAAATTTCAGAGATGTTTTGCCTTGTTTCTTGTTTTCTTTTTTTTAAATTAGCTACTTTGTTGCGTGGGATGGCAGAAATATTTAACGCATGGAAAAGGTGTATAATATATATATATATATATATATATATATGCATTTGTATGAAGTATATATCACAAACGTTGTCTTTATTTCGTTGTGATCATGACGACCCCATATACGAATAATTAAGTAATGATAACGTGTATATTTTGGGCCTTTCTATCAAAGCACGATAGAAAGGATAAAACAGCTTTTTCAGCTCTTATTATCTAAACTTTGTTGTCGTATACCATGCAATTGAAAATACATTTACTTATTTTTGATAGGCTGTTGAACAACAACCAGATAAAAAAGTTACCATCAGGCATTTTCAGAAACAATACCCAGCTGGACTGGCTGTAAGTTTGGAGTCTTTCTCAATTTTGGTGTAAGATGAACGCATGGAATCCAATCATCAAAGCAGACATTTGAATACGTGGGTGATATCGCATATTATGGTTTATATCCTAATAGAACCGCGTTAACACTTGGATTAGGAAAAGTCACTTGGAAAATGCATCGGTTTAGAAAAGTTCTTCTCCCTAAATGTTAATTTTTCTGCATAAAATGAGCAGCCCTAGCAATAGACCTTTTTAGTTGTCACGAAATTTAAAATGGCTACACAAGAATTCGAAATGGTAAGAAAAGTGAACGCTATGATATAAAACAGAATATGAAAGTGACCTCAAACAAAAACTCTTTTAACAAAAACTTTCTCTAATCCCGTTGTGAACTAATTTACTTTGGTGTTTATTTTCACAAACTTAAGTTTATAACTTAAACAAGCCTAAACAGGAAACTTAAAAAAAAAAGAAACAACTGAAAAGGCACAAAACTTGTCTGATAATAAATAATATACAGTCTTGAGCGTGACAAAGTGTCGTGGTTTACCCAACCTTCAATGATTTGAGAAGCTGGAATATGTTTTTTCCCTTGCACTGCGTGAAATGAGTAATTTCGTGGAGCTTTTGGAGCCGTGATATTTCACGATACCCGACAAGTGGCAGATCGGAACGCGACGTGTCGGGAAACGTGGCGTGTCGGAGAGTGTCATGTTCCTGACACCCGTGACACGGCGTGTCATGACAAGTCATGCCCTGTGTACGTTAATTGCGGCGTGTCAAAGAATATCAAGGGTCTGACACTTAACGGCACGGATATATTTTGTCGTAGAAGGAAGGTATTTTGCGTACATTTGTCCTAGCACATTACTTGGAAACCACAAACGCTTGTGCTCTTTTGTCCCTTCAGAATTTTATAGTTAACGAGAATCACTTCAATTTTACCGGGGCCACTTTTGCCTTGGTAACCCACGTTTAGACTAGCATGCATAAGGGTTGTTTACATCACCAAGTTTGTCGCGCGATATGAAAGTCTATTTTATCACAAATATTCTTTTGAGAAAAAAATTGTAATTCCGGAAGACTTGTTCCAATAGCACACGGTGCCCGCGTTTTTAAAAACTTTAGACGTAGTATATTCAATATCGCTTTGTTTTTTCCGTATTTACAGGCAATTTTGGTGGATTTTCAAAGTTTTTGAAAGCGATTTAATCGGTTGCCATGGAAACTATATTGTTTACACTTCATTTTCTGTTTTAGAAGACTGGTGACTAGTTTTCGGAATACAGGAGACGCTTTAAGGATACATACACAACCTTGTTTTGGTAAATTTCGTAGTGTTAAACGAAACAAAAGGAGATTTGTTAATATTCAATACACGAAGAAGGAAAGCGCAGCGACAAAATCGTTCTAGATCGAGAAAAAGCAAGCAAAAGTAGCGGGGAATCAGAGTGTGACGAAGGCCACGTGGAAACCGCCGAACACCAAAATACTGAGAAACGCTTGCCAGCTTCTGTTCGCAAACTAAAGGAATAGTACAGTGATTCTTCTGAAAACTGCACTAGCGAGGAGGAAATTGATTCAGGAGTACCAGAAGGACTTCGTTTTATTAACATTTCAGTTCTCGCCTCCGTGGCTTCGGTATAAGAATCGATGAAATCCTTTTGAAGAGAAACTTTTTTAACACGCTACTCTTGTTCTTGAGACGTCTTAAAAATCGCAGTGAAATTCTGCTTGGTTCACGGGCACGTCTATAGCGCTTTGTAATAAACTTACGTTTTACAAGAGATTGATGTAAAGATAGTTTTGATATATGTTCGCTTTGATTCTCGATAAAAGGTTCACTCGTTAGTGGTCGCTCGTAAATACGTCTCTCTAAACATTGAATACCCTCCGTTGCCTCGTGCTTTTCTCAAAATCCGCAAAATGGCGAACATGAGTTCAACTGAGCCAGCAATGCATCTGACCAAAGTTACTATGACAACGATTTTGTCACAGCGGAAAGCGGGGCCCTGGAAACGAGACATTGAAAAAACGAATGGAACAGACAGCATTTTATAACCGGTTCCAGCCTTTGGCTGACCCGGTAAAAAGGCGTGGAGAACATATGGCCGACTGTTCAGTTGTACATCTCTAGCGATCTCTCACCATCAGCTCTTTATCTTTCGGTAATTCGTTTCGTCAGTCGTGGGTCTCAAAGCCCTTTTCCATTCTCAAGTACCAAGGTTTTTTAAAAAGTTTACATTATGGAGATCATCAATTTACGCACATGCATCTTCACCTCCCTTTGCTTCTTCTCGCACCTTTACCTATCGCTTAAGGCGGGGTACCTGTACGCGCCTATACTGTTGCACGTTCGCATTCAGTGTTAAAACTAAAGTTAAGTATAGCTTCTGTTTTCAAAAAGACGGTAATTTCATGTAAAAGGAAACTTTGTGCCAGTCGATCCGATTTGGTAATTCTAAACTTATTAGGTTTTTTTTCAGTCTTTCCATTTTTTTAACGTTTTGAACATTAAAGTTGGAACATAATTTGCAACAGTTGCTTTGCTGATGGCAATCTTATCCTTCACGGCATATGATATATGACAAGAGGCAACAACCCAGCTATCAAAGCCAATAAAAAGTAAGGACCAGACGTTTTAGTACAACCTAATGGCTCATCTATTAAACATAGCATATTAAAGATACTTAATTACTAACAATTTCTGGAAACTTCTCTTGTAAAATGATTCGAGCTTTATAGTATTTTCTTCAGCTCAACTAATAGGTAATGCCAAGTATTGTTAGGAAATACCTCGATAAATTTGTTGTTGTTGTTATTGTTGTTGCATAAAATTGTGATTTGCCCAACAGTCAGCCACTGGATTGTAATACATGTAACATTTAAAAACTAGTAAAAAAATGATATGAAACACTGACCGCAATATTTTGGGTTTCTCTTAAAGAACCATTCTAAAGGTTCAATATTTTATTGCGCAAAAATAAATAACTAAAGCTATTTCATGAGAGGTCATAACTTCTCATACACTAACTGTTGTACGAAATCACACAATACATTTGGTACCTATTGCTATGTGAAAGAGCTACTTGTGCAAACCACTTTTGGCGATAGTATAATCAAATTACATTAATTGCAAATTGACCGAATTGTGACAGTACATAAAAATATAAAAAGTTTTTAAACTATCAAGGCGTCATGTTTTCCCTTAAGCTTGGAATCCCTTGCGACGTTTTCGCGTCAAACAGCTTTATACTTCAACTTTATCTACATTCACGTCGTGTATATTTCGAACATTCGATCTTTGCAAATCCCGTACCGGAAAGGCGGAAACATGTCTGAAAATATATAAAATATAGTATATAATATAATATAGGCGTGACTAAGGGTCATGGTTTGCCCAACCTTCAATGATTTGCGAAGTTGGAACAATTTTTTTCCCTTGGTTTTCGCCATACCCTATTACCGAAACGTACTCGTAGTATGTACGAAAACAGTGAGATAATATAGCACAAAGAGAGAATTTGAACTCCTATCATCCTGCAACTATTACAAGTGAAAATCTCACGTATGCGCGTATAGACCAAAGAACGAAATTACGAATTACGCCGGTACCGTCACACCGCCGATGAATTGTTATGAATATGTATTTTTGAGCGCTGGTGGGTATAATTGTACGTTATTGTTCGCTTAGGTATTACATTATAAAATGATTCCAATTTCTTCGAGAAGTTGACATCTTCCAGGTGTAGCGTGAGATTTTTAAGGGGAACGTACGAGAAGATAGTATCGAGTGCTGCAGACCGTCCAAACTTAGTGTTCAGGAGGCATGCTCTTACTCTCAACTCTAAGGTCTCGGAGTGCCTTTTCCTACGTTTTTTGCGAGAAACTTTAGGTAAATAAATACGAAGGGAAATGCACTTGTTAGTGGTTTAGTTTCCCCACCTCTAGTGTTATCAGTAAGATACAAGTTTACGGCTGGCTGCGGAAAGAAGTACATATATTTTTACACCGGTATACATGCAGCTATGTAATTCTGACTTTAGCAAAAGACATTTGCAGAAATGAGGTCTTTCATGGACTAACTTTTCATTGCCACAACGAAAAATACTGAGACTAGTTCATGAAGCTTCTGACGTCATTTTACCCGACTCACTTTGTGCGCTGGAGAATTTCGCCTGCTACAGCTCGCGAGACACTGAGCCCCCCTAGTCCCCCCTGTCCCCCTCCTCTAAGACCAAAACCTAAATAAAAATTGACAACCTGATAGATTAAAGGTCTTAACTCAGTGGGCTTGTTGCACCTCAATTTCGAAGAGGCCACCTCTGCGCATGTTCACAAACTAAATTTCCCGTATGGAAACTCAGACTGGGTCACGCGTCAACCAGTCGTAATACAGAAAATTTTCCCTACACTTCTCTGCCAAAGTGTGTCTATTCCAGACATTCTGTATTGCTAGTTCAACATTTTTCCCTATCAAACGTCTTTTGGTATCTTTACCTACCCTACCCCCCACCCTAAAACAAATAAATATCGCCTATGACGTGGTCTACACTACATATCAGTCTGTGTCGTAAAGCCTTATGTTTCATAACAATTGTTGATTGGAGGAGAGGGAGGGAGTAGAGAGGAATTTTGAAGTGTACAATTGTTTTCAATGCTTCGAGTCATTTTGTTATATAGTATAGCATGTTTTCTTACCGCAGACTCTTATATGAAAAATTAAAAAATAAGCATCGCCTTATTGACACTAAAAGTCTGTTTGCAGGCATTACTTGCGTTTCCTGACCTTCATTAATTGGTACAACGTACTAAACACCGCCTTTAAATGATTTTTTGTTAGGAGGTTGGACAACAACCAGATGAAGGAAGTACCATCAGACATTTTTAGTAAAAACACCTGGCTGCGGTACCTGTAAGTTTATACCCTGTTTATTTATGCAAAATATGCCTTAAATCCAAATCTACCGAACAGATAAGTAATTTTTTATCCAAATGTCCTCTTCCCTCTAATTCTGATGCTCTGTACACTTGGACCCACCTCTCCTTGTTTTGACCTCTGCTGAACACCATGTGCTATTCCTCGTTTCCCTATAAAATGAGCAGCCCCAGCAATAAACCTTTTAAGCTGTGTGGTCACGTACTTTGAAATGGGTAAATAAGAATTCGAAATGGCTGCTCAAGTATGTGCCGCAGACAACATTTTATGGACGAAACTCCTTCTTCTTTGCCGAAGTTTTCATATTCACGGATAGATCAGGACTATAGTGATTGTGCTAATATAGGAATCGGCGACGATTGAAGTGGTCTTTTTAAAACAAAAATTGAGATTATTAAAAACAAACCAGCACACGATCTTTAGAGATCAAAAAGATAAATGAAACGGGCACAAAGGGCAAGCAAATATATTACGAAAAGAAGGTTTCGGGGATTTTGTGACTTGAGCCAAGAAGCTATACCTGTCGAGAACTGTAAAGCTGTTTTTGTTTTTAACGTAAATATTGGTACCCTTTGGTTGTCTGATCGGCAGTCAGCCAAGGTTCTCAAACCACCGCTGAATGACCGGCAGTTAGAAATTTCTCTGAAAAGTTAACAAATTGAGAGAAGCTACACAACCCAAATTATTATATATCGATAAGAAACTGCCAAGTGATCCTGAAGTGATTTATAAATCTATTGTCTCGCGCTCGGTCTCAGAGTTCGGAGCCATGGATGTTGACACTTGACTAGAAATTGCAAGAGGTCGACTGCTGGTTACGGCTCTCAAATAACTAAATGACTTGCAGTAGGAAATTTACTGAAAATTTAGGAAATCGAGACGACCCATACATTCCTAACCATTATATGTTGATGAGGAATTACTAATAGCGATCTTGAAGAAATTTATAAATCTCAAGTCTAGCGTTCGGTTTACGCTGGCTCAGAATACATGTCTTTAGAAAGTCCACAATATCACACGGGATGTATTGAATGCGCCTTAATTGCAAAAAGAAAAGAAAAAAAGAATGGAAAAGAAATAAGAATTACATCGTAACAGACTGACAGGGGTACTACTTGTTCGAATTTAAGTCTTTCCTCTTTAAGAACTGTTGATAACTAACAACTACTCAGCGAAGTGAAAGTAGCTAGTGGTAAATGTTTACAAAGCCGCAAAATGGCGCTTTAAGTATCCACCATTGATGGTGATGTGAGTAGTAGTTTTGGTGTATACTAAAACAGTGAGATAATATAGCATTAAAATATTGTGGAAACTCATTGATTCCTACAGCGATTATATAGCATTCTAGCGCAAATCCCTCGGAAATGCCTTGGCGGTAAAAAGCTAGAGATATTCAGAGTTTGAGTAGCTTTTTACAGCGACCCTTCAGCGTTTTCCACTGTGTCAGTAGATACCTTTCACAAATTCAGAAAACTGTCTGAATTTTTTGTTTTGTTTTGAAAAGCTAAGGCTGACAGTGGAACGAGAAGGGCACTCTTAAACCTGCAGAGTGACCTGAAGATCATGGAAATGTGTATTTGAATGCGGTGTTTATTTTTGCAACCTGATACCAAGCCCTTAAAATACTCTAAATCACAGTGGCCCTAAAAATAATTGGACTAAAGAGACAGTAGTAGGGTAAAGCGAAATGCTCTAATGGACAATTTGTCTTTTTAACATTTCAGTTACGGTGTAATAAAAAATTGCTTGTTTCTTTTTTTTTTTTAATGATTTACTATTTTGCTTGGAGTGGTAGGAATATTTAACGCTTCAAAAAAGGGTATTGCCGGAACCAAACATAGTTTTGTTGAGATTTTCTGGTTACATAACCTTGGATATAGATATAAAAAACGTTGTTTAAAAACTATCGCGTAAATATAGCATACAATAAACATGAAAGCATCATTATTTAACACAAACCTTTTCTTCATACTCCATTGCGACACATCCATGTACGAAAAATCTTGTAATAATAATAAGGCGCATATTTTAGGCCGTCGTATCAGAACATGAGAAAAGAAGTAACAACTTTTTTTCGAGCACTCTTATTCACTGAACGTTGCAATTGAAAATACATTAATTCATTTTTGATGGTCGGTTGAACAACAACCAGTCGAAGAATTTACCATCAGGCATTTTCAGCAATAATACCCGGCTGTACAGGCTGTAAGTTTGGAGTCTTTCTCAATACTGGTGTTAGAGGAACGCATGCAATCCAATCTTCAAATCAGACATTTGAATGTCTTGCGGAACTTTTTTATGATGAAAAATAAATTCAGTTGTAGGATTTTAACCGGTGAAGTTTATTTTCATCGTTGGCACTTAACTTTTAATTCTTTAATAACGTTACTAGACCACACCACGGCTGAAGTCGGAGAAATCGAAAGACAACAGCATCGAGCCGTGTTTCGTTCGTATTGATTCAAACGTCGTCCAACTATTTTGTTTACTCGCGGTACACTATTTTCCTTTCATTTGTTTAAGTTGTCTCAGCTTGGATTAACATTGCACGGAGTCGTCGTTTAAATTTACAAAAGTATTTAGAATACTTAAACTTGGCAAAAATTGAAATCGCGGACTGCAAACGGAATTGCCGTAAGTCTTGAGTACACATGTATGTTCGAAGGGTTTTTTTACTTGTCATTTAGATAAAAATGAAAAACTGAAAACTCAGTCAAACTCAATTTAAAACTTAAAAAAAAGATATCGATAGAAAACTTCAATCTTTGTAGACACTTGGAAATTGCAAGAGTTGATTGTCGGTCTCGGTTCCCAAATAATTAAATGACTTGCAGTCGAGACAACCCATACATTCCAAACTATGTTGATGAGGACCTTCTAAGCGATCTCGAAAAGATTTACAAATCTCATATCTAGCGTTCAGGTTACCTTGACTCAGAATTATTTCACTCAGAAATTCCGTGATACCATGCAGGATGTTTTGCATGCGCTTTTATTCCCAAAAGAAAAAAAACGGATAAGGAAAAGGAAGAACAATTACATCGTAAAAAATTGGTTGGTGTACCACTTGCTCGAGTTTAAGTCTGTCCTCTTTAAAAAATTCTTAATAGCTAACAACTATTCAGCGAAGT
This sequence comes from Pocillopora grandis, assembly GCA_964027065.1. Lineage (NCBI taxonomy): Eukaryota > Metazoa > Cnidaria > Anthozoa > Scleractinia > Pocilloporidae > Pocillopora > Pocillopora grandis. The sequence continues at coordinate 19,505,630 of OZ034731.1, forward strand.
GGAAGTAGGTAGTGGTTGATATTTATCAAACCGCTGATGATATTTACCAATGATGCTGATGCGAGTAGTTGTTTTGGTGTATAATAACACAGTGAATTAAAAACTAACCATTTAAACTAAATTATTCCTGCAACGATTACAATGCTTTCGGGCGCAAGTCCCGCGCAAATCTCCCAGCGGTGAAAAACTGAGAATATTCGGTGTTTGACAAGCTAATCAGAGCGCCCCTTCAGCATTCTCTACTGTGTCAGTATATACCTCTCATGAATTCTGAAAACTATCAGAATTCTTTTTTTTTTTTTTTAATCTAAGGTCGATAGTGGAACGAGACCTTCAGAGTGAGCTAGCGTGATTCTGTGAAACAATAATATACCATGAGTGAATTAGACTTGAAATTGATACAAAATACTCTAAATTAGAGTAGCTCTGAAAATAATTGGACAAAAGAAACCATAGTAGGAAAGAGGGAAATGTTCTCATCGACAATTCTTTTCCAAATTTCAGAGATGTTTTGCCTTCTTTCTTGTTTTCTTTTAAAAAAAAAACTTTCCCTAATCCCGTTGTGAACTAATTTACTTTGGTGTTTATTTCCACAAATTTAAGTTTATAAGTTAAATTTAAGTTTATAACTTAAACAAGCCTAAACATGAAACTTGAAAAAGGAAACAAAACCCTTGGTTAATTTCCGAAGCAAATCCAAGACCGAAAAGGCACAAAACTTGTCTGATAATAAATCTGATAATAATAGTCTCGAGCGTGACAAAGTGTCGTGGTTTATCCAACCTTCAATGATTTGCGAAACTGGAATATGTTTTTTCCCTTGCACTGCGTACAATGAGTAATTTCGTGGAATTTTTGGAGCCGTGATATTTCACGACTGACCCGACGAGTTGCAGATCGGAACGCAACGTGCCGGGAAACTTGGTGTGTCGGAGTGTCATGTTCCTGACACCCGTGACACGGCGTGTCATGACAAGTCACGCCCTGTGTACGTTAATCGCCAAAGAATATCAAGGGTCTGATACTTAAAGGGACGGATGTATTTTGTCGTAGAATAAATGTATTTTGTGTACCTTTGTCCTAGCACGTTACTTGGAAACCACAAACGCTTGTGCTCTTTTGTCCCTTCATAATTTTATAGTTAAAAATGCGTGGAGAACATATGGCCGACTGTTCAGTTGTACTTCTCTAGCGATCTCTCACTATCAGTTCATTATCCTTCGGTAATTCGTGTCGTCAGTCGTGGGTCTCAAAGCCTTCTTCCATTCTCAAGTACCAAGGTTTTTTAAAAAGTTTACGTTCTGGAGATCATCAATTTACGCACATACATCTTCACCCTCCTTTGCTTATCCGGGCTTTCGCGTTCGCTTGAATGTATTTTTTTCAGTATCTTCTCGCACCTTTACCTATCGCTTAAGGCGGGGTACCTGTTCGCGCCTATACTGTTGCGCGTTCGCCTTCAGTGTTTAAACTAAAGTTAAGTATACCTTCTGTTTTTAATTTCATGTAAAAGGAAACTTTGTGCCAGTCGATTCGATTTGGTAATTCTAAACTTATAAGGGTTTTTTTCAGTCTTTCCTACTTTTTTAACGTTTTGAACATTAAAGTTGGAAAATAATTTGCAACAGTTGCTTTTCTGATGGCAATCTTATCCTTTACGGCATATGATATATGACAACAGGCAACAACCCAGCTATCAGGACAAAAAGTTTTAGCACAACCTAGTGGCTCATCTATTAAACATAGCATATTAAAGATACGTAATTACTAACAATGTCTGGGAACTTCTTTTGTAAAATGATTCGAGCTTTATTGTATTTTCTTCAGCTCAACTAATAGGTAATGCCATGTACTGTTAGGAAATACTTCGATAAATTTGTTGTTGTTGTTATTGTTGTTGCATAAAATTGCAATTTGGCCAACAGTCAGCCACTGGATTGAAATACATGTAACATTTAAAAACTGATAAAAAATGATATGAAACACTGACAGCAATATTTTGGGTTTCCCTTAAAGAACCGTACTAAAGTTTCAATATTTTATTGCGCAAAAATAAATAACTACAGCTATTTCATGAGAGGTTATACCATAACTTCTCATACACTAACTGTTTTACATGATCACACAATAAATTTGGTACCTATTGCTATATTAAAGAACTACTAGTGCAAACCACTTTTGGCAATAGCATAATCAAATGACATTAATAATTGCAAATTGACTGAATTGCGACAGTACATAAAAATCTAAATACAATATTCTTATTAATCTAACATGTCATGTTATGTGATCACTGATTTATTTCAGTCTGTAACCAAAATAATTGCTGTTGTCAACCAATTCAGCTTATCATCCAACTTAGGAAAATGTTTCAGAATGTAAATATCTAGAGATGAAAATGTATATTGAGACTCAATCATGTACAGATGTTCATTGAGAAAGTACCAACACCAAATCCACTTTCTGCAATCTGTTTTCCTTTCCATAAATTAAAGCTCCATCATGCTAGACTCTAACTGAGTTTGGTAATGGTATTATTTCATGAACTTTTTCTGATGGCGCAGAAGTGGAACTTGATATTTAACAGACACAGCTAGACTGGAATCTTCCCACTGGCACATAAAATGCATGTTCTGGAATAACTGACTCGAAATGATTCACCCAAATCTCTACAGGTTTTGAATACCTGTTACACTGAGAATGCCTTGCATACCATTCAACTAATGCTAGAAGATGGGTGATCTTTTGAGATTTTCCATTCTCCAACCAAGTGATAACCACATCATGTTGCAGAAAGTCCCTAATGATAGCAGGTCTACTAGAGTCATCAAAGGCTGTTGGTTACAAGCTGAGTCTGCTGCACAACGGTATCCTTTGTATAAAAGGTGCTTGAACTTATCACAGAAGCTGGAAACATGGATGATTCTACCACCAGCATACATAGCCTCATAAGTCTTCTGTAGTCTCCTCACATCATCACTTTCAATTGCATCCCCTTTTGATTGGTGGTAGTGGTACTTGAGTCTCAGTTTTACTAAGGTAAACATTCACTGGACTGCCAGTTTCAGATTCAACCATGTTGCAGAACTGCTGGACACGGACACTTGCCTCTAGTAAAGTTCCCTTTTGCTTGCCTTCACAATTCATAAGTTGCTGGAACTCTTCCATGCCTCTTGGAAATATAATTTGAACTCCTGGGGACAATAAAATGAAAACCAGTTAACATATGGTTCATAATGTATTCTGATACATCTAGGCATTATGCAAAGGCTTACACAAAGCAACATGTCACAAACAGGGTATCAGGCCTCTGGCAGATAATAATAAAAAGTTATGTGATACTTTTGTGGACTTATTATTATTTGTTTTTAATTTGACAGTCAGTTGTTTGGTCGGTTGGTCATTCAGGTCTGGTCAAAAGCTAATGAGTTTTGCTACTACACTGTATAAGTGCTTTGTTGCCACAGACCTAATGGCCTGTCTGCTTTAAACTTTTATACATGTACATATATGTTTGAATATGGAGGTTTGAGTGTTCACATAATTTTTTTTTTATTTCAAAGAATATGGCGTGACTGCATTCTATCAAAATGTCAAGAAAGGAAAGACTAGTTTGAAGAATTAATTTTCATTTTTTTAAATTTATTAGAGAAGAGTTTAATACCTACCAATATTAACATTGTTTGTATGGTAATCTCCCATAATTCCATTGTACCTCTCAAATGAGAAGCACCAAAAAGAGAAAACAGGTCCATAATCAAGTATGCAATCCTTAAAATGGCCAGGAAGATGCATGTTTGGTGTGCACTTCTCCTTCCCACAGAGGGCTTCTAAACATTACACAAAATCGCATCAGCTTGTGGTCAGCTTCCATACACTCCTCCTTGGTGATAACTTTTCTGCAAAGCAGTTGACAGGCATGTACAAATGCTGTCCACATTCCATTATGTCCACTGGGTATTACTCCCTTTAAAGGGAAAAAAGGAGTAAATACATACCCAGTTCTTCCACTGGTCACCAGTGAATCCCTTAAATCCTTCAGAAATTTTGCTTTGGATGCACACGATTTCAGATGGTGGCTTAACAAGACTGACACGTCTCTGTTCTCTCTCCAAGTCAGATTCACTCAAAATTCCCATTTCAGTCCAAGTCTTAAGAACATGTTTGGCACTCCCAAGAGGCAAGTTATGCATGGGATCAATCAGTGCGAATCTTACAGCATCATAGTATGGAAGCTGGAACAGGACAGAGTAATGTGCTCCACTTTAAGAGGCAAATTTCTGGGCATCACTTGGTGTTTTAGCTTGGCAAACTTTCTCTGCATATGCTCGATGGTCTTCATGAGATTGCTGTTCCCAGCTTTCTCTATCAAATCCTGAGAAATCAGGTTTATCACCAAATGATGCTCTTGGAAATTTTTTAAAGCATTTGCTGCATCCTGAAAATATAGTAAAACACCATATAAATAATGATGCCAGTGCAACAAGCATGTATTTACACACTCAACAAATATATACCTGCCAACCTTTTTTGGGCCAAGGGTGCAAGATTTTTATCCTACAAGTGCCAGGATTTTTGATAGAGAACCTGATCATATCTGGAAATAATCCAAAGACTTCGAATGCAGTCCCAAACAATTCCAAACTTCCTAACACATGAAAACACAACCTCGTCTCTAGCACTTCCCTTCTAAAAGTCAGAGGATGTATAATTGGTCAGCTGGTGAGGGCTGACTTGAGATCGAAGTTTTTTGATTCCCAAGATATGCGAGTTGGTAGGTATACATACACAAATACAAAAAAAAAAACAACCAAGGAGTTATTATTAAAATTGTATAAAACACTCTAGTTATAGTGCATCTTTGAGCACTCACCTTTCTTTGCAGTATGGCAAATAAAACCTCCACATTTCGAAGTTGCTGGTATATCACTTGACAAAGCCAAGATAGCAGCTCAGAACATCTCCCCAGTTTCAGAAATGTTTGTGTCTAGGATAACTCCATCCCACAAGTCAATAAGGTCATCTACTAATGGCTGCAGGAAGGAATTGATATAATGCTTAGGATCCTTTGGCCCAGGAATTATTCCAACAACAATAAGATTTTAAGGTTTGAAGTGTTCCTTTTTTGGAAGGTTCATTACAACCATGTAAATGACACAAATGGATTTTGAACCATGAAGAGTGGGCTGAAGCCAGTCAATGTTCAACATGAGAGCAAAGTTATTTGGTATAGCAAGAAAGGGCTCTCCATCCACATACTGAAACTCTTTCCAAACTCTTCCTTCAAAACAGTCTCCAAGAACATTGTCTGACAGCTGAGTGGAACAATTTCTCCACTTTTCACAGTTTTCCATGAAGTTTGGCTTGTTAATAAGGTCTTGTAATGAATCAGTAACCTTTTTAAAGCAGTAAACCTGCCTAGGAAACAAGAATGTCTTTCCTGCTCTTGACCTCATAACTTTCATCAGAACGGAACCACATGGCCTCCTTCGGGCTTGGTGTGGGTGGCATGGATAACTCACATGACTGCATTTTGATACAAACCTCACCATTTGGCCTTTGGCAAACACATTCATCAAAATTATAGAGAGTTTTACACTTAAGGCAAACTGCATTTTTAATAAAACTGTCCTTCTGAAGGCCAAGATTTTTTCGAATCATGCACAATGTTTCTGGGATGATCTTGGCAAAGTTAATAAGAACTTCTGCTTGCATCATCTTACCAATAACAGATAAGAAGAGCTTGAAAAACTTTAAGAGTAGAACAATAGCCCTGTCTGCAACTTTGAACATTGCCTGTCACAGAAGTAAGAATAAAAGCAAAGCCCTCAGTTCTGTGCAATCACTTCCTGGTTCCTTCTGTTTACCACATTTTTTTTGCACTGTTTTCCATTTCATGAGAATACTCAAAGCTCTGCGTATTGTTCTCTACATCATCCTCCTGAAATGAAATAACAGTACATCAGAAACAATAGCAATAAATAGTACTCAAGGTTCAGTATACATGTACATCATTCTGCATGTATCTACATCACTTTTGAATAAAATGAATATCAAAATATTTCACTAAAAGAAATTTTACACATAAAAGCAGGGCAGTAGCCACACTGTAGCCTGAGGCAAGACGAGGCACTTGCCTCATCCAAATTTTTACCTAAGATAAAACAGTAAAACCTAGCTTAAGTTGGAAAAGTAATCCCCAGAAAACATTTTTCTATTGGTTTATGAGAGATTAAGCTACCTAAGAAGAGTGATTTAAGAGCAAAAGCCATTTTATGAGGGTCATTAAGAGAGATGGTAATGTTATGATCTGCTCTTTTTGTATTAGTTTGCCATATGAACCAATAATATTCTATAAACTAACCAAGAGTTGCTGTTCTGATTGCATGGAGCTTTCATGTTTTTCCACTGAGGACTCCTCTGGTAAAATTTCATCATCTACATCATTTTCACCACCACTAGAATCTCCTTCTGAAAAGAACTGCCTGTCTTCATCATCCCAACAAGGAAGAGCACCTTCATTTTCTGAATCAGAGTCCATGTCTAACTCAAGCTCCACATTTTGACTAGAGAATCCACATGCAATATCACCATATAGTGTCTGATGCTCATAGAAGGTAATTTTGCTCACTTTTCTTGCAGTGGTTACAGTAGAACTTCTCACCAATTCTAGGAGTGACTAACAACACAAGATGAATGTCAGATTGATCAGCATCAATGAGCTGATATACAGTGAGGCTCCTTTTACAGAGCAACAGGCAATAGCATTGCTACAGGTGTATTTCCTGGGGTATAAAATAACAACCTTTACACACAAACGGATGTGTGTATCCAAGAGTCAAAAGTAAAACAAAAGCAAATAAAGAAAAATTATTATTATTAAAAAGGTCAATTTGCATCAAGCTGTTTACATATAACATTGTAAAGCAACAGACTGTGTTTTTCCACATCTGAATGTCATTTTCCACAGAGAACTGAAGCACTGTACATGTAATTGATTGGTGGACCTTATGTTGATACATAGGAAAAAGTCAGAAAAATCCTGGCCCTGCCCCAACAAAGTTTTGAATGTAATTACATAAACACAGCCCATAACAGACAGCCTGGACAGAGCTGTTATAGTACTGTGCATGTGGCATTGTCATTAGGGGCTGTAACCCGTAACCCGTAATACCTGTTACAACCGAGCTTAATTGATATTACAGGTGATAGTTACTATTTAAAAAACTGTTGGTAATGCTTTCAGATGTTCCAGCAGAGATCTTTGACTCTTGTCTTTGCTGTAAAATTTTGGTTTGTGTTCAGGAGATATGTCTTAGCACTCTTACCAGTCGGTCTTTGGCGAAGGTTTAAAGCGCGCAAGTTCTACCTAAGTCTTAACTGGAGTAAAAAATGGCGCTGTTCATTTTTTTTTTCGAAAATTCCGCCATTTCACGTACGTGTTGCTATGGTTTAACGTTGTCGTCCCCAGTTTCCCCCGCGCGCGAGTCTCTACCATGCGCAGGGGTTTTTCAGTTCTGTCCAGCCAGCGCAGAACAAGATTCTTCCTTCTCTCAAAACGGCTTAACTTTGAACCATCGCAAATAATCAAGAGTGTTATATCTTGTGCGACCCGGGCTTAAAACACTATGAGGACTGAAGAAAACCTTTCAGGAATTTCAACTATCGTCGACCTATGTTGAGAAAGATCAACCTCATTATTAACTCAACTCACCTTTCACGTTTAATCTCTGCAAACTGGACTTTTCACATATATTTCACAAAATTTCTTTCTCAATTGATCCGTTTCACCTATTATGCTGCCTTGGTGAAGAACTCCGAGCAACCATTAATACGCTACCGAGTTAAGTGCCGACAGTCGTGCCAACAAAATGCGTGACATTCAATGAGACTGCGCTTATTGGTTAGTCTTACTCACGTGGTTGCTCTAGAAGTAGATTACTGGCTTACGGGTCGCTTAGACGAAATAGAAGGGAAAGAGAAGCGTCGCTCGACCTGTGGACGCGTTACATAATATTCGCTGGACGATTTTAGTTTTGACATCGATGTGGCTGCAACTTTCTTCCGGAGTGATAATACCAGTACCACTTTGAGTCGACGACCATTCGGCTCAAGCTCATCAACCGGCGCCCGATCAAGCGCAGTTCCATCCCATCCAGAGCCTTTGCGAGAAGATTCTTTTAGAAATCGAGAGAACCTGGTGGTCTCAAACCGAGAAATTCGTCAGTTGTTCGACACAATCAAACAACTGGGAAATATAGTAAAGCGGCAAAATGCCAAACTAGACAGTTTGAGCGTGGAACTGGAAAACGCTTGTAAAGAAGTGGCTGAGGTGAAGACCGAACTACAGACTGTACGACACAAGCTCGATCGCCAACCTCAGTCGACTGAGAAGGAGAATATCCTTCGTGGGCCTGTTCCAAAGCAACTAAAGGTTTGTGCAAATTTTTGTTCCAGCACTGTAGCAATAGGCGTTTCCTTTTAAGCTTCGATTCTGGTATGGGAAGTATTTTAAGCTTGTGGGACAGTATTCCCTTCTTTGTGATGTTAATACCGCATGTCATATGGCTTGTTTGATACTAAGCCGAGAATAATAAATACTCGGGGGGCGGCCTCAAAGATTGCTCCAGTGTATGAAGTTTTGAGAATGTCAGACATCATTTGCCAATAGTGCCTGAAAATCAACTTCTGCAATTTAGTTTTAAAGCTACTGAAAAAGGTTACTCCACATAGTTCAGTATAGATTGTTTTTTTCTGTAATAATTTACAAAAATGTCTTTAAGTTAAAGAAGATGTTATTGTTTATTGAGGTTAAATAGATAAATGAACATTTAATCATTTTTCTCATGATTTAGAGTCAGGCTATCAAAAGTTTGATTGGGTGTTTCGACAGCTACACTGCTAGTCTTCTTCATCAGGTGATGAAGTCAAATGTTTAAATGTGTTGCTATATGTAGCACCTTGGTGTTTTGTCATTGGTACATTTTGGCCCTACATCATTGGGATATTTTGATCCTCATTATTATTCCAACCAGCAGGTGTTGTTCTCCCGTAGGTCAGCTTTTTTACTGACTAGCTGTTATGCTTTTTGATTGTGGGCATCCATGCTTAAGGAATTTCAATTCTGCTATCATTATTGATGAAGAAGCCATCCACATAAAACTTTACCCTAATAACATCGATAGAGAGAGTGGGATCAAAATTTCTGAAGTGTGGATGGCTACAGTTAAAAAGCATCACAGTCGGTCAGTAACAAAGTGGACCTATGAGGGAATAACATCTGCTAGTTGGAATAATAACGAGGATTGAAATGCACCAAGGACAGAGTACTACAACATACCAATGACAAAACACCAAAGTACTACATATAGCAACATGTAAACATTCAAACTTGCTGCCTGACAAAGACTAGCAGTGTAGCAGTAGGAAACATTGCTGTCAAACTTTTGATAGCCTGACTCTATGTCATGAGACAAATGATTAAACATTTATTTCTTTATTTGTCCCTAAGTTGTTTGTTTTTGTAAACAAAACATCCTGTATGCTGGCTAGAAATTTTAGAAAACCACACAATTGTAAGCTTAATTTGTTACCCATGATATTATTAGAATTGGAACTTGACTCTCTTATTTCACTTTTCACCTTTGATTCCACATACACTGTTCTTATAAGAAACGTTAATGTTCTTATAATTAATTTTGTTTGAATTTAAGGGTGATGTGCACTTGTTGCACAACAAACAAGAAGTTGAACTTTAGTTTTGTGGGAGTGAAGGGTGAGTAAAAGATATCTATTCAGGATATTAAGAGTTTGTCTGTGGAATGTTTTGGAAATGCACCTATCATCAGCCATCTCCTGGAGGGTGGAACCTTGGGTAAGGGAGGGGACCTTGCAAAGGGTGTAGTCAAAGTGCTTAATTTCCCTTTCTAGGTGGGGACAAAGGACAACCAAAGTTAAGAGATTGTCCCTCCTAGAGGGGTGGCACATTTCAAAACAAGAAGCCACATTAAAATTTGCAGGACAAATTAAAGCTTTGCTTACTTGTGACTGAAAAGCAATACTTTCACAAGACAAAAAAATATTTTATACAATGCTTAATAGTCAGCCATTTTGATCCAAGCAAACCGCGAGGAGATGGAGAAGCCTGTGTTCTTGTGTATTGTGGTCTTTTCTGTCATTTAAAACAACTTGAAGTGACTTGTTTCTGGCTCTCTGCAAAGTCCCCTGATTTTTTGTGATTGGCTGGCAAATGGGGAAGACAGAATTTTATTTGTCTGTGATTTTCGCTCAAGCATTTTCCTACAAGCAAACTTTGTTGGCCATGTGAATATCTTATTTTAGACAAGATGCTGAGCAATTGGCCTTGTTTACTTTTTACGTCTTCACAGATCTTGACAAAGTCTCGGTTCATAAACACACAAAAATTTTATCACCTTCCAAACAAGCTTGGTCACTAACTTAAACCTATATTTAATTTTGTTCATCTTTATGCTCCTTTCTAACAAAGTACTACTATAACATTCCTTTGTAGCATTGATAGTGCCCACAACAGTGCTGTTCGAGGATTTCTTTGTAAGGAACTGGAAAAAGAAGACAATGACTATGAAAAGTCAACTATCAAGTGTAAGTGATGTGTTCATATGATTTTCTCTTTAAAGTACATACATAAATGTGCTACTAGAGTGTGCATGCAATTTACATTAAATGTGGTCACCTTGTAAGAAATTTTTTAAACTTTTATTTATTTCATCTGAAAGTTTGTTGTCTAGAGTACCCTAAAACATAGCTTTTCAAGGTGCATAACCCATCTTGTGCCTGCCTTTAGTAGAAGACTCCTATTGTTCCTGTTGAATGAAACTTAACTTCGAAGAGACACATTTGATGCATATCAAACAATTTCATAGGTTGAATTTGAAAATAACCTAACCTGACTTTCTCATCGAATGTTGATGTAAGGTTGCCATTTACTTGAGAGAATGAATGGATAAGATTGAGAAAAGTAGCTTTCAATGATAGGACAAGATTCCCATCAAAGACTTTTTCATGAATTTGGGTAATAAATAAATAATAAGCAATTTACCTTATACTATTTTTATGTACCAGGTGCTGTGTCAAGATATTATGAAACGAAAAGACAACAATACCTTGACAATCTACCTGACAGAAGAAATAAAGCAGAGAAGACTGCTCTGCAATAAATTGATGCAAATTTCATGAGTGGCAAGGAGAATGGTGAGGGCAGTCAAGGGGATGTGTGGGTTGTGAGGTCACCAGTGTGGCGTAGTCCACAGCTATCTCCTCTCTTAAAGAGACTTCAGGAGAAAATTGACAACCAGCCATCTGCCTCCTCAAGCTCACATCCACAAAATAAAAGAGTAGAAGGAGAGCCATCCACACGCAGTCCACCAACTTCCTCACCTGCATTGGCACTCCTTCCTGGTGATAGACAGAGCCCTGAGAAGTCTCCTTATCAAAATAGGATTCCTCCCTCCTCACAGTCCCCTTAACTTTGCAGTGGTGATGAAAGCAATGGGGAACCCTTGCATATGTTGGACACCAGCCCTGTCACAATCTGAAGGAGGCCAAACAGATGGCTACAGTCACTGTGGGACTAAATTAATGCCTAAGTGTTCTTTATTTACATAACTTGTATGTTTTGCCTTCTGTTTTTAATTCAGTTCATTTGACAGAATGGCAAGGCAGTTTATGGGAATTAGGGTGAATGGTTCCTTTTTAACCCCAACTCACGAAATGTTTTTTTTTGCATATAGCATTAGCTAGTTTCACAAACTGAAAAATTAACAAATGATGCCACTTTCTCACTCTCTCTTTCATCTTGATTAGAACATAATCTGCCAGCTATTGCAAACAGTTAAAAAATCTGTGGGAAGAATCCTTAAATAACATAGAATTTTGTGGCGATCAACTCCATTTATTGTTGAAGTAGTATTAGATGTACTGAAGACCTTTGTAAAGAATACTACAGTTTTGGATATGCCACAGTTAATTTGATTGGAATGATTTCAAACAAGCTTCTTGAATTATTGTGCTCTTCAAACAAATTTTATGTTAAAGAATTGGCTTTAAAAAGGCACTATCCAGCTCAGTAAATAACCAGGGCCCACTAAGTTGTTAACATGGTATGACTTGATTAGAATTTATTGTTGTTTTTGATAAAATTTTATTACTCTCTAACATTAGAGTATAGACATTTCTTTTTGTTATTCTTGTCTTCATATCTGACTGATGAAAAAATGTCTTTTTATCATACTAAAATTATTGTCGTGGTATAATGATTTATGTAAATATTGAAAATGTTGCTTCCACCCATGTCAAACATTAAGCACTTTTAGCTTAGTATATTTAATTATTACACACAATCTAAAATTTTTTCCCTTTTTGTGCATAAGGTTAGACTTATTTGTTAGTCATCACATGATGAAATAGATTCTGTAAATTGGCCATTTTGAGGATTATTTATTAGATATGAAAATAATTTATTGTTTTATAGAGTAAAGGTTCTGAGAAAAATACACTAGTTAGAGGGTGCAGAATTATCGGGAGAATTCGTTGCTTTTTCCAAGAACACCTGATAGTATGTAGTGTGGATCAAGAATGCCGAGTGAAATTTCTCGTACCGTGGAATATCAAAATCTAGAATACGAATCTATTCTTCAAGTATCGAGAAATATCGGGTTCTTGAATATCAAGCCATTCTCATAGTAACGTGGAAAACCGGCTTCTAGAATACAGACCGATTCGTTTAGTACCGTGGAACTTCGGGTTCTTGAATACTACGCGATTCTCGTATTACCGGGGAAAATCGGGTTCTAGAATACAGATCGATTCGTCTAGTACCGTAGAATTTCGGGAAAAGAATACTTAGTGAAACTGTTCTCACGGTGGAAAAGACAATTTTTAGAAAGACACGAAAGAAAGACACAATTTGACTGACCGCGCGCTTGTATACGGTACGCCATTATTTGCGGCAAATCTGAAAGTATAAGGAAATTTCCAGGTCTCCACACGCCGCGTTTCAATGACGTATCCTGACATCGGATTTTCCATGCGACGGGTTAATTCCGAATTGGAACGAATAAAGTTCCTGACACTCGGTGGACACATCGCATGTCTTGGAACACGGTAAGTCCGGATATGTCCGTGTTCTCGAAGAATATGGGTCTGTATCGTGTGGTTTCAGCACCGCGATACGCCCTATCTCACACAGTGTTGGTATTAGCCATACCCAGCTACCGAAACGTATTCGTAGTATTTACGAAAAGCTAAACGTAACGATCGGTACTCCTGTCTAATTCCCTGCTTTTAGTTTATCTAATCGAATATCCATCGCGGGGGATTATGATTTTCACAAGTCTCGTTATCATCGTGTTGATGGTTTTATAATGGTCGCAATAATGTATCACATCACATCCGACAAACTCTGTAGCCTCATGCAATGCACGTATATGGCGACGAACGAAATTACGAATCTCGCCGCTACCGTCACACCGCCGATGAACCGTTTGTATTTTTGAACGTAGCGTTAGTGGTTATTATTGCACGTTATTGTTCGCCTAGTTATCACATTGTAAAAATATACCGATCGAGAAGTTGACATCCTCCAGGTGTAGCGTCAAACTTTTTTGTGAACGCACGAGGAGATAATATCGAGCGGTGAAGGCCGTCCAAACTAAGAAATCTGGGGGCATGGTCTTACTGAACATTTTTAAATCTAGGGTTTCGGAAATGCCATTTCCTACGTTTTTTTTTTCTTTTTTTGCAATTTAGGCAAATAAATTAAAATGATTTTGTTGGTGTTTTAGTTTCCCCACCTCCAGTATTATCGGTAAATAAGGCACAATTTTACGGCTGGCTGCGGAAAATATTACATACATTTGTACACCGGTATCATGCAGCTATGTGGCACCGTTCGAAAAGGCCACTTCTGGGCATGTTTAAAAACTAACTTCCCGTATGGAAACCCAGACTGGGCCGCAAACCAGTCGTAACACGAGAAAATTGTCCTTACTCTTCTCTGCCAACGTCTGTCTATTCCACACATTCTTAATTATTAGTTCATTATTTTTCCCTTTCATACTTCTTTTGGTATCTTAATTAACTACCCTACCCCCCACCCTCATGAAAACAAATAAACGTCGCCTGACTCATGAAGTGGTCTACGCTTCATATCAGTTCGCACGGTAAAGCCTTATGTATTATAACAATAGGTGATTGGAAGATACAGAGGGAGTAGAGAGGCATTTTTAAAGTGTTCAGCGGACTGTTCAATGCTTCTAATAGAAAACCCTCAAAGTCATTTTGTTCTACAATATAGCTCGTTTTCTTATTGCAACTACAAAGGAGGCATTGCTTTATTGACGCTTACAATCTGTTTACAAGCATTTTCTGTGTTTCTTGACCTTCCTTAACTGGTGTAACGTACTAAATGATGTGATTAAATGATTTTTTGTTAGGCGGTTGGACAACAATCAGTTGAAGGGATTACCATCAGACATTTTTAGCAAAAACACCTTGTTATCGGACTTGTAAGTTTATACTCTTCTTTATTTTTGCAAAAGACGCCTTAAATCCAAATCTACCGAACATACAATAATGCCTTATCTCCAAGTGACCTAGATGCCTTCTTTCCTCTAATGCTGATGCACAGTACCCTTGTTCCTACCTCCCCCTATGTGCCACTCCTCGTCTCCCGAAATGTTAATTTCTCTTTATAAAATGAGCAGCCCTAGTAATAGATCTTTTTAGCTGTGTGATCACGTAGTTTGCAGTAGGTAGACAAGGATTCGAAATGGCTGCTCAAGTACGTACCGCAGACGACATTTTATGGACGAAATTCCTTCTCCTCTTGCCGAAATTATTACATTCACGAAGAAAATGACCACTCTAATGACTGCGCTAATATAGAAATGGGCGACAATTGACCTAAAATCCTTTTTAATACAAAAGTTGAGATTGTTAAAAACAGTCTTACGAGCATACGATCTTTAAAGTTTAAAAAAATACATGAGGCCGGCGCAAAAGAGAGGCAAATATATTAAACAAAATCCAACCTTGAAAGTAGGCAGTTCAATGCGTGGGTGCTGTCGCATCTTATCCTAAGAAAGCGGCATTAACACTTGGATTTAGAAATGTCCTTTAAGACATGCATTGGTTTCGGAAAATTCGTTCCGTGATAGATTGTCCACAAAGAAAAAAAAAAGTAAACAAATTTGTTAAAAGGAATCATTCGAGGATGGAATTTCCCCCGTAGACCCTTCCCTCTTTCTTAACTGGCCTAATTATCAGGTTAAGAATATCCGTGCAATTCGGTGCTCAGGTCTGTGTTTCAGTTTTCTTCTGATTATTATCCTTTGAATGAAGGGATGAAAAAACAAAACAAAACAAGAAAAAAAAAAGAAATAGAAAAAAAGAAAAACAATCAGCCCAATGACACCTGTTATTTGATTAGAACACGAGAGCCTAGTTTGAATAAGAAGTCAAAGCACTTGAACTGAGCGCAACAACTGAATGTGAGGTTTAGAAATGTGTCATGCACCTTTAATTTATCTCCAAGCGTCTATGAATCAGTATTACAGTATGCCATAAATTTACAAACTTGATTAATCCGAACAAATTGTTTGAGAGGCCAGGAGGGGGTACTAATCCCATCAACCAATCCTTCCTAAATCCAGATCCAATATTCGAGCGTCTCTGAATCATCTTACCTCAAGCTCAGTAGCAACAAAGTACCACTGGTAAAGACCTTAATATATGACTCACTGACTCCTACGAATTTGTAAAGTTTTTATAGAGATATCCAGGACTCTCTAACCGTAATTGAATTTAACTACTGCTGGCTATATTTCTAATAAAGTGGATACAGGGATACAAGCAACATGAGACCTGTGAGGAAGCCTCATTTCTTAAAAAATAATATTCCACGAGGGAACATATATCTGAAGCAGAACACGGAACTTCCTAAATTACTGTCGCGCTCGATGAGGTGCATTTGAACTAAACCAACGGCACCCAGAAATTTGTTAGCGATCATAAAATAGAAATCCTGATAATGATTTGTAATAGGAAACAAAACCGGCCATTGGGAGAACACTTTTCTCCCTGCTGATATCCATTACATTCAGCGCTTAAATTAAGGTTGTTTTCACTGTGTCCTTTTTCAAGCCTTTGGGGTGTAATATATTTTTCAAATTTGTTAGGGGCGGCAGGAATATTCAGTAGATGATAAGTGTGTACAGCATTGAATCAAAAAGATTGTTTCTTTTTAGAGAGATTTTGAGGTTATAAATGTAAAGAATGTAAAGAAAAGTTTATGTTTAGAAAAGTGTAAGATGTATTATGAAATAGAATATCAAAGTAGCCTCATACAAAACTTTTAACAAAAACTTTTTTCTGAATTCCGTTATGAACGATTTTACAAATTGAAGTTGACTACTTAAACAAGACTTTCACGTAAAATAAGAAGAAAGGAAACAAATGGCTTTGATAAAATCCAATGCAAATCCAGAACCGAAAGGCACAAAACCTGTCTGAAAGGAAGGAATACATAGTCGAGCGCGACAAAGGATCGTGGTTTGCCCAACTTTCAATGATTTGCGGTGCTAGAACGTGTTTAATTTTTCCCTTGGTTTTAGCCTTACCCTACCATCGAAACGTACTGGAAGTATATTCGACTGACCAGTGAGATAATATAGCACAAAGAGATGATTTTAAGTGCCGCTCTCACTAAGAGCGGTCCTCTCGACTTCCCGTCAGAAAAAAGTTTTCTTTTATTTTTTTCCCATGAAAAGGGTTTAGGACGCATGTTTCAAGAATACTCTAGTTGTTCTCCAATTCTCTCTTTTTGCGTCGCCACAAGTCAAAAATGATTTTTGACCAGACCACCCCTGTGAACGGCGATCGAAAGTGTAAAATGTCAAAGATTTTGTCCAGCGGGCAGCGACTACAGCAATGTAGCTCTGGGAACTCTATCTTGCTACAAGTTACAAGATGTATTCAGTTAGTTCACAGACAAAATATGGAAACTTCAGCTGAAATATTTTACATACCAGCGTGATCAGAGGAGACCCTTCTCTTCAACCTTAATTTGCATATTAAAAATTCACTACTTTGTACGAAAGAATTCTCAAAATACAGGCGTTAATCGGGCTTGAAAAACAAATCAGTGCATTGGTTATACACCAATGAGGTCACGGATTGCCTTAAACCCGCGGGTAGATCTATAGCTTCCATCCACCAACTTCTTAAAAACAACGCAAATCCATGTGTTTGCTCAATTGCGCTCGTGTCGAAGATCATTTGCATGATTCTTAAAATTGACCAAGATCTCCTTTTAACCGTTCAAACTTCGTTCGTTTATCTTCTACATTGAAGATTTTAGGTTAATAGCAACTGAATGGAGAATAGATGCCGAGTTGTCCTAAAACGTTACGGAAACGTGATCGGTCGTAACGCTTGCAAATTTGACACGAAAATAATTCTGATGCCTCATTGAAAAGAAACAATAGCTTGAACAGTAGATATCGCGAGATCTTTGGCCATGTTACAAAAGAATACTCAATGCACTAGAAGTGCACACATCGAGTTCTGAATGCAATTGAATAGTCTGTTTAACAAATGCAGACGTACAGTAATTTTAATCTTTACCAAATTATGTCATCGCAAAAAAAGTTCTAGGACCTGAGAGCATCTGAGTGACGGACCGTTAGATTTTTTATTAGGGGTACGAGGGGGGGCTGGGGGGTTGGGTAACAAGCCCCAAAAAAATCTATCACGGCCTTAAAGGAAGAAAAAACATCGTACAATTAGCAAAAATCCCCCCCTCCTCAAAAATCTAATGGTCCGTCCCTAAGGTACCTTTTACATTATTCCAAAATGAGTTTCGTTCTGGAAAGAAATGGATTTCATACCGCGTTTACATTCAAGACAATCTAGACTGTTAAAAAAAAGTATTTGTGTCCTTTTCTGTCTTTTTCTATGCTTTTTCTATGTTGACAGAAATATCGGAAGTCAAGTATATTCGTTACACGAGGTCACACAACTCGGATAATATTCACGGTGAAAATTCGCATATTTGAGCGGTCGAACAAGAAAAGTCATTTCTCGAAAACTAGAATATATTTTCACAAAAACAACTGCTCTAAAATTATTAGGACATATTGGGCTACAAAATATAAAAGTAGGAGTCGAAACGAATTTTGGGCGACTCGCCCAAATATTTCAAATTTGTTCTTAGTTGGATTGCGGGAAAATACTGACACACTTCGGAGTTTGATTCTGTGTGATGACTTTTTGCAAATAGATTTCATCAGAGGCATGTTTAGTACTCAATTAAATGACGGTCATTTGTTGTACTCGCTTCCTTCGACTGAAGAGATAAAGTAACAGTTAAATCGATTTTTTTGTCATGTAGCGTGTGGTTGTGTTTTTGAAAATGGCGTGCGCACAATTTTTTTTTTCTTGTGCGCACTCGCGAGTCTATGAAAGAACAGTCTATTAATTATAAGGGGTGTTATTCTCTGGAATACAATTGCATTTAAACATCCGGATGTAAAATAATGAACGATGGACTAAAGATTCGAAAGTAAGAAGGATTCATGAACTAGGAGACTTTCATTTCAAAGCAACATCGGCCTGAACCTTTGATTTAAATAATGACGATTTTACATATTTCTAATAGCTTCCGTAATAACATTTCTTGGGAGCATGGGCTTAAAGCAACGAGATAAATCAAACAAATAAACAACGCTTAAAGTATAACGTGACAATCTATGTGCGTAAAAATTACTTGAGTCTTTCAATTCCTACAAGAAAAATGTATCCATGTTAAAAATATAATTCTCATAAATTAAATAAACTAATTAGACATTCTCGTGAGTAGATCATAATTGGGAAATGTCGCGTGAACCGGAAACCAAATGATACTCATACCTTAACTTTTTCGTTTGTTTTTGTTTGCTTTTTTTGCACACAGGGGTTGCCAAAGCTTTTACTTGCATTGGCTTTTTGTTTTGTTTGTCTTTTTTTTTTGAGAAGAGAAGTAACAACTTTTTCAGTTTTCGAGCACTCTTATTCCTTGAACTTTGTTGTCGTATACAATGCAATTGAAAATACATTAACTTATTTATGATAGGCTGTTGAACAACAACCAGCTGAGGAATTTACCATCAGGCATTTTCAGTAGCAATACCCATCTAGAGTGGCCGCATGGCTGCAGCCGCATTAACACTTGGACTACGAAATGTCCTTTGAAACATGCATTAGTTCAGGAAAATTTGTTCGCAAAATAGATTATCAAAGAAACATTTGAAAGGAAACTTGTTAACGGAATTTTTCTGGGGTAGAATTTCGTCCTTTGAACCTTTCCCTCTTCCTTAAATAGCCACATTAACAAGTCGAGAATATTCTATGTGGTTCAGTACTCAGGTCTGTGTTTCAATTTTCCTATAAATATTCTTAAAAAAAATTTAAAAAGAAAAAAAAGGAAAAGGAAAAATGTGACAACCCCATATACAAATTATTTTGTAATAATTGTGGGTTTATTTTAGGCCTTTCTATCAGAGCATGAGAACAGAAATAATAACTTTTTTTAGGGCAGCACTCTTATTCTCTGAACTCTGTTGTTGTATACCATGCAATTGAAAATGCATTCATTTATTTTTGATAGGGGGTTGAAGAACAACGAGTTGAAGAATTTACCATCAAGCATTTTCAGTAACAATACCCGGCTGGGGTGGCTGTAAGTATGGAGTCTTTTTGAATATTTGTGTAAGAGCACCGCATGGAATCCGACCTGCAAAGCAGCCGTTTGAATGCGTGGGTGATATCGCATATTTGGGTTATATCCTAATGAAGCTGCATTAACACATTTTCATTTGAAACATCCATCGGTTTAGGAAAATTCGTTCGCTAAATAGATCGTTAAAGAAAAATTTGTAAGGAAATCATTCCGTGTGGTGCAGTGGTAGCGCTTGCGCTCTCTAAATAGGCTTAGTGGGGTTCGATTCCCTCTCACAACGAGAACGCCACTTTTTTTCCTTTATCTGAAGGAGTGAACAAAATAATTAAATAACTAATATACTTTTTTTTTTATTAACTGACAGTCTATTTACCAAACTTTATTCCTTTGACTGTCGTCACCTAACCTGTTTGTAAATGCATTATTTTGGGCAGATAAATGATTTTCTAGTCCGCGTCTTATGCCTTATTTACGTTCTCCATAATTAGTAAAGTTGATATGCTAAGATTAGCCACATATAGAATAACTTAGAACGCGTCTTTGTTAAACAATAGCTAACTCTGTTTAATTAACCGACCCATAATTTTTTTGTGGGAAATGATAGACTAATCGTGCCATATTTGTGTTTTCAAAACAAACTAGTTTTCTGAAGTCTGTGAATAATAGTCCTCCTCTTTCCTCTAAATTTCGTATTAATGCAAGCGGCCATCTGATTCCATTGCTCACTAAAAAATGGCGAGTCAAACTTTCCAGTGAGAGTGTGGGACATGTTCAACTGTTCTTTCTGTGAGAAGGTAGAGTAGCTAGTGATAATTTGAACGTTGTGTCCTGACAGTTGCATAAAATCAGTTGGCAGCACGTCGTTGTTTCCAGATTTTACATTATTTACTGCCAAAGTAAAACAGTGCATCCGGTCTTCGGTTTTCATTTCCGCGGTTCGCTTTTCTGCGTAGACTTTGTAGGCCTTTACTGGACATTTCTGGTCGTTCGGCGAAGCAAAAATTTTCGGTGCAATGGCTCTTATATTCCGTGGATCGTTTCCTGAACGAGTTTTGGTTTCTCTTTCATTGAATTCGAGGTACTTCTGCCCTGTGGAAGTTTTGACAAAGTTTTACGTCTCCCCTTGAACACATTTCTCTGTGCCCCTTGCAGCCTAGTAACCCGAACTGGATTATGTTGTTGAACCATACCGTGTTTAAAAGCACTTCGGCCGTGGAACTTCCCAAGAGATCCTTTTCAAACAGAACTTGAACATCTTCCTCACTTAAAGCAGCAGAAGCATTTGGCTTGTTGCCCATGCCTTTCTGTTTTAGATCCCTTTGCTTTGACTGAAGCGCTTTCCGAGTTTTCTCGAACTGGACGTCTTTCATAAAGCAAAGTCCATAGTTTATTTTTTTTCGAATGGGCGCTGAAAGGTAGCGAAGAATGCCCTTAAGGAATTAGGCTCGTATTCCTAGTTGTCTTCTTTTTTGCGAACCGTTATAAGGAACTCGCTGAGAAACTTGTCTCGCCTTTCAAAACAAGCAATTCCAAAGCAATTGGAACAGAGCAACATATTGTTTAGTCTTTTTCTTGGTGTTTTCATTTTCCCGTCCGTCTATGAACTCCTATACTGCTAAACCTAGGCTCTGAAAACGGTTAGTCTGATTTGAAGCCATCTTTCTTAAAAAATGCGTCGTTGTCATTGTGATAGTGGCTTTATAAGGGTCGTAGTAATATATATCACATCCAACAAACTTTGTGGCCACATGCAATACACGTGTGTAGCGATGAATGAAATTACGAATATCGGCGCCACCGTCACTCCGCCGATGAATTGTTAATACGTTTGTATTTTTAAGCGTAGCGCTGGTGGGTATTATTGTAAATTTATTCCGATTTCTTCGAGAAGTTGACATCCTCCAGGTGTTGCGTGAGATTTTGAAGGTGAACGCACGAGAAGATAACACCGTCCAAAGTAATGAATCTAGGAGCGTGCTCTTACAGAAGATTTTAAATCTAGGTTCTCGAAAGTGCCATTTCCTTCATTTTTCATTTCAATACTGAGTGATAAAGAAAACAATAGGTCGCTTAGGGCGAAGAGTCAACTTTCGGCGGATGGGATTGAGAATTTTCTCTTCTAAATGCTGTTTCATGACATCAACAAGCATAAAGAAGCTTCAAAGTGCTCAATTCAGGCGTCAACCATAAGTTGTATACGTAAATTTCATATACAGTTAAGTCCGCTCTTCGTGCAGTGTTGTTTGTGATATTCGAAAATGAGCCCGCTTTGCTAAAAAAATTAAACCGAAATCACAAAATATTTTTGAATTTACATACTCCTCTCTCTTATTCTAGTTATTCTGAATAAAAATGTCATCGGGAACAAGTTGGACTTTTAAGCAGAGGCGAGATTGAAAGTTGCATGTTTACGGTCAT
Organism: Pocillopora grandis; assembly: GCA_964027065.1. Taxonomy (NCBI): domain Eukaryota; kingdom Metazoa; phylum Cnidaria; class Anthozoa; order Scleractinia; family Pocilloporidae; genus Pocillopora; species Pocillopora grandis. Next base: position 19,527,804 of record OZ034731.1, read on the forward strand.
GGCAGCAGAAGGAAATAGATGTTAAGGGAAAAAATAATTTTCAGTGTCACAAACCATTGAAAAATAAAAAAAAATACGTGATTTGTTCTTTTAAATGATCGATCTAAATACGCGAAGCGAAAAAGTTCTTCAAACAAGAATTTTGTGAAAAAACGAGCCATTTTTGATAGTTAATACTATCAAAAAATAGGCCTTTGAGCGCAGAACCGATTTTCGCACAGGAAAAACTTATTTTGCATTATTTCTGGAAATTAAGGTGGCTTCGTATACTTTTAGACAAAGACCGATTCATGGGAATAGTTTGAAAGAGATCAATTGTTTTAATCCGAAATGCACCGGTCCGCTTCTTTTTTCTTGTGCGCACTCGCGAGTCTATGAAAGAACAGTCTATTAATTATAAGGGGTGTTATTCTCTGGAATACAATTGCATTTAAACATCCCGATGTAAAATAATGAGCGATGGACTAAAGATTCGAAACTAAGAAGGATTCATGAACTAGGAGACTTTCATTTCAAAGCAACATCGGCCTGAACCTTTGATTTAAATAATGACGATTTTACATATTTCTAATGGCTTCCGTATTAGCATTTCGTGGGAGCATGGGCTTAAAGCAACGAGATAAATCAAGCAAATAAATAACGCTTAAAGTATAACGCGACAATCTATGTGCGTAAAAATTACTTGAGTCTTTCAATTCCTACAAGAAAAATGTATCCATGTTAAAAATATAATTCTCATAAATTAAATAAACTAATTAGACATTCTCGTGAGTAGATCATAATTGGGAAATGTCGCGTGAACCGGAAACCAAATGATACTCATACCTTGACCTGTTCGTTTGTTTTTGTTTGCTTTTTTTGCACACAGGGGTTGCCAAAGCTTTTACTTGCATTGGCTTTTTGTTTTGTTTGTCTTTTTTTTTTGAGAAGAGAAGTAACAACTTTTTCAGTTTTCGAGCACTCTTATTTCTTGAACTTTGTTGTCGCATACAATGCAATTGAAAATACATTAAGTTATTTATGATAGGCTGTTGAACAACAACCAGCTGAGGAATTTACCATCAGGCATTTTCAATAGCAATACCCATCTAGAGTGGCCGCATGGCTGCAGCCGCATTAACACTTGGACTATGAAATGTCCTTTGAAACATGCATTAGTTCAGGAAAATTTGTTCGCGAAATAGGCTATCAAAGAAACATTTGTAAGGAAATTTGTTAACGGAATTATTCTGGGGTAGAATTTCGTCCTTTGAACCTTTCCCTCTTCCTTAAATAGCCTCATTAACAAGTCAAGAATATTCTATGTGGTTCAGTACTCAGGTCTGTGTTTCAATTTTCCTATAAATATTCTCTTTTGGACGAAGGGACAAAAAATTTAAAAAGAAAAAAAAGGAAAAGGAAAAATGTGACAACCCCATATACAAATTATTATGTAATAATTGTGGGTATATTTTAGGCCTTTCTATCAGAGCATGAGAATAGAAATAATAACTTTTTTAGGGCAGCATTCTTATTCTCTGAACTCTGTTGTTGTATACCATGCAATTTATTTTTGTTAGGTATTTGAACAACAACAAGTTGAAGAATTTACCATCAAGCATTTTCAGTAACAATCACCAGCTGTGGGGGCTGTAAGTTTGGAATCTTTTTGAATATTTGTGTAAGAGCAACGCATGGAATCCGACCTTCAAAGCAGCCGTTTGAATGCGTGGGTGATATCGCATATTTGGGTTATATCCTTATAAAGCTGCATTAACACATTTTCATTTGAAACATCCATCGGTTTATGAAAATTCGTTCGCTAAATAGATCGTTAAAGAAAAATTTGTAAGGAAATCACTCCGCGTGGTGCAGTGGTAGCGCTTGCGCTCTCTAAATAGGCTTAGCGGGGTTCGATTCCCTCTTACAACGAGAACGCCACTTTTTTTCCTTTATCTGAAGGAGTGAACAAAACAATCAAATAACTAATATACTTTTTTTGATTAACTGACAGTCTATTTACCAAACTTTATTCCTTTGACTGTCGTCACCTAACCTGTTTGTAAATGCATTATTTTGGGCAGATAAATGATTTTCTAGTCCGCGTTTTATGCCTTATTTACGCTCTCAAAAATTAGTAAAGTTGATATGCTAAGATTAGCCACATTTAGAATAACTTAGAACGCGGCTTTGTTGAACAATAGCTAACTCTGTTCAATTAACAGACCCGTAATTTTTTTGTGGGAAATGATAGACTAATCGTGCCATATTTGTTTTAAAAATAAACTAGTTTTCTGAAGTCTGTGAATAAGAGTCTTCCTCTTTCCCCTAAATTTCATATTGATGCAAGCGGCCATCTGATTCCATTGCTCACTAAAAAATGGCGAGTCAAACTTTCCAGTGAGAGTGTGAGACGGTAGAGTAGCTAGTGATACTTTGAACGTTGTGTCCTGACAGTTGCATAATATCAGTTGGCAGCACGTCGTTGTTTCCAGATTTTACATTATTTACTGCCAAAGTAAAACAGTGCATCCGGTCTTCGGATTTCATTTCCGCGGTTCGCTTTTCTGCGTAGACTTTGTAGGCCTTTACTGGACATTTCTGGTCGTTCGGCACGGCAAACATTTTCGGTGCAATGGCTCTTACATTCCGGGGATCGTTTCCTGAACGAGTTTTGGTTTCTCTTTCAGTGAATTCGAGGTACTCCTGCCCTGTGGAAGTTTTAACAAAGTTTTAAGTCTCTCCCTTAACACATTTCTCTGTGCCCCTTGCAGCCTAGTAACCCGAAATGGATTATGTTGTTGAACCATACCGTGTTTAAAGGCGCTTCTGCCATGGAACTTCCCAAGAGATCCTTTCAAACAGAACTTGAACATCTTCCTCACTTAAAGCAGCAGAAGCATTAGGCTTGTTGCCAATGCCTTTCCGTTTTAGATCCCTTTGCTTTGACTTAAGCGCTCTCCGAGTTTTCTCGAACTGGACGTCTTTCATAAAGCAAAGTCCATAGTTTATTTTTCTTCGAATGGCGCTCAAAGCTAGCGAAGAATGCCCTTAAGGAATTAGGCTCGTATTCCTAGTTGTCTTCTTTTTTGCGCACCGTTATAAGGAACTCGCTGGGAAACTTGTCTCACCTTTCAAAACATGAAATTCATGGAACAGAGCAACATATTGTTTAGTCTTTTTCTTGGTGTTTTCATTTTCCCTTCCGTCTACGAACTCCTATGCTGCTAAACCTGAAAACGGTTAGTCTGATTTGAAGCCATCTTTCTTAAAAAATGCGTCGTTGTCAATGTGATAGTGGCTTTATAAGGGTCGTAGTAATATATATCACATCCAACAAACTTTGTGGCCTCATGCACTGCATGTATGTAGCGATGAATGAAATTACGGCGCGACCGTCACTCCGCCGATGAATTGTTAATACGTTTGTATTTTTAAGCGTAGCGCTGGTGGGTATTATTGTAAATTTATTCCGATTTCTTCGAGAAGTTGACATCCTCCAGGTGTTGCGTGAGATTTTGAAGGTGAACGCACGAGAAGATAACACCGTCCAAAGTAATGAATCTAGGAGCATGCTCTTACAGAAGATTTTAAATCTAGGTTCTCGAAAGTGCCATTTCCTTCATTTTTCATTTCAATACTGAGTGATAAAGAAAACAATAGGTCGCTTAGGGCGAAGAGTCAACTTTCGGCGGACGGGATTGAGAATTTTCTCTTCTAATGCTGTTTCATGACATCAACAAGCATAAAGAAGCTTCAAAGTGCTCAATTCAGGCGTCAATCATAAGTTGTATACGTAAATTTCATATACAGTTAAGTCCGCTCTTCGTGCGGTGTTGTTTGTAATATTCGAAAATGAGACCGCTTTGCTAAAAAAATTAAACCGAAATCACAAAATATTTTCGAATTTACATACTCCTCTCTCTTATTCTAGTTATTCTGAATAAAAATGTCATCGGGAACAAGTTGGACTTTTAATTTAAGCAGAGGCCAGATTGAAAGTTGTATGTTTACGGTCATGGCAGTAGAAGGAAATAGATGTTAAGCGAAAAAATAATATTCAGTGTCAAAAACCATTGAAAAATAAAAAAAAAATACGTGATTTGTTCTTTTAAATGAACGATCTAAATACGCGAAGCGAAAAAGTTCTTCAAACAAGAATTTTGTGAAAAAACGAGCCATTTTTGATAGTTAATACTATCAAAAAATAGGCCTTTGAGCGCAGAACCGATTTTCGCACAGGAAAAAACTTATTTTGCATTATTTCTGGAAATTAAGGTTGCTTCGTATACTTTTAGACTAAGACCGATTCATGGGAATAGTTTGAAAGAGATCAATTTTTTTGAACCGAGATGAACCGGTCCGCTTCTGGAGAGACTGCGACTTTAATCTCCAGAAACCTTATCGGCATATTCTACTGCGAGATGTGGCAGTGCATTGAAGTTCCCCTGCTCTGAACTCACTGTAGCAAATAATCTCTGACAGCTGTTGCTTATATCATGTTGTGACCTCATGTAACGAGTTTACTTGACCTTCAGTATTTCTGTCAACATAAACTTCTGTTTTATCAACTAAACTTAATTCCTTGTCATTACTGAAGCTGGCAAAGAAATATTTAGTGAATACTTTTGTCCGACATACTTTTCCTATGTCGAAAAGTAGCAAAACAAAGACAGTTTTAACAAGAACCGATATGACACAATCTACTGAGCTTCCACATTTAAAAAACAAAAGCATGGTTATAAAGTTACTGTAAAATATTTCCTTGTGTATTTGAGTTGTTCCATCTTGAGACCAACTCAAATTCCAGCAAAATTTACTTGCTAGCGACTATGAAATATACATGGTGTTCATACATCTACTCCATCTCATTATATTAGTTGTATGACAAGTGTGACACATATATATAAATTCAAAGATGAAACAACCCCCGAAATATCAAAAGATGGTTTTTTTTCCTATTTGCATGATATCTAGAAAAACCTTCCAGGAATTATTGCATTCAGAAATCTAAAATGTCCAGATCCATCTATGATTCCTTTGCCGGCGGAAGTCAAAGAATGTTTACAAAAGCTAATCTGATCGACAAGCTATATGCTGATTTAGCTAGTTTATCTGTTGTATAAGTGTCTCATCTTATATGATAATATAGAGATTTGCTGTTCATTTAAGTCGTTCGCTGGTGGAACTTGTGGGTTTAGTTATCGAGAAGACCGAAGTTGCATATCCCTAGTCGTTCCCTTGTGTAGTTGTCAAAAAGACATTTCAGGTCACTTGCAGAGTTGCAAGTTTTCAATTATTTTGTCGGGTGCCGGCATCTTCGAGACGCCAAAAGATATCGATGATTTTACAATTTGCCCCACTCAGATCAAATCTCGGTGTTGGGTGGAGTCGTGATTCCAATAGTAGAGGCAGATTGTCTAAAGAAGAGTGCGGCCGTAATAAAGGTAGGGTTAAGTCGATTCCGAAAGCCGATAGGGGGATTGGCAAGCGTGTATCACAGATGGTACTCAAGCTGTCTGAAAAATTCATACAACCTGGCTCCGGTATGTAGGCTATACTTACCACCTTGTGCAAAATTACGCGTCCCGTCAGACTTATGTTTCGATCCGGAATTGGTCAATAGGCTACCAAATATCCAGACAGCGGCAGAGTTTTATATAGTAATGTCTGAGTACTTTGTTGGCTTCCCGTCGTCTAGCGGGACGGGTAATTATGCACACAGTGACTCTACTAATGCATTTGTGGGCTTAAGCCACTGGATCCTAACGGGGCAGAATAGTCTGGCAGCCTTGAATGCTACCACTACATCATAAAGATCGACATTAAACTTTCTCGGAAACCACTTAATTGCCGGCTCAACACAAGCCTTCGCACTCCGTTCGAGTGCTGTTACGTTCTGATCTAGGTCTTCCTCTGCATCTACAGTTGCAATTGCACGGACGCTAGGGAAACAAGGCGCTTGATAAAGTTGGGAAACGGCGCTTAGTTTCACTTAACAAGCAAAAGCAAAAGGACCATCACCCTCCAAAAAAATGCGTGGCTTTCACAAAATGTTCGCCAACATCAAAAGTAGCGGCAAACTCGAGCTTCAAGCTCAATAGTTGCTGAAAAGGTTGTGGTTATCCATCGTGGTGAATAACGATAGAAGCTAAGTTTTTGTCACGATGTAGTCACGTGTGGTGTAGATTGAGACGTTTCGACTCCATACTGCTAGTCTTCTTCAGGCGATGAGGTCGACTGGTCATGCGTGATCTTATAAAGCATGGTGCTCTGCTGTGATTAGTTGTTTTTCAACAGCTCTAATAAGTGCATTTCGATCCTTGCTGTTCACTCAGTGATTTGCTCCCTCGGCGGTCCGCTGCCGCACGGCTCTCCTGTTGCTGTGTTTTTTGATCGTGGGCATCCACGCTTCTGAAATTTCTATTCCACCATCCGTGTTGATGTTGTTAGGGTGAAGTCTTATATGAATTGCCTCTATGACCCTGCGGGTGTAGTAATAAGGGTCACGATCAATAAACTGTACTTCGTTCCAGAGTGGCTTGTGTCCGGTGTTGTGGGCATGCTCTGAAACGGCGGAGGTCTCGGTACGGGCGAGTCGAATGTCTCTTGTTTCTGCAAGAAAGAAAAAGGATAACCATTAGAAACCAGAACAGATGACAGATGTTTTTTCTCATCGAAGATGATGGAAGGCTTTTGTTACGAGACGTTTGGCGCGCTCGTAAAGGCACTTAACAATACCGGGCTTTACTGATTGAGGGTGGTGTTAATCATGCGCTAAGTATTGATCGGTGTGCGTGGGCTTCCTGTATACGCTGGTGGTGAGGCGGCCGTCAGGTTCTTTTAAGACTGCGGTGTCTAGGAAGGCGAGTTTGTTGTCTTTTTCTGTCTCCATGGTGAAGCGGATGGAAGGCTGCTGGCTATTTAGATGCTGTAAGAAGTCATCTATGTCTGGTAGATGGTAAAGGTATTGTCCACCAGATCCTAGGCTCGTAGGATGATGTATTTATCGCTTGTTCTTCGAAACTTTCCATGTACAGGTTAGCAATAACAGCGGAAACTGGACTCCCCATGGTAGCGCCGTTTTTTTGCTCGTAAATCGATCTGTTATACTGGAAGAAAAAGTGTGAAAAAATGCTTTTTAACCACATAATGCCAAAAAAATTGCTAGTATAATCGGGAAGGGCCTACCCTAAGGTACCTTTTGCATAATTCCAAAATGAGTTTCGTTCCGGTAAGAAATGAATTTCATACCGCGGTTACATTAAAGATAATTTAGCCTGTTAAAAACAAGTATTTATGTCCTTTTCTGTCTTTTTCTATGCTTCCCTCGCTCCAAGAAGATTCATACAGATATGACTCTGGTATCATGTGACAACCGGGATGAACTCGTTCTTCAACAAAACTCATTCCGACATCATGTAAAAGGCCCCCTAAAAGATTTTATCCCCGGAGCATCACGATTTGCTTTCCTGTCAGAATACTATAAATTTCAACAGCGTTGAAGCAACAACCCGCTTTTAACTGCTTCGCAGGCACTGAAACTACAATTAGTGACCTCAAAAAGCACATATTCTAATATTTTCTATGCAACATAAGCAAAAATCTTTATACAGGGTAAATATTCATTTGTGTCGGTATCAATTATTGCGTGACTAGCCTATGATATAAATGGGGAAGGGGAAAACACAACGCAAAATGAAGGTCCCTGGCAAACAGCAATACCCAGGCATATTATAATAATCGAAACAGCTAATAAAATCATAAATAAACAAAGTAAGAGTGTTATGTTAGATTTGTTTACAAATTGTAGAGATTTATGCCAGTAAACGGTGGCGATAGGTAAGCACACCACGTATATTTCATAGTCGCTAGCAAGTAAATTTTGCCGGACTTTGAGTTCGTGTCGAGATAGAACAACACAAATACACAAGGAAATTTTTACAGTTGCTTTATAACCATCCTTTTGTCTGTTGTAATCTGGAAGCTCAGTAGATTCTGTTATATCGGTCATTGTTAAAACTGTCTTTGTTTTGATGCTACTTTTCGACAAAGGAAAAGTATGTCGGACAAAAGTATTCACCAAAAACTAAATCTTTCTTTGCCAGCTTCAGTAGTGACAGGGGGTTAAGTTTATATGATAAAACAAAGGATTATGTCAACAGAAATACCGGAGGTCAAGCATATTCGTTACACGAGGTCACACAAATCGGGTAATATTCACGGTGAAAATTTGCATATTTCAGCGGTCGAACGAGGAAAGTCATTTCTCGAAAACTAAAATATATTTTCCCAAAAAAGCTGCACCACAATTATTAGGACTTATTGGGCTACAAAATATTAAAGTAGGAGTTAAAACGAATTTTGGGTGACTTGCCAAAATGTCTCAAATTTGTTCCATGGATACTGACACCCCTCTCTTAGTTGGATTGAAGGAAAATACTGACACACTTCGGCGTTTTTGAGTCTTTGTGATGACTTTTTGCAAATAAATTTTATCCGAGACCATGTTAAGTACTCAATTAAATGACGTTCATTTTATTGTACTTGCTTCCTTCGATTCACGAGAGGAAATAACAGTTTAATCGATTTATTGCTATGCAGCGTGTGGTTGTGTTTTTAAAAACGGCGTGCGCACATATCTTTTTTTTTCTTGAAGGCACCCGCGAGTATATGTAAGAACAGTCTATTAGTTACAAGGGGTGCTATTTTCTGGAATACAATTACATTCAAACATCCGCATAGAGCAAAAATGAACGATGGACTAGAGATTTGAAACTGAGCAAGATTCATGAACTAAGAGACTTTCATTTCAAAGCGACATCCACCTGAACCTTTGATTTAAGTAATGACGATTTTATATATTTCTAATGGCTTCAGTATTAAACATTCAGTATTCAGTATTTCAGTAACTCGTAAATTATTGCAAACCTAGTACTCAGATACAAGACCACATAAGCATCAGCTTAAAGTATTATCGTGCTGAAATAAAGTGGATGCATGTATATGCAAATTAATTAATTAATTTTGGCATTTGGGATTTACACGGAAGGCATTGAATTTGGGGAAAATTAGTTTGATAATATCACTAGATACTACTCAGTTATAAGGTCAGGTGACACGTTTAGACTATACCCGAGAAAAATATTTATGGATTATGAAACGAGACTTTGTTGCAAAGACGATTGTTGATGATCAACTGTCGGAAGCTGAAACGAGCTCCACCGTGTGCGGTTAATATAAAGCCCGGTTACTAAGACAAGGGAAAAAGAAATAGCAATATTTTCTCTCTTTCTTTCAAAGCATTTTCGTGGGAGCATGGGCTAAGAGCACTGAGATAAATCAAGCCAATAAAGAACTCTAAAATTATTAAGTGTCAAATTATGAGGTTGAAAATTAATTGAGTCTTTCAATTCCTACAAGGAAAAAGGTATCTATGTTAAAAATAAAATTCTTATAAATTAAATAAACTAATTGGACACTCTAGCGAGTAGATCATGATTGAGAAATGTTACATGAACCGGAAACAAAATGGTACCCACACCTTTCCCTGTTCGTTTGTTTTTGTTTACTTGTTTGCACAGAGGGATACCAAAGGTTTTACTTGTTTTGGCTTTTTGTTTTATTTTGTCTTTTTTTTTTTTTTTGAGAAGAGAAGTAACAACTGTTTTTCGAGCACTCTTGTTCCTTGAACTTAGTTGTTTTATACCATGCAATTGAATATACAATAACTTATTTTGATAAGTTGAACAGGCAGTTGAACAACAACCAGCTGAGGAATTTACCATCAGGCATTTTCAGTAGTAATACCCATCTGGAGCGGCCGTGTGGCATTTGAAACATGCATTAGTTCAAGAAATTTTCTTCGCGAAATAGATTATCAAAGAAACATTTGTAAGGAAATTTGCCAACGGAATTATTCTGGGGTAGAATTTCGCTCTTTAAACCTTTTCCTCTTCCTTAAATAGCCTCATTAACAAGTCAAGAATATTCTATGTGGTTCAGTACTCAGGTTTATGTTTCAATTTTCCTCTAAATATTCTCTTTTGGACGAAGAGATAAAAAAATTAAAAAAAAAAAAAAAGGAAAAATGTGGCATCCCCATATACAGATTATTTTGTAATAATTGTGAGTTTATTTTAGGCCTTTCTATCAGAGCATGAGAACAGAAATAATAACTTTTCTTTAGGGCACTCTTATTCTCTGAACGTTTTTGTTGTATACCATGTAATTAAAAATACATTAATTTATTTTTGATAGGTGGTTGAACAACAGCGAGTTAAAGAATTTACCATCAAGCATTTTCAGTAACAATACCCGGCTGTACTGGCTGTAAGTTTGGAGTCTTTTTGAATATTGGTGTAAGAGCAACGCATGGAATCCTACCTTCAAAGCAGCCGTTTGAATACGTGGGTGATATCGCATATTTGGTTTCTATCCTAATAAAGCTGCATTAACACATTTTCATTTGAAACATGCATCGGTTTAGGAAAATTCGTGCGCTAAATAGATCGTTAAAGAAAAATTTGTAAGGATCATTGTGGCGCAGTGGTAGGCTTACTGGGGTTCGATTCCCTCTCACAACAAGAACGCCACTTTTTTTTCCTTTTTATGAAGGAGTGAACAAAATAATTAAATATCTAATATACTTTTTTTTTTATTAACTGACAGTCTATTTTCCAAACTTTATTCCTTTCACTGCCGTCACCTAACCTGTTTGTAAAAAAATTATTTTGGGCAGATAAATGATTTTCTAGTCCGCGTTTTATGCCTTATTTACGCTCTCCATAATTAGTAAGGTTTATATGCTAAGATTAGCCACGTTTAGAATAACTTAGAACGCGGCTTTGTTGAACAATAGCTAACTCTGTTTAATTAACCGACCCATAATTTTTTTGTGGGAAATGATAGACTAATTGGGCCATCTTTGTGTTTTCAAAACAAACTAGTTTTCTGAAGTCTGTGAATAAGAGTCCTCCTCTTTCCTCTACATTTCGTATTAATGCGAGCGGCCATCTGATTCCATTGCTCGCTAAAAAATTGGCGAGTCAAACTTTCCGGTGAGAATGTGAGACATGTTCAACTGTTGTTTCTGTGAGACGGTAGAGTAGCTAGTGATACTTTGAATGTTTTTGTGTCCTGACAGTTGCATAACATCAGTTGGCAGCACGTCGTTGTTTCCAGATTTTCCATTATTTACTGCCAAATTTAAAACGGTGTATCGTCGGTTTTCATTTCCGCGGGTCGCTTTTCTGCGTAGACTTTGTAGGCCTTTACTGGACATTCTGGTTGTTCGGCACAGAAAACATTTTCAGTGCAATGGCTCTTACATTCCGTGGATGGTTTCCTGAACTAGTTTTGGTTTGAGTTTCATTGAATTCGAGGTACTCCTGCCACGTTGAAGTTTTGACAAAGTTTTACGTCTCCCCTTGAACACATTTCCCTGTGCTCCTCGCAGCCTAGTAACCCAAAATGGATTGTATTGTTGAACCATACCGTGTTTAAAAGCGCTTCTACCGTGGAACTTCCCAAGAGATCCTTTTCAAACAGAACTTGAATATCTTCCTCACTTAAAGCAGCAGAAGCATTAGGCTTGTTGCCTATGCCTTTCCGTTTTAGATCCCTTTGCTTTGACTGAAGCGCTTTCCGAGTTTGCTCGAACTGGACGTCTTTCATAAGACAAAGTCCATAGTCTATTTTTCTTCGAATGGCGCTTAAAGCTAGCGAAGAATGCCCTTAAGAAATTAGGCTCGTATTCCTAGTTGTCTTCTTTTTTGCGAACCGTTATAAGGAACTCGCTGACAAACTTGTTCAGCGCTTGAGGAGTCATTAGTTCATTTGCCTCGTCCCGCCTTTCAAAACAAGAAATTCATGGAACACAGCAACATATGATTTAGTCTTTTTCTTGGTGTTTTTATTTTTCCGTCTATGAACTCCTCTACCGATAAATTTAGGCTCTGAAAACGGTTAGTCTGATTTGAAGCCATCTTTCTTGAAAAATGCGTCGTTGTCAGTGTGATAATGGCTTTATAAGGGTCGTAGTAATATATACCACATCCGACAAACTCTGTGGCCATATGCAATGCACGTATGTAGCGATGAATGAAATTAGGAATAACGTCGCCACCGTCACTCCGCCGATGAATTGTTCATACGTTTCTATTTTTGAGCGTAGCGCTGGTGGGTATTATTGTACGTTATTGTTCATCTAATTGTAAATTTATTCCGATTTCTTCGAGAAGTTGACATCCTCCAGGTGTAGCGTGAGATTTTTAAGGTGAACGCACGAGAAGATAACACCGAGCGCCGAAGGCCGTCCAAAGTAATGAATCTAGGAGCATGCTCTTACAGAAGATTTTAAATCTAGCGTCTCGAAAGTGCCATTTCCTGCATTTTTCATTTGAGCTCTGAGTGATAAAGAAAACAATAGGTCACTTAGGGCGAAGAGTCAACTTTCGGCGGATGGAATTGAGAATTTTCCCTTCTAAATGCTGTTTTATGGCATCAACAAGCATAAAGAAGCTTCAAAGTGCTCAATTCAGGCATCCACCATAAGTTGTATAAGTAAATTTGATATATAGTTAAGTCCGCTCTTTGTGCAGTGTTGCTTGTAATTTTCAAAAATGAGCCCGCTCTGCTAAAAAAATTTAACCGAAATCACAATATATTTTCGAATTTACATACCCCTCTCTCTTATTTTAATTATTCTGAATAAAAATATCATCGGGAACAAGTTGGACTTTTAAGCAGAGGCGAGATTGAAAGTTGCATGTTTACGGTTATAGCAGCAGAGGGAAATAGCTGTTAAGCGAAAAAATAATTTTCAATGTCAAAAACCACTTAAAAATAAAAATAAAAATTACGTAATTTGTTCTTATAAATGATCGATCTAAATATGCGAAGCGAAAAAGTTCTTCAAACAAGAATTTTGTGAAAAAACGAGCCATTTATGATAGTTAATCAAAAAATAGGCCTTCGAGCGCAGAACGGATTTTCGCACGGGAAAATTTTAGTTTTAATTATTTCGGGAAATCAAGGTTGCTTCGTATTCTTTTAGACTAAGACCGATTCATGGGACTAGTTTGAAAGAGATCAATTGTTTTAAACCGAAATGCACCGGTCCGCTTCTAGAGAGACTGCGACTTAAATCTCCAGAAACCTAATCGGAATATTCTACCGGGAGATTTGGCAGCGTGTTGAAGTTTCCCTGCTTTGAACTCAGTGTAGCAAATAATCTCTGACAGCTGTTGTTTTAGAAACTATCAAATTGTTCTAACTCGACATATGAACAGTACTACAAGCTTCTGAACTTACGGTATTTTTCAGGAATATTAAGACAACTAAAACTGAGTAAATTGAATAGCGCGTTCAACCACTTCATTTTTTTTTCCTACGAAATTTACTATTCGAACCAAAGAGGAAGAATTGTACACTTGTTTTATGATAGAAATAATCATGATAATAATAAAAAAGACACAAAAACGAGAAAGCAAAAGAAGCCCAGACATTGAAAAGTTTCTCTTAACCAGCCTCGTTTCCATGTTCTTGAGGGTCTCCAAATGGCCTTGAGCCGCAATTTTTTACAAAAATAGATTTCAATCTTAAAATATCTCTTTCATGATCAAAACCAAGTTTATATGCAAAATTTGAGCCAAATCAGTGGGCTTGTCTGTCCGCAGCTTTTCGATCTGGCTTCTTTTTTATGGACTATCGCTTTTGATAGGGCCGAACCAACACTTGACCAAGGATATTTTATCAAATCGCTCGGTTCAGGAAAAATCGTTCGCTACATACATCACAGGGAACTTCTGATTGAACTTTTCGAATTCAATCACAAAAAGGGCAAAATCACGAAAATTGTCTAAGCTATTTCAAATGCTCTTTGCATAAACTATTGTTTGTGTTTTCACCTTATTTTATAATGGTAAGGAAAAGCCCATTTAAGAAACTCGAATATCATGTTGTTTCCCATGCCGACATTGAAATCTTTCCTGTGGAAAATAATAGATTGACAAATGTGTTACTTACGGATGGATGTCTTAAAAGACATTTGCGCCTTACAAGCGAAACTAATTAATGGAGTTGACAGATTTACCTGAAAATATAAATACAGTGCTGTACTATGAGCAACATGGGCTCTTACCAAAAACATTTCTTGTCACTTGAAGATATTGATGATAATGATAATACGTTTATATCAGTAATGCGCCTGAACACTAACTATCGTCATTTGTTGACAGGTACTTGGACAACAACCAGTTGAAGAATTTGCCAAAAGACATATTTATGAACAATATCGAATTAAGAGCGCTGTAAGTCAACAGTGAAGGCTATTCTTTCTAATTTTAATCATGCAGGCAATGTACAGGGACGATGAGCAGGGACAACGAAAGACTTACAGGGATAATTGTGACAGTTACAACATTGCAATGATCAGACATATTCACCAAAGTCACAAAGTGTATCATTGTTTTAAAAAATATCAGTAGCTAAGGCTAGGCTTTTTAGTCATCAATCAGACAAAATTTATGATGTATCCACTCAGGCCATTAGTTCTAAGACTAATTAGCCTTCGAGCATTAGGGTGGAAGGAAGGGGCGGGGAGGAAGGTTGGGTAGCCTCTGGAGGGTTACATCTTCCATGCTAGGAAAAGGTAGTTCGTCCGCTCGCGCTTGATTCTAAATCTTGGTAAACTTCGTTACAGAAAATAAACAAGTAACATGAATAGGCAATAATTTTTTGGATACTTTCTAAAGCTATGCAAAGCCTTAATTGTGTCTAACGTTTGCATAACCTTCTTGGATTCTCCCAGCTTCCCTTCGTGTTTAGATGAGAATATATAAACATAGAAAAAGCTCTCTGCCGCTCTCTCTCTAACGTTGCTTGAACAATGAAGGAAAAAAAAACCATGTTGGCCGATGTCTGGTTTGCAAATGTCTCGGTGCTTAAACTCGGCAGCTCAATTTAAAGAAAATTAATGTCAACGTGCATCAGACAAACAGCGGCAAGCCACCCAAAATTTTCTTTCACTCCTACTTGCCTGTTTGGTAGCCCAGTATGGCCTAATGATTGTGGTGTAGGTTTTTTGGTGGAAATATGTTTTAGTTTTCGAGAAAAAAATTTTTTTACTTTGACCGCTCAAATACGCAGATTTTCACTATGAATATTACCCGAGTTGTGTGACCTCATGTAACGAATTTACTTGACCTTCGGTATTTCTGTCAACATAATCCTTTGTTTTATCATCTAAACTTAATCCTCTGTCATTACTGAAGCTGGAAAAGAATTAATTAGGTTTTGGTGAATATTTTTGTCCGACATACTTTTCCCATGTCGAAAAGTAGCATCAAAACAAAGACAGTTTTAACAATGATCGATATGACAGAATCTACTGAGCTTCCAGATTTAAAACACAAAAGCATGGTTATAAAGTTACTGTAAAAACTGAAGGAGTGAACAAAATCATTAAATATCTGATACACTTTTTTTATTAACTGACAGTCTGTTTACCAAACTTTATTCCTTTTATTCCTATTTCTTTGACTGTCGTCACCTAACCTGTTTGTTAATGCATTATTCTGGGCAGATAGATGATTTTCTAGTCTGCGTTTATGCCCTCTTTAGGCTCCCCATAATTAGTAAAGTTTATATGCTAAGATTCGCCACATTTAAAATAACTTAGAAGGCAGTTTTGTTGAACAATGGCTAACTCTGTTCAATTAACTGACCCATAATTTTTTGTGTGTATGATAGACTAATTGTGCCATCTTTGTGTTTTCAAAACAAGTTTTCTCAAGTCTGTGAATAAGAGTCCTTCTCTTTCCTCTACATTTTGTATTAATGCGAGCGGCTATCTGATTCCATTGCTCGCTAAAAAATGGCGAGTCAAACTTTCTTTGTAAAACGGGCACAAGAAAGCCTAATTTTCCGCTGTCCAACCGGTGGAAACCTTTAGTTCTCGATGTGTTGCACCTTACCATCTCGTAAGAATGAGTAATTGCATTTTGAAACTTGATAATGAACGACTACGAAGCGTTTTCTTGTTCCTTTGCGCGTGTAAACATGTTGTAGTGTGAATGACCTAACTATGGAAACCAAAAGCAAGTGAATACACGCACAGGGTCCAGAGGAGTTTGAAAATTTAAGTTCGCTGAGTTTGCGAGCTAAAAAAGACTCGTTAGTACCTTCGACCATGTTAATTTTAATTATCCTCACGTTAAATTTTCGTTGCGCAAGGTATATACCGCAGTGCTAAAGACGAAGATCTCGTAAGATGCCAAGATTAGCGTACAATTGTAGGTTGTTTCACGGCTAGTGAGCGCGTACGATTTTTATTCACAACGAGTGAATAAAATTCGCACAAGTGAACCAACCGTGAAATAACTTATTTATCATATACGTTCCTGGATTTAAAAGCGAACAAAACTCAAAGATAAACATATCTTTATTTTTTTTCAAAGGAAAACAACGCGCGGTCAAGCCCTCACAGTTCGAGAGTTGCACTGAAATGGCTTCCTTGTAAAATACTTTACATTTAAATTATGGAGCAAAAATGCCGTTAAAAGGCAGAGCTAGTAAGAATGAAATAAGACATCCTGAAAATATGTCGAAAAACACGAGAGTTCATTTTTTGTTGCTTATGAGGACCCGCATGCTTGAATTGACAAACACCAGTAAGAATCCGAATCAAGAGGTTTGATTCTTTCATAAGTTTTGCTAGGGTTTTCCTCTCACACTGAAAGTGTGGGCGATTGATTTAAAGTGTTTATTGCCACACCTATATGTCCTCCGCTTAGAACAGCGCCCGAAAAAAAGAGAAACGGGCTGCTGTACTGCTTGCTTGCTTTGCTGAGAAAAAGTTGGACGAAATGTTGGATAAGTGAGTACGTCAAACTCGTGCTTTCTTTTCTCCAGAATAGAAGAGCCAGACTGGGGAGTTATTTCCCTCAAACTCATTCCAGTGAGAGTGTGACTCATATTCAACTGTTGGTTCTGTGAGACGGTAGAGTACCGAGTGATACTTTGAACGTTTTTGTGTCCTGACAGTTGCATAATAGCAGTTGGCGGTACGTCGTTGTTGCCAGATTTTACATTGAGTACTGTCAAAGTAAACGGTGCATCGTTGGTTTCCATTTCCGCGGGTCGCTTTTCTGCGTAGACTTTGTAGGCTTTTACTGGACATTTCTGGTTGTTCGGCACAGAAAACATTTTCGGTGCAATGGCTCTTACATTCCATGGATCGTTTCTTGAACGAGTTTTGGTTTGTCTTTCATTGAATTCGAGGTACTCCTGCCCTATGGAGGTTTTGAAAAAGTTTTACGTCTCCCCTTGAACACATTTGTCTATGCTCCTTGCAGCCTAGTAACTTAAAATGGATTATGTTGTTGAGCCATACTGTGTTTAAAAGTGCTTCTGCCGTGGAACTTCCCAAGGGATCCTTTTCAAACAGAACTTGAATATCTTCCTCACTTATAGCAGCAGAAGCATTAGGCTTGTTGCCCATACCTTTCCGTTTTAGATCTCTTTGCTTTGACTTAGGCGCTTTCTGAGTTTGCTCGAACTGGCCTTTTTTTACATAAGGCAAAGTCCATAGTATATTTTTCTTCGAAAGGCGCTGAAAACTGGCGAAGAATGCCCTTAAGGAATTAGGCTCGTATTCTTCGTTGTGTTCTTTTTTGCGAACCGTTATAAGGAACTCGCTGAGAAACTTGTTCAGCGCTTCAAGAAATTCATGGAACAGAGTAACATATTGTTTAGTCTTTTTCTTAGTGTTCTTATTTCCTGTCCGTCTATGAACTCTTCTACTGATAAATCTAGGTTCTGAAAACTGTTATTCTGATTTTAAGCCATCTTTCTTAAAAAAAAAAAAAAGTGTGCCTAAGCTCTTAGAAATATGCAATTTGTCGGTCAAGAGGAGCGGCGAGCAAGCGACACGGTTTTTTTCATTAGTGAAAATAATGATAATGGTATGACCAATCAGCTGGCGTCTCTAGCGCGAAGAAACTATTTTTGTCTCGATGAATTTTGGCGCGTAAATCTCGGTATGTATATAATAGTGAATAATACGCGGCCTCGTTTGGAAAGCTTCGTTTAACGCCGGCTAACTAGCGGTTATTTATTTTAAAATTGCCGACTTGCATAGAGTGACAAACAGCGACGGAGTCGTTAGGGGGATATGGAGCCGGTAATCTGTTGCTAAAGGATTGATAGGGCTTATTAACTGCGTGAAGCGATAAGGATTTATATTTTACGCGGTAAGGATTAACTTTCAAAACAGTAATTCATGTGTTCAAACTGAGCTCCTCTGGACCTTGTGAAACACGTCGTGCTCACTGAATTCCTCGTGAAAATCCTGAGGGAAAGTGATTTGTCGTGAGTGTTTCCTTTTTTATTACAACTTTCGAATAGGACAGGAGATCTTTATTTTCGCTTATATTCTGTTAGTAACATACTTGACAAACACAAGCGACAAATTAAGCTGGGTGATAAAAGATAAGCTGACGTCTTAAGGAAACAAAGGAACTTAGCGTTAAAAAATAAAAAAAATCCAAAAAAAAAAAAATCTAGCGAGTTATAGATTCAAAGCTCTACCGCTCTGGCCAGATATGAAAAATGACTACCAACACGCTTTCCAGAATCAATTGTTTTTATGTGCAAATCTGCACGATAAGCGTGTTATGCTACTGGCGCGCGAGCGTGTTATAACGTGTCGAGTGCGTGCGTTCCCCTGATTCCTTGAAATCCGTGGAGGCTCACAAATAATAATTCCGAGAAAGATTTGTGATAGGAAAAAAAACCAGGCACTGGGGAAAAAGGTTTTCTCCATGCTGATATTCATTATTTCGATCGCTTAAATTGGGTTTGTTTCCATTGTGTCCTTTTTCCAAGCCTTTTGGGTGTAAAATATTTTAATGTCTCTGAGGGGTGGCTGGAATATTTAGGAAATGAGAAATGTGTACAACATTAAACCAGATAAATTGCTTTGTTTTTTACGGAGAGGATTCTTGCGTTCATAAATGTAAAGAAAGTTTTATGAACAGAAAAGTGTAAGATATGATGTGAAATGGAATATGAAAGTAGCCCCAAACAAAAATTTTGTAACAAAAACTTTCTCTGAATCTCGTTGTGAATGACTTTGCATCGGCGATTTTTTTTCAATAAATTTAAGTTTAAGTTTAATGGCTGAACAAGCCATTTAAAACAAAAGCAAAAAAAGGAAAAAATGATAATAGTAAATGTAGCATGCAGTCGAGTTATTAAGAAAAACAGAATCTAATGAGCTTCAAGCTTTTAAAAGACAAAAGGATGGTTATAAAGTTGCTGTAGTAGTTTATGACAGTAAACGGTGGCAAGTAGGCACACCATGTGTATGTCATAGTCGCTAGCAAGTAAATTTTGCCGGACTTTGAGTTCGTCTCAAGATCGAACAACGCAAATACACAGGTAAATATTTACATGAACTTTATAACTATCCCTTTGTCTTTTAAAAGCTAGAAGCTTAGTAGATTCTGTCATGTCGGTCATCGTTAAAACTGTCTTTGTTTTGATGCTACTTTTCGACATGGGAAAAGTATGTCGGAGAAAAGTATTCACCAAAAAACAGATATTTCTTTGCCAGCTTCAGCAATGACAGAGGATTAAGTTTTTAGGATAAAACAAAGGATTATGTTGACAGAAATACCGGAGGTCAAGTTAATTCATGACACGAGGTCACACAACTCGGGTAATATTCACAGTAAAAATTTGCATATTTGAGCGGTCGAACGAGAAAAGTCATTTCTCGAAAAGTAAAATATATTTTCACAAAAAAACTGCACCACAATTATCAGGACATATTGGGCTACAAAATATGAAAGTAGGAGTAAAAACGAATTTTGAGCTACTGACCCTCTCTTAGTTGGATTGCTGGAAAATTCTGACACACTTCATCTTTTGATTCTTTGTGATAACTTTTTGCAAGTACATTTTATCAGAGGCCATGTTTTGTACTCAATTAAATGATGTTCATTTTATTGTACTTGCCTCCTTCGTCTCACGAGAGGAAATGACAGTTGATAAACAACTGTCAGAAGCTGGAACAAGAAAAAGCCCGGTTACTGAGCAAAGACAAAAGAAATAGCAATCTTTTCTTTCTTGCTGTGGATTCAAGGCATTTTGTAGGAGCATAGGCTTAAAGCAAAGAGATAAATCAAGCAAAAAAATGACGCTTAAATTATAAAGTGACACATTATGAGCGCAAAAATTACTTGAGTCTTTCCTTTCCTACAAGGAAAAAAGGTATTCATGTTGAAAATAAAATACTTATAAATTAAATAAACTAATTGGACACTCTCGTGAGTAGATCATAATTGAAAAATGTCACGTGAACCGGAAACAAATCGGTACCCACACCTTTCCCTGTTCGTTTGTTTTTGTTTGCTTGTTTGCACAGAGGAATGCCAAAGCTTTTACTTTCTTTGATTTTTTTTGTTTTGTTTGTCTTTTTTTTTCGGAGAAGAGAGGTAACAACTTTTTTTCGAGTCCTCTCATTCTTTGAACTTTGTTATCGTATACCATACGATTGAAAATAGATTGACTTATTTTTGATAGGCTGTTCAACAACAACCAGCTGAAGAATTTACCACCAGGAATTTTCAGTAGCAATACCCATCTAGAGTGGCCGTATGGCTGCAGCCGTATTAACCCTTGGACTATGAAATGTCCTTTGAAATATGCATTAGTTCAGGAAAATTTGTTCGCTAAATAGATTATCTAAGAAATATTTCTAGGGAAATTTGCTAACGGAATTATTCTGAGGTAGAATTTCGCCCTTTGAAACCTTTCCCTCTTCCTTAAATAGCCTCATTAACAAGTCAAGAATATTCTATGTGGTTCAGTACTTAGGTCTATGTTTCAATTTTCCTATCAATATTCTTTTTTGGATGAAGGGATAAAAAATTTAAAAAGAAAAAAACGGGAAAAGTATGACAACCTCATATACAAATTATTTTTTTTTAAAGAGGGCACGGTAACGAATCCTGCTATCTGATTGGTTCCTTACCCGGTCAGTATTTTCCTATCTCTGCCCACGGGCCACGGTAACGCTTTCGTGAGGTACATCCCAAATTTCGTTGCCAAGTTTTAATTTAAGTTCTACAACAAACTGATACACTCTCAGTGAGTCTTTCCAAGTCCGTTCAATTTGGACATTTGTACCGTAAATTGCACAAAGAAACTGAAGGACTTTTTTGAGAAAAGGCCGCATTAAATCCCCTTGTGTCTTGTTGGAGTGTGCCATTCGAATTTCGTTTTTTTGAAGGAAAGACCAGATTTACACACGCCATTGCAGCAAACAAACGAGCAAACTCTCACAACTTCAAAATAAAAAAATTTGAATTTACTCACAATTACTTTCCTCGCCGTTCACTTAATGAACAGAGGTAAATCATTGGCTGTTTTTGAAGAAAACATTGTAGAGACAGTCCTTGCCAAACTATTTCCGTTGTTTTTCAAATGTTCTTACGCATTTTTTTGTTACACGCTCTCCAATTGACAGGTGTCAGATTGTGACAGATACTTGTAAAAATGATGTTTCAAAGTTTGTTTGGAAGCCTTTTAAATCACCTTTTTCGTGACAGAAATGAAAATGTTTCGCTGAGGCATCTCTCTTAAATTTGCATCACCTCTATTTTAACTACCATTTACTCGCTAAGATTAGCCACATTTAGAATAACTGAACGCGGCTTTGTTAAACAATAGCTAATTCCGTTTAATTAACCGACCCATAATTTTTTTGGGAAAAGAGAGACTAATTATGCCATCTTTCTGTTTTCAAAACAAACTAGTTTTCTGAAGGTTGTGAATAAGAGTCCTCCTCCTCCCTCTAAATTTCGTATTAATGCGAGCGGCCATCTGATTCCATTGCTCGCTAAAAAACGGCGAGTCAAACTTTCCAGTGAGAGTGTGAGACATGTTCAATTGTTGTTTCTGTGAGACGGTAGAGTAGCTAGTGATACTTTGAACGTTTTTGTGTCCTGACAGTTGCATAACATCAGTTGGCAGCACGTTCTTGTTTGCAGATTTTCCATTATTTACTGCCAAAGTAAAAACGGTGCATCGTCGGTTTTCATTTCCGCGGGTCGCTTTTCTGCGTAGACTTTGTAGACCTTTACTGGACATTCTGGTTGTTCGGCACAGCAAAACTTTTCAGTGCAATGGCTCTCACATTCCGTGGATCGTTTCCTGAACTAGTTTTGGTTTCTCTTTCATTGAATTGGAGGTACTCCTGCCCTGTGGAAGTTTTGACAAAGTTTTACGTCTCCCCTTGAACACATTTCTCTGTGCTCCTTGCAGCCTAGAAACCCGAAATGGATCATGTTGTTGAAGCATACCATGTTTAAAAGCGCTTCTGCCGAGTAACTTCCCAAGAGATCCTTTTCAAACAGAACTTGAACATCTTCCTCACTTAAAGGAGCGAAGCATTAGGCTTGTTGCCCATGCCTTTCCGTTTTAGATCCCTTTGCTTTGACTGAAGCGCTTTCTGAGTTTGCTCGAACTGGACGTTTTTCATAAGGCAAAGTCCATAGTTTATTTTTCTTCGAATTAGGCTCGCATTCCTAGTTGTCTTCTTTTTTGCAAACCGTTATAAGGAACCCGCTGAGAAAATTGTTCAGCGCTTGAGGAGTCATTAGTTCATTTGCCTCGTCTCGCCTTTCAAAACAAGAAATTCGTGGAACAGAGCAACATATTGTTAAGTCTTTTTCTTAGTGTTTTCATTTTCCTGTCCGTCTATGAACTCCTCTACTGATAAACCTAGGCTCTGAAAACGGTTAGTCTGATTTGAAGCCATCTTTCTTAGTGGCTTTATAAGGATCGTAGTAATATATATCACATCCAAAAAACTTTGTGGCCACATGCAATGCACGTATGTAGCGATGAATGAAATTACGAATAACGGCGCCACCGTCACTCCGCCGACGAATTGTTCATACGTTTGTATTTTTGAGCGTAGCGCTGGTGGGTATTATTGTACGTTATTGTTCATCTAATTGTAAATTTATTCCGATTTCTTCGAGAAGTTGACATCCTCCAGGTGTAGCGTGAGATTTTTAAGGTGAACGCACGAGAAGATAACACCGAGCGCCGAAGGCCGTCCAAAGTAATGAATCTAGGAGCATGCTCTTACAGAAGATTTTAAATCTAGCGTCTCGAAAGTGCCATTTCCTGCATTTTTCATTTGAGCTCTGAGTGATAAAGAAAACAATAGGTCACTTAGGGCGAAGAGTCAACTTTCGGCGGATGGAATTGAGAATTTTCCCTTCTAAATGCTGTTTTATGGCATCAACAAGCATAAAGAAGCTTCAAAGTGCTCAATTCAGGCATCCACCATAAGTTGTATAAGTAAATTTGATATATAGTTAAGTCCGCTCTTTGTGCAGTGTTGCTTGTAATTTTCAAAAATGAGCCCGCTCTGCTAAAAAAATTTAACCGAAATCACAATATATTTTCGAATTTACATACCCCTCTCTCTTATTTTAATTATTCTGAATAAAAATATCATCGGGAACAAGTTGGACTTTTAAGCAGAGGCGAGATTGAAAGTTGCATGTTTACGGTTATAGCAGCAGAGGGAAATAGCTGTTAAGCGAAAAAATAATTTTCAATGTCAAAAACCACTTAAAAATAAAAATAAAAATTACGTAATTTGTTCTTATAAATGATCGATCTAAATATGCGAAGCGAAAAAGTTCTTCAAACAAGAATTTTGTGAAAAAACGAGCCATTTATGATAGTTAATCAAAAAATAGGCCTTCGAGCGCAGAACGGATTTTCGCACGGGAAAATTTTAGTTTTAATTATTTCGGGAAATCAAGGTTGCTTCGTATTCTTTTAGACTAAGACCGATTCATGGGACTAGTTTGAAAGAGATCAATTGTTTTAAACCGAAATGCACCGGTCCGCTTCTAGAGAGACTGCGACTTAAATCTCCAGAAACCTAATCGGAATATTCTACCGGGAGATTTGGCAGCGTGTTGAAGTTTCCCTGCTTTGAACTCAGTGTAGCAAATAATCTCTGACAGCTGTTGTTTTAGAAACTATCAAATTGTTCTAACTCGACATATGAACAGTACTACAAGCTTCTGAACTTACGGTATTTTTCAGGAATATTAAGACAACTAAAACTGAGTAAATTGAATAGCGCGTTCAACCACTTCATTTTTTTTTCCTACGAAATTTACTATTCGAACCAAAGAGGAAGAATTGTACACTTGTTTTATGATAGAAATAATCATGATAATAATAAAAAAGACACAAAAACGAGAAAGCAAAAGAAGCCCAGACATTGAAAAGTTTCTCTTAACCAGCCTCGTTTCCATGTTCTTGAGGGTCTCCAAATGGCCTTGAGCCGCAATTTTTTACAAAAATAGATTTCAATCTTAAAATATCTCTTTCATGATCAAAACCAAGTTTATATGCAAAATTTGAGCCAAATCAGTGGGCTTGTCTGTCCGCAGCTTTTCGATCTGGCTTCTTTTTTATGGACTATCGCTTTTGATAGGGCCGAACCAACACTTGACCAAGGATATTTTATCAAATCGCTCGGTTCAGGAAAAATCGTTCGCTACATACATCACAGGGAACTTCTGATTGAACTTTTCGAATTCAATCACAAAAAGGGCAAAATCACGAAAATTGTCTAAGCTATTTCAAATGCTCTTTGCATAAACTATTGTTTGTGTTTTCACCTTATTTTATAATGGTAAGGAAAAGCCCATTTAAGAAACTCGAATATCATGTTGTTTCCCATGCCGACATTGAAATCTTTCCTGTGGAAAATAATAGATTGACAAATGTGTTACTTACGGATGGATGTCTTAAAAGACATTTGCGCCTTACAAGCGAAACTAATTAATGGAGTTGACAGATTTACCTGAAAATATAAATACAGTGCTGTACTATGAGCAACATGGGCTCTTACCAAAAACATTTCTTGTCACTTGAAGATATTGATGATAATTATAATACGTTTATATCAGTAATGCGCCTGAACACTAACTATCGTCGTTTGTTGACAGGCTCTTGGACAACAACCAGTTGGAGAATTTGCCAAAAGACATATTTATGAACAATATCGAATTAGAAGTGCTGTAAGTCAACAGTGAAGGCTATTCTTTCTAATTTTAATCATGCAGGCAATGTACAGGGACGATGAGCAGGGACAACGAAAGACTTACAGGGATAATTGTGACAGTTACAACGTTGAAATGATCAGACATATTCACCAAAGTCACAAAGTGTATCATTGTTTTAAAAAATATCAGTAGCTAAGGCTAGGCTTTTTAGTCATCAATCAGACAAAATTTATGATGTATCCACTCAGGCCATTAGTTCTAAGACTAATTAGCCTTCGAGCATTAGGGTGAAGGGGCGGGGAGGAAGGTTGGGTAGCCACTGGAGGGTTACATCTTCCATGCTAGGAAAAGGGAGTTCGTCCCCTCGCGCTTGATTCTAAATCTTGGATTAGTTCGTTACAGAAAATAAACAAGTAACATGAATAGGCAATAATTTTTTTGGATACTTTCTTTCTTTCCCATGTCGAAAAGTAGCATCAAAACAAAGACAGTTTTAACAATGATCGATATGACAGAATCTACTGAGCTTCCAGATTTAAAACACAAAAGCATGGCTATAAAGTTACTGTAAAAACTGAAGGAGTGAACAAAATCATTAAATATCTAATATACTTTTTTTTATTAACTGACAGTCTATTTACCAAACTTTATTCCTTTTATTCCTATTTCTTTGACTGTCGTCACCTAACCTGTTTGTTAATGCATTATTCTGGGCAGATAGATGATTTACTAGTCTGCGTTTTATGCCCTCTTTAGGCTCCCCATAATTAGTAAAGTTTAGATGCTAAGATTAGCCACATTTAAAATAATTTAGAAGGCAGTTTTGTCGAACAATGACTAACTCTGTTCAATTCACTGACCCATAATTTTTTGTGTGAAATGATAGACTAATTGTGCCATCTTTGCGTTTTCAAAACAAGTTTTCTCAAGTCTGTGAATAAGAGTCCTTCTCTTTCCTCTACATTTTGTATTAATGCGGGCGGCTATCTGATTCCATTGCTCACTAAAAAATGGCGAGTCAAACTTTCTTTGTAAAACGGGCACAAGAAAGCCTAATTTTCCGCTGTCCAACCGGTGGAAACCTTTAGTTCTCGACGTGTTGCACTTTACCATCTCGTAAGAATGACTAATTGCATTTTGAAACTTGATAATGAATGACTACCAAGTGTTTGCTTGTTCCTTTGCGCGTGTAAACATGTTGTAGTGTAAATGACTTAACTATGGAAACCAAAAGCAAGTGAATACACGCACAGTGTCCAGAGGAGTTTGAAAATTTAAGGTCGCTGAGTTTACGAGCTTAAAAAGACTCGTTAGTACCTTCGACCATGTTAATTTTAATTATCCTCACGTTAAATTTTCGTTGCGCAAGGTATATACCGCAGTGCTAAAGACGAAGATCTCGTAAGATGCCAAGATTAGCGTCAAATTGTAGGTTGTTTCACGGCTAGTGAGCGCGTACGATTTTTTATTCACAACGAGTGAATAAAATTCGCACAAGTGAACCAACCGTGAAATAACTTATTTATCATATACGTTCCTGGATTTAAAAGCGAACAGAACTCAAAGATAAACATATCTTTCTTTTCTTTCAAAGGAAAACAACGCGCGGTCAAGCCCTCACAGTTCGAGAGTTGCACTGAAATGGCTTCCTTGTAAAATACTTTACATTTAAATTATCGAGCAAAAATGCCGTTAAAAGGCAGAGCTAGAAAGAATGAAATAAGACATCCTGAAAATATGTCGAAAAACGCGAGAGTTCATTTTTTGTTGCTTATGAGGACCCGCATGCTTGAATTGACAAACACCAGTAAGAATCCGAATCAAGAGGTTTGATTCTTTTATAAGTTTTGCTAGGGTTTTCCTCTCACACTGAAAGTGTGGGCGATTGATTTAAAGTGTTTATTGCCACGCCTATATGTCTTCCGCTTAGAACAGCACCCCAAAAAAGAGAAAAGGGCTGCTGTGCTGCTTGCTTGCTTTGCTGAGAAAAAGTTGGACGAAATGTTGGATAAGTGAGTTTGTCAAACTCGTGCTTTCTTTTCTCCGGAATAGAAGAGCCAGACTGGGGAAACATTTCTCTCGAACTCATTCCAGTGAGAGTGTGACTCATATTCAACTGCTGTTTCTGTGAGACGGTAGAATACCGAGTGATACTTTGAACGTTTTTGTGTCCCGACAGTTGCATAATAGCAGTTGGCGGTACGTCGTTGTTGCCAGATTTTACATTGAGCACTGTCAAAGTAAACGGTGCATCGTTGGTTTCCATTTCCGCGGGTCGCTTTTCTGCGTAGACTTTGTAGGCTTCTACTGGACATTTCTGGTTGTTCGGCACAGAAAACATTTTCGATGCAATGGCTCTTACATTCCGTGGATCGTTTCTTGAACGAGTTTTGGTTTGTCTTTCATTGAATTCGAGGTACTCCTGCCCTGTGGAAGTTTTGAAAAAGTTTTACGTCTCCCCTTGAACACATTTGTCTATGCTCCTTGCAGCCTAGTAACTTAAAATGGATTATGTTGTTAAGCCATACCGTGTTTAAAAGTGCTTCTGCCGTGGAACTTCCCAAGAGATCCTTTTCAAACAGAACTTGAATATCTTCCTCACTTAAAGCAGCAGAAGCATTAGGCTTGTTGCCCATACCTTTCCGTTTAAGATCACTTTGCTTTGACTGAGGCGCTTTCCGAGTTTGCTCGAACTGGACGTTTTTCATAAGGCAAAGTCCATAGTATATTTTTTTTCGAATGGCGCTGAAAACTGGCGAAGAAAGTCCTTAGGGAATTAGGCTCGTATTCCTCGTTGTGTTCTTTTTTGCGAACCGTTATAAGGAACTCACTGAGAAACTTGTTCAGCGCTTGCGGAGTCATTCGTCCATTCGTCTCGTCTTGCCTTTCAAAACAAGAAATTCATGGAACAGAGCAACGTCGTGTTTTTTGTTTGGTTTTTATTTTGGTGTTTTTCGTCATAAGGCAAAGTCCATAGTTTTTTTTTCTTCAAATGGCGCTAAAAGCTAACGAAAAATGCCCTTAAGGAATTAGGCTCGTATTCCTAGTTGTCTTCTTTTCTGCGAACCGTTAGAAGGAGCTAAACTTGTTCAGCGCTTGAGGGGTCATTCGTTCATTTTCTTCGTCTTGCCTTTCAGAACAAGAAATTCATGGAACAGAGTAACATATTGTTTAGTCTTTTTCTTAGTGTTCTCATTTTCTGTCCGTCTATGAACTCTTCTACTGATAAATCTAGGCTCTGAAAACTGTCATTCTGATTTTAAGCCATCTTTCTTTAAAAAAAAAAATTGCGCCTAAGCTCTTAGAAATGTGCAATTTGTCGGTCAAGAGGAGCGGCGAGCAAGCGACACGGTTTTTTTCACTGGTGAAAATAATGATAATCGTATGACCAATCAGCTGCATCTCTAGCGCGAAGAAACTATTTTTGTCTCGATGAATTTTGGCGCGTAAATCTCGGTATGTATATAATAGTGAATAATACGCGGCTTCGCTCGGAAAGCTTCGTTTTGCGCCGGCTAACAAGCGGTTATTTATTTTAAAATTGCCAACTTGCATAGAGTGACAAACAGCGACTGAGTCGTTAGGGGGACATGGAGCCGGTAATCTGTTGCTAAAGGATTGATAGGGCTTATTAACTGCGTGAAGCGATAAGGATTTATATTTCACGCGCTAGGATTAACTTTTAAAACAGTAATTCATGTGTTCAAACTGAGCTCCTCTGGACCTTGTGAAACACGTCGTGCTGACTGAATTCCTCGTGAAAATCCTGAGGGAAAGTGATTTGTCGTGAGTGTTTCCTATTTTATTACAATTTTCGAAAAGGACAGGAGATCTTCATTTTCGCTTATATTCTGTTAGTAACATACTTGACAAACACAAGTGACAAATTAAGCTGGGTTGTAAAAGATAAGTAAGCGTGTTGAAGAAACAAAGGAACTTAGCGTGTTAAAAAAAAAAAAAAAATCTAGCGAGTTCTAGATTCAAAGCTCTACCACGCTGGTCAGATATGAAAAATGACTACCAACACGCTTTCCAGAATCAATTGTTTTTATGTACATATCTGCACGGTAAGCGTGTTATGCTTCTGGCGCGCGGGCGTGTTATAACGTGCCGTGTGCGTGCGTTCACCTTATTCCCTGAAATCCGTGGAGTGTCACAAATAATAATTCCGATACTGATTTGTGATAGGAAACAAAACCAGGCAATGGGGAAAAAGGTTTTTCTCCGTGCTGATATCCATTATTTCGAGCGCTTAAATTAGGTTTGTGTCCATTGTGTCCTTTTTCCAAGCCTTTTGGGTGTAAAATATTTTTAAAGTCTCTGAGGGGTGGCTGGAATATTTAGGAAATGAGAAATGTGCACAACATTGAACCAGATAAATTGCTTTGCTTTTAGAGAGAGGATTCTTGCGTTCATAAATGTAAAGAAAGTTTTATGAACAGAAAAGTGTAAGATATGATATAAAATGGAATATGAAAGCAGCCCCAAACAAAAATTTTGTTACAAAAACTTTCTCGGAATCTCGTTGTGAATGACTCTACATTGGCGATTTTTTTTCAATAAGTTAAAGGTTATTACCTGAACAACCCATTTAAAACAAAAGCAAAAAAGGAAAAAATAATAATAGTAAATGTAACATACAGTCGAGTTATTAAGAAAAAGCAGAATCTACTGAGCTTCAAGCTTTGAAAAGACATTTTTGTTTCGCGTTAATATTGGTATGCTTTGGTTATCCGATCGGTAGACCGGCAGTCGGAAATTTCTTCTGAAAAGTTAACAAATTGAGAGAGCCCACACAATTCAAAATACTCTATGTCGACGATGAACTGCTTTATTTTTGTCTTTTTGTTTTTGGCCGTTTGTTTGTTTTTTAAATGAAATACTTTTCTATTAGCGGCTTCGGAGCGCAAGTTTCTTAATACTTAAACTTGACAGCTCTTCTTAAAGAAATTTAATTAGATTATGGGGAAATGCTGACGATCCTTCGAAGAATTGCTCTTTGTGATTGAAAATGTGCAGATACTTTTTTATCAGAGGTCATATTTGATACCCTATCCAATCGACGGAGAAGTATCCCGTCATTAGTTTCTTCCTTACCGTTTTCCTGGCCTCCTTCGGGTCAGGGGAGGAACATCAAGATTGCTTAAAGTTAAGTCAAATTATAAGTTTATTAACCTCTTCCTTGCCATACAGTGTATAGTGCTTTGTTAAGAGACAGTACGCACACATTTTTTTTCTTGAAATAACATGCGAAGGATTGGAATAAAGTTAAACAAATATTATTTTCGTATGTGATCTACACGAAGGGTTTTGAATTTGGGGACAATTAATCACAGAACATCACAAGATACTATTCAGTTCTTAGGTCAGGTGCGTTGTCTAGACCGTACCCGAGAACAACATTAATGTATTATGAAGCGAGACTTTTCTGCAAAGTAGATCGTTTATGAGAAATTGTCAGAAGCTTGAACGAGCTACTCTGTGCGGATAGAAAACCCGGTAACCTGGAAGAGACAAAAATAAATAGCAATTTTTTTCCATAGCTGTGGATTCAAGACATTTCGCTGGATCATGGGTGAAAAGGTCGAGCGAAAGCGGGGCTGTAGCCCAATATCTATCAACAACATTTGTGAAGAAAAATCAAGCTCGAAGCAACGACATCAATCACGCAAATACATATAGTGTGATGAAATAGAGTTTGAATCTTTTAATTTCTACAAGAAAGAAGGTGTCCGTTGTAAAAGAGAATCGTTAAAAATTGAATAAACATGTTGGAGACTCTCATAAATGGAAATACTTGGAAACATTTAGGTCTTTCATCATCTTGAAGCTCTAACTAAATCGGTACTTTGATATGTTTTCTTGTAAAAGGACTCTTGACGAAAACAAGCTAAAGAATTTGTCTTCAGGCATTTTCAGAAACAACGTTCGTCTGTCATTTCTGTAAGTAGAGGATGTTATTGTATTTAGTAACAGCATAACAAGGGATAAGGGTGAGATAACCAATGGACCAACCAAGAATTTCGTAACACATAGCTCTGATATGAGTTTGTTCCTCCTGGCTCGGGTAAAATTTTGCACTTATACGGAATTTGGTTGAACTCTGAAAATACAGCATTTACCGTACTGAAAATCGCATGGAGTTGTAGATAACATTTTCATCATTGTTTGAACGGACTGAGTTGCATTGGAATTTGAGACTGCGCGTTTGATGGGTCAAAGAATGCACTGTTTACCATCAGATCGCAAGAGCAAAGTAGCGAACAATGATAATACTTATAAGGGAATGACATATTCACAATGGATAAATAACTCACATGACAATGCCAAAGTTATAAATTTAAGAGGGCACGGTAAACAAGGAAGACAGGAAACATAGAGAGGCGGAAAAATTCTACTGACTTGGCCGAGACTATCCGGTCGTTTAAAGAACACAGTCACGGATTGGAACTGGGGGAAAAAATGCCATTAGTACCTTGGGCCTGGGCTTCAGCCCAGACCACCGGGTCCGGTACTTTCACCGCTTGCTAACACGCCAGTCTCTATCAGACATGACGCGCAGTCTAACCTTAATCACATTTATTTTTGGGTGTAATATCTTCCTCCTTTAGTAGTTTCTAGTTTTGAAGTGCTAAAAATAACCTTAAAAGTTATTATCACTTATTATTATTATTATTAGTATTATTATTACGACTATTATTGTTATTGTTATCATTATCATTTATTAATGCACTCTAACTGTTTTTGTTCTTGAATTGTAGTTACTTGTCCGGTAACCCATTAAAGAAATTGCAGTCAGATATTTTCAGTACAAACATCAAGTTGGAGTACCTGTAAGTATGTTTATTGTTTATTTGAATACGTTGTAAGAGTAGAAACAGAGCATTACAATGATAATTTGTCTTTATAGTCAATCACTCGCTGACACTTTTACTTTTAGAATCTAATAAGATAATTTAGCTGATAGCTTTACATTGGAAATGATAATATAGCTGTAGGAGGCCTTTTTCAATAATGAACACAAAATTAAGAATTTTGGTGTGAGCAAATTTGTGTTAAATTCCGTAGATTAGACATTTTAGGAACAATAAGTATATTTTGAGAAAGGAAGGAAGGAACTAAGATGAAGCATTCGACAATTGCCAAAGGCAATTTTCCGACGGCATTTGCTTCAAAAAAAAAAGGTAAATTCAAAAAAAAAATTGAAAAATAATTTGAAAGAAAAGTCCTTATCAGATTGCGATTATTTATTTATTTTTTTAACAATTTAGGTTATCATAGCAACACAACGACCTCTTAAAGAACCTTATTTTCTGCTTTTTTCGCCTGTCAATCACAAACGGGTTTTGGTGGCCCCCATTCCTTTTATTTCTGAATAGCAATTAGTGCATCAAAAGACACAAAATGACGACAATTTAACCTGCGGACAAACAAAGGGGTGAAAGAGGGGTTTCCTTTTCTTTTTTTCCTCTCTTTATAATCAAGAGGATTTTAACGGGGCAACTGTCCACTTGTGTAACTATTCGTTTATCTTGGGGACACATTTGCTGATAACTTGGTGAAAATCGACTTAGTCTATTAAATAACAAGTGAAGTGTGGTTTAAGAATTGATATGAGTTACGGAAGAATTAAAGATTTTTAGATAAAAAAAAAAGAAGCATAGATCGTTTTTCGGTGTCTTTTGACGAGTCGAAAATTATTGAGGAAAAAATTAAAAATCTAAAAAAAGAGCCGCCATCTTGGATGGTTTAGCATGATTTAGAAAAACCATCATCTTGTTTGTTTCTTTTTCAATAAAAGTAGCCCTACCAGTAAAATCAGCATATATTCAGTTTCTTTTAAGGGAAACTTTACCAAAGTCGAGACCTTTTTTATCTCTAAGACTGACTAAATTTCTAATTAGGCCCATCATTCTATTTTCAATTTTGTAATGGGAAGAAGAACTTCGTCTTCGGGCTACTACAATGCTGAGTCGTTCGTATTCTAGAGATAAGGGAATACAGGAAGTAAAGATTGCATTGATCCCGGTCTCCACTTTCAAAGGCAATAAAATGGCTTCGAAAGGAAATGTGATGTTAACATCAAACATTTGTTAACACTTAGTCACCACTCCTCCAAGTAGTCGGCGTTTTAGTCGGCGTAAATACGTTTTATCATCATCATCATCTTTATTTACCTTATTTACACGATACCAAAATTTATTTACAGTGTTAATAGGCGAGGAGACCCAGAAAGCCACCGGGCCTATGGGAGAGCCACCTCACTTACAATAATAAATAAGAGAAAGAAAAAGGGCTGCGAATGTGTGACTAGGCCAATTCAGGGATTATTTAAATAAAAACTCTTGCATTTCGTCTGAAGGCTAAGAAGGTTTGAATTTGTAAATTGCTTGAGATTTGTACGACACAAATGCGTTCGATAATTAGTGGCTGTTCTGGTATCGTAGTTGTGAATTTGGCTATTATACAAATTATTTATACATTGAGAAGGATTGAGAAGCAATAGGGGCAATAAGTTATTTTTATAATAAAACATGAATTTGGCGATTTCAAACGTATTGGCTTGGAAGGTATCTAAAATTCCTAGTTTGGAGAATAAAGGAGCGGAATGGGTTCGATAGTCTGAGTTGGTGATAGCCCACTCAGCTCGCTTTTGCAAATAATAAATTCTATTTCAGTTAGATACATATGTGGACGACCAGGCGGAGTTACAATAGACGATGTAAGGATAAATTAAGGTGTTGTAGAAAGTGAGTTTGATCGTAGAGGATAGGAAAAAGTGAGACCTAAATATAACACCTATTGATTTAGCGATTTGTTTACATACATGGCTGATATGGTGTTTCCGAGTGAGATGATCGTCTATATAGACCCAAGGAATTTGGTTGTGTTAGAATGTTTTAGAGGTCTAATTCCAAAGGAGAAACAAATACTGGAGTTAAATTTCTTCTGTCAGAGTTTAAAAATGATGTAGTTCGTTTTCTTTATATTAACTGAAAGCTTATTACATTTCAGCCAAACATCAATATTTTGGAGTTCATCATTAAGTACGGGTTCTAAGCAATTTGGGCTTGAATGAGAATAAAAGATACTGGTTTCATAAGCGAAAAGCAGAGGGTCTGTTAATTCAGAGGCATTAGGAGGTCATTTTATGTATAGAATGAACAATAGGGGGCCTAAAATCATGATTGAACTTTTAGGGAAGCCACACTTGATGGTTTGCATTGGAGAGCAAGTTTGATTGACTTAGACAAACTGCAGGCGGTAAGAAAAGTAACTTTTGAACCACTGCAGAGCCACGTCACGGATACCATAGTGCTCCAATTTGGCAAACAAGATTTGATGGTCGAGAATGTCGAGTGCTTTGGAAAGATCTAGAAAAATACTCACCGTTGTTTCGTGTTGGTCGATTGCCGAGGCAGTTTTATTTACCAAATGAATTTGCGCGTGCGATGTCGAATGATTTTTCCGAAATCCAAACTGACAGCGGTAAAGTATATCGTGTTTTTTTTTTGCCAAATTCAACTAAGCGACTGTATATGACTTTTTCAAAAAATTTGGAGAGATTAGACAACAAAGAAATAGGTCTGTAGTTTCCAAAAAGCAAGGATCCTCTGCTTCGAAAATAAGAATAATTTTCGCGATTTTAAGTTTGTTCGGGAAAATGCCTTTTAGGGAGCAGAAATAAGGTGAAATGAATACTTAATGACATGCATTGGGAAACTGTCATAGCCAGGAGCCTTCTTTGAAGGGAACATGCCACAAATGCTTTCTAGTTCACTAGTTGTGATTATTATCACCAAGATGGGAACGAAAAGAAGAATTCACACTGGATATAGATCTAGCAAGGTTAGGACCAATGTCTGTAAAGTATTTACAGAATCTTTCAGCGATCTCCATTGGATCAGTTAATTTTCTGCCTTCAGATTTGAATGATGTGGGAAGAGATGAATTACTTTTACGCTAGTTGATAACCTCCTTTAACAATTTCCAAGTTGTTTTGAGGTCATTTCTGGCATTCTCAAATTTGGAGTCGTAGTATTTTCGTTTGGAAATTCGAGTAAGATGGGTGAGTTTGTTTCTGTAGGCGTTATACTTCGTCTCAGAAGATACGGAAGGTGATCTGACGAACTTTTTGTAGAGTCTGTTCTTCTTGTTAACAGATGTCAGAACTCCAGGGCTGAGCTGGGGGGAAAATAATTTGTTCACTTGTTTACTTTTGAGAGCCTTTAAAGGGAAACAGGCGCTGTAGATATTGGAGTATTCTTCAATAAAATGATTATAGGCTTCATTGGAATGTTTTATGTTGCGGAATGAGAACCATTTCGCGTTTGTAGGTTCTCGTTGAATTCATGCAAATTATCGTCATTGAATGTGCGTATCAAAATTTTCCTTTCTGTGCTGGGCGTTAGAATTACGTCGTCAAAATATGCAAAAATAGGTTAGTGGTTAGATAAATCATTTAAAATAATGCCTCCAAGACATTATGTGTAAGGTTGATGATGAATATATTGTCAATTAGCGTCACAGAGTATGAGGTGAGGCGTGTTGGATTGGAGATGAGAGGAAGAAAGGCGTGTGAAAATAAGCTGTCAATAAATTCCTGTGTTGGAACATGATAATTGTATTGGAGAAGGCTTAGGTTAAAGTCTTCCTCCATATAACGATGTTTATTGTCTTTAGAAATTAGTGAGAGAATATTGTTGAATTTTTCAATAAACATGGCAGTGTTTTGATTTGGTGGTTTGTACACGCAACCGACAGTAACATTGTTTTCCGTGGGGAACAATAATTTCCTAGAAAAGTGACTCAATTACATCTGGATCTGAAAATTTGCATTCTGTTGGAAGTTTGTATTCAAGGTCATTTTGTAGATAAATTCCAACTCCGCCGCCTGTTTTTGATTTACGATGGTTGGAGACAAAATTGTATCCTGTGATATTTGCGAGATCTGCAGTGCAATGAGTTAGCCAAGTTTCTGACACACCAATCACAGAAAACGGCATATTAATATTTCCCAGGAATGAATTAAGTTGGTCGAAATTTCTTATTAAGCTTCGAGCGTTTAATGTATAATAGAAAAGCTTGTTTTGTCGCCAAAAGAAACTACTCGATTGCTTAGGTCTTCCCCAACCAATAGCCACTATTAGGCCGGCGAGAGATAAAGCTAGGATTAAACAATTCGGGCCTTTCAACAAGATTACATAATAATGTTTCAAGACGGCATCGTGACTCAAGGGACCAGGAGAAAATTCATAAACAGCTAAATTAAAGGAACTATTATTCAAGTGATTAAAAGGGAGGAAAGATTGAAAGTGTGTCTTGTCAGCCATCATAGAAGCAGCAAATTAAATTACAGATAGATCTACAAAATTCAGAGTGCTTAGCTTAAAGGTAAGCTCTCTTGTCGAACAAACCTTTCAAGGTCGTCAAGGGTTTTGAACTGGATAGGGCGGAAGTCTTCTGTTTGCCGTAGATAGATGGTAAAGTTCTAACACCAAAAAAATCTGAAGCCATTATGAGTTTGAATCTTTTTTCATATCCGACCTGCAGAGTTAGATGGTCAAAAAGCTTCACGTTCTCCGATGTGCAATCGGCAGGTTAACCAATTGAAGAAGCTGTAACCTTACATGCATCTTTCCGTAAATTCATGACCTTCTCTTTCGCAATCCTTCTTGTGAACTTGCAAACGACTGGTCTCGGGCCAGGAATGGCGTTTCTTGTGGGAGTACGATAAAAAATATCGATATCTGGAATAGAGACTTCAACTCCTGCAGCTTGATAGAGGCTAAGACATAATATAATTGTGTCGAATGCTGACTCACTTGCCTTTATTTCAGGGAGACCGTCGATCTTACGTTGTATTGATAACTGTAGCGCTGAATCAGCTCGATGGATTTCCCAATCTCTTCCACTCGTTTTGACAGGACATTCAGGCGTCACCAGAGCTGTTGCAAACTTTTATCCGCTTACTGGCAAAGGTCATCGTAATACTTGACATAAAATTGCAGGGTGTTCAAAGTCTCGTCCTGTGATATCGCCGGTCGACTCACTTCACCGTCATTGTTGGAGACATTAGCATCGTTGACGCTAAGTTTGGGCGAATTCTAAAAGTTTTCAATTTTTTTTTTCAGAGCAGCAATTTCGGATTTGAAGCTTACATTTTCTCTAAAGCGAGCTAACATTCGGACTAGGCATAGAGGGGAAAATTGCATGAACGCCGAGTGATCAAATATTCGTCCGCATACCTCGCTGGCAGTTATCAGAATAAGTAAATAATAACAAAAAACTAAAGGAAAGACATCATGCTTTATCAACAATTAGGATTTTTTTGTTTGTTTCTTAGTTGAAATTAAGGAAGAGGTAGCATCTTTTAGGGCCTGACTGGCTACCAGCGGCATCATTTGCATATGTATCCCATAATATTAACAATATCTTGTAGATGACATAGCAGGTATCTCTTTAAGGTAAAAACGTTTCAAAATATCGCAACGTAACGAAAACACAAGGAAGGAAGGGGTGGTGATCTTCTGGGTTTCATTACGAATTTGCCTGGTTCCCCCGTTACTGTTATTATTTTAAATATTTTCCCTACTTTTCTATGTATACTCTCCTCTATCAATCTTCAAAGGGCGTTAGGAATCCATGATATTTTCAAAATTAAACTTTCAAATGTCTCTCACTAGAAGACACGTGATTAGAAGGTCTTACGGCCCAGAAGACGATGAAAATTAATTAACTTCAAAACATAATTTTCACTGAGATTTTTCACTGAACTTCAAGTGACGGTCATAGCTTTTAAAAAAACTTAATTCAATCCGAAAAATGCGTTACTCACTCGAAAATTGCTTATCACTGTAGCTGGCATGGATAAATGAAGAAAGAAAATATGTAGTTAACGCACTTTGTTTTACTATTTTTTTCTTTATGGAAATAAATCGTATTGCAGCCTCTTAAGGAAAAAATATGAAAACAAATTTGTCATGAAATCGCAATAACTAAAAAAAGGGAGTTATTAGTTTAAGTTATCCTTAAATGTTAACAAGGGTTCTGGTACAGTATTGCTGCTATTTATACTTTATGCAACACTTATGTATGTGTACTATATCATTAGGTACTTGTCTGAAATGCAATTGCACAACCTTCCCCTGGGAATCTTTGAGAATAACACAAGATTGGAGTTTTTGTAAGTAACATTTCTGTCTTAACGATTTAAACTCAGGATATTTATGTACGTAAACATATGTAAAGTTCAAGTTTGAAACGTGAAAAAAAATCCTGCTCATTTTATTTCATGCTGTGCTCCGAAAGAACAAATCACGCACAACGGAGTCAATCCTCGCAGCTGCCGACAAAACTCAAATTTCAGACCCGTCATCACCTGTGCACCTTTTTCGCATATCCAGAAGAACAAGAAATTTAAGAGACTCAATAATGATACATAAAATATTACCAAATCTTTCTTGAAGTGCGGCTAAGATGTGCCTCTTTTACTTCTGAATAGCTCTAAAACCCTTTAAGTGTTTTTGTTTTCAAACTGATACAAGTCAAGGTGTCGTAGAGAAACCTTGGAACTCATATCAAGGAGGCACTCTGACATCGATTATCACATTTAAAACAGGCATTACCAGGTGTTTATTCAAAATATTTTCATCAAATCTCCATCATAGACCGAATGCAATTACAAACCACACTTTCTCTTTGTATAATTTAAGTATATTGCAGTGTGATTTGATGAGTATTCAGGATGACGTTAGCACAACCAAATAATCATTTATGAAAGTAATGCAAATTTTTGCCAAATCGGCAAGACATTAATAATAGTCTCGGTAATTCCCCTACCCTGAGCGATAAACTTCAGGGGTATCTTAACACTATTAATCAGTTTATTTGGTAAATAACGCAGGCGCCTGAATGACAACGACATGAAAGGATTAAATAGAAGCGCCTTCAGAAACATGACACTTTTAAAGGAACTGTAAGTTTTTCTCGTAAAAACAAAGTCAAACATGGTAACAATTTATAATTTCCGTTTACAGGATCGCAATGTATTGGCATCCGTCTTATGACTCATGCTGTACAATGATAAGGAAACAGATCTAGATAAACGAAGAGAACTGATAACTTTTTGAAATCAGTCAAATAATAAAAGTTAGGAAAGGTTCAAATTCTGATTACACTCAAACGATCTTTTTTGTCAAAAATATATCTCCGAAAAAGGTTTATCAATATATCTTCTGATGTAAATCATCGCAGTTGATAAATTGTAGAACTGAGGTAAATTAAATATGAATTCTTTAGATTGCACCAGGTTGAGAAACCATTATCGGTTTGTCCTTCTAAAATTCTGTTTATCATAGAGCCCGTTGCATTCCACTCGGTAAGTGCGCCATGATCTCGAGCCAGGCATTTTCCAGTTCGGTCCTGTCACTCGTTGCATAAGTTCATAGAACTTGGTCGTATTGCATTGCATCGAATGGCATTGCATTTTGTTGTGATTTATTGTCAGTTACATATGTAATTATTTTTCCTGTTGCGTTTCACACGATGCAGTTATTAGAAATAACTGTGTTTCAGTTTTTATTCTCTTATCGCTCGTGCACCAATTTAACCTATAGACTGATAATTTTGTAAGCTTTTCAATAAAACTAAGTAGATGTCTCTTCTTCAACATAGATGGTTGCAAGACAACAATTTCACTGAATTGCCTCCCGAATTATTCAAAGATCTAAAAAGCCTAAATGAACTGTAAGTTACATGGAGACGCTCTTTAGCTATTTAGCTTTATGACTGTGGTTAAGGGATGATTTTTAGCTTTCAATGTCATCTCCCTTCCACAACAGGCCTGCTCGTGTAATTATATAGACAATGATATGCTGGTCACCATATTATCGCGTCACTAATTATA
This sequence comes from Pocillopora grandis, assembly GCA_964027065.1. Classification (NCBI taxonomy): domain Eukaryota; kingdom Metazoa; phylum Cnidaria; class Anthozoa; order Scleractinia; family Pocilloporidae; genus Pocillopora; species Pocillopora grandis. The sequence continues at coordinate 19,567,803 of OZ034731.1, forward strand.
CGAGATTGGACGAGATATGTCCATTTTCAAACTTTTCTGATATTACCCTCAGCACAAAAATGAAAAAAAAAAAACAAAAAACAATTGAACCATCCTAAACTTATCCCTCACTTTTGTTCTGATAATCAGAATAGGATACGAATTTCAAATAACAGGGTAAATTAAGACGCACTTTCTTGTCTTGTCATTCCTATCAGCTATCTGTCAAATAACAAATTGAAGACTCTACCAGACGGAATTTTTAACAGCCTCTCCAACCTCACATATCTGTGAGTACAATAATCATTTAACCAAAGAAAAAATTCGAAAAGAGGTCATTGAATTTTTACAAAAAGGCACATTTCTCAAAGCTGCGTGGCCACATTCAGTCAACAGAAACACGTAAGGTAACACTGAAAGGTCTGAAGTGGGTATCAGTCGAAATTTGCAACATAGTTTTGGTGATAAAAATGAATAAGTTTCCAGGTGAAACTACGCTAAAGGAAGTCACTGATTATAAGCAGAGCAAAAGAAAAGAAGACCCACTACCCCAGGATCAATCTCCTCCATAAGGATTAGCAACAAACTCTAGGGATCACTTTTTGTCTCCGTGTCATGAAAATTTCACGGTCAATTTTTGTAAAACTGTTTAGGTGAATTTTAGAATGCTATGTTATGTAGATGTGCTTTGGTGAGTACAGTTGACGTACTTGGAGGTTTGAAAATCAATGAAAACCTTATTCGTGATTTGCTTCTGTTTGATAGCAACTTAGCAACTCAAAATTTTGTCCGGATAAAACACCTGCTTTTAGCACAGCATGATAAACCAGTAAACCAAGGCTGCAACAACAGTAATAACTGTAATCTCAATAAAAACAATGACAATTAAAATAATATTAATAAAAATAAAATGATTAATTAGTGTTGATGATTTTCAAGTTGGGTATTGTTCAACTACTGCACGCGAGGTAGCAAAATTATGATACATTCCGCGTTTTTGTATTCCTTTTTTCGTCGTCGTGAGAGTATTAAGTATAAATAGTATATTTAGTATTTAGTATATTATGATCAATTTTTCTATTTTGTATGAAAAAAGGTTTTTGTATGATATTTTTTCCCAGAAAAATATTCACGGATTATCTTATGCTCTTTTGGTCCGCACTATATCGTTCTTGATAGCGTCATAACCAGCGTTTTGTTGCCGGATTTTGAAAAAAATTAACCATCTATAATGTTCCTCTAGATAGCTATGGAACTCAAAATAGATACGTTAAACTGGAAACTACTGCGGAGGCAAACACTATTTTATGAACAGTTGTTCTTCAAAAGCAGCCAATATTTTTTAATTCTTTGAATCAATATTGCTAATTTCATGATAATAGATTCGTAACTACGGTTATTATTACACTCTAGGGATTTGTCAAATAATGAACTTGGAAATCTACCGCCATACGTCTTTAAAAACATTACAGCTGTGAGATTTCTGTAAGTGAGATTCTCTTTGAGTTAAGATAAATAAAAAAATCTGTCTCTAAGAATTACCTTGGAATAACAGCAATAAGCGAGTAAATCGGCTTCCTAGTTTAAAGCAATTTACATTTCTTATTTATTTTAAGCTGCTAAATTTTTTTTGTCTTGCAATTATATTTTGCTACAACGGCTTATAATTTGTTGACTTAGATACTGAAGCAACCTAAATAATTTTTTTAAAATGGGCAATAGCTTACTTACGATTTTCCAAACTCAGCTTTAAACAACAGACCTGAAGCAGAGGTTTCTGGTAATGAAATCTAAAGTTTCTCTAGCCTGAGAGCATGAAAGTTTCATGTGGGTCTAAAGTTTTCTTTTTTTCTGTGATATTCAAATATCAAACCCGGGAGCTAATTGTACTGCATTAAATTCAAAAGAAAGGTATCCCTTCATGTGTGTATTTCAGTCTAACATCCACAACGCGCTTTTTTAGGAATATGGACTACAACAAAATTGAGAGGCTTCATGCAGATCAATTCCAGGGCCTAGTGGAGATGTTCGAGTTGTGAGTACATTTAGACTTAAACGTTAATTTTTCATTATGATCTGTTGTAATCTAAAGCATATTTTAGACCCAGCCCATTTATATGAATTTAAAAAAAAACTAATTCAGTGAATAAAAGTTGACAAGAAAATGTTTACAAACTAACCATATTTAAATGGAGAGAGGTGATACCCGAAAAAGTGCATGATAATCATATATTAGTAAGGTTTTTTATTTTAACGTTTAAGCGATAAACGGCTCATGTGCATTAATGAGATTTCTGTTCATATTCGTCCTTCAGATTATAAAACCGCAATTATAAAGTTAACTTAAAAGGAAAAGAGCTTTTTTGAACAAAGAAAAAAATGGCTTCAATTTAGCTGAGTCTATAAATATTGAGTTTAAGTGCAAAGGTTTGGATTAAAATGGCCATGCGATTAATTTTCTAAGGAAATTAACTTGCACAGATATTAGTTGAATAGAAAATCAGGAGCCATAATAGGGAACACCTCCTTAGTAAATATAGTTAGTATCCTCTATTAGTAATAGCCTCTACAATAAATGGATCACAATCTCTGTCACCAGATCTATATAATTGTGGTATAATTTTGATATCAGTTTTGCTGTTTAAATTAGATGTCCTATGTCTTGTTATTCTATGTTACTTGTATATTAATTTAAATTCCCCCTTACCTGTTTAAGACATCTCTCAGAGAACAGAATCGAGGCTTTACCTGACAAGATTTTTGAGGGAGTTAAGAACCTCAAGGGCCTGTGAGTACAGCTGATAACATACGAAACAATTTCTAAAATTTTTTAGAAGATGAAAATGTACATAACAGAAAGACTCATAATATGGAATTCTTATTTGAAAATGTTAACATGATCTCCAACAGGCGTGGTGTAAATTGTAATGCTGAACAACGTAATTTTATTACTAGCTATTTTCTCAACGTAAAAAAATGTGGCTTGCTATAAACATGGTTTTATTGAGCAAAGGTAGATATTATCAAAAAAGCAAACAAACATAGTTGAGAACTATGATAGTTCCGACGGCAACTTCAGGTGTAATTTTTAAGAATCAGACAATGCAAGACCCTGTTTATCATCTGCTAGTTAATAGTTATGTTATTAATTTTTGCAGAAATATCTTTGGCAATAAAATACAAAATGTCACCAGCACGACTTTCAGTAATGCCCGGGAACTGCGATTTTTGTAAGTTCATTGTAAATGGTAGTTTTCTATCACAGTACTTACAATAAAGCCGCATGTATTGCAATCAGATAAGATGCATGTGTGAAGTTAATTTACAGTATTATAGTTAATTGGGTATAATATTTAATTTTGTTAAAGTCAAAGGAAAGGCTTGCAACTAGTTATTTGGGGAAATGAGATATGCAATTTATTATAATCTGACTTAATTTTCACCTTCTATTTTAAACTTTCAGGTTCATGCACTACAACCTGATGGCTGAGCTCCCCAAAGGCTTTTTTGAGCTTTTGCCGCACATTATCAGAGTGTAATACTCCATTATAATAATTTAACACGATGGCTTAAGAGGAGATTTGGGGCGGATGTTGTCTGAATTACCTTTGAAATAGAAATTATTGTCAAATTGTGATATGGGTGATGCAATCATTTTAATAATTTTGTTTCCTTCAGTCTGTTGTGGTTCAGTTGATCAATAAATTTTCATTCACGTTAACATCTTCTATCAATTCCAATACTGACATGATATGAAGCCTTATTTAGATATGAAATAAAATTGTCTAAGCCATTCTTCACGTGACTTTCAAATTGCTATTAATTTATGAAAAAATCCTTATCAATTATCTTTGCCTTAGCATAGATCACTATTTTCTTGCCGATCGTTTTGGATAATCATAATTTTGCTCTCATGGTTCTAAAGATGTACCCTTTCTAATTTCCTCTTCTTTTTCTAATTCCAGAACTCTGGACACCAACCTGATGTGCTGCCACCTTGATCTTTTCAGGCAGGATGCCGATTGCGAATTTGCCTTCAACGATAACTTCGCAAGCTGTCACTCCATGTTCCGCAACCTTGCTCCAAGGAGAAGTCTTTGGGTTGTCGGCCTTCTTTCGTTGTTTGGGTCTGTGTTTGTAGTTGGGTGGCAGTATTTCTTACCTGATAACAATATGGTCCAGTCCATTATGTTGGTAAATCTGGGTATTTCAGACGGCATCATGGGTATTTACCTCATCATTATAGGTATAAAAGACCTGCAATGGTCAGGGGAATACTACCTGCACGACTATGAGTGGCGCACCGGCTGGTTTTGCCATTTCAATGGCGCCATGTCTGTACTTTCAAGCGAGGTGTCTGTTATGATGATTTCTCTGATTGCATGGGACAGGCTCAAGAACATTGTGTTTCCTTACACGTTTGCAAAAATTACACCAAGGCAGACCCGTATTATGTGTGTAGTTATCTGGCTTGTGGGAGGCATCATGGCATTCCTTCCGTTGTCTGGAATGCGATATTTTGGTGACTGGTATTATGGCAAGAACGTGGTGTGCCTGCCCCTGCAACTTTCCCCGCAGTTACAAGAAGGCTGGGAATTCTCCACTTCCATCTTCATCGTTTTAAATTTTTCTCTTTTCCTATTTATTACGATTGCTTATGTTGCCATCTTGTTGAAATCATGGTCGTCAAGCAGACGGCTGGGTGCGCATGGAACTGTTCGTGAAATACGAGCAAGAGCACAAAGCGCACAGGCTAAAAGAGAAAGAGCACTTGCCAAAAGAGTCTTCTTCATTATTCTGACCGATTTCTTGTGTTGGATACCAATCATTGCTATCGGCATTAAGTCGCACGTCGAGAAAACGTTTGATCCACCTGGTGATCTGGCTGTGTGGATTGCGGTGTTCGCCTTGCCTATCAATTCAGCTATCAACCCACTGCTGTATACCCTTTCTACTCCACAGGTACCATTTTTCTCTTGCTTTTGAATGGAACATTCTTTCATTTGTTGTTTTAAGAGACATCTTTGCGAGACAGTTATCTGAATCAATCACCCGCGGTCCCAACGGTATTTTTTTATTAGAAATTTTTACGGTCTCTCTCATGTCCTTATGACAGAAAAAAAAATAACCCAAAAGGAGAAAAAATGGGCATGGAAAAAAATATGAATGATCGCAAAGTTGTATGTTTGTTTCTCCGCTGTTGTTTATAACCATGGTGACCAACTTGAATTTAAAAGCGGTTTGATCTATATTCCGACATACTTTATTAACTAAGTTTCTACTGTACAGGTTCAAGCTGTTTTGAAAGCAAAATTGAGGAAGGTGTGGTCCAATGTTCGATCGATTTTCAGCAGTGGACAAAATCAAGAAGGCACGGTGCTATATTCCATTTATACATATCATAATCAGACCTTGAAAGGGGGTATAGGTGTGAGTAGAGATTAGAACAATGCACTTCAGAAATTTATTTGAATTATTATTGGAATTATCATTACTACTTCAAAAAATTATTAAGGGGCAACCACGCAATTAAAAAACAATAAATGGTTGAGCTTCGGTCTTCAATTTCAAGGGAAAGAAACAATCTGACTGGTAGAAGGATTTTTTAGAATCAATATGTGGACGAGATAGTTTGGTGTGTTATATTCCTCCACCAACGCAGCGCCACAGTTTCTTCAGAAACTTACCCCCCCCCCCCCCTCCTCCTTAAAATATTTGGATAGGCCTAACAGTAGTTTATTCTCCGTTTGGAGAGGACCAAAAAAGATATGTTACTGCTATTTTATTACTTAGAAGGAGTAAATAATCAGCAGGGACAGATCGGAAATGGACATGAACACGCTAACAACGAAGAGGGTAAATATAGTGATTCCCAATGTGTATATTCTCTTTGCCTCGTTATGGTTTTGTGTGTAATACCTTTCTTTCGTTTCTTCTCTTCCCTTCTTAATCCCATTTTTTGTTTGTTTTTGTGTCTGCATTATCTTCCCCGTAGGAGAACAGATTGAAATGCAAGTAATAGAACACAACGAAGTCCCAGAAATGGAAGCCCCTGAATTGCCTGCTCCGCAACCGGGTCAGTATTCCATATGTATGCTTATTTCTTTAAAACATCATTTCAAAACTAGCCAATTAGAAAACTAGGGAATCAAACGGTAAATCTTATACTTATGTGTATAAATGTATAATGTTTTGATGTTAATGTTAATGTGTGATTGACTTTCTGATTTCAACTGTAATCAAGTAATCCACTGAAGTGGGTGAGCTCTTTCAAATTGAAATACCTATGATGAAACATACTATTCTTTTCTATTTTGATACGTTCTACGTGTGAATTTTGGTTAAGGAAGGATTAAGGAAATGTTTCCTCATATGACATAAATGTGATTGGTTTTGTCACCTTTGGTTAATAATTGTAAAAAAAAACCTTTGGGTTTTTCACAAGTTACATACAACAATTCTGACGACAGTTTTTCGACGACCCAGTTTCTGAACTTCCCCTTTGAGATCCCCATCCCTTTAAATTAGAAACCTGCACAGGTGTCATGTGCAGCAAAGGTAATATCGTTATCAATATGGCACAGATCTAATAAATGAATGATACGTATTGAAATGATCATTCAATGTTTTACCTTTTTGCTTTTATTATCTGATAAATAACTCTAACATAACGATTTGAACCATCAACAGCAATGGAACAAGCCTGTGGTGGGGATGAGACTCCATCTTCCTCAGGTATAATGTCTTCTAACTTGAATTAAAATGTCCTGCCTATTATTATAATTATTATTATTATTATTATTATTATCATAATTATTTTTATTATTATCATTATTTCAGTTGATGTTGTTGTTCTTCCTCTTGAAACTTCATTCATGAAAAAATATGAAATTAAGTCGTAGACAGCCGCTTCATTCACAATATCAGTACTGAAGTTATGACTTCAACCGCTTTTACAACTGTTCCTAAAAATCGCCAACTACTTTGCAAGAAATAAAGTAGTAGGAATGAATAAAAAAACTTGAAAGTATTCGATCAAATCAACTGTCTTTTGCAAAAGTATGACTTCAACAGATTATTTCATGCGCACAAAATCGCAGATGTAAAACAATGCGAGCTGTATGACAAGTTTAACCAAGTTTTAACTCAACTGAGTAATCTGTCGTGCTAGAAGTTGTTAAGTTTATGCACATTCAATGCGGAAACTAAGCTGTACAGTGAACTTTATCGAAAGTATTTTATGTTTGTTTATTTGTTTTTTTTAAGATTTCGTATCTGAATTACGTCATACGAGTATTATTTTCTGTAAAATTCATTTCAATAAACGAACCACAAAAGTTATGACATGTTTCACTCTACTTGTTGTTTGCAACAGATTATGAGGATGATTTTGATATCAGACCAGCCACTAAAAAGACTGTGGAAGGTAAAGAACTTTTTGTAGGAAACTATATTACTAGTGCTGGCTGTTACCACCAGTTTTGTATGTTATACAAAAAGACTACAAGTTTCTCCTATGAAGGAATTTATAAGAGAAGCCTTCCCTACCTACTGAAAGTAACGAGTCATTGCAAATTAAAAAAAAAAGATTTTTAGCTTTGGATTGATAGTCTTGCGGACACTAGGTGTGAAAGGAAATTGAGCAAAATTAGAAGTATTTATGTCCTTAACGCACTTAAAATGAGGCGTTGTATATTTTGGTGGGAAGACTCTTGCGTAATACCTGGTTAAGAACGTCAAGAGATAATTATTAGCAGCAAGCTAACCTCTAAGAAAAAAAAAATGAAATGGGACGGAGATTCGAACGTAAAAAGCGAATTTCTAATTTCCCACGCTAAAGTATAGTAGGTAGTTGTGTGAGTAACAAAAAGTTGAGGTTCTCACATTTTGCTTGAAACTGTTTTAATCCTATTTGGCGGAATAGAGGGAAGGCGGTAGTTCTATTCATGTTTGAATGTAGTTAGACTTAAATAAGATTTGTTATCAACGCTGGACCCTTTCCCAAACAATTTACAACTTATTTAAAAGAAGGATATTCTTTATTGTAGTTGCTGTTCATCATGGTGAAAGCCAGCATCGACGAAAAAGTAAAAAAGAAGGTATCTTGAACTCCTTTTGTAACTAGGATTGTCTACTCTTTGACGGAAGGCTCTGATGTTGATAAGTGTCTATTTTTATGAAACCATTATTTGACATTGAATTTATGAAAGATCCGACTACAGGAGTTGAATTTTAAGATGCTTACAGGAACCTTTTTTATATGTGGAGGCTCGCCGTTGATGTAACTCGTATCTCTTGATACAAGCTTTGAAATATATATGGCAATTGTCGTACACATTGGTTTCGGTGGACACATAACTTTACTTTGGTTAATGTCAAGATATTTTCAATTTTCAGTTGTTGAAAAAACGTTTGACTGAAACAGAGTAACAGCTTAGTCTCAACATTTTTTTCGCTTTCTGAGTAGAAATCTTTTAGAGTCGAGGGGCATCTGCATTGAGGTCTTTTGTGCGCATTCTTTTAGTCCCTGAAGCAACAGGGATAACAGTTATCTGGCAAATTGGTGGCAGTTGAACGAAGGCTTAAAGAAGTGGCAAAATTTTACCGTCGACTATTTCAACGCTCCCGAATTTTCTGCTTATGTCCTCTTTCTGGTGATCCTCCCACAATGTCGATCGCTTTCGATTCGTTATTTTCAATTATTCAAATGAATGTCATTCGTTGACTACAAATTTTTTGTACTAAGTACAAGTTTCTGCAGGCCAAGGAGGAGAGACAAAGCCTGAGACTAAAGAGCTAGCTGAGGAAGGTAAAGAAAATGATTTTTTTCTTGAACTGTACATTGTGCAACATAAGTTTCCTTTATTTCTGCATATAGTGGAAGTCACCTTTTCTTGAACTTATCTGCCATCTGGGCCAATTTCCTGGCTTACTCACAAAGTGACAGTGACGGCAACTCTATTGCTTTATATACGTCATTCTTAAGGGCCTTATACTTCATCTTAATTAATAACTTTGCTATCACACAGCTGACAAATCTGTGGAGCAGGTGGAGAGTGAAGAGATTCCAAGGGCAAGTGACAAAGGTAAAGGAGAGGGTAGCTTTAATTGGTCATTCAAGAGGTTAAGGAGGTTATGGAAACATATATTTCACCTTAGTAGTCGCTGAAAAACAGAAACAGAAAAAATATTTCGTGAAATGCTTCAGTAAAAACAAGATTGAATGGCTGAGTACTAATCTACCTTTTATCAAACACATTGTCTTCCGGAGAAGACGGAAGAGGGCACCAGCTTTGCCTCGTTCATTTTCGGCTCTCTGCGTCAGTCGAGTAAAATTTCAAGGGCATTTACGTGTAGGCGTTGTATACACACTTATTCAGTATCTGAAGCAACAGAGACAAAAGTGATTGATGAATTGGTGGCAAATGTTGACCTTTGTCAATTGCAGTACTTCAAATGAACATCATTTAATAGGTACAATATGTTCTAATTCAATTTCTTCAGAAGGAGAAAAAAAGCTTGACACAGAAGAGCTAACTAAGAAAGGTAAATACAACGATTCATTTTTTTTTTAAGAACTATAGATTATTTACCATAACTTTCACCTAGTTATTTTTGCATACTATACAAGCTTTATTATTATTATCATGATTATTATCATTTATGTATTTTTTATAAATTTAAAGCTAACTGGGCCAATTTACTGATTTAATAGAAGGGCCATGGGCCGAGTTTACCATCTAGAAAACTTTATATATTTATGTACTTTACCTCATTCTAATAAATAACCTTGCTATCACACAGCTGGCAAATCTGAGGAGAAAGTGGAGAGTGAAGAAATTCCAATACCTAGTGATGAAGGTAAAGGAGAGGGAGGGTTTTTTGTTTCTCACTCAAGAGGTTATGGCACCAGATTAGTTATTAAGGCATATCTTTCATCTTGGTAGCCAATGAACAATGAATGATTCATATACATGCTGAAGTAAAGGAAAAAGAAATAAATTGAAAGACTGAGTTCTAATTCACGTTTTGTTCAATTAATCATCTTTTATAAAAGCTCAAAAGGCAGAAGAAGAAGAAGAAGAAGAAGAAGAAAAGAAGCGGCTTGAGCCTGACATGGAGGACACAGAGAAAGGTAGAATTCTTTATAAATCAGCCAACATAGACTCGAAGTGGTCATGAATTAACACATAATCTGTCCACGCTATTGTCTGAGGAAAGTTGAAACGCAGCGGTCCACATCAGAAGTGATTGAATTAAGAGAAAAGAGGAATACTCGAGTACATTGTACTTCGTCGCAGTGAACGGCTAAGACCTGACTTGCAATACTGACACTAAATATGGCACCTTTGAATCTTCTAGAGCTCTCTCACTTTTTGTAACATTTCTTAGCTATAAAGATGTTTGCTTAGATGGAGGAAACATAGCTGCCACGTGGTAAAGCTAATTAATTAGGAGCGAGGCTTATGACGTCGTGAACCTCAACTTTTAAAACTCTTTAACACAGACAAGTTAGAATTGTGTTAGCAATAATACATTCTGATTAAGTGGCTTAATATATACATTTTTCTCTTTTCGTATTCCAAGCAGGGGAAGAAGAGGTTTTTGATACCAGACTTTATTCTTGCTTTTCGAACCAAGGTAAATGTTTGTTGTGTCTTCTTCAATAGTGAGTATCACTGACTGAAGGGTGCGAAAAACCTTTAAAAAATTTGTGCACTTTCTGATATCTCATCAAACTTATGAAACTAGTTTCAGATTTGAGATAAAAGGGTGAAATTTTCGTACTTTGGCTCTGATGTATTTCCGTGTACATGCATGGGCTGTTGACTCCTGATTTCTTGAACCTTCAGTCTCTAGAACCTTTCCATAATCTAAATAATACTGTCTGGTCAACGGACCAACTGGTGAGCTGGCCACAGCGCCGTCAGATTACATTAACTGATTAAGCTGACAGACGGATGGTATAACTATCTGCTTGACTTTCTGCCTGACTGTCTGCCTGACTGTTTCCTTTGCTGCGGGCATGGCAATAAACTGATTCATTTTCTAGCTGCGTGCTAAGTCAGAAGCCTGAACCAGTTGACCGACTGACGGTTGGTTGATCCAGCAAAAAAATTATTAATACACACGTTTTGCAATAAATAAATCAATGTGCTTTTACTCCTTCCATTACTAAAGAGACCGTAAGGACTGAAGAAGAGAATTCAAGAATTCAAGAAGAAATGGAGTTCTAGTAATCATTATGTAGTGTCTGTGGAAGTATCTTAGTCAAAACAATCCTTTTTGTTTATTTTCCCTTCGATAAAATAATAACATAAGTTAGTTACCTGAACTATGGATTGCATAACATGCTATTGAACATATCGGGCGCTATCTCTGAATGGGCGTGTGATGGCAGTTCTGTCTTCATTTCGGTTTGATCTTGTCTGTTTTCTTTTTAATGTTTATTTTTTGTTTGTTTATTTTATTTAGTTTTTGTGTGTGTATGTGTGTTGACTTTGACAAGTTTAACTACCTGTTAGTGTTTTTCTTTTAGCATATTTCAAAATCGCATGTTTTAGCGATTAATAGCTCATTTCTAGGTTCTTTAATCTAAAAGAAACAAATCATTTACTGTTTAACATCTCGCATCGTTAATATTTAATAATATCCTGATGATCTAAATAGTTAATTTCGTAAAACTTTTTTACTCGTTTACGAGAATTTTATTTAGTAAGAGTTACAGTAACGGTTATTTGGGGCTTCAGATTATATGAAAGAACTCAGAAAATGTTACGGCCTGGGCTTTAGTTCTGAGAGACTCTGCATGATCATAACAACTATATAAATACCCCAGTTCCACAGCTAAGCATCGATAACCTTTTTTTTTGTTTTGCTTTTTTCTATTTCATCACTATCTCTTAAAGAAGAATAATTAAAAATGTAACAAAAGAATAATTAACATTTTATTGGATGAGAAGTCATTAATCAGTTCTTTGGCAGTTTATTAAGTTACCCAAGTAGTAATCTAAATAGTTGATTTTTAGAATTTTTATAACTCCTTTTCGAGCATTACAATACAACCTAGATGTAAAGTGAGGTTTTTTTTCGTGATTTTAGGACGTTTATCGCGAGTACAGATTTATCGAATAACTTATAAAAACGTTTAGGTATGCCAGGGAGTTTAGTGGTTCGATAAAAATTATAATTGTTTATTTTCACAACTCGCTTGTGAGAATTTTGCACCCAGACTACGCTTCAAAAAACAAAAAAAAATACAAGACATTGTTTATTAGAGGTTTTGAAGTTTATCAATAAGCTAGGTAGCCCATTTAATAGAATTTTCATAACTCCTTTGCGAGCGTTATAATCATTAGGACTTAAAGTGATGTCCATATAGATCATGCTTACATTACTGATAATTCACTCAAAATAAAAAAAAGTAATGAAAAGGTCTAAGAATATCACTAAATTAGATATTTGGTAGTGAGTTGAAGTCTAATTTGTAGTTAATTTCTAGATTGTTTAACTCATTTTGAGAATTCTTATTCATTGTAGAACGTGATATTCAAATAGCTTCGTGATTTGGCGCAAACGTGCTCATCAAACATGGCTTTTACATTAAGGATAATTTGAACACGAACGTGCCTTCTAGAGGAACATGGTACAAAGCAAAGAGAATTGTAACAAGTGGAAAAGTTGTCAGTAAGCACGTCATGTTTATTGTAAGTCAGAGCCTTCAATAAAACACCTTTTAGACCTTATGCTTGATTCTGATGTCTATAAACCCAAGAAAAGTTGTAAAGTCTGGCTTGGGCTTCATCGGCAGCGTTGTTCATTAGTGACTGGTCATAATTGCCCTTTCTTCTCTCCAGAAACGAGGCATGAACTTATATCTTCAAATTGGCCAGTGAGATACTGCAAATGCGACACAATGTCAGCGTCGAGGGGGGAGGGAGAGAGAGCACTAAGGAAATATTAAGGTGATTTAGGAAGAGGACGGTAACGTCAGTTAACAACGGCGCGCTTAGCAAAAACAGTGGTAAGAAACTAGGTCGACAACTTCTCTCCGTTATGTTTTATAAATTAATTAGCAGTCGTTGCAACGACACGTCCGCATAAGGTTTGTTCTTGAAAATGGAAACTTGGGCTCTTTAAAGATCGCCATCACAAGAACGACAACTTGATCTTCTTTAAGAGTTATGCAACAAGGAACATCAAATAAAACCAATAAAATTGGTTGTCATTTTCCTTGCATAGCGTGAGCATAACTTTCTTGTCTTAGTTTTCATCGGCACTGATCTAAAATTTAAGACATAAAAAGTGCAAACCTGAGCTAATTCTGGAATTGTTGGCATCTGATTTCAATCCGCAGAACATTCATTCCTCACGGTGAAAACGATCATGACATCAAAAAACAAAGTAATAAAGTGGGTAAGCATCGTAATATATATAACTTTGATTGACTGGCTTAACTTCAACATGCAGGAAGTTTAATTCACGATCAAATTCAACAGTATTCCACTCTTATAATTCTCATGTAAGGTTAGAGGAATGTATGAAAGAAAAGCCACCGCATTTAGTCCTAAATTTAAAGCGAACTGAAATCTTGGATCGTCTGCTAACCAACGTATTTCCTGTAGTGGAGTGTAGCGGAAAATTCTCACAAATACACCGAATAAAATAGGGAAGGGGCCCTCATTATCCCGGAAATTAATTTTGAAATCATTCCAAACAGTATTATCTCGTACACAAGAGCGCAATTTACATAATTCCTGGGCGTTTTGATCGCGACGGGAAAAGCAGCGAAATGACGCCCAGAACTTGTTTGGGAGAACGGCAACGCCAACAAAGGAAGTCGAAATAGAGTTGTGTCCAGGCTATCCGTGCGCTCTCCCGTGCTGAAACGAAAACCCGTCCTCTTACTAAACCACACTATCGTATCGAACGTGGTCCTTATGGTGTCCTGTACTAAGTTTGAAAAACTTCTCGTAAAAATGAGATTCTTTTTATTTTCTTCCATCGCTCCAGTTGGGTTCGTTATGTCTCTAAGTAAGCTTTCCTCCTGGGGCCTTGCGCCAGGAGCAGTTGGTGGGTTTGGTGGTGGGGGAGGTGGATCAGAGGATAATGGTGCATCAGGCAGAGGTGATAGGTACTCTGGGAGATGTGGTGGTACCCATGCGAAACAAGCCGGAGGTGGAGGAAGCTCGTACCGTAATGGCACAGATTTTTCTGGTTTGACCGGTGGGAACTCGAATGATTCCTTGTGTACCAACAAATAATTGTTTATGTTGTGATTGGAATGTTTTTATCTATATCTTCATTTACCCTCTGATTCCAAATCTCGTTGATTTAAATCCTACTTCTACGGAGGAAAAATAAAACAGACGATCTCATTTCTCGATCGCCTTTAGGATTCTCGGAAAGAGATTACGAGAGTAATGAGAACTCTACTTTTTGAAATATTAACAGCACCATTATTTGGGTGAACAATACTGAGCTATAAATGTTATAATGAACGCCTTGAAATAGTCACTGTTGTACTGCACGTTATAAGATATTCTGGAAAATTGGACCTGACCTGAAAACTGTATCTGATTTACTAAAGAAATCGAGGTTCTGTCCATCAAATATTCAAATATACCCTCGCAGTTTTATTTTCTCATAGTTTATTATCAACAGGTCATGAGATCATATCGATCAAAGAAATCTAGCCGTCATCTATCTGTACAAGATCTGCTGGTTGATCAATCACTCAGAAAATGTACTTATTTCCTGTTCTTAGTCATTATCTGATTATTGCAAACCTTGACACCGAAGAAATTTAAAGAAAGGAAAGGATTATTCTAAAATGTAAAGCGGAAACTAATCAAACACTTGTTCACAAACACACGGGAAAATGAAACTAAAAAATTACAGTGCGCGATGTGTCTTCCTTTGTAAACTCTCTCTAGGTAAATGAAGAAGTAAAATGTAATGAAAAAAGTTACCTACCCGTTACTTGATCCCCAGAACAAAGTTTTTAACAGTTCCCACTGGTAAGGGCGCTATCACATCGCTTGGATAGAAAACAAGGTATGAACAAGATATGTAATTTTGCAAGTTGGTTATTTTGAAAGTTTATTTTGAAAACAATAAAGCTGTAGGCGCATTTTTCGCAGCACATTTGACTGGTGTTACATGTTGTTACGCTGTTTAAACATGGAATAGTTCTTAATAATATTTCTTTTTCAGAGGGCCTTTCGAGTTTTCCAAATTCATAGTGCTGACGTTAAGGACCATAAGGGAAATCAAGGTTTAAGCACTTTTTTTTCTCTTACGAAAAATGTAATGTACATTACTGATCTTACGTACCAGTCAGAGGAAGTAATGGCGACTTGTGTTATTAAAAATTAGCAATGTGCCTTACTTTCTCGATATGAACATTTTCTTTTCTTAACAAGAAACCCACCTAAATTTCAATAATGTTATATTTCGTATTTATTGTATCGGGCAAATATGTCTCGAATCTCTTTCGCTTTAACTCACTCAGAAGAAATTTAATGATTAGTGGGTTATACACAACTTCTTTGAAAGAGATAAAAATGTATGATAAAGAGAGAAGCTGTAGCATCTGAACGCTAAGATGCTTGCAGAATGTAACTGATGTCAAAAATTCTCTAAAACAGAAACTAATCTGATTATGCTTTGCTAAGTGAGGGATTCGCCGTCCAAGAGTATGCATATCTATTTTCAATGAAAAGAAAGCATCCTACCTCGACAATTATAATGGATTTTGCAACACACACACGGGAATAAATTGAACGATAAACGAATAAGTCGTTTATATACCTCAGCTGGCTCAACAACAAACAGAGCTGCATCTTAAGTATTAGTTTGCTTCTTTGCTTTATTTGATTTTATTTTTTCTCCTTTTTATATATTAGTTCTCAGAGAACGATTCAGAGGATAATAAAAAATATGTATATATCTTTTTTTTCGCTTGTGATTGGTTCGAAAAACTCCTATTTTCCACTAATTCGATTGCCAAGTTGTTATCAGAGAGTTTGTTATCTGACAAATTAACGAGCCGATCACATTCAAAGTTGTAGTTTAAAACAATCAATTAATCAAAACCTTGGTTTCAATCACCATAACAACAGTGTACAGACTTTTTTTCAAAATGGAGAATTTTTTCCCATGAACGAGACAATAGTTTAGAGCACAGTAATGAGGTTAGTATCAGTCTATTACATACAAATTTTCCCTTTCTCTCGTAACTTGACTGTACTTCTTTTCTCGGAAATTGTAATTTTTTGTGATGAATTGGTGATAAGACTTCATGTCGTCCTATTAAGTCTGTATTCATATTCGTGATAAACAACTCGGAATCCCGCTGTGCAGCCGTCCGAATTTGTCACTCGTATGATCACTGACCAAACTGGATTCCACTGAGTACTAGTACCATTAAATACCCAAAAACTTATCTGAATTCTTTATCACACTCAAACGAACCTCAGGGTTTTGGTTTTTAATTATTTCAAATTCTTCTCACTGAAAAATACGAGTTTGTGGTAATGATGATGAAATTCTGAATTGAAGTTGCCCTGTATTGCATTTAAGAAGTTCTCGCTCAACACTGGTATGAGGGTGGGGAAGCCATTTTTGGTTTGATGCTTCGAAGAAACACCTTTACCTGGCATTTAGACTGCTGCTACAAACCAAGTGCCGTCTGAGTGATAAATTGCGACGGTTATTATGTTTACTACATAAATGGCATACCCTAGTGTCACCTCCGCCACTGCGACACAGATTAAATCGATGCTGGTTGAAAAAATTATGAATTTTGGGTAATCGTATCATAATTGGTTACACTTATGTGTATTATGCTTTGGTACTCTCACAGCCAGTAAGCGCTCTATGACTGGTCATGAATACCCCCTTATTTAAAGATCAGAAAAAAAAAACAATAACAACAACGAAATAAAACACTGACAAAGAAGAAAAAAGGGGAAAAAAAGAACAGAGTCAATTAGATTTTTATCATTTATTTGAAAAGTTTTCTCGAAGATGGAAAAGTAAGTGATAAGTAAATTTGCAATATCGAAATGTTCTCAAATCCATCTTTTTTTTCTGCTATTCATTTTCAGAATCTTAGTGGGACGTGATGTAGCATATGCGTTGTCAATTTGAAACGATCAAATTCCAATGGCAATAAAACGAATTTATCAGATCTATTGCCCGATCAATTGTATAGTTGGTATGGTGTGGTTCTATACATGTAATTTACGGTTTGTCTAGTTGTATGCACCGTTAGTCGTTTACATAAACAATTACAATACTGCTCGTTAAATTGAGCGAAGATGACCTACTTTTTACATGACTTTAACCTAATAAAAATGGTTAAAACTCACCCCCTTACTTTTGGTTCAATATAAGTAATTCAAAAAGGAAAAATAACACTAATAGGTTATATTCAAAAACGTTAGCAGATAGTCAATCTGAGGTGACTTAAGTCAGTTTCTTCCTTTTTTGTTGACTCAGCCAATTAAAACAAGCGGAAATAAGTTATTCCAACCATAAATTGAGAACAAATCTGACCCATATAAAGTAACTTTAAAAAAAACAAAACAAGTGAGACGAATCGACCAAAAAAATCAAACTGCTTAAATAAATCTGTATTGATTGTATACTCAGTCAAGTCGAGATAGTTAGAGTAGGAGGTCACCGAGTAGGACCTTTTTAGGGGCATTCAAGCACCACTCACTTCAGTATTACGCCTCCAAACACTATTTTAGAGTTATACTTACATCACTAAATTGTCTAAACCAGTTGTTAAACTTGACTTGCTCTTGAATAAAAGTGCCAGAAGTACACATTTTCAGCTTAACCGCAATTTGCTCACAGTGGTAGCAAAGAGGAGGTGACGGAGAAAAGATAGTGCCGGAAAAAACAAATAAATAAAAAAGAACAGTGCTTCCCTCGTGTTTCCCAAGCCCTTCTGGCAATTGAATATGGCAAGTATAAGATGTTCGGTAGTCTGATCACAATTTTTCTTTGAAGAAATAAATTTCATTTTACCCGCGGATGAAATTCGACCAAAGATTTGATCCTAACAGGCGGACAATCGATTTTGGCAATTATAGCGAAGGCGCCTAAAAGGGTGCAAGCTTCGACAGGATTCGAACCCCTGCCTCAGGGAAAGCTCTCAAAGGTCACATCTTTAAATCAAAAAGGGTACAAGATCCGCACGAATGTCTGATGTTTTGCTATAGCGAATTCATATGTCAGAGCTACAACTACGTCATAATTGGTAAACTTTGCGAGCTTAATAACAGAACCAAAGAGGCAAGACCTGGAGATTTTGTCCGAGATGAAACTAGATTCTACGTGCGACGATGGAAGAACAAAATAGTCTTTAAACTTATCATTGCATAAAAGTTTAGTGAAAATAAATACTTGTAACAGCTGTAAACATCAGTTTCCTTTCAGTTTTCGAACAATCGCAACTAGTTGGTATCGTAAAGTCAAAATTTTCAGCAATTTCATAAATTTTTAAACCTTTCATATGACGGTAACACATGTTCAGCTACTTTTGAGAGGTGCGAGTTAAACAGACAAACACACAGAAAGACAGACAGAGAGAAAGAAAGTGCTTGTTTAAAGCTTATTCAAAGATGCCAAGGGTTTTCACTGTATTGAAATGCGACTGATTCCATCAGCATTGTCTTGGGACCGAGCTGAGGTCTGGATATATTCGCTATAAAATCCACACATCGCATGTGTAGTTCATGAGACCAAATCAAAGCCTCGCAATGATTGAATGGGAAGGGAAGGGGGAAGGTGGGGGGGGGGGGGGGCCATATTGGAATATCCCTTGTTGAAATGATGCTCGGTTGGTAATTGAACAATACGATACGATCAAGAAGGTACTTGTCATCATACTGCTCCTTTTCCAAAGTCTCATTAGGCTCCGTTCCCGAGATGCCTGCCCAGTCTTGTGGAGAGATCAAAGCCAGCGGACAAGGGATGGTGATCAGCGGTAGATATTGGCTGGAGCACCGGGAGAAAAAAATTTAATCCAAGAACTTTCTGGTAACTATATTATTATTCTTTACGCATGGACAATTTAAGAAAAACAGGTTTGTATCGCAAAAAGTAAGAATGTTTGGAATTAAAAAAAATTCCTTCCTTATAGACAACTGAAATGCAACTTTGCATGGAATTCTTAATTCGTTTCCAGGTGTATTGTGACATGGTATCAGTGGATCAGGCCTGGACTCTCATCGCTCGGTTTTCAAACAGTGACGCTAAAAACTGGATGGATGACTCTGGAGACTGGTGGTATGACAGTATTCAGCCCGCAGGAGAAACCGCTGACCCGTCATACAACGCAGACATGATCTCGCCAGCGTTCTGGCTGGTCGGTGGCAGTGAGATTAAGATCATGCGCAGTGATGACTCTGAACACACTCCTCTATTGGGAACAACAGGGAACTGTCTAAGCGGGAAGACGTTCCGCTCCAAAATGACCAGCAATGGTGACTTCAGAAACGGTTCAGTTTGGCCCAATGGTTTGTGCCTTGGAAAATGCAATGTTCTATATGGAGGGCAATACCAAATAACCGAGGGTTTCGGACAGACTTCATGCGGCAGTGACTTGCAAGGTGCTGATGAGGTCGGCTTCTGGTGTGGCTGAAAACGGAGCGGTTCTGTGATCATGATTGGAGGAAGCGGTGCTGATTGTTCAGGTGCCGATCACGGAATTGGGACAAAGGCAAAACTTGCTTCTTTTAAAATCAAAGAAGATAACAGGAGAGAATCTGACTTTAGTAGCAACGCATGGGACTTGATAACAAAAAGTTAGTCATTGAATTTGTGGATTCGTTAAAGCATGCACTCCTTTTAAAATCGCGTGAAATGCTGTTTAAATTATACGTGAAGGGTGAATTTTTCCAAAATTCGTGCATAAAACGTAATCAGAACTACCCTCTGAACACAATTGTCTTAGATCCGAGCTGCTTTTCATTGTAGTGAGATAAATACGTGTTATTTTCAGTTTGTTTTTGTTTTGCTTTGTTTTCTTTTCTTCGAATGCATGAACTCAAACATAAAATGATCTTTTTTATTCAGCAAAGTGAAAGTGTAAGTAGTTTTATGAAGGGCCTCATTGATTGTAATGCATCTAGTTTTAAAGAAGTGCGAAAGTCTAAATAGTTATAATAGGGCGTGCTTTGATTTTGATCGTTATATTTTTTCAGTTATAGGCATCTAGATCCTTAGGATAATTTTTCAGACGTTAACCTTGTGTAATTGTTATCTTGATGGCCGCAAGTTTTTCAGTTTTTAACTGGCTGTCTCACCCTCTATAAATTAAGTTGACACATACATACATAATGACAAGGAAATCTCATTTCCTAATAAAAAAGCATATGTGACCAGGTGACAGCCAAACGCATGCGCAAAAAATCACCTAGTCGACAAGAATTGAAACTGCTCTCGCAGGGCGACAATTCTTTCTATATCTATCGCTTTTGACTGTTGTTATCGTCGATTTGAAGAATTTGAGTATTCTTCCGCAAAAATCCAATAGAGGTTACTCTGCTTGCACAAATAATCACATATTTGTTTGCCTCTTCTATAAGAAAGAGGCTACGAACTTGATATGTAAGAGCCAACACAACCGTTGCCCGTAAAACGGCCAAAATTAGCAGTTAGAGAAAATTGACAAATTTTAATCGTTAGCCGTAAAGAAGGTTAATTGTTTTGATATTTCTGATGACTTCAGGGGAAAGATATAAACCGTAAGCCGTAAATTGGCCAACATTATAACCGTTAGCCGTAAAAGCCACCAGCCCATTGAGACCCTCATTTATGAGTATTTCGGTTGTATAGAGATCTCCTCTTCTTTTGGCCTAATGAAAAACCTATACTTGCGTCATAAAAGGTTAAAATGTTTACTTATTGCACTGCACAGTGCGACCTAACAGCTGAAAATCCTTGTTGACGAGGATAGCGTGGCATGCGCAGGCTACACCAGAAGGACAGCTTAAGGAGATAAAGCTTAAAACACGGCCAGTTTTGCATGTATCTTTGCTCCACTGGCCGTAAAGGGGATAAAATTAATTTCACGAGCACTTAACATCACAATCAATAAAAAAGTTGGGCAATAAAGAATTTGCGAGTATTTATTTTTCGCCTCCATGCACATTAGGTAAGACCGTTGTGAATAATTTTGTTAATAATTTTTCATAATTGAAACGTCCCTTTGCAATTCGACTCAATCTTCTTTATTCTTTGCCGACCTTATCCTATTTAGGGTAAAATTTTACCTATTTCAACTATTTTATCTTACCAAATTTACATCTGTTTTGAGGTTTCTCGTGCTTTAAAGATAACTTTTTCATACATTCTAGACTAAGGAATGATGACGCAGCTCTTCAAAAACGATCAGCTTTTGTGACAGAAAAATATTATCAAACAAATAATTGCAATTAAAATGCATATGCACCTCGAACGTCATTTGCTAACCGCTTCCGATTATCTTAGATTGGTTAGCCAGTGAGCACCTGATGGAAATGTAGACACGATCAGCTGTTCAAATGATCTTGCTCTTTGGGTATGTTTTTAGCTCTGGATGCCCTTACATAACTTTGCTTTGATCTATATAGATGGGTAGGTTTCTATAGAAACTGTGGTGCTGCGTCGGCGAGGTAACATGACAAGATAATTTTGGTTTTATGAACTTAGTTGACAATGTAAATTGGCTAACGTGAACAGATACGAGTGACGCTTTTATTGGCACTTTCATTGCACGAACCGTAAGCGGCTGATATTTGAAACCAATTGAAACATCAGCAGTCAACAGCTTGAAAAAATGCACGCGTATACTTTACAATGGTTATTAACCTGCAGTGCAGTGTAGGTTATAGGCCTCCAGTGCAGGCAGACATCTACAGACCCATTACCTCTACAGACAGAACATATCACAGATTTACTGAATCTTTGCCTAACGTCAACTTACTTTCCGTACAACGGTAAACACTACAAAAAGTTACTCGATACAACTATGAGGTTTTCAGCTTCCCTTGTTGTGTCAGAAATTGTGATGCAGAACATCGAGGAACGCGCCCTTTTGACTTGCCAACAAACGAGACCGATTTGGCTACGCTATGTTGATCACCTACGACACGACGAATCGACGCATTGCACCACCACTTTAACGGACAAAACATTTGCACACAGCTAACCAGAGAAGCGGAAGAAAATGGTCAACATCCTTTTCTAAAATGCCTGGTGACCCGTGACGATGACTCAATACGGACATCAGTTTACAGGAAACCGACGCATACCGACGGATTACTGGACGAGTCATCATACAACCTGACGTCACACGAAGCCACCACTATTAGAGCTATAACAAGACGAGTGTAACTAGTGTGCAACACGACAGATAGCTCATCCAACGAGAACAAATACCTGACCGTATTTTTTCAGAAAACAACTTTAATGACGACTCCATCCGACGAAACACTCACTGGCCTACCGCAATAACCGAAACAAGCAACACCGAAATTCCTACGACTACAGCGACTATAGCATACATAAAGGACGCAGTTTATAAGATCAATTTCTCCGAATGTCAAGCCCCCTACATTAGAAAAGGCTGGTAGAAACAAATAGTCCAGAGAGTTTGTCTTTGAAGAAAGTACGTGAACAAGCAGTCAATTGATTTTCAGTGCCTTGCGGTATAATCCTGGAGCTTCCAGCTGAGGTTTTAGAGAAATTCAGGCAAGTGAAGGTAGACAGGCGGTAAACGGCACTTATTGGCTTTATTCTGTCAGATCTGGAGAGAATATACTCGCTTACACTGACATGAAAAACGGAGGGTAACATCATGTTAACAATGGCAAAGCTTAATATACTTGAATACAGAAAAGCTTTCCTACACTTATGTTACTGTAAAATGTACTTTAAACGCTAAAGTGAGAGACAAGACCAAAAACAACGCTGTAAATCAAAAGCAAGCGAAAAACAAAACCTGAATTAGACACAAAAAAAAAAAAAGTTGGGCAAAAGAAAAAATTCAAGATGAACATAAGTAAACAAGAACCGGAAACAAAAAGGCATGAAAAAGCCTGATTGCAAAACGGTTCGTGAAAAAACATGAAGACGTAATTGTCACGTTGATATCATTTTACCTTTTTAATGGAAATTTGTTGCTCATATGTCACAGTTGTTGTTCGAAAAGTGGACGCTTTGGTAAAATGGAGACGTTCACTGTTCCAAGGTCCACCCGCTTTCTCGTCAAAGCCTGGGGCGCTCGTGGAGGAACACATTCATACGATTATGGAGACAATCCTGGAACATATTTTACGGCTAACGGTTAACCCCATTAAGACCCTCATGTACTGACGGTCAAACAGCATTGTTAGGTGAATTTTAATAAAAGGGCCATCAAACGCGGCTCCTCGGCCCATTGTGTATTTACTAGTCTTCTTAGCGGTTTCTTCCGTCTTTTTTTTTTTTTTTTTTTTTAGTAAAACCACGCCGACTGTTTGCATTATACATAAAAACTGTTTTTCAGCTTGCATGGTTTATTAAAAGATTGATCATATTTACAATTATCAAAATACATGAACAAATATATTAATAAAATGAGATAAAAGAATACACTGCTGCCAGTGGTCAGTCAGTCTGACAGACTCTCTGCGCTTTTTAAAGAACCCTGCTATGTTGGCAACTTCTCTTTGATTGCGTGACAAAGGTTATTTTGAGAGCATTCCTCCATGAGCACTCGTTATATTCGTGCACATGTACGTGACTTCTTCTGAGACAAGGCTACTGACATTCACAAAATCAGCTAGAGAAGAAGAACGTGGTTTCTTCAGCAAAAAATATCGTTTCTTTTCTTTAAGACTTTTAGGTAAGCGTAAAGTGAGATTCCGAAACCTTAATAATTTACGCTCGCAGACTGTTCCGGTTAAGAAAGGTCAGACTTCAGAGTCACCCTTTTCCGTTGTTGCCTTTATTTAATTTTAAATAATGACACGTCTGATGGCCTTTAAACAGAACTTTCCAAATTCAATAATCAGAATAACCAAAAAGGTTGCAGGTGGCTGTGAAGCTTCGTACTGCCAAGAAAACATAGAGGAGTAAAGGGAGAAAAATAAACAAAAGACCCATTGCATTAATTAAGAACTGATATTTCCATGTCCTCCTTCATTTTCAACTCTCCAGGCAGATCATGAATGGAACCGAGTGAGGGATTGTAACGAAAAATAGGATAGGACGTAAACAAACAACTGCAAGCAGAGTTAGTCAGGAAAATCAGCGAAGAAATGCCAAAAATAGACTATCGACATGATCTGCCATAATAAATATTTAATAAAAAGAGTTTTCATTTTGCTAATAGCTCACCAAAATAGTAAATTGGAAATAGTATTTTATCGCTGAATTGAGATTTGTCTTATGTAATGAATCATCATGGAAAGCTCCCCATTTCTTCCTTTTCCTATGACAGTTTCCAACTCTTGCTACTTCTAATGGCAATGATTTTAGAGCATCGAGTTACACTGTGCTAACGTTGAAAAGCGTTTTGTCCATTCCCCTTTACAACGACTATAATTACATCCGCACGATTCAGATGAACTAGGTACTTTTAATCACAACACCATACGAAAAAATAAGGAAAATGGAACCTAATGCGAAACTATTTTTTTCTAAATAGGAATCCTTTTAACCTGTTATAAATATGTAAAGCTCTTCAGATATACTATTTCCTTACAGTTTAATATGTTAAAAAGCCGTTATTCAGGAGGAAAAGTATTTCCTTAAACACGTAGACATTATATACAATAATAGATTTTCGATTTAATTACCATCAATCAAAAACAACACAATGAACTTTCACTTTCTCGTTGAATAAAATTTAAGGGCCTCTGACAATCAATATGGGAAAAAACCGATGAAAGAAGTCAAAATTTTTTTTTCCTCCATCTGCTTTTGGGTTACCTTGGAGTTAAAATTTTAGTCAGAAATGATATGGAGCAGTTCAAAATACGCGTAAGCGGCTGCCAGTACCAAACTTTGAATATCGAGTTTCTTTCTCACTGTGTTAATTGTTATAACTGGATCGATTGCACATTTTATCAACCTAAACAAAACAAATTGGCAGATAATCTTGTGTGAGTGAAAAATGAAATGATTTAAATTGATAGACGTCTACAGCTAGAAGCTAGAAGGTTCCATAGAAGCCACGAAGCCAAACATTCGTAATGATTGGTAGTGACATATTGGAGGGGTTAATCTTTAATCTCAGCTCAAAACTCTGTGCGAAGAGCCTAAGTTTGATGTTAAAAGCGATTTGCTTCAACGATACTACTTCAGGCCGGCAAAGCAATATCTTTTGTTTATTTCCCAAAGCTTCTCTTTCAATTATCCCATGGAAACACTTGGAGGCCATGAGATCAAACTAATAGAGTTCATTAATTCTGAGAATCTGCTGTTATTTGAGATGTGATTTTGGATTCTGTTCAGCCGCTGTCAATGAAGATATAATGAGGTTTATCGTAATTGCAAATTATGTCTGGGGTTTTAATCAGGTGTTTATGAGCTAACTACGCTCCAGGGAAGGTCAGTTGTCGCGTCACTTGTTGAAAACTTAAATGGATCTGTTCTTTGTTCGAATCAGTGTCAAGTAACGAAGTTAAATGCAGTTCAAGTTCACTCCTTATATCAATGTCTAATAACACATTTATAATTTCATTTAAGACGTTTTCCGCGAGGAAATGCCAAAACAAATGGACCATTGACATTTATGTTTCATGACCTTCGAGCGTCCTCGAAAACTAAAAATAGATAAAAATATAAAATATAAAGTTTAAGTTGCTAAAAGCTCGCTAAGACATGTTATCGTAAATATTTCCTCTTGGAATTGAGGTGGTCTTAATTCCGCGAGGAAATATTTGCATCACGCAACAGTTTTTACATTCATCGATCTTTCAGCTCTCCTGGGTGTATTTTCCATTCTCGTCAAAGGCAATAACGTTAAGGCAGGAGATATGCTACTCTCAACGTTAAAAGGCGTTTTGGTTTTCCTCCCTTTGATATGGCAGTCTCTTATGTTTGAAGGCACCACAGGTGACTAAAATTCGTTGTTTTATTATCATGCATAATTAGTTCAATGCATATAACGTAGTTTTACAAGTAAACTAGGATTACTTTCGCTTTACATCATTCGCAATATTTTGAAAGGAGCAGTTTCGATAGAGACCGAGCTTTTATCAATACATATTGATTGGCTTACTTAGTCGAGGTAATATATTAGGACAAAAATTAACGCGACCAACTTTATCCTTGCTTGCTCCCACATATGATTGTAGACTTAAATATCCATCGGAACTCTCAGCTTAGGTCAAGTAGGTCTTAATATTCTAGTTCAGATGACTTTTAACATCCATCCCACAAGAAAACAAAAATCAAACAGAACAACAAAAAGCAGCTAAGAGACAAAAAAAAATCACTATTATTTCATCACGCTTTTTAAATATACCATTTCTTTTCATCATGCGTAACACAGAGACAGACCGCAAAATATTTCCGCTCAGCCAGTTTGGATACATTACCAACGGCATTCATTCTAGATAATTGTCTTTGAACATTGGCAACTTTTACCATCAAGTTGCAAGTTCTCCATTGATGAACTTGAGCAAAACTCAAGCCAAAAGTCAAAATAATCCTAAAATTAAGAATGAAAAAATTAAGAATAAATGAAGTGTGCATATTTTCTTTTATTTGTTGTTTTTATAACAGGAGTTGAAAGAGGCAAAATTGACATAAATCTCGTGGGAAATAATGATTTCCAGTGCGAGCGTGTCTCATTCAGCAACAGCTTCTCCGATAGATCGCCCGTTCGTCTATTTGTTTCGATTAACCACGGAAACGAGTCCCACGTTGTCCATGATCCAGCGTTTATTTGGGTGGAGGAAGTCACGACAAATGACTTCAAAGCTTGCCTCGTAAAAGGTGGCCGAGGCATCGAGAGCAACTCCACTACCATCGATTGGTTTGCATTTCAGGGTTCCCAGTCAGGAGTACATCATGGAGAGGCTAGTTTTAGCATATTTACTACCGGTACAAAATGCAAGCAGGTTGCATTTGCTCAGGTAAACTGATTCATACATCAGCTGCGTATTGTTTCAGGACTTGGATAGTCACCGCACAAGGGGGAGGGGTTGGGTTGGGGGGGGGGTGGGAATCAGGTGGTTTTCAGAGGGAACGGAGTAGCATCGATCTTTACCATCAGAAATCACTTAAAATTTATATAATTTCTTTTATTATTTTTTTTTTCCATTCCGTGATAATGCTCCCGTCTTCTTAACGGAAATGTTTACAAAAATTTGCCAAAAAAAATTTCGACCAAAGAGGACGATGTTGACACCGTGTTGAACTTTAGCGAGACAGTCAAACATACTAGCTCAACACAGGAGACTGTCGGGGACACGCCGATAAACAAAAAAGAAAACCATTAACAGCTACTTTTAATAAAAATCGATAGAGCAAACATAAAAAAAGGACAGGAAGGATAAAAATAATTTAGTACAACGTTAATCTTATCGAGCTTTTTAACACATTTGAGCTGATTGAAGGGGCGTGGCGAAGTAACGACATCACAACTGTTTAAAAAGGAGCCTTTTTCGTGGTTGCTTATCAAGTTAATCATTTTAATTCAAGTATAAATATATCGAGTAATGAAACTCGGAATGACAACAATTACCATTTTTAGGCCTTTTCCTCGCTTCCTAAAGTTTACGTCACTATGAAGCATGGAACTCCAAACCAAATGCAGGACGCCATGAATGTTTGGATCGAGCACGTTTCAACAACTCGGTTTGAAGTTTGTTTGCAAGAATGGAGGAAATTTGATGGACCACATAGCAATCTATCTGTGGCTAGTAAAAATTCTGTCCTTGTGTGCTGGAGTTAGACACTACACACAACATTCGGATGTGGAAGCAGTTTCATGAATGACAAATATTAGCGGTTGAATCATAAGGAATTATAAATTTTCCATTCGTACACTTAGGAATGACGAGTGCTTAAGGTCAAATGGTTCCGCTTCAACCTCAGACACTCTACATTGCATACATAAAGCTGGCATCCAGTTGATTTTATACTTCAACAGAATGATATATTACGACTATACTTGTTATCTTTATTACAATTATTTATCTATTTATAATTGTTTTTCTCAATTTGATCTTCAGAGCTGGATGGCGTACCAAGGTGACTATCCATCATCATGGCAAGTGAAAGTATCGTCAGAGGTCATGTTCTCTGAGAATGATGGACTAACTTTTGAAACCAATTTTGCCCTGTGCAAGGTATGGGGTATATTCATTCTTATCACACAAGTTTTCGTGAAAATAAAAAGAAAATTGTTCTAAAGCTTCCATTATGGTTCATTGAGTATGTTTGGTGGCAGCTTTGATATAAAAAGGTAACACGAACACGATCAAGAAAAGTAATTAGGAGAAAAAGTAGAAGAAGGAGAAGAAGAGAAGATAAGAAGAAGAGAGAAAAGGAATAAGGGAAAAAGAGAAGAAGAGAAGCCAAGAAGAAGAGCAGAGTGTGTGCTTGAAAGGGGAAGTTAACAAACACTCGGTACTGATTTACTGATTTAATGATAATACTTACCACTTTAAGATTTTTGTGATCTATTCCTTCAGAATGTGCGCTTTCCAAGTCCATACTACGCCCCACCATTAGTACTTGCTACTGCTTTCAATTGTGACTCAAACAATGCTGACCCAGTGTGTACACAGGAAACTCCTCTGAGTGTTTGGTTGGAGGTATAATATCCAATAAATTTCAGGACAGTTACATGTACCGTCACTCTAAGTGCTGGTAGACTTTCAAAATTAAGAGGTACTGGATAAGTATTTTCGTCGGATAAAGCAAGATATGCTTTTCTACCGCATCGGCACACAAAAACAGCAAAGGAAAAAACACGTGGACGATATTTATGACCTCAAATACACAAATATGGATTTCTAAGTCTGTGCGGGTATCGTTTTTAATTATCAACAGAGGGGAATTCCGTTTTCATGTCAGGTCTACGCTTAAAGTCGTATTCTTGATTTCGAAGGTCGCATAGCAAGTAGACTTAGAAATTACGCAAATCTATAGTAATTCCTCTTTTTCTCTTTGTTAACAAAAGTGGTAGAGAAATAGTTTCCTTCGTGAGCACAAGGCCCCCGCTGATTTTTAAATATACTTTATTTCAATAACCTATGTATTTACTTCTCTCTTCTTCATTTATCCATCATACATGTACCTATTCGCTTCTTTACTAAACTCTAAATTTCCCTTTATAAGGAGGTGACGACCTTCCACTTTCGCGTATGCATAATAGATGACACTGGTTATGGTGGCCCGCGGCGCAATGTGACTGTAAATTACTTGGTCATCGGAAGTAACCTCAAGTATTTAACATTTCGTTCATGACCCTAAATCAATTAACTGATTCTCCAACGAAGATCAGTCTCTCCTTTTTTTTTTTTTTGCTTTTTTAATTTTGTTTTCATAAACATATATTTTTTTTTTAGATCTTCATCCTTGCATAGATATAGAGTGCGAGAAATTTGCTCATTGTGTGGCAATATCTCCGCACGAATACACTTGCCAATGTAACACAAGCTGCCCTTCTTACGAAGAACAGGTCTGTGCTTCTAATGGCAGAACATTCTCCAACTTGTGCCTTCTAAATAAAGAAATATGTGATACAGATGCAAACTATACCATCTATCATCCAGGAAGCTGCACAGGTATCTCTTTAGTCGCCACTTCATATTCTTGATGCGAATGATGCATCAAAAAAAGACTTTCATGCATATAGTTGATGGGAGCATGGGGACGAGTAGCTTCGATTACCAGCCGCTTTTAAGGAATGTGAGCCCGTGCTCCTTCCCCCCAAACCCCCCTCTTCTCGAGAGGAGTGAAGACCGGACACGAGAAAGCCTTGCAAATCGAGCCTAGAGGACGAAGGTAGCGGGGATTTTCAAACGATAAGAAATTTTGGCGAAGACTGGGCGATTATTTTATGAAAATACCTCTATTTTCTCGGTTTCAAACTTACCATACATTTCACTTACCAGCTTTAACATTTTCGTTGTAGGTTTTCCGTTTCAGACAGGGAGACACAAATTTCAGAACATTCCAATTTGGGCAGAGGATCAGTGCGAGACTTTTAACTTTCAACGGTTCGTGTTCTACCCACACAGTAAAATACACGTGCAACTCACAGTTAACCATGTAAATTATTCGGATGCTTCTTTTGTTCACGAAGCTGTTACAGCTTGGGTTGAAAGCGTTAACACCACTCAGTTTACAGCCTGTGTCACTCGAGCAGGAAGAAATGACTACCCTGCAGACAGTTTTGCTTCGGTTGACTGGATTGCATATCAAGGTGCTCCCACAGGAGGAATTTCTGGTGAAGAATTATTTCCCACTTGGTGGACTGGGACTATTTGTCAAAGAGTTACTATTCCCAGCGTAAGCATCTTATCAAACTTTTTTTTTCTGGTTGCTATTTCTATTCCATTGATCTAAGGATTAGCGTTGGACCCCAAAGAAGCCCCACATTGCCTTATCAATAGTATGAAGATTGTTTTGTTAGAAAATATACACGAAAAGTGGAAACTTCATTTTGTAAGAATCAGTAGTACCAATTTGCATTAGTTTAAGGCTAATCCCTGAGAGATTGAAAGATAAAAATAAAAATAGGAAAATGAGGGGAAGGGGGTGGTTAATTGAAAATCTCACACCTAAATACTAGTGGCCTCGATATTTGAGATCATATTGATTCTGCTCTTCTTACTGATGCTGTTTACTTATGCTTACGCATTATACAATACAAAGGTAATGTATTTTCCTGTGGGAAACAGTTTGTTTTGTTTTCCCGAGGGACCATACATTAAGTGCTTTGCTATATATTTAGACTTTCCCTTAAACAATCATGTGGCAAAAACAAACAAACGACTGTTTTATTCGACGCGCAGGCAACTGCGCAATGGTATCCCGGTCGGGATACATTTGAATTTAATCAGGGGCACGTCACCAAGAATTAACCAATCCCAGTGCTCGTTTTGTTGGGTGAAAGTCTAGGTATACAACAATATTACTCGCTCTGGCTCCCAAGCAAGTCACAGAAAGAGTGTACTGATCACTACCTCAGTCAACGTGTGTTTAATCTAGTTTCGCAATTTGCATCTCAGGAAACATATTCCAATCCACCAACGGTATTTGTGACAGCTAAACACCACAGGAAGGGTCTGAAGCATGATGCTGCGAGTGTTTGGCTCGAAGACGTAACTATGTGGTGCAGCTGCACATCTATATTTGCAACAAAACCTCCAACCAAAGGCATGTGTACGCATTTTGTTTGTGCGGTGATTGATTTGGCATGAAGAGGTCAAGGAAGAGTCGTGCTAGGAATGTTACATCTTAGATGGTGTCACCATGATTCATGCTCGTCATGCTCGTGCTACACAGCATCCATTTGTCAGTTGCAGTTGCAGTACTCAGCATCCATTGGTTGTGGGTTTCTTACATCGCATCCGCCACCGAACACCACCAGCAGAAGCATCACAAAGGGACGGTTCTCATCATGCTAAGAATCATGCTTTACAATCATCAACAGCATCATCTCCACAATCACCGCCACTACCATGAGCATAATAATTAATATAGATCTATAGTGAACATAACAATAATTAACAATAATATGAAATGAATATGTAATAAAGAAAGAATATAATAGCAAGAATCACTATCCTCCTCCTTTTCATCACATCATCCTCATCATTTCGGGTCTTTTTCAGCCCTTGCAACGCCAGATGTGACGAATATCTACGACCACAAACGTGGCTTAGAGGAGCGCCTCAGGGAGTTTGGCTGCGCAGGTCAGCGCTGACTGACCTGGGTGGAGGGGTTGAACCGTTGATGTTGGACTGGCATGGTTAAGATGAACTGCTTGTTGTACATGGTATATAAACATTATGTATACTTTTTTTATATATACACATAATTCTGATGTAGGATGTGTGTTTATATATGTATACATACATATATTCATATATGTCTGTCCATATTTTTGGCTGTGAATTTTAAACCAATTTCTGTTCTCTTTTGGTCATACACAACTGGATCTTAAGTCTTTGGGGAATAAAATGGCAAACAGTACAAGAAACACCACATTCGCTTAAGGTCCTTTGCTTGGTAATTTGAGCGTTTGGCATGATGCTCCTATGAGCGTATGACCAGTAATGGAATTTTCCCGGGGTGAAACCACCACATACGAGAGATCGCTGCAGTGCACGAGAAATTTGACGCGGAGTCTACATAACATGTTCAAGGTGAACAGAAGTGCTGCGACTGGAACCATTTGTTCAGAACAAGTAGCTGATCCGCCCCCTGATCATATGATCATTTTACGCCACTTGAGCAGTCGCCCAAGTTTCTCTTGCTATCTCTTGGTCGCAGTGATGTTGCTTGTTGGTGGTTCTGCTACCAAGCAATTTTGCAACCCATTGAATCCCACGCAACAAAGCTGCAGAACCAACTCACAAAATCTTAATCATGATTATATTTGAGTGATATCCCCACTTTGGGCCAGTCCAATTTCTACTTCTTTTTACGCTGAACTCCTGCTTTCTGTGGCTTCAAGTCCCAAATTTGGTTTTTGAATATCATCAAATGCTCTTCAAGGTTTTCTTGTTCACCTTAACTCTTGTTCACCTTCGCGTTCAATTTGATCATTCCACGGTTATCCATGTGTTTGGTGGGCTCCCGCCTTCACGACCCACCAGGTGCTAATGGCCCCTTTGCTGCGACCTACTTCACGGCTGAAGAAGCCTTGCAGGTCCGATCCCCAATTCACGGCTGGTTTTTATAGCCCATGACGGATCCATGGTGCTGGTATATATGCTAACATGACTGGGGTATATTGATGGTAAATGTCATCATATATAGCAGCACCATGGATCCTATGGGTAGGAGAATGATGATCAACGGTCAATAACAATTTTTGGGGGTATCAATGGGTATCATATTTTCAGACAAATCCATGTTTTGGATGATTTTTTGAAGTGAATCATCCAATTTTTGGGAGGATATTCGTTTTTTTTGGGTTTGACTCCAACCTCTCACTGGTTGATGGTTTTTCTCGTTTCTGCCAATTTGGTGGGAAAGAAACCTATAAACTCATCAGCCAAAACGAAGTTGGCAATGTTCCCTGCCCAAAAATGAATCTGCCGCTGAAACTGCTGTGCCCTACACATGGTCCAATGGCGTGCTGCAAAAAGTCTGAATAGACGATAGATGCACCCAATAAGCTTGCCTGTTTGTGGCGTACATGCCAAATGTCTGAGATAAAAAGAATCAATATGTGTTCCCATGTTTGGGGGTCGCCGTGCTTTTTGGCTTTGTGTTGTTTGGATCGTTTCCCTTCTTTACTATTATGCTTATCTTTGTGTCTTTGTCGGTCCTGTTGCCATCTTTTATTGGTGAAATTCTCAACCCCAAAGCCCCAAAGATGTTGTTCATCCTGAACGTGACCACCTAATGAGCCGTTACTGGTCCAGTTTCTATGTTTCAACTTGGTTCCATTGGGATTGTAATTCTTCAATCCCTCTTGTTCATAGACCACATAGGTTGTCTATTTGTTGTCCCCTCCACTGGAATGAAATGTTGCATCGGAAGAATCTTCGAATTTTCATTGGTCAAATCCCCATGCTGTACTCGCTCTTGGTGGTCAGCTTTTCCGCAAGGTGGGGGTCCCAACAGATCTACATGAAAATAAACT